>JAUIMM010000535.1:1437500-2037500 GCA_031769625.1 Taudactylus pleione
TCAGTAGATATAAGTAAAGTGATCACGGTCAATTTGCGTCAATAAGGATTTTTAATTGGCCTTTTGGTCGGTATCCTAACTCTCCCCCTCTCCCTACCCCAGCCCTGACTCTTTCTCCCCGGTGCCTAAACCTAACCTCCCCACCTTCCCGCATCTTAAATCTAACCCTCCACCCTTAATGCCTAACTCTAACCCTCCCCCTTACTGCCTAACCCCTAACTCTCCCCCTACTGCCTAACCCTCACTCTAACCCCGTTACTTACCTTCAGGATCCTGGCAGTCGGGAGGCCAGCGCTGGTATTCTGACAAGTGTCGGGATTCCGGCGTCGGCATTCTAAACGACGGAATTCCTACAGTCTGTATTATGACTGCATCCCATTTTAATAAATATGCCCTTATAGCCATATAGAGAGTTTTCAAATTCATGACATCACTAAGTGACCCGTATGCTCTTTAGTAGAGGGGCTTCATATTTACACCATTATTAAGTGCCATTTTTCCTTTTTGTCATATTACGGACATGTTAACAAGGAGTGTTTTACCTTTGTTCCTTTGTAGCCTCTCACACTACACTATTGATATAAGCGAAATTGGGAGGGTAAGTTAGGTTTCAGAAGGTAGGCGCTAGTCACACCGGACAGTACAGGCCACACCTCCATAATACTGGTCACACACCCCACATCACTAACAGCCCCGTCTTGCTAGGCACGCAATAGGCCCTTCATAAATTTCAGCTCCAGGCCCATGTGGACCTTAATCTGGCACTGGGCGTGTCCTCAACCTGACTTACATCCAAGTGTAAACCAGCCCAAAAGCAGTTAGTAAGATCTGTTTGTTGATGAAAAGACACTAATACTTTGCAGAAATTCATAGGGATCATTGTGCCTTATAATAAGTTATAACCAATGCAAAGAAATGACACTAATGATCCCATTTGAATGTATATATCTCTGTTTTTTAATAAAACAGCTTCATAATGGGGGTAAGGATGAAATGAGGGAGATTGCTAGACTCTTCAGGGAGACAGGGAGATTGCTACCATTTCAGGGAGTCTCCCTGACAATGAGGGAGAGTTGGCAAGTATGTATTACATACTGTACGACAACTGCAAACTTTGTATGTTTCTAGCAGCAAACTCACACTTTTTAGAACTTGGACTCTGTTACATTTTCCCTAATAGCTGTAAAGTGCAGATAATAAGTATAGAAATGTCTTGGAGCATCTAAAATGTGAAGCGAATCAGAAGCAAATGGGAACTTTTTACTTTTATGACAACACTTTAAAATATATGTGCAGGCTTCCCCTTCCCAAACTGAGTGAAGCATTCTTTATTTGTGTAGAAGTGACTTTTAAAACAGTGTTGCAACTGTTTTAATGCGATGGCAGTCACAGTGAGGATATCTTCACAAAGTGAATGACAGGTAATCAGAATTTGGGGGAAGTAATGTGGAGGTGTTTAGAAAAATGCAGGCATGTCTGGATCGTTTTCTGGGTGTGTTCTAGAGAGCCTCTGTGAGGTGTCTTAGGAGAGCCACATTGTCTAAGACTTCATATGCTTGCACAGAAATGTGATGTGCAACTGATATTTAGGCTTTTGTACATAAGCAGCAGATGTGAGACACTGGAAGTGAGCATCTCAGTGCACAAGACATCAGCTAAATCATTAGCATATTTTCACAAAAGTGTACTGCATATGGAATGGTACTCACAACAGAATTTACGTCCATCTCTGAATCGGGTGCTGTCTTCAGTGATAGGACATCCTCCTGTCTTTATGGGGACCTCTGTCTCAGACCTCTGTCTCAGACCTCCTGCAGGTTACACCACTGCCCTTCACTTCCCTGTTGCACATTCTCAGTCTTCTCCAAACCATCTTCTCAGGCTTACTGCCTCCTGTCAGACATATGTAGCAGGGTGCAAAAAGCTGACCAGTGCTGGGCTGATAGAGCTGCACCCAGCACTGGATGCAGCCATTGTCGGAGAAGGACTGCTCCCAGCAGAGGGCTGAGTGATTACTCACCTGGTCCTAAAAACACTGATGGATGTTGGGGAGACCTTTCCTGATTGACAATGGCATCACAGAAACACAGATGAGGAAGCCTATGCGGCTTCCAGGCTCTTATGAGTTTGGATTGTCACATATTCAAGCTCAGCCTATAGCCATATGGCAATTTAACAATAGCACTGCCCGCAGGACAATTATGGCTTGTTATGCCTAGCCAATTAAGGGCAGCCACAGTAAGTCAATCACAGCTTGCTATATAATAAATCCACTGGAAGTGGCGATGTGGCAGCTCGGCCAAGCAGTGTCAGCAGAGAAGTGTCCCTGAAGACAAGAAGACCTGCTGGAAGAAGAATAGATGCCAGACAGAAGACTCCAGTCATTGGAATGTAGAGAAGGCATATGTCACAGTCAAGAGAAGAAGACCTCTGTCAGGTTATGGCCTAGAATCGGTCGTTACTCACCCCAGCGCCGGCTTCCCCTGGTCACTCGTGTGGTCAGATGCCTGGTGCGGCGGGGGGGGATGCACTGAGTATTATTCTTAGTGACATGTAGACTGCCTGGAGCTGTGCTGTGCCTTGGTTACTGCGGTCACCGTCATGGACGCAGACATGACAGTTTGCATCACCTGACTACCCTGTACCCAATGGTAGCATGGTGGTGGTCAGCTGACGCTGTCTACCAATGATCTGCTACTGCAGGGTAAGAAGCCGGCCTCCAGACAGCAGGAAGTTGCTTGTGCAACGTTGTCGCTACTGAGTGTATTCTTGCTGAATCTCGTCCCAGGTTCCTCCATGATTACTGGTGATCCAAGTGTCAAATCTCTCTGCAACAGTGCTCCCAACATCTAGCCTGTGTGCAAACAAATACCATCTCCCTCTGTAACAGTGCGCTCAACATCTAGCCTGTGTGCAAAAAGCATACCAACCTTCTGTGCAACAGTGCGCCTGACATCTCGCCTGTGTGCATTACAGTACCCACTCTCAATGCAGTTTTGCATCAAGAACCCCTACCTGGGGTACAAGTTTCAAGTGCCCGTCTCGACGCAAGTTTGCATCCAGAACCCCTTTCTGGTGTACAAGTTTTCTAGTGACTATCTCGACACTAGTTTGCGTCCAGGACCCTTTCTGGAGAACTGGTTACAAAAGCCTCTTCCTTGTCATAACAAGTGCATCCAGTATAAGTATCAGTCTCGTGAACTAGTACTTCTCCTTGAATATATTCCCAGGGCCATTGTCTATTTTATTTCTATTGCCACGGTATCGGACACCAGTTCAAAGGACCGCAACCTGCCAGTTGATACAGCTTAAACTAGGGATGTGCAGGCTCGGATAGGTTCGAGTTTGCACGTGGAGTTCGGATTTTTCCCTCCAAAAAAACGGAACTCAGAACGAGGCAAAACGTCATCTTACATGGACGAACATCATCATTCCTTGTCTTTTGTCCAGGAATGATGATGTTCGTCCATGTAAGATGACGTTTTGCCTCGTTCTGAGTTCCGTTTTTTTGGAGGGAAAAATCCGAACTCCACGTGCAAACTCGAACCTATCCGAGCCTGCACATCCCTAGCTTAAACCCATATCCCGATTGGTGGGGTCACTGGAGAACACCTCCCAGCTGGTTAGACTCCTCACCTTCAGACTGGTCTCATCAATGTCTGACATCTGTGGATGAGTTGATCTTATATTCAGGCCCCACGCCTCCGATTCTTCCCTCAACCCAAGACCTCAGCTTTCACCCCATCAATGGGGAATTCTCCACAGCGACCGTGAAAGTTTGCACAGGCCAAATGGAAGCTTCTGGTCCCCAGGCAGTGAGTGCTCTACAAGCCCTTGCCACTCGCATGGACAATCAGGAGGCGGCTCAACGCCAAGTGGGCCAATACCTGCAAGAGCTTTCTGGACAACTGATGTCTATACAGGCATTTCTGGCTACAATCCTTCCTTCTCCCACAGTGGTAGCACCTCCTATGCCACCGGTTCCTCCTTCAGGTTCTGGTAGTCCTAAGTCCCAACTTCAGTTAGCTTCACCAGAACGTTTTGATGGGAACCCTCAAGAGTGTCGTGGGTTAATTAACCAGTGTGAAATACATTTCGAGTGTTTACCACAAAATTTTCCTACACAGAGGTCTAAGGTGGCATATGTTATCTCCCTGCTGTCTCTCTGGACTAGACGGCAGCATAATTTTGGATAACCCGATTTCCTTTATCACCCATCCAGTATTTCTTCAAGTGGGCTGCCTTCATCAGGAAACTTTGGAGTCTCTTGTCCTCCCTAGAACTTCTTATGAAATAGTGTTGGGACTACCCTGGCTCAGGCAACATAATCCTACCTTGGACTGGTCTACAATGCAAGTCCTTGCATGGGGATCGAATTGATTTCATCAGTGCCTATCTCAAGTTGTACCAGTTCATATCCATTCTCTCACTGCACAGTCTTCTCTAGTGTCCAAGCACAAGGAAGAACTTCCTGATCTATGCTTGCCAAGCGCATATCTAGAATTCAACAAGGTGGCTGAGAAGCCCTGGGGCCAGTGAAGGACTGCCTACAGTAAGTGAAGACTGTGCCTTGCAAGCTGACAAGGCCCAGTTGTGGAGCAACATTGGCCCCTGCAGGGGAAGAGCTGGCAGAGTGTATTTTTCCTGTGTTTCCCCAGACCGTCTGTTCAGATCTGGCAAAATTGGGGCACCTTCTCCATACTACAACCACTATACCACCAGAGTGGTGTTGCTTTTATTACTGGGCATCAGGCTGTTGGAATTAGGTCCTTTAAAGTATTTGGGAGGTAGGCCCAGACCAGTTAAAGTTGAGCACTAGACTTATGTCTAAAAATATAGTTGGGCACTTGGCCCATGATACAAATAGAGTTGGGCACTAGACTCACGACTCAAAAATTATTTTATCCACTAGGCTGCTGGCCACATGTAGCAATCGAGCACTAGGCCACTGCCCGGTGTGCAGAGGACTGTTGGTCCCCAACACTAACCAGTGGAATACCAGTGGTGTGTTATAATATTTGTCCGTTTTCTTCTTAAAAGTCAACCCCATGTAGTAGCTTCCCAGTCACAGGTGTATCCTATGTAATGGCTGCATGCCACCACATTTTATGAGTAAGCCCTGTGTCTGCATATTATGTGTAGGTGGCATGCTTTATAACTGGGTAGGAGGTTACCAGTCCAGTGCTGCACTTTGGGCCCAGTGCACTAATGGTTACTGTCACTAGGTCTCCCAGCAGGTGCCTGCATATTATTGTATTATATTGTTTCATTGTATTAGTTTATTAGAAGGTAGTGTACACACGCATAGCTGGTAGTTGTGTCCACACTAGGGAGTCGGTTGTAAGGTCCATGTGATGTAGTATTGCCAGCATGGGTGGGAGATATTACCTTATGAGATAGTCTAATGCAGCTGTGAGGCAGGGCCCTTTTGTTCTTTTTCTATGCAAGTGCCTAGATGCAGTGCCCTGACCATCAAGGTGACAAGCATGCCTTCATGAGTGTCATGGGATCAGTATGTATTACCGCCAGCTGTATGGCTCAAATCAAGAAGCCGGAAGATGCTGACAGGGGATTTCGGTAAGTAATAGTAACCCTACCCCCCCTAACCATAATCCTCCCTTAGAGGTGCCTAACCCTAACCTCCCCCCTAGTGCCTAACCCTAACCCCCCCCTAAGTGCCTAAACCTAACTCCCCATTCCTGCAGCCTAAACCTAAGTCTCCTGGGGGGGCTGCCTAACCCAAACCTCCCCCCGGGTGTGCCTAACCTTAAGTTTCCCCCTTCCCCTAGCCTAACCCTAACCCTCCCAGGGGGTGCCTAACCCTGTCCCCCCAGGGAGCCACTAAACTCGGGATTTAACAAAATAGACAAAGCAGAGCCAGGAGCCAGCCCCTGTGATTAGCTTTGTGGCACATGCTGATCACTGTAAAATAAACTTAGTTAAAACAAAAACTTACCTGCATCGGGACCGGCAATCAGTAACCTCCTCTGACCAATGGATCAGCTGATGACTGCTGTCAGCTGAAATGCAGGAAAGTGCTGGCCTGGGGGTCAGCAAGGACAGTGGAGAATGATAGCCAGGCAGTAAAAGGGGGGCCGGAGCAGAAGAAGAAGAGGTAGCAGCGGCTGCGGGGGGTAGCGAAGGGGGGTGTCAGCTGAGTCTGGCAGCAGCAGGTATCCAGGGCAAGGTCAGCGGGAGCACGGGGATGCAGGAAGCCAGGATGCAGTACCAGAGAGCTGGGGAAGACAGACAGCAGCAGGGGGGGCGCATGCACAGACACATTCTCCCTGTATTTTTTCTGAAAGATACAGTGAGAAGTGTGTGGAGGGGATTCCCAGGGACAATTCTTGCTCACAGGCCTTGTACCTGTGAATGAATCATAATACATTCTTGTGATATTTCCTAAACTCTCAATGCGAATTGAAATGCAGATTGCAGGAAATAGTGGTCTAAAGCCCTGATTCAGAGCCGGACACTCTGACAGAGCGCTCGCTCTGAATCAGGGTCGTTTTTTTTTTTTTTTTAGAACTGCCTCCTGGCCGCTCGCATAGCTGTGGGTGACCACCCACAGCTATAGCGAGCGGGCAGGAAGATGGTCGAGAAGATGGTCTCATCGGGCTTGCGACGAGACCCTTGTGGTAGGGTCTCGTTGCCGCAAGCCCCACAGAGATTTTGGCTCTAACAGAGCCAAAACCTCTCCCACTGACATCACTCGTGATGTCAGTGGGGCCGCCCCCAAACGGAGGCGTTCACAATGGAACGCCTCCGTTTGGGCAGCCACTCCCCCTGCCCGCCCACAAAAGGGGGCGTGCTGTCACTCAACATCGACAGCATGCCCTCTTTGCTACGAGACCCGAAGCGACTGATTGCCCGTCGCTATCCGGGTCTCGCGCATGCGCACGACGGAGCCAGCTCCGTTGTGCGCATGCGCTCTGGGCCACCATAGACCCGGTTGCGAACGCTCAGCGCTTGCGACCGGGTCTGAATCAGGCCCTAAGTGCTGAAATCCTGTGCAGCCTTTTTTGTAAACAGCCACATCCTGGATGCAGTGAGCAGTGCCTACGTAACAGCAATTTATATGGAATATTAATGTTATATATAGTGCATATACACAAAATTTTTTCTGATTACTTTTAAAGTTATTAGGTTTAAATGTTAATATTGCAAAGTTAATTGTTATAGGTCTCTGTGTGTTTTTATGGAGTATTAGCATTAATATCTTAATCTCTTTGAAACTGCTAAAGCTCATAATCTGTACTGTATTAAATGCTCTTATGTGTATGGAATTTGTGCTTAAAATGTAAAACAAACAGTACAATGGCTGCATTTTAATGGATTAATAGTAACTGAATATGTGGTTAACATTATTATGTCCTTATTTAAACCACAGGGTTTTAACTTAATAATCTTTCTGTGCTGCTTGAGCTGATAAGGGCTGCAGCCATTATTGCATGGTCTTTACTGTTATCCATGAGCAAGGAAGTGCCATAATTGATTACAATATTAAGTGACAGCCTATGTACATTTTCAAACGTGCACCTGTTCTCTCGGGGAGTAAGGATTTTCTCTGTGTTTTGTGAGTGCATGACTGTCTATGTGATTATCTATGACCTGAACTTTTAACTGAATAATGATAACATTTCTTTCTGCCTGCTTTGACCTTCAACTTGAATTATGACTTCCATATTTCTCAGACTTTGTTACATATTGAGTCTGCAAATGAACTCTCTTCCACATCAAGAGATCAGACTATACAAATCAGTACACATTGCTTAGGCCATGATTACAACTACTTATAACTTTTTTGGGCAAGTCATGGCCAAAAGTTGAGGTTATCACAACACTCAAACCATATAAAAGCATAGTAAGTTTGTTGAAAATTCTGTTTAGTGAGTGTAGTTCCTGGCCAAGTGGGGAAGGCTTTGGTGCAAGTTGGGTAACCTGATAAGTATTGCAATAAATAAAATATCACTTGTTTTTAACAGGATGTAGTCAGCATCCCGACGTGCAGGATGCCAACGGTCTAAATACAGGCACTGAAATCCCGACAGGCCAGGATTCCGGCACCAGTATCCCGACCGTTGGCATCCCGAAAGGGTATCGGGGTACATGGGGAGGGTAGCATTAGGTAGGGGGGTTAGGTTTAGGCATTAGGGGGATGGTTAGGTTTAGGCACTTGGGGGGGAGGTTAGGTTTAGGCACCGGGGAGGGGGTCTTAGGTTTAGGGTGCGGGGAGGAGGAGGTTAGGTTAAGGCACTAGAAAGAGGGGATTCGGTTTAGGCACCCTTTAAGGGTAGGGAAAATACTCACCATTACTTGCTATGGGTGTCTGGATTCTGGCTGTAGGGATGCCGCTGTCGGTATTCTGATCAGCGGCATCCCGACAGCCGGGATATCATACCCAACCCATTTTTAACACAGAGTGCATTTTAAAGTAGCTAGAGTATATAACAGAAAAAATCCCAGTCTTCTTTAATATATTGCTAAAGTTGAGTACAGAGGACATATTTTTTAATATATAAGGAAAAGATTAAGTGAAAGAAAACATGATTATTAAAAATTGGAGTTGGATGTTTTCTGATTTGTAATGATCTAATTGGTTACAAGGAATTTGGTTTATTTCCACTAATAATAATTCAATGATATTCCTCCTTTCTTATTTGTATATTTTTTTTATTATTATTAACTGTGTCATAGTAGATTTATTATCACGAGATTGTGTTTTCTTTACTATCTAACATTATTATGTCCAATTTTTATAACCTTTATTTAATTTAATCTGATATTTAGAACACTTCTATGACTCATCCCTGTATAGCCCCCTCTTTTAATTCCATCTTCAAAAGTTAGAAATTATCATTGTATCATTTGTCTGAGTGTAGGCAAATTAGTGATGGTATCTGAAATGACAAATCCTAGTTATCTTCTTAAATGGCTCTGTAATTATTTATATGATTGATAATTATATTCAACATTTCTTTATATTCTTTCTTGATGTCTTATTTAATAATTGAATTATTTTACGTTCGATTTGGTCCTTATCTGTTTCTACTTTGAGGTTGCTGATACAGTATTCATTATCTTCTTCTCATTCCAACTTGCTGGTATTATATTCACTATCTGCATCTCACTTTATCTGGCTGATTTTGTATCACTATCTGTCTCTTATCACTTGAGGAAGCAGCAGGCGAAACGCGCATCAGGAAAGGGTGAGGAAATCTGCAATATTTATAATGGTATCAGTACAATGAAACTCTAGACTGCAAAGTTAAACATATAATCTATTTAGATAGACAGAAAAAGATTGTGTCAACAGCAAGAAAGAATGAAAGATGTATAGTTAATATAGATCATCAAAGGGTAGAGAGAGGTAGATAGTGAACACAATGGGCCTGGTGTAGAAATGAAAATATGGCTTTTTGCAGAGCATTTCTTGTGTATCTTCACATTGCTCATGCTCTGACACCAGTCGTGCACAAGTACAGGTGATGCAACACCTTTAGGTCGCATCTCCACATGATACTCAGGGGATGTAACTGGGCTGTAGTGGGGCATTGTCACTTAGGCAAAGATCAGAGAAAGTGTGTCAATTTGCAGTCTATGCAGAGTTGGACGGAAGTATAATTATGGCTGGTTCTAGGCATTTCTTTTGCACAAAGTATAAGCTGGTGCAAGTGTGTACTGTTGATAATGAGTAGGAAACTACACATACAGATAGTGGCCGACTACGCAGCAAATATACGTACTGTACAATCCTGCACACAGGTGATTATACATATTTATTTCTGTGCATGCAGAAGTTATGGACGATTTGCATTGAACTCTGCATAAGGCCCAATATCAGTAAGCATGAGAGAGGCAGATAGTGAATCTACTGTAAGTTGAGCATCAGATAGTGAATACAAAAGCTACAAACTACAGTGATAAACAGATCAGCAAGCAGAAGTGGAAAGCAAACAGCTAATGCAAGATCAGCAAAATGAAGTGAGAATCTGATAAGGACTGAATCAGTGGCAGAAAACAGTTATAAATGAAGTTATCAGTTAGAGGTATGATGAAATATTGAATAGACAGTATCAATCATACCAATAGATAATTACACAACCATTTAAGAAGACAACTAGGAACAGTAACTTCAGATAGATATAATCAGTAATCTGCCCACTCCAGACATATGATACAATGATAAAATGTTACTCTTGAAGCTGTAATTACAATAAGGGAATATACAAGGATCAATCAATGAAGTGTGGTGATTAAATAAAGGTTATATAAATTGGACATATTCCACTGTCAGAAATATAAATAAAACTGCAAGTAAATCATCTTCATGTTAATAAATCTGAAAAAAAAAAAATAATATTAATAATAATAATAATACAATACATTTTCCATTATTTAATAGGCAACTGCAATTAATTATTATTAGTGGAAATAATTTATAATTCTGATAACCAACAAGATAATTACCAAGCAAGAATTACCTCTATGCAAAAACCCATTCTTTCCTATGTGAGCGAGTGAAAGATGTTTCTTGAAATATCTTCCTACAGAGGCAAACATGCCAAAAATTCACACAATGTTTTGAAGCCTATGGGGTATATTTACTAAGAATCGTGTATAAATATGCTAGGCATTGCAGGGACTTGCATGAGTTTTTAACACCTGATAACACAGATTTACTACAGCTGGGTACACACTGACCATTTAAGAAGGCAATTGATCGGCCAAAATATCTGGTGCCCATCGGCCAGTGTGCACCAGTGATATGTCTGTGAACGAAGTCATTTACAGACATAACACGTCGGCTGTGATGCACAGCCGATGGACAGATATATCTGCAGACATACAGTATCTGTCCATCAACAAGTGTGTATGGGCGGTCAGCTGATCGCCCAAACACATGCAGCGGCAGCCGCGTGGAGGAGGGAGGACCCGCCCTGCCCCTCCAGCAAGCGGGACCCTCGGCTCCCTGGAAGGTGATGGTCGTTCAGTGTATATGAATGACCATCATCTACAGATATATCTGCAGATCACTCGATCTGCAGATATATCTGCTAGCTGTGTACCCACCTTAAGAATCGTGTTTGCATATCTAGTTTGATTTGATGGTTCAGTCGTAGTGGCCCCTTCTCAAAAGACTCTACTGAGCACTGCACAGATAATTATGAGCTGTGCAGTCCTTATGTGTGTTACAGGTGTAATAAAGTGTTAAAAATTAAGAAAAATAGCTTGGAGTCCCCTCTAAAAACATAACCAGCCCTGGACCTGTGAGCCCATTCTGGTACAGAAAAATCATGGGTAAAACTGGTGTGGGGTTCCCCCTATTATTCTATAATCAGTACTGGGCTGAACCAGCCAGGGTGGTAATGCCATAGCAGGGGGACATACAGAGTGAGATTTCCCTGCCAAAGCAATAACCAACCCTAAACTGGTCAGCCCAAGGCTAGCAATCCTCGGAAAGTAGACAAAAATTAAATGGCTTAATAAATTAAAAAGACTTAAAACATCGCCAAACTGTAAAGGTTGTATAAGAATATAAGTGAAGATTTGTTTAATCTAGTATACCTCACAATTTGCCTGCACTCTTTGGCTCAGGTTATTGCATTTAATTTTATTCATTTGTATTTTTATTGTAATTTATGCGAAGATGCATCTCTTATTATATCTGTATGGCTGAATAAATTTTAAATGGACAGAATAAAAGTAAAATGTTATTATTAACAAAGAATGCCCCCATAGGAATATGGGTAAAATAATATATATTATATATACAGCATTTTTCTTAAATATATAAAATTATTTTATACAATATTCATATCTTACATGACCCATCATTTATTTTCATTTTAGTTTTACCATATTACTAAATAATTGACCCCTTTTCAGTTTAAAAGGTACAGTATGTGTATGCTCCCTGGTCTTTCTTTCATCTGTTCGAGCAGAAATATGTCATTGTGTCAGATCTATATTAGTATTTACAAATAAGACACTAGACATATGACATGAATGATACTGGAATCATCCTACGCTCATTGCAATCCTACTTACTACTACACAAACTGACTCAAAGTAACTCTGGGGCTATAATGTTTTGCTACCACTTCTTGCTAACCCTAGGACAACTGAGTAAATCCACTGCTCAGTTTCATTTGGAGTCAAATTTTCATAGACCTTATTCTAGCCAATAATGGAAGAAAATTTACCACACCTCTCATCAAATGTCTCATACAGAAATACAAATTAAATTACTTAATAGATTATAGTTCACCTCAACTATTCTACCTAAAATCTATCCCTCTTATTCTAAATTTTGCTGCCACAATTGGTCCCATAGATGGAACATAAAACAAATTTTATGGGACCGACCAGCCACACAACTCATTTGGGCAGAAGGGTTTCAGCTGACTTCTACTGTACAAAACACACCAGTAGTCCCAGACTCAAAGGTTGAGCTTCTTAACCTCTATACCTACTATGTCCATAAACACGACAGGTATGTCACCTGATAGCTGCCATTGGTACCAACTGCTTTAAATAGCAACCCTTAGCACAAGTAGTTTGCTGTTTAGAATTTACATGCTAGCATTCCCGTACTCCACTGCTCCTGCTCAGCCTATTGTCATGACCAGGGCTGTGAGGGGTCAGGGTCAGCAGCATTTACCTGTCTGGATGCTCTGGCGGGGTCCTTCTGGTGGGGGTGTGGGCACATGGAGGTCCACACTGCAGGCTGCAGGGGTCTGGGGGCATAGTGTCCTGGCTGCTAGTGTGAGTGTTGCACACCTTGACAGCACTGCAGCGCGACATGGGCGCTGCCATCTTGGATGTGGTCAGGTGACTCCTTTCAGCCAATCCAGTCAGAGCATTCCTAGGAGCCCTAGCAACCATTGTCAGTTCCTCCGGGTACTTAAGGGCTGAACTGCAGTTCTTCTGTGCCAGTGCAACATTATTCCCAGCTAGCTGGGTGTTCGTTCTCTGAGCTCCTTGCTATACCTTGTTCCTGCTCTCACATATATGTATATTGCTCCAGGTTCCAGCCTCCTAGACACTCTGCATACCAGCACCAGCATATTACCACCCCCAGAGGGAGCCCTGCTTAAGCAATTCTGACTCTGTGATCCTCCCGGACTTCCCAGTTACCTGTTGATTGTATCCCCAGTCCGTTCTAGGTGTATCTCTCCATCAGTATCACTTATTTGTCAGTGGGCCATCCATGAGCAACACACGTCTCAGACCAGAGTCCTATCAATATCAGACATCTGCCTTTATAACCTCTCCTGGATCCACCATGGGTTCATCCCCACAAGTACTCAATCCTCTTGTGACAGTTTGCACTGGCCCCATGGATTCGAGCGTTGGTTAGGATCTCAGGACAGACCTTCTCCAAGGAATTGCCAACTGCCTGGAGGGATTGGAAGTGATGCAGCAACAATTGGCCCAGTTTCTACAGGAGATGTCTCTTCGCCAGGATGACCTTCAGGCTTCTCTGGTTACAGTGAATTTACCGAATGTTCCAAATCCGCAGGTCATACCAGTGGTCCCCCTCCTACCGCTCCATCCCATCTGCATCTTCCGACACCCAATAAGTTCAACGGGAACCCTAAGTCATGCTGGGATTTTCTCAACCAGTGTGACATACATTTCACACTTCAGCCAGCAAATTTTCCTTCCCCCAAGGCTAAAGTGGCTTACATCGTGTCCCTTCTTTCTGGATTCACCCTGGAATGGGTATCGCCACTGTGGTAAAGATCTGATCCTTTGCTGGACAAATATCCTGAATTTCTGGCCACCTTCAACAGAATCTTTGATGAGCCAGGAAGAACGACGTCAGCTGCCACTGAGATTCTGTGACTATGCTAAGGCAACTGTCCCGTGAGCTAGTACGTAGTCCAGTTCCAGATGCTGGCATCAGAGCTGAAGTGGAACGAGGAAGCCTTGATTGCTGCATTCTGGAGTGGCCTTTCAGACTGAGTAAAAGACAATCTCACCACTAGGGATCTTCCTCCTTCTCTGAACGAGGTTGTCTCACTCTGCAACAAAGTGGACCTCAGACACCTCAGACACCGGGAACAAAGTCTAAGGGAGATCGTTATCGGTTCCATCCGGTCCTCTTCCCAATGCTCCAGTACCTGAGTCATCCAATGAAGAGCCTATGCAAATCAATAGAGCTCGCTTATTCACTGAAGAGCAGCAAAGACGTCGCCGTGACAATCTTTGCCTTTATTGCGGAGGGACTGGTCACCTGGTGGCATCCTGCCCTATTCTTCCGGGAAACTCCCGCTCCTAACTGGCATCGGGGACACCAGGTTAGGAGTTATGCTTCTGTCTTCATCTAAAACAGAATCTACCTTGCCTCTCTCTCTGGAATTTAAACAAAATTCTAAACTAGTTCTTTCTCTTCTTGATTCAGGAGCAGCGGAGAGCTTTATCACCATCGAACTTGTCCAGGAGTTCTCAATTCCCATCACAACACTTGATCGCAACATCACCTTATCCGCAGTGGATGGCAGCCATATCCTTAACGGAACTGTAACCTCATTGACTCAACCAGTACGAGTCCGGGTACGGGCTCTCCATACTGAGTTTATTCAATTTCTAGTTATTCCCAAGGCCTCTCATGGGATTATATTAGGCTATCTGTCGAAGCTGGATAATTGGTTGAGACAGAATCTGTTGGAATTAAAATCTGCACAATGCCATTTTGCGAATGGCAACAAGACTCCATTTTGCGAATGGTCGCCCAGCACCATTTTAGCGAATCTCACACATTATAAGTATATACGGCGATGCTATATTTTACCGACGTGAGATTCCCACATAATAGAACAATGTTAAAAGTCCTCGTTATATAAATACATACATGTACTAAAACATATAATATGAACAACCCTGAAAAACACGTACCACGGTGTACTCCACAAACACGTAGTCGCACAATGCTAACTAGCATCTTTTCTTAATAGCCTTACACTTACACACTGCACACTTACATAGGAAGGTTCCCTAGCATTTAAGGTTTATATCCAAAGTTTTATTCATTATTAATTATGTAATAAAGCGACTGTATTTAAGATCTCAGGTTTAGTACATGATAAGCAGACCATGTTTGGTGCCATTCTGAACCACTGTTTATTTGCAGATTTCCGGCTCCATCAGTGAGGACATCGCAACATGCATCTGCAAATTATGGATCATAATAAGAGATAGGCATTGAAATGTACTCTGTAAATGTAATGTAATTAACCAGGTTAGACTTGTTCTTCAGTGGGAAAATGGACACCAAGAGCTGTTGGAGGCTGGACTGTGACAATACAAACTGACCTATGAACTGTATCGTAACAGAAGAACCAGGAAGAAGAACCAATGGGATTATGTCAACTTGTTCTATCGTATTGCCTATCTCTGTAAGGGTATAAATACGGACGCTCTATTTCCAGTAGTTAGTCTGCTTGTTCTTTCTTTGATAAAGGCTTCACCTTTGATTGCCGGAAATCTGGATCCAGAGCGCATGCGTATGTTTCAACTGTACCTTGTGATTGTATAATTTGTTTGCGCTAATTGAATTTAGATCACAGCGTGTATCTGCTTTTTGGTGAATAATATCTTTTTGTGCTTTGGAACCACAATCAAAGTCTGGAAAGCTATTATTTCTTGTGCAACTTATAATGCTAAATAGTGACATTTAGAGTGTATAGATAGGTAGGAATCAATAGTTGGGGGCTCGTAGAGTGAGATCACACTGCCAATCACATGGTAGCACACAGTCATCGATCTCTCAGCAAAGGGTGGGGGCACCATACGCAGGACAGAACGCATTGTGCCTTCGAATACCTGCTACCACTTTGTTGCTGAGAAACCGCTATCCGTTATTGTGTGAGTTCAAGGAGCGCTGATTAGAATCCAGGGACAATTGAGGAAACAGTTTGTTTTCCTTCGTTGATAAAATTTCATGTTAAAAGGGGAAGTCGCACAATAGCGTAAGGGTAATAATATTATTATTGTGTATGCGACTAGTCACACAATAGCGTGTACATATTTCCTGTATTGCTGCCGCATGTTTAAACAAAGCCGTTGAGATTGCATTGTGATATTGATAGCATGATAGCATTGTTTTAAAGATCTTAGTCGGTGCTGCCATATCTGGGATAACATTTATTTTTCTGCACAGAAAAAAAAGGTGTGTAACAGTGAACGTGTGTTGGTAGGGGTAACATGTTCCCTAGCTAGGGGTATTGTAAAACCCTTAGGGGCTAGGCGCCTGGTGTTGGCCTAGTAGTTCGGTAGTAGATACCGGAGTCTATACACACAGCTGGTGTAGTTGTTGTTTGTGTTAGGTATCGGCTCTCAGTGTGATCGCAGCATCCAGTGATCAGTTAGGGTTATTGGGCATTGTGATTGAACCGCACGGTTGTGGCATATCGTGATAGTGAACTGAGTTGTGGTGGACGAAATCACTGAAAAGGGTAAGTGTTATGGAATGCTTAAATTCCAGCAGTGCAAAGTACTCAAAAAAGGGCTTAGGTGCGTGGAAGCAGCCTGGTTATTCTTCCATAGGTGTGTGGGCGCGGCCCTGTTAAATCGTCCACAGGTAAGTGAAAGTCAGCCATGACATTCTTTCACCAATTTAAATCTCTATTGAAATTTTTTGTGTTATTTTCCCAAGATGGGAGCCAAGCAAACGGTAGAGATGTTAGATGATGTGCTGCTCTTGGAAGCGCTGATTGGTTCGGCATGGCATATAATGCATACTAAGTACAGTGTGTATGCAACTATGTACTGTGATGTATGGTTTAAGATGACGAGAATGAGTGTAAAACCTTTTCCCAAAATTGGCAGCTTTCATAAGGAGATATTGAACATTGTCTGAGATAGCATCTGTATGGTGCAATCTCAAAAGAAAAAGATAAACTATAATGATTGTTTAAAGTTGTGGCAGCACGAGGGGGATGCATGGCTTAGGGGTGTGCATGCAACGCAAACCAGCGTCGCGTGCATGATGCAGGGGAGTGTGCACGCAGCGCTAAGCAGAGTTGCATGCGAGCCGTGAAATAGTGCACACGTACAGCAAGGTAGCGTTGCAGAAGGTAATGTCAGTGGTTCACGCGCACCACCACTGCCCTATGCGGATGGGGGTGAAGGTACAGTCAATGTAAAAACTCATAAAAATTAGACATGTAACCTGTACCCTCTCTTGAGTAATTATAAGGAACGTGTTGATGATGTAGATGATGAACCTGTTGTGATGTCCGCTCTCTCCCATGTTGCACAAATGTTATATGTACCACCACAGCAAGCACAGGTAGCTGCCTCACTAGTACCAGAAATGAAGGTAGCCCCATCCATGCAGGAAGTATTAACCCCACCCATGCAGGAAGTAGCAGAGATTACTAATACCATACGTAGTAGCAGTACGCAGAACCCTCAACTAGGTAATTCGGCCAAAGGTAGCATTACGGCAGGCATCCATCCCATCCTGACAATAACTGTTCCCAATGGGAATCTGGATGCGAATGGTGTGGTGCCCACAAGGGATGTAGTGATGCATTGTCCTTGGACAAGAGCTGAACTAAATTCCATAATGACCGACTTCCCTGACCCTAAGAAGGAATTAGCAAAATGCCAAAGATTTGTGAAAATGTTGGGTAATGCTCACGAGCCAAACAATAAAGATTGACAAGTGGTATTAATGGCGTGTCTTCCGCACAATACTGGCGTGAAAAAGTTTATCACGGATTGCGTATTGGAGGGAGATGATCCCTTAACAGACGATGATAACCAAGTTAACATTACCCGCATAATAACTCAATTGGGTGTATATTTTCCGGTAGTAGTTAACTGAAGTAAAATTTTCACCATGAAACAAAAAGTGTGTGAATCTGCAGAAGATTACTGTACCCAAGCTCTGCAGGCTATCACCCAGTACACTGGGATAGAAGATATTAAAGATAGCACTCTCCATAGGGAAATGGTCATCACGGTGCTTATGGATGGTCTTAAAGACAATCTAAAGACCCGAGTCCAGACCGCTCTACCTGGCTGGAGGGGAGTTACTGTAGACACACTCAGGGAGTCTGCTATTGAGCACGATAAAAACATCCTCAAGAAGAGAGAGACCCAGAGCGAGAAGCTAATGGCTGTTAGCATTCAAGCTCTAGAAGGAATGAAAATACCATGACAGCCACCAGACACACATGCACCTGCACAGCTACACACCCTCACCAATCCTGCACCGCCACAAACACAGCCCTACCCCACTTATCACACACAGCCACAAAACCCATACTACCCTCAGCCACCATGTTACCCTCAAAATTCATACCCACACTCACAATCTTTCTCTACCGCCCAACCCACGCAGCAACCTTTTCCCCCACCGCACTCACAAAGGTGTTTTAACTGCAACCAAGTGGGACATGTAATTAGGAACTGTAAGGTGAAGAGGGAAGGACCCCCTAACCAGGGAGTACCTAGATATCCACATAAGGGATATATGCAGAATGCAGGGAATTCTCCACAGTCACCTGCTCCAATTGTGGCCTTAAATGCTGTATTGGAGAATGAGAGTCAATGCTAGGGGGCAGTTCATACCTGTAGTCTACAGCCAGTCAGGTTAACTGGGGATGTTCGAGAAGAACCTGTAGTGTTAATTGACATAGCTGGTACTAAACATCCTTTTCTTGTAGACACAGGGGCGACCAGATCAGTGATAAAATCTCCATTTAACTTACAGGTAACCAACAAAACATTACCAGCAATGGGTGTAACGGGTAAAGTGCAACATTATCCTTTAACCAAATCTGCAGAGGTAACTATGGGTCCATTGCATACCAGGCACGCTTTTCTCCTAACTAGCAGCGGCCCCTACCAACCTACTGGGAAGGGATTTTTTATGTAAGATGGGATGTGTCATATATTGTACCCCTGATGGTATATTCTTGGATATCCCAGAGAGAGTGGCACACGAGGTGAGGGATATACTGGACACTCCCCAAAGGTTAATGTTTCACTCTCTCACACATACTGTTGCAGATAAAAATCCATCTCAAGTAGAACAAATGTTATCTCAGATACCGGGGTCCATCTGGACCAAAGATGGACAGGATACTGGATTGATGGCAAATGTAGCTCCCATAATGGTAAATTTAAAAAGCAGTAGGCAAGCTCCAAAAATTCCCCAGTACCCGTTAAAACAGGAGGTAGAGATAGGGGTCTATCCCAGAACTGAGCGGTTATTACAACAGGGAATTTTAGTCCATACAGCGAGTGTAGCCAACAGTCCCATCTTTCCTGTGAAGAAAAGTGGTGGGAGGGGTTATATGCTGGTACAAGACACCTGAAAGAGGTTACCTGGATATGGTGGGTGGGCCCATAACCTTGGCCATGATTATGCTAAAAACCTCTATTGATTGCAAAATGTTATTGCATTTATATATATTATTAATAATTTGGAGTTGTGCACCTGAGATTTGTCTGTTTATGTGCCTGCAATTAGTCTCATCAGGTAGCACCTCCCATCATATATATATATAGTCAGGTTGTGCAGTTCAGAAATCTTTCCCATATGCTGTGTTTAAGAAGTGTAGCAGCAACTGCTCTATTGGTCAGTAAAAGTGAGGCTGTAGTATTAGGCCATGATATGATTGTTTATACACCCCATGCTGTATCTGCTTTGCTGAATTCTGCCCAAACCAGACATGTCTCCTCAGCTAGGTTCACAAAATGGGAACTAGCCCTAATAGCACCTGCAAACATCACCATCAAACGGTGCAGTACGTTAAATCCAGCAACGTATTTACCATATGCGCATCAGGATGCACAAAGGGTGGAGAGAGGTGAGTCGCTGGCGGAAGGTGAGTTCTGCAGGTATATTGATGCGCATGATTGTATGGAATATCTGAATCAGACCTTTACTGCAAGACCTGACATACGGGATACACCTTTAGAAAATGTAGATGTGACATTTTACACGGATGGGAGTTGTCATAGACAAACTGACACTGGAGAGTTATGTACAGGTTATGCTGTGGTAAATGATGAAGACATCATAGAAGCTGAACCTCTTGGTCCACCTCATTCGGCCCAAGAGGCAGAGCTGGTGGCACTAAGAAGAGAGTGTGAATTAGCAGAAGGTAAATCTGCTAATATCTACACTGACTCTAGGTTCGCCTTTGAGGTACATGATTTCGTTGCTCTATGGCGTCTGAGAAATTTTATGACAGCAGCAGGCACACCAATCGCAAATTCCAGACATATAAAAGGACTACTGACAGCGATCCAATTGCCAAAGGCAGTGGCGGTAATTAAGTGTAAAGCCCATACATGTGAGGATGATTCAATGTCACTGGGCAACAACAGTGCAGATGAAGCTGCCAAATGGGCAGCAGGGTTAGAAGTGAATGTGCCAATTAACCAAATGATGTTTCAAATGATTGACATGCAGAAATTAATTGAGATGCAAAATTTGTGTTCCATGCAGGAAAATGCAGTCTGGAGGTCCAAGGAATGTGGGCAAGAGTCTTCTGGACTCTGGAGAGATGGACAAGGTAAGCCAGTGGCCCCCAAGGCGTACTACCCAAGCCTGGCTGAGGCAGCGCATGGTCTGACTCACTTGGGAAAGCACGGTATGTGCAAATTGGTGAGAGCATACTGGTGTGCACCGGGTTTTTCTTCCCAAGTGGAAAGAGAGCAATGTCCTGTTTGACCTGCTTGAGGAAAAACATTGGGAAAACCATCCCTACCGTGCCATCTCACATTCCTCTGACCGACGGACCTTTTCAGGTAATACAAATTGATTTCATCCAATCACCACCCGACAGGAATCTCAAGTATGTATTAGTGTGCACTGATGTGTTTTCTAATTGGGTTGAGGCATACCCAGCTGCCACTAATACTGCTGCATTTACTGCTAAGAAAATAGTTCAGGAGTTTGTATGCAGATACGGTATCCCTAGAATTATTGAAAGTGATAGGGGTACTCATTTCTCAGGTGATGTCTTCCAAAACATGTGTAAGCTGATGGGTATTAATAGTAGACTCCACACCCCTTACTGACCACAAGCCAGTGCCAAGGTGGAGAGGATGAATGGTATAAAAATAAATTAAGTAAAATCATGGCGGAAACTGGACTGGGTTGGCCAGAAGCACTACCACTTGTCCTTCATAGTATCAGGACAACTCCTAGACCCCCTCTCAATCTGTCCCCCTTTGAAATACTGTTTGGTAGACAATCTCATTTGATTATAAGTCCGCAGGAAGATTTGAAAAGTAACAACGAGGTAACTGTAAGGTATCTTATAACAATGAGTACACAGTTAAAACAGCAACAGCAGAAACTGAAATTGTTGTCACATGATATGCCAGAAACAAACTGTCATGATGTTGAACCTGGAGAATTTGTTATGATCAGAAATTTCTTGCGTTCAGGTTGTTTGACAGACCGGTGGGAAGGTCCGTATAAGGTGTTGCTGACGAGTACAACTTCATTGAAAGTGGCGGAGAGAAAAGGCAGAATCGAGGCAGATAACATAGACCTGTCAATTGTAAGTCTGTTCGGGAGGGTTAAAGGTTACAGTGAGATACCTGAGCTAAAGAAATTTGTAGATCATTGTTTTCAGCAATGGATTGGCCTGCTGTGGTTATCTTTGTGAGTTCTCATTATCCTGGGTTGTTTTGGGATTTCTGGTTTCTTTGATGAAGGACAGAGGATGGAGAGGAGAGCTGATGGTGATATCAATGGATTGAGTTGAGAGAAGGAGCAATACAGTCACAAGAGTGGTACCTGACCAAACCCAGTAGAGTAATTGTTAAGAGATCTGCTATGCTGCCAACTCGGAGACAGTGTGAAGGTCTATCGTCTGAGGATTATTGTATTTGTGAGTTTTGTGGGTCCTTAATTGATGAGAAGTTCATCCAGCAGTGCCAACCTAAGTATAACCTAAGTATAACCAGTATTGGGGTGGGTATCCTTTAGAGGATTATCATACTATGGTGGCAAAGTTTTAAACCAGACTGACTGTTGGGTGTGTTCTCATATGCCTCAGGGACAGCATAATGTAGGGTTAGTGCCATTTCCATTAAATGTCTCTGAGGTCTTAGAATTGCAACAAGGGAAGACGCTGGATGGAAAATTTCTTAACACCAAACCACCTCATTTTAAACTCCACCAGTACCAAGTAGATAAATCACTTTTATGTTTGAACATCACCAACTCCAATAAACCAGGACGTTAGTAGGTGACTGGGAATAATCAGATGATGACCTTCTCAATAAGAACTGAGCCTATACATTTTGAACTGTTACGCACAATTAGGTTAAATGGGATACACTTCCGGTATCGGTATGCATTAAGTGACACCAAAGAAATGGTTGGCAGAGTACCAGAAGGGTACTGTGCCAGGGTTATACAACCAGAAACATGTATTAGCCAGATGGGAGAACCTGAGATAGGATCATTTGTTAAGGAAATGTGTTGGATGATCATGATACATTCTATCCCTTATGTTCTCCCCGATGATGTATATTTTATATGTGGAAGGAAAGCGTATAAATGGCTCTTTCCGAGTTCCGAAGGTTTGTGTTACCTAGGAAGAGTACTCCCAGAGGTTATGACCCTTACACATGGTGCAATGCTTGGTATTCATAAAAATACACCATCACCATATCTTCACACACAGTATGAACATAGAGACAAAAGAAATATGATACCTGGTGATGTACATAAAGCCACGCAATTGATTAGTGAAACAACTGGCTTTCAAGTTTTAGTCGCATTATATCCCACCAGGATTGCTCGGGGTACACTAAATTTCAGATATAACCAAGATCTTGCTAAATTAATAGATAATATCACCAAGCTGTATGATGACACATTTATTTACACAGGTAAGGAGTTACAGGCCTATAAGAAAGAACTTGTGCAACACAGATTAGTATTAAATTATTTAACAGCTGTCACTGGAGAATATTGTGTAACTTTGGCCACCCAATTTGGTGTAAAGTGTTGCACATATATTACAAATAATACTGACGACCCCAAGGAGGTGATAGACCAGAAGATGGACGAAATTCTGCAGCTGAAATGGGAATTTCAGAAGAACCATAATGCTTCAGTGGCTGAAGTAGAGGAGAAAGTAGAGGAATGGGTTTCTTGGTTGAACCCAGTGAAATGGTTCTCCGGCCTAGGAGAGTGGGTCCAGGAAATAGTTGCCAGCATAGGTAAACTCCTGATTCTTATATTGGTTGTCATCTTAGTAATTGGCGTATGTGTCAGGTGTGTTCCTACTGTGTTGAAATGTGGAAAATGTAAAGATAAGGTAAATCGAAGGAATGAGATTATGATGGTGGTTAGAAGTAACAACATGAATACTGAGGTAAATGTAGGACTGCATTACAACCCTGAACTAGAATGTACCATCAGATGATGTATAAATTTAGACATGCATGAAATGTATTACAAAATGTTAGTTTTAAACATCTTAAATAATGTAAGTCCCTATTCCCCTTCAATACTTCCTTTATAGGATAGGTGCATCCCCACATCTTTCCCATGATCTCCCAAGATCCGCTGTGTGCGTATAAGGGTAGTTTTATGTCCCTCCTTGAGACACATTATTGATGGTTTAAGAACCACCTTGTGCCATCCCATAATATAACATTAAATAATATGTCATAATGCAAGCCTAAATTAATTGTAAAATCAGATTATGATAGCATGTTGTTTGCTATCAAAGGGTGGACTGTCGAATCTGGATAATTGGCTGAGACAGAATCTGTTCAAATTAAAATCTGCACAATCCCATTTTGCGAATGGCAACAAGACTCCATTTTGCGAATGGTCGCCAAGCACCATTTTAGTGAATCTCACACATAAGTATATACGGCAATGCTATTTTTCCCACGCAATAGAACAATGTTAAAAGTCCTCATTATATAAATACATACATGTACTAAAACATATAATATGAACAACCCTGCAAAACACGTACCACGGTGTACTCCACAAACACGTAGTCGCACAATGCTAACTAACATCTTTACTTAATAGCCTTACACTTACACACTGCACACTTACATAGGAAGGTTCCCTAGCATTTAAGGTTAATATCCAAGGTTTTATTCATTATTAATTATGTAATAAAGCAACTGTATTTAAGATCTCAGGTTTAGTACATGATAAGCAGACCGTGTTTGGTGCTATTCTGAACCAATGTTTATTTGCAGATTTCCGGTTCCATCGGCGAGGAAATCGCAACATGCGTCTGCAAATTATGGATCATAGAGAGATAGGCATTGAAATGTACTCTGTAAATGTAATGTAATTAGCCAGTTTAGACTTGTTCTTCAGCTGGAAAATGGACACAAAGAGCTGTTGGAGGCTGGACTGTGACAATACAAACTGACCTATGAACTGTATGTAATCATATATGCATATAACCACTTCACCGCAAAAAAACATTGTAGGGTTGGTACTCATTCAATCCCCTTGGTGCCACAGTGTCCAGCTTGTATATCCATCTGGCCTCAGTTTTTTTTAAAAGCAACTCCCTATCACCTCCACGGGGTAACTGTGGTACATGATCGATTAGCATGCATTTTAATGCTGCCGCAGGGTGTCCAAGTGCCACAAAATGTTTAGCCACAGGCTTATCAGAGTTCCTTGTTTGCAAGGCAGCCCGAATCGTCGATCTATGGTTAGCCATGTGGTCCCTAAATGATCGTGTGGTCATCCCCACATAATAGAGGCCACACGGACATATCAAAATATAGATGACAAAATCAAGAGTACAGTGTAACCGATGGCGTATAGCTATACTACTCCCACTATGTGGGTGAGAAAAATGAGTCCCCGTGATCATTGATCGGCAAGTAATACAGTCAGAACACCTACAGCACCCAATTCGGCGAGTAGACAACCAATGTGTCTGTTCAGTCTTCGGTTGCTTCATTGGGCACATTAATAGTTGTCACAGATTCGGACCGCGCCGATATGCCATCATAGGTACTTGTTTGTTAATGCTCTTCAGGGCTGGATCGGTGGTAATAACAGGCCAATGTCATCTGATACTTCGATTAGTAGCTGTGGCAGCCAAATCGTAAGTGGCAGGGTATATCATTCTTGTCGAATCAACATTTATTTTAGTAGTAATGTGTAAATGTCGCTGATGTGCTTTTAACAGGCATCTGTCTACTACTATCGGTGAGTACCCTCTTTCAAGAAATCTGTCACGCATAACTGTGCTTCAGCTGCATCTGAAGATGTATTGTTCCTAAGAACCCGTACAAATTGTGATATAGGAAGTGATTCCTTTAAATTACTTGCATGGTGGCTGGATGCATGTAGCAAAGTATTACGATCTGTGTCTTTGCAATACAGGGTTGAACTCACCACAGTGCCACTACGTGAAATGGTTACATTGAGAAAATTTATAGAATGTTTATCTACATTAGCGGTGAAGCGTATGGGGATATCGATTGCATTGAGGACAGAGACCATCTCAAAAAATTCAACATCAGTACCCCTCCACACAAAGAACAAATCATCGATATACCTCTTATAGCAAACAATCTTGTGGCCAAACTGGCCCAGAATATACTTCTCCTCATACTGTTGCATGTAGAGGTTGGCATACGATGGGGCCAAATTGGACCCCATCGCCGTGCCGGACAGCTGGATGTAGTAGTCACCACCATAATAAAAATGATTAGAACCAAGTACAAGGTCAATTAGCTCACACAGAAACTCAATTGGAGGCCCCATGTGTGTGCCACTGCTGAGACTGGCTCTGACAGCCTCAATACCATCCTGATGAGGTATCACTGTATACAAGGATGATACATCCATAGTGGCTAACCACATCTCGTCAGTAAGATTATCCAATGTCAAAATTTTATCAAGAAAATCACTAGTGTCTCTCAGATAACTCCCCATTCTAATGACACGTGGCTGCAAAAGCCCATCTACAAAAGTAGCAAGGGGTTGAAGTACAGAACCCCTGGCGGATATAATTGGATGCCCAGGCGGGTCAACCAATGTCTAGTGCATCTTGGGTAAAAGGTAGATAATAGGGCACACAGGATGCGGAACCATCAAATATGCAGCCACACTCTCATTGATCCACATATTCTGTACTGCCCTACTAACGACCTGGTCCACCATCTTTTTAATTTTAAACATTGGATTGATGGACACCCTACTATAGGTGTGAACATCACCAGCTGTCATCGACCTTCATGGTCGTAGGTGTGCCGGTCCTGTACCACGACAGCCCCACCCTTATCAGCCTATCGTATCACCAATGTCTCATCTTGTATCAATCCTTTCAGAGCTTGTCTATGCATATATGTCAAATTGTCGTATCTTTTAGAAACATCAGAAAGAGACTTCTCATGTTCCACTAATCGTAAGAAAGTCTTAATACTGGCATTGCTTGACTGTGTATCAAATGAGCTAGGATTTGTGAATTTGCTACTAGTCTTAATTTCTTTAGAATTTGAAAAATATTCACGGAGCCGTAATTTGCATCCAAATTTATAGTGCTCTATGGACCTATTAAATTTATCATGTTGTACAGTAGGTACAAAAGAAAGTCCAAGTTACAATACGTCGGTCTCGGCCTGGGTAAGTAATCTGCTAGATAAATTGTAGATAGGCTCTAGCTCTTTGGACGCCCCTTTCCTTGCTTTCTTGTATTTACCCCCACACCTGCTTGGATACCGGGGACACGTCTGGAACTCTGAGCTTGGCCTCTGCCTAAAAAGCTCCACTAGGGGGACGTTGATTACTTGGCTCGCTTTCAGAGTTAGATTGAGAAGATGAAGTATCAAATCTAGCTGGAGCCCTATATCTTGGGGTACCCCCTCGGTTATCTAGAAAAATTGTCACCCCTAAGCCACCGATACACTTGGTGATTGGAATAATCGGAATTCACAGTAGCCAATTTTTTGCATTTAAATGTGATAAGATCCCTCTGGTAGTTATTAATCTTCTCTTGAAGTTTCACCAACCAACTCTCAGATTTATGGGTGGTCAAGGCATCAAGGTGACTAATATTAAACAGTCTTATTTCATCTCTGACTTTAGGCAGTTCTGCCCCCACCTCCTCGATGACCAACAGCATGAGATCTAATGAACATTTGTTCAATACCCCACACCACCGAGAGCAAAACGCTAAGTTATTGCGCCCAATGGTGGGGGTATTGTTCACATTAATCCCTCTAGGGATCTTTTTATTACGATAATAGTCAGAGAGAAATTAACCATGCAAAGTCAAATCTACTTCTCTCTTCCTAAGTCTCAATAATCGATGATATAAATCGATGCTTGATTCATCAGGGAGTTTAGAAAATTCTGTGTGGTCAAAGAGGACCTTATCTCGTCATCATCTGTAAGGGAAACAAATGTATTCTGTGCCAATTCCCAGGCTACATTATCCAATACTTGTCTACTCTCATTAGCCATGTCAAGCAACACCAGTCAAATATAACAAATATGGAAAAAAATTCCACAAATATGCACAACAATGTATACACTGTGCTAACAGCAAATCAGGACATGTCTGAAAGGACTAGACAGAAACAGAGCTACAGAGGTATATCTAAAGTTTATTTATGGACAAACATATAGCAATTGGTCACCCACAGCTATGCGAGCGGCCAGGAGGCCGCCCCAAAAAGGAGCAGGGACGGCCCTGATTCAGAGCGAGCGCTCTGTCAGAGCGTCCGGCTCTGAATCAGGGCCTTAATCCCTAAAGGAACTCTTAAGGTTAAGACACCTTTTATTCGGCTTTCCGTGGGTGTTTCACATATAGAACTCATTTAATTTTTTCTTATGCATAGTCCTTTGGTTCCAATTGTTTTGGGCCTTCCGTGGTTAAGATTAAACAATCCTTCCATTGACTGGTCCTCTGGGGAGATTATTAAGTGGAGTCCTGAATGTCAGTCCTCATGCCTTTCACTCCCTGTGCGGATGCTACAATGTCCTGAAGTTTCGTCCGCTTGTAGCATTCCTCCTCAATATTTGGATTTTGCTGATGTGTTTTCTAAACAAAAAGCTAATGCATTGCCTCCACATCGACCAGATGATTACGTCATCAATCTTGTTCCTGGTTCTAAAGATGTTAAAGCTGACGCTCTCTCCAGAAGTTTCTTCTCTGACCAACAAGTCTCCGTTTCTGAAGAACCCATCATTCCTAAAGATTTCATTAATTTTGCCTTAACCCGGACTCTAGCTGAGACACTCCAGAGATGCCAATCTGAAGCTCCATCGAATGTTCCTGCTCATCTTCTTTTTGTTCCTGAGAGACTTATGAAAACTGTCCTTTTGGATTTTCGTTCTAAAAAAGCCTTTGGTCATCCAGGCATTACTAAGACTATGGACATTCTCTCCCGTTCTGTCTGGTGGCCATCCTTAGCCAAAGATGTCCGTGAGTTTGTGTTAGCATGTGAAGTCTGTGCCCGTAATAAGACTCCTCGGGCAGCTCCTCCTGGCCTTCTTCGGCCGTTGTCTACACCTAAGAGTATTGCTGACAGGCATCGAAGACCATGTTTATTGAAAAACGGAGATTTGGTCTGGCTTTCTACTAAGAATATCAAGCTGCACCAACCTACTCATAAATTGGGACCTAGATTCATCGGGCCTTTTTGCATCATTGCTCAAGTGAATCCTGTCGCTTTCAAGTTGCAACTACCCAATTCTTTACGTATTAACAACACTTTTCATTGCTCTCTCCTCAAACCGTTTTTTTCTTCCACGAGATTTGGAATTAAGCCTAGTGCCAAACCTGGTCCAGTGTCCATGGTCCACAGGAATTTGTTGTCGAAAGAATTCTGGACTCCAAGTTCTCCAGAGGTAAATTACAGTATTTGGTTCATTGGAGGGATTATGGCCCAGAGGAACGTTCCTGGGTTTCGGAAGATGCACTCCGTGCTCCCAGACTGAAGAGACCCAGACGTCAGAGGATTTCACATGTTTCCTCCTAGTGTTGCCTGATTGGCACCTGATCCTATTTGAACTTCCTGGACTGTCGCCGCCCTGTCGGCTATAGAGTTTCATGTGGAACTTTTGGTGATGCAAGCTGCTCTCTGTTCATCCAAACTTCCAGCTATATTTTCTACATGCTGCATGTATTCTGCTCACTGGCTTTTAAGTGACCCAAGTACCCTGGGTCCAAGCAACGCTGTCTACAGAGCCCTCCAGGCCATACAGCTATCCTGCTTCTATACCACGGTTCAAGCATAGCTGTCTACAGAGCCCTGCAGGCTATACAGCTATCCTGCTTCTATACCACGGTTCAAGCATCACTGTCTACAGAGTCTCCAGGCCATACAGCTATCCTGCTTCTATACCACGGTTCAAGCATCGCTGTCTACTGAGTCCTCTAGGCCATACAGCTATCCTGCTTCTAAACCACGTTTCTAGCTACGCTGTCTACTAGGGCCTTCAGGCCATACAGCAATCCTGCTTCAACAGCACGTTTCAAGCACCACTGTCTACTAGGCCCTCCAGGCCATACAGCAAACCTGCTTCAACACCACATTTCAAGCACCGCTGTTTACTAGGCTCTCTAGGCCATACAGCAATCCTGCTTGAACACCACGTTTCAAGCACTGCTGTCTACTAGGTCCTCCAGGCCATACAGCAATCCGGCTTCAACACCACGTTTCAAGCACCACTGTCTACTAGGCCCTCCTGGCCATACAGCAATCCTGCTTCTACACCAGGTTTCAAGCATCGCTGTCTGCCTAAGCCCTCCAGGCCATACTGCAATCCTGCTTCTATACCAGGTTTCAAGCATCGCTGTCTGCTAGGTCCTCCAGAAATCCTGCTTCTTCACCACGTTTCAAGCATTGCTGTCTACTAGGCCTCCTGGCCATTTAACAACTTTAGTTTGGACTGTAAACCTACAGTATATTCTATTGACTGTCCTATGGTTTCAGCTCCTTATTGCACCATTGACATGTTGTGTTTTCACTGGACCATCATATCATTTATTTAGTAAACTGCCATGATTTAACTATACTACTTGTGTTTGTTCTTCGATGTACCACGTATCTCTAACACCTCCATCTCTGTCCTAGCAATTGCTAGAGGATCGTAACAAAAACACTCCATTATCCATAGATCAATGCGCTGCACTCACATGTCACAGTGAAATATTTCAAGGTTCTCCAATAAAGACAGCAAGGTCCAAATGTAAGTTTGACATATAATGGACACTCACCAAATAGTAGAAAAAATCCAATTTTATTGATCACATATCACTCTATCTATTATATACATCGGCCCTCTGATTAGTGTTGGTTTTATTATGATATAACATTATGCTCGTTTTGAATATATTTTACAAGTCAGTGCGGACAGCGTTTGTTTTTAGCGCTGCTTAGCAACTGGACTTGGTTGAACATGTCACTTCCCGTTTGTGGGTGCGTTCCAGCGGGTGGAACGCACGGTACTTCCAGTTAGCGGCACTATTTTTGTTGCTTTATTATATGCAACAGGTTTGTATGAGACCACATGCTGGAGAGCCGTTGGTGATACATATACGAAGGGGTCATGTACCTTACTTTATCTTGTGAGTATCAGCAACATTGTTAATGAAGTTGAAATGTATGTTATATTGCTTCCATTTCCTGGTTTTGTGTTGGGGGTGGAGCTTGTTTGATTAGAGTGGCTATTTAGGTGGTTGGAGGATTACTGGTTTATGGGCTTCTTTGGTGGGTAGCTCTGTGGCGTTCTGTCTGTCTTGACAAAGGTCCTTGCGGGACCGAAACGTTGACTCGTGGTATGTGTTCAATAAAATTGGATTTTTTCTACTATTTGGTGAGTGCCCATTATATGTCAAACTTACATTTGGACCTTGCTGTCTTTATTGGAGCACCTTGAAATATTTCACTCTGACATGTGAGTGCAGCGCATTGATCTATATATATATATAAATATATAAAACAAAAAGCACTAATCCACGGCACTCACCATTCCTAGTTTTGGGGTGCAACATGGTATGTGACCACATTGTTTAAATAGAAATCACAGGGGCTCTGCACTCACCATAATAACAATAATAATAATAAACATAATAAACAGTGGGGTTTTGGTTCATGAATTGATCAATGCCTTTAAGCTTGCAGCCCATCGTCACGGGACCCCGCTTTGCTGCAAGTCCCTACTCTATTGCTCAGAATTATAACATGGACATAGCCATCACATTAGTGTTAAACTCAGGGTATGCTATCAAGGTCTAAAGCTTACAGCAACTTTGCTTTTAAATGTGAGATAGTTACCAAGCACACCTGTTGCAAAGCACCTAGGAAAACAGCTGACACAAATTAGATAACTAGTTAAAAGGGGTGCATGGGAAAATATATATATATTCTATTTTTTTGCTTATGAATTTCATGAAAGCTCCTTTTTTAGGAATTTGTATGCAGTCTGCTGTAGAAATGTTGTATACTTACAGTATATATGTGTGTGTGTATGTGCGTGTGTATATATATATATATATATATATATATATATATACACACACATATATCTAGCCAGTACTCCACTCCACAATAGTGGAACCTGCCCACATGCCCTCCTAGATGCTATACTGTATCTCTCTCTTTCTTTCTCTCTCTCTCTCTAAATAATTAAGTAAATAAATAAAGAAGCCCCCTCAGGGTCCCTGCTCTCACCCTCCCTGTAACCGCCCCTCAGTGTCCCTGCTCTCACCCTGCCTGTAACTCCCCCCTTGGTGTCCCTGCCCTCACCCTCTCTGTAACTCCCCCTCGGTGTCCCTGCCCTCACCATCCTTGAAAGTCACACTGTGTGCCTGTCACTCAATCTCAATATTCCTGCCACTCATACTCACTATCACATTCACATTTGTATCACTCACACTGACCCTGAATGTCCCTAGACTCATCAATTACAGTAGTCCTGCCAGTGACTCAATCACTTAAGCTACGCACCACAAAAACACCCACAATGTTACCGTCACACACTCACCCTCACACAAACACCATCAATGTTCTCCAATACAAAAAATGAGCAGGAAAGAATGTCAGAAAGGAAACAGACACAGAAATAGAGGAACAGGAGAGCGAGAGGGGGAAAGGTGGAAGACAGGAGGGAAGAGAGAGAAAAACTAATGGGGTGAGACAAATGGGAAGGAGAATATCAGAGTGAGAGAGAGAAAAAGTGTGGAGGAAAAAAGAGATATGAGGAAAAGACAGAGCTGGAAGTGAGAGATGGAATAAAAAGGGGGAAAAGGGGAGGAGAAGCAGGGGGCAGAAGAGAGAGAGAGAGAGAGAGGGAGAGTAGAAAAAAAAATCAGGCAGCATCGTGGACAGCAATAGTTTAAAAAATAAAAAGAAAGCCAAGCAACGCTGGCCATTACCTTTTAGATTGTGTGTGTGTGTGTGTGTGTGTGTGTGTATGTATATGTATATATGATTATGTTTTTAAATGTAATGTTTGTGTGGATGTTTCTTTGTTATAATGTGTATTTTGGGAAGAGAGTAAAAGCCGAATCCACAATAAATTTTCATGCACACACGCAAGATCCACACTGGGGGCCTGATTCAGACCCGGACGCTACTTGCGGACGGTCGTTCCAAAAAAGGGGCCGGCTATTTAAATTGAGCGCTCGCTCTTTGCGGTTCATTGACGCCTCTATGTCTGAGCGAGCGAACGAAAAATGCGCTCGCTATTTTGTAAAGACGCCCCTTTGCCGTTCGCAACATACGTCATCTCCGGTATTTATTAGATTAATCGGGAACATCGAAAGGCATCAGAACTGCTCGCAGTGGTTGTGGTAGGATTTTCCTACCGCAATCACTGCGAGCAGTTCAGGCTAAAAGACAACCAAGTGACGTGGTCGATGACGCTCCTTTACTAATTATGCACTCCCATTAAACGCCCTTTTTTACCGTTAGGCACGCCTGCGTTCGGATTTCCACTCCCCCATTTTCAAGCACCTTCCCCTGTTACCACCCACAAATGGTACATTCTGTCAATCAAATTGGTTTGCGAGCGCATGATTTCCGACTGCAATGACTGGTTTGCGCATGCGCATTACGACCCATACGCATGCGCAGTTGTGCGAACATCGCTCAGAGCGAACGAGCGGCCACTTATGAGCGGCTCTGAATCAGGCCCTGGGTTCTATGTTAAAAGTAAAGGGAAAAGAGTCTTAAAAACATTTTTTTGTGTCCAACTCGGAATCAGGTCCAATGAGGAGGGATCCCGCCCCCCTCAATAGACCCCACCCCCTCAACAGACCACGCCCCCATTAGGGCTGCTTCCATAAATCTCCCGGGCTGGTTTTTCATCCCAAGCCACCCCTGGGGGATGCACTAAGCCTCGGAGAGTAATTTAGCGGAGAGAGATAAATTACTAGCCAGTCAGCTCCTAACTGCCATGTTACAGGCTGTGTTTGAAAAATGGCAGTTAGGAGCTGATTGGTTGGTAGTTTATCTAATTCTACTTTATCACTCTCCAAGCCTTACTACATCTGTCCCTCTGTTATTTCTCTTGTTGCAATTCTGTACATTATTATTTCAGAATATATATTTTATTACTGGTTCAAACTAATTGTTGTATAGAAAGAGTTTAAGTAAAATAAAAGTATGTTATAGTTTTTAATGTTTTATGCTAATATATTTTTATTTCAAAAGGGACATTTTAAATGATGAGATTATTGAAAAACGACAGTACTGTACATTTAAATGTCACCAAAATTCAGGAAACACATTATGAGAACAGTGCTGTGCGGATGGGCATTAGTGGTGACTAAACAATGCAGTAACTTTTATATTTGAATCTAGTAAATTAAAGATGGTTGCTTTCAGAATGATAGTAGTCATTAAAAGTTTAAAGGGATTAGTGGACATTCATTTAAACTTTAAAGCTAGGCATCTGGATCAGTAAAGAGTAAAGTACTACATTTATAAATAGCCTCTTTGAGAGGAAAGCTGACACAAAGCCTGCTTTAATCATTATACTTCACTTGTTTATCTGTTCAGTTGAATAGTTTTTTGGTTTTAAGACCAAATTGTTTCAAATCTCCTAAGAAAAGGGAATCAACTAAAATTGCCATTTACAAGGATTAACCTCATCAGTTACCAGTTTTCACAGAAAATCTATATATCTGCTGGTAAGCGAATTGCAAGTAATGTGCATAATGCATCATGAAGCTTTCCAAACTATAGTGTTTACACTTACAATCAAAGAGAAGAACTATAGTTTGGTAACTACTGTATGTTTACTGGAATGCTTAACAGAATGCAGCACTAGTCATAAAATTATGCATGTTGCCGTCACTGCTGCTGACACTGTAATGTAGCAACTTGCATGTAGACAGGCTATAGATAAATGAAGGCAGCAGCTGATGGTCTGGCATGGAGCTCTCCACTAGTGTATGGTGCTTCTCAGGTGCTGGGAAGGGACGTCCCATTGTCATCCCTGTGGTCCCTGGTCGAGGAAGAAAAAATTAAAATTGATGTTTTTACCTATTAAATTTTCTTCTACTCCACAGGGGGCACAGGTCGCTGACACTGTTGCTCCTGAATGCCGGGGTTTGTGCCATGGTTACTGGTTTTGCTCACCTGTCCTATGTGTGTGCTGGCTTTCCTTCTCCTTTGCCTCGCTCCTTGCCATGGGCTTGCTAACATAACTGGCTGCCAGTGGCTGGGGGCGGAGTATAGAGGAGAGGGAGCCTGGGCTGCTGGGAATTCAGAATTAACTATTTGGTCCACAGACTCTCCTCTCTAGGCTATACCCATTGTCATCCCTATGCCCTCTATGGAGACAAAGAAAAGGATTTAACAGGTAAGAACATAAATATTTTTTTACGCTAACTACACAGTCGCAATTGCAACATCATTTCTTTACTTTCTGACACTTTGAAGATGATAACCAACAATATAAATAACCTGTTTCCTGTACAACTAGCTGCCAAGAACCCAGTTAACTTGTTTAGTGTACCCCACACTAATAACAATATCACAACCACAATACAATACAAGTAACTTAGGTTTGGAGCTCGGTGAAATTCTTCAAAGTCTATTATATTCCATGCGGGATATGAAGTATCTCTATGTATCCAGACAATCTTTTCTTGTTTCCCTCAAATCAGAGAAAGAATGATTTGTAGAATACACCACCAAGATGAAGAAAATGAAATACCTTACTTACATCTCACATTCTTGTTATCAGCTGACATGCCTTCCATGAGATCCACGTTAATTACAGCAAGTGAACTCCAGATGTGGAAATCCAAATAACATAGCAGGAAACTTCTATCCACAGAAGTTTTATTTGAACAACAACAAAACACACTATACAACCTTCTTACTGGAGTGTACTTGTTCGTATGTATTACAGTCTCCGAATCGCTTAAGCATCTGCAAATTCAGAGGAAAGGATCCATGTGTCCACTCCAAAAAGACCTAGGTTGTTAATAGTGCCATATAAAATCCACCAACACTTGCTTCTTTATCAAGGTGTAGATGTATCAAACTGAACCTACTATTTATGTAAGGTGACCCGTCACATGACCTCTATTCCACAACATAATTTAAAACATGATATAAATTTCCTACATAATGCCATAATATGAGCGGGCAGCCATTCCATCATAAATGCACTTTACGGGGTAAATTTACTAAAGTGAGAGTTTGGTCATTTTTTCCCACTCTCAAATTTACTAATGTCAAACTCGGGGGAGAGATCTCCTTTGCTACGGGAAAATACTGGAGAGTTAGCAAACTCTCTTCAATTCACCATCGGCAAAACTGGAGAACCTTTTCACTAGTGAAAATAGGATTCTGGAATTTACCAAGCAAAGAGTTTCTAAACTCTCATGAGATGGGAAAACTCTCCTGTAAAATCCTGTGAAATATATACACCTGCCTGTGATCTGCGAGTTTGGCAGAAACATACACAGATCACTGTGATCCATGTATATTTCTACATGTAAATAGTGGAGGAGCTGCTCATTGGCTAAGCCCACGTGGGTCCCAGCAAATGACCGGCCGCTGACGTTAAGCCGCCGCTCATTGGCTCGCGGCCAAGCACTAATGATAGCTCATTCTCCATGAACTGTCATTAGCGTACTGTATCAACATGCTGTAGCGTGTTTATACAGTAATGAAACAAGATAGAAGAGCAAGTGTGATGCGCACAAAGTGAGCAGCAAGTCAGTGTTCTCTATAAAAGGTGGTTCCCACACCTCCACCGTCAAAAAAGTACAATACGGTATAAAATTATATAGTGATCATATAACCTGCGCTCCTATAAGACCAGATGGTAATAGATAATCTGGGACTGCAGATCGAGATGAACTCTGGATTTGTAAGCTCTCAAGACCAATCACAGTGTACCCAGAAAAGAAATATGATATGCATATGGTGAAGTACAGTTTAATAAAATGTAAACATAAAAACAAGTGAATGAACAATCACACAGGGATCCCCAAGGAGGCAACAAAGGTAACGTTTACCGGATCCGTGCTTGAAAGGAGCATGTGGTGTAAAACATCAATAGAAGTCCCGGTCACTTCAGTGATACAGCTCCCCAGCCTGGGTCCGTGTCAATCGTGATCCCCGTCAGCCGCCGAGGTTCCCGTTCTACCGACGCGTTTCGACCCCCATTCTGGGGTCTTTTTCAAGGTAAGTACGAAATGGTGAGTGTATGTTTCTGATTTCCTATCCCTTAAAAACCCCCCCTGTCCAATCGGATCGGCGCCGGCACAGCTGATCTCTATACAGAAATCAACTACATTGTCCATGATCCTTTGCTGCGCCAGCATCATCCACATGACTATCCTGCGTCACTTCCGGTGTTGCCTTGGCAACCCGATATTCTCCGCAGCAGATTATATCACATAGTCTCCTGGAGAGTGGCCTCCCGATACATCACATCCGGGATATTCTTATAACCAATGGCACAATCCTCATTTGTTGTCATGGAGATAATAACAATAAGTTCCTCACTTCATATTAGCTCCGTCATTGTTATGATTAAAATTGAGTGCCAGACATTCCGAATCATGGACAAATAAAAAGATAAAAAATCACAATTAATACTCATTATTTTATAAGTGCATATAACATTATAATTTCTTATAAGGGCTTGATACAGAAAGTGCAACGTGCAAGAGGTAAGAAAGGTGCAGACTGACATTAAATATTATAAAAATGGTAAAAATTATAAAAACCACTTAATTTCAAAGTCAAGGTTTAGGCCTCCCGGAGTCAGAGTACCACAGTCAAAAATGTTTTTCATTTCAGCTGTGGCTAATTGCTTGGCTAAATCATTTCTTCGCCAATGACCCGCTATATGCTTCAGACCTACAAAACGTTTAATCTCCGCAGTGTTGCAATTATGTATTTGTTTGAAATGATTGGAAAGTGCATGCGTTTCAAGCCCTTTGCGAATATTTCATAGGTGTTCACCTATCCGAACCTTTAAGGGTCTCGATGTTCTACCTATATAGAATAAATTACAGCTGCATTGAATTGTATATACAACACTCTTGGTGCTGCATGTAATAAAGTCACTAATGGTACAACATTTCCCATTTATTGTCACTTCAGTTGTCTTATTCTGTCCATCTCCCTTAATACTTTTACACCCCAAACAGAGTCCACAGCGATAGAACCCCTTTGAGGTGATGCCCCCTCTTTTAGAAATGTTTGGTAGGGCACTCTTAACTAGACGAGAGCCTATGTTAGGGGCCCTTCTGTAAATACATTTTGGTTTCATTGGGAGGTGGGAGCCCAAAACAGTATCTTTTAATAAAATACCCCAATGTTTATTTAATGTTTTTTCTATGTATTTATGCTGACTGCTGTAGGAAGTGATGAATGACCATTCCACAGCGGAAGGTTTCTCATTTGTTTTTCTGTTATTTGTCAGTAGTTCCTCCCTTGATATTTTTCCTACCTCTTCCTTCGCTTTAATAATAAGATTAGAGGGATAGCCTGATGCTGCAAACTTAACCTGCATAGCATTTGACTGTTTTTCATACGTTTCTGCTTTACTACAGTTGCGTTTCAATCTCCTCAATTGACTACCCGGGATGGAGTGTAGCCAATTTGAGTGGTGACAGCTGTCTATTCCGATGTAAGCATGGGAGTCCGTTGGTTTCGAATAGTTCTTAGTATGCAACGAATTGTCCGCCACGTCTATCAAAACATCAAAAAAATTTATGAATGTAGTGCTTTCATTAAAAGTAAACTCTATATTTAAAACATTCTGGTTAAGATACGTATAAAAATCTTTTAAAAGTGTACTTCCACCTCTCCATATAAAAAACACGTCATCTATATACCTGGACCAGTACACCAGGTTCGCTCCGAAGGGGTTGGCATTCCATATCGTATCATTCTCCCATTGCCCCATAAACAAATTTGCATAACTCGGAGCGAACCTGGTGCCCATCGCAGTACCTACTTTCTGAAGGTAAAAGACATTATTAAAAACGAAATAGTTATTGTATAAAATTAACTGGACTCCATCAATAATAAAATTTTGTAATTGTGAATCCAACGTGCTGTCTTTTAAGCTTGTCCTAATGGCTTTTATTCCGTCCTGGTGATCAATAATGGTATACAGGGACTTAACGTCACCTGTAACCATGACGAAACCTTCTTCCCAATCGATGGTATTCAATTGATTTAGGAAGTCCTTTGTATCTTTAAGGTGGGACCGATTCTGTGTCACTAGTGGCTGAAGGTGGTAATCGATAAATTCAGATAAGTTTGCTGTTATTGAATCGATTCCTGACACTATCGGTCGACCTGGAGGATTTACGGGATCTTTATGTACTGTGGGAAGTACGTAGATCACTGGAATGACTGGTTCTATATTATACAGAAAGGCAAACTGTTTATCTGTTAACACTTTAGCAATTTTATATTTGTCTAATAATGATTTAAGTTTTTCCAAAATAGTTTGGGTGGGGTCTGCTCTAAGTTTGTGATATATATTTCTATCTTCTACTTGTCGCAGAACTTCTTCCTCATATGTATCCCTATTTAAAACTACCACCCCCCCCCGCCTTTATCGGCGGGCTTAATCACTATTTCGGTATTAGACTCTAGGTCTTTTAGTGCTTTACGTTCCTTAAAAGTCATGTTAAATTTTGGTCTTTTCATGTCCACTGCTTGTATATCGTCATGAACTAATTTGTAGAATGTCTCTATGAAATTTCCTTTTATATATGATGGGTTGAATACTGACTTGGGTCTGAAAGGTGTCACATCTTGTTCTAAATCCTCCACTTCATTGCCCTCTTTCATAAGAAAGAATTTCTTTATAGACAATTTACGAATAAATTTATTCAGATCTACAAATGTGGAGAATTTATTTAATAATATAGTGGGGGCATATTTTAATCCTTTGGCTAAGACAGCATTCTCCTCTTTAGATAATATATGGGTACTTAAGTTAAATATTTTGACTGTCCCGTTAGAGGTATTTTTCCCTTGGTTCTCTGCTGTCTCTGAAGATACTGTTATTGGGTTGTTTCCCTTCTTTCTCCATGGTACAGATCTCCATGGGTATTGATTCCCGTTGTCATTATATATACAATCTCTCCTATTGTACGAATTATGGGGTTTCCAGAGATTTTTTGGATCTCTCCTCCGTTCCCCCAATGTATCTCTCCCTCTTTCTCCTTTCTCCACAGCTGGTTGGGGTTTATTTCTGAAAAAATTATCATGTAGCTCATCTTTATGATATCCACACGGAGTGGTCCAATTTTGCGACTGACCCTGTTTCTTTTGTTTTCTGTGTATAATATTTGTTCTCTCTATAAAAGGTTTTACCTGAGGGCTATATGTTAGAGAATTCTTATCCCTATTGAATTTCCTGATCTTCCTTTCTATGAGAATTTTCTCATTTTTTTTAATATTTAATTCAATTCTTTTTTCATATTCTGTGTATTCTGGTGAACCAATAAAGGGTGATATTAATTCTTTGTAAGTGCCAATTTCCTCCTCCAACTGTATGAGGTCTTTCCTTCTATCTTTAATGATAAGTTGCATCAGAGAAAACGAGCAATTGGTTAGAATGCTATTCCATTCTGCTCTAAAATTTTCACTTGCTGATGCAAATGACGCCACTTTGTTTATAATCAACCTCTTGGGAATCATCTGGTGGGCGACGTATTTCTCTAATGTCACCGTTTCCCACCAGATTTTATTTTCCCGTATCAAAATAGTTTCTAATTTTCTCATTATATTCTCTAAATCCTCATCTATCAGGATCACAGAATCATTATCCTCTTTAAACATATTGTCCAGTATGGACCGTCTCTTATCTCTATATCCAAACATATATGCAGCACCGACTCCACTCAGGTGGGAGTGACACACAGGAATGAAACAAGACAGAAGAGCAAGTGTGATGCGCACAAAGTGAGCAGCAAGTCAGTGTTCTCTATAAAAGGTGGTTCCCACACCTCCACCGTCAACAAAGTACAATACGGTATAAAATTATATAGTGATCATATAACCTGCGCTCCTATAAGACCAGATGGTAATAGATAATCTGGGACTGCAGATCGAGATGAACTCTGGATTTGTAAGCTCTCAAGACCAATCACAGTGTACCCAGAAAAGAAATATGATATGCATATGGTGAAGTACAGTTTAATAAAATGTAAACATAAAAACAAGTGAATGAACAATCACACAGGGATCCCCAAGGAGGCAACAAAGGTAACGTTTACCGGATCCGTGCTTGAAAGGAGCATGTGGTGTAAAACATCAATAGAAGTCCCAGTCACTTCAGCGATACAGCTCCCCAGCCTGGGTCCGTGTCAATCGTGATCCCCCTCAGCCGCCGAGGTTCCCGTTCTACCGACGCATTTCGACCCCCGTTCTGGGGTCTTTTTCAAGGTAAGTACGAAATGGTGAGTGTATGTTTCTGATTTCCTATCCCGTCATCTATATACCTGGACCAGTACACCAGGACGGAATAAAAGCCATTAGGACAAGCTTAAAAGACAGCACGTTGGATTCACAATTACAAAATTTTATTATTGATGGAGTCCAGTTCATTTTATACAATAACTATTTCGTTTTTAATAACGTCTTTTACCTTCAGAAAGTAGGTACTGCGATGGGCACCAGGTTCGCTCCGAGTTATGCAAATTTGTTTATGGGGCAATGGGAGAATGATACGATATGGAATGCCAACCCCTTCGGAGCGAACCTGGTGTACTGGTCCAGGTATATAGATGACGTGTTTTTTATATGGAGAGGTGGAAGTACACTTTTAAAAGATTTTTATACGTATCTTAACCAGAATGTTTTAAATATAAAGTTTACTTTTAATGAAAGCACTACATTCATAAATTTTTTTGATGTTTTGATAGACGTGGCGGACAATTCGTTGCATACTAAGAACTATTCAAAACCAACGGACTCCCATGCTTACATCGGAATAGACAGCTGTCACCACTCAAATTGGCTACACTCCATCCCGGGTAGTCAATTGAGGAGATTGAAATGCAACTGTAGTAAAGCAGAAACGTATGAAAAACAGTCAAATGCTATGCAGGTTTAGTTTGCAGCATCAGGCTATCCCTCTAATCTTATTATTAAAGCAAAGGAAGAGGTAGGAAAAATATCAAGGGAGGAACTACTGACAAATAACAGAAAAACAAATGAGAAACCTTCCGCTGTGGAATGGTCATTCATCACTTCCTACATCAGTCAGCATAAATACATAGAAAAAACATTAAATAAACATTGGGGTATTTTATTAAAAGATACTGTTTTAGGCTCCCACCTCCCAATGAAACCAAAATGTATTTACAGAAGGGCCCCTAACATAGGCTCTCGTCTAGTTAAGAGTGCCCTACCAAACATTTCTAAAAGAGGGGGCATCACCTCAAAGGGGTTCTATCGCTGTGGACTCTGTTTGGGGTGTAAAAGTATTAAGGGAGATGGACAGAATAAGACAACTGAAGTGACAATAAATGGGAAATGTTGTACCATTAGTGACTTTATTACATGCAGCACCAAGAGTGTTGTATATACAATTGAATGCAGCTGTAATTTATTCTATATAGGTAGAACATCGAGACCCTTAAAGGTTCGGATAGGTGAACACCTACGAAATATCCGCAAAGGGCTTGAAACGCATGCACTTTCCAATCATTTCAAACAAATACATAATTGCAACACTGCGGAGATTAAACGTTTTGTAGGTCTGAAGCATATAGCGGGTCATTGGCGAAGAAATGATTTAGCCAAGCAATTAGCCACAGCTGAATTGAAAAACATTTTTGACTGTGGTACTCTGACTCCGGGAGGCCTAAACCTTGACTTTGAAATTAAGTGGTTTTTATAATTTTTACCATTTTTATAATATTTAATGTCGGTCTGCACCTTTCTTACCTCTTGCACGATGCACTTTCTGTATCAAGCCCTTATAAGAAATTATAATGTTATATGCACTTATAAAATAATGAGTATTAATTGTGATTTTTTATCTTTTTATTTGTCCATGATTCGGAATGTCTGGCACTCAATTTTAATCATAACAATGACGGAGCTAATATGAAGTGAGGAACTTATTGTTATTATCTCCATGACAACAAATGAGGATTGTGCCATTGGTTATAAGAATATCCCGGATGTGATGCATCGGGAGGCCACTCTCCAGGAGACTATGTGATATAATCTGCTGCGGAGAATATCGGGTTGCCAAGGCAACACCGGAAGTGACGCGGGATAGTCATGTGGACGGTGCTGGCGCAGCAAAGGATCATGGACAATGTAGTTGATTTCTGTATAGAGATCAGCTGTGCCGGCGCCGATCCGATTGGACAGGGGGGGTTTTTAAGGGATAGGAAATCAGAAACATACACTAACCATTTCGTACTTACCTTGAAAAAGACCCCAGAATGGGGATCGAAACGCGTCGGTAGAACGGGAACCTCGGTGGCTGACGGGGATCACGATTGACACGGACCCAGGCTGGGGAGCTGTATCACTGAAGTGACCGGGACTTCTATTGATGTTTTACACCACATGCTCCTTTCAAGCACGGATCCGGTAAACGTTACCTTTGTTGCCTCCTTGGGGATCCCTGTGTGATTGTTCATTCACTTGTTTTTATGTTTACATTTTATTAAACTGTACTTCACCATATGCATATCATATTTCTTTTCTGGGTACACTGTGATTGGTCTTGAGAGCTTACAAATCCAGAGTTCATCTCGATCTGCAGTCCCAGATTATCTATTACCATCTGGTTTTATAGGAGCGCAGGTTATATGATCACTATATAATTTTATACCGTGTTTATACAGTGTCCGGGGCCCTATTTGGATTACTGCGGAGAACATCGTGGGACAAAAGGTGAGTATTGGATCTTTTTTTGAGCTACTTCCATTGGATACTTTACGTTGAGAAGGGGACATCTGGGAAAAGGTGAGTATGTGTGTATGTATGGATGCATATTTTCACAGTGTGTCTTGTGTTTTTTACACATTTCTTTACAGGTGAACTGCACGTACCAGTGGCCCCTTAATGCCCCACATGCTGGTACTTGTGGTTCTCCAAGTACTAGCTTGCGGGGGAGGCTTGCTGGGACCTGCAGATCTACTGTAAAGACAATGTTGTTAATTCTATTTTTAACGCTACACCTACACTATCAACCCACCACCCACCGCCCAGGGGTGGTGGGGATAGCCCCGGGCTATCAGTCTAGGACAGGGGTTCCCTTGAGAGGGGACCCCTTTATTGGGGGATCGGCTGACTAGCGGTCAGGGCTGATGCAGCGGCTTGGGGGCATGGTGAAAGGGCACCCCTGGCTGTGGCATCAGTCCCCCCGCTAGAAAGGGTCCAGAGCTGGTTTTAAATATAAGGGTAGCCTCACACAATTTTTTTCTCCCTATATTTAAAACCAGGTCTGGCCCTGCTGCCTGGTGCTGGTTCTTAAATTACTGTGGAACCCTACACATTTTGTTCCCTGTAATTTTAAGAACCAGGACTGGCTGGCAAGTCCAGAGCTGGTTAGGCTTTAGGGGGGGGGGTCTGTGTAATTTTTTTTTTCACTATTAACACATTTTTTTACAGTCTAGAACACAAGCAGATTACACATATCTCACTGATATGTGCAGGCTGCTTGCTCTGGAGAGTTTTGCAGAGAGAAGGCACTGCAATCTCGTGTGAGTAATTTCCTGCAAAACCTGCTACTCAAGAGATAAATCTCATTCTGCTTCACCATCGGACATCTCACTCTTTGAGAGTCTCAGGAACCTCAAATCAGTTTCGGCATAGCTAATCGAGTTGAAAAAAGCAAACTCTCCCAGACTTGATTTTTAGTAAATTTACCCCTACTAGTTTTATAAAATCTATTATAACTTACCAAACTATGTGGTGAATAGTGTTTAGTTAATTTCCCCACACTGCTGATACCAGATATCCGGTAATCATATAATATATCCGGTCGATGGAACGCTGAAAATTTCTATGCGTTCCACCAATGTATTACTCATTCGGCACCAATAATGTTAAAATACATCTCCGTATATAGTTGGAATCCCTAAGGAATTCCACAGAGGTGTGGAAATGTGGGAGAATAAATTATACCGCAACCGGAAGTCCAAAAGGATGCGCCATTGCCGGAAGTGTGTACTCATCCGCTGCAACTAGGATATTAACTAGTGTTCCACCTAATATGTGGACAGGACAAAAACAATTTGACCTTAACAAGTTACAAATAATTTAAAAGTATAAATAGGATATAAGCATGATAAAATTCCTTTAAAACTTATTGTGCAAATGGACTCACCGCCCGTATTTTCACAGTAATGAATAATAAACAAAACCCATATATTGCCACATACATTAAGAAACAATTAAAATGATCAAAATAATCATAAAAACCACATAATTTAAAAATAAGTGTTGAGCCACTTAGGACTAAGGTCCCCAACGTGAAAATGGTTTTCATCTCAAGTTTAGCTAAATCCTCTTTAATATTGTTTTTTTACCAATTGTTAAAAGGGGTTTGAATGCCACAAAAAGATATAAGATGGTATGGGTCGCAAGGAGAAACATTTTAAATTATGTTGTGGAACTAAGGTCATGTGACGGGTCACGTGGTGTGGCACCTTACATAAATAGCATGTTCAGTTTGATACATCTACACCTTGATAAAGAAGCTAGAACTTCGAAATGCGTTGGTGGATTTTATATGGCACTATTAACAACCTAGATTATCTGGATACATAGAGATACTTCATATCCCGCATGGAATATAAAAGACTTTGAAAGAATTTCACCAAACTCCGAACCTTAGTTTCTTGTATTGTATTGTGGCTGTGACTTTGAGGATGATGCTGAATTTGAACGCAAATTTGCAGATGTAAATTGTTTTCATGGACAAATACACAATTGTGTGCATATGCATATCTGCAAATACCGCAGATATTCTTACACTTATGAATCTGCAGTTGGCCAATCAAAATCGGTTAGCTAGTGGCTATTACTATATTTCCATCTGCCTTCATACATCTCTGGGCAGGTCTACATCTATGAGCAATTGAACAAACACATACAAACTGAATATACAACACTCCTGCCCTCTCATGTTCTGCCTCTCAGATTGAGAGTCAAGTAAATCTACATACACAGATAAGCTTGCAGCCTTTTTCCCGTGCTTCAGTACAACCAAATTGCGCTATAACAAAGCATACTGATGTAAGTCACAGGGCCATATTCAATTTGGAGCGAAATGTCGGAATCGGCGATAATTTATCACCGATGATGTCATTTTCGCCTATTTCAATTATCCCCATATTCAATTTCAAAGACTTTTCACAGGTTCGAAAAGTCTTTTTAAAAAAACGGGGATAACTTTTCACCACTGAAATAGGTGGCAAAAAAAGTGCAGAATTGGGGTTTAGAAACAAAAACGTGCAGAACTGGGGTTTAAAACAAAATAGCCTGCACCTCTGAGAATACCCACTAAAAATTAACTGTGTCAAAAAATAGTTTTTTAAAAATTAGGGACACCCCAAAAAATTAATTTAATTTTGGGGTAAAAAAATAAAAATTGGAGAACATGTTTTTAAATAACGAAATTAATTCAGATTCCCAGATATGTGGCAGGTGTTAAAAAGAATGCGGGTGGTAGCGGCAGGTTCATTTTTGCAGAATATTTAAAAATAACTTTAGGGACTTAAAAATATGCTTACCCCCATTTTTATGTACCCCAAATTTGATAGGACTAGATATTTTTTTTTTATTAAAATCTAAGTGCTATTCTTCACCACTTCTTCATAGCTGCAAAGATGTACCTGCCGTGGCTATTACAAACCCTGACTTCCTTCTGCAGTCAAAAATGGGGGTACCCATAGTGATCCCCCATATCTGGACATCTTTAGGGGGGTCCCAGGCACATTTCCCAAAAAATCCCGTTTTTTTTCGTAGATCCAAATTCGCCGGGTCCCGTTTTCGCTCATTTTAAATTGAAAATGGGATAAAGTGGGCACGCGCCCGATACTTTATCCCCAGAAAAGCTCCGATGTGGAGCGAAAAGTCCAGCACAGACTTTTTGCTCCCTAATTGAATATGGCCCTAAATGAGCATCAGACACTCCGTGCTTTCCAATTTTCTCCATCTCATATAGGCAATGCATACAGAGGGCATGCCAATGAAATTGCGGGCTATGCAGAGCTGTGTGAAAGCATACATTTTCCTGTTTTCAGAAGGATCTTTTACACCTATTATACGGCTGTTATCAGTAAATGCACATTGATTAAATCAAGTATACAGATAAGGGCAGTTGGGCTGCAGTGATGCATATTACTCTGCAGACGGGCGAACTCTGCATACGGGCGAATATAAACATTTAGTTCTGTGCATGCAATGCAGGAGCAATTATTATCTGTCACAGTGAACCGGACACCGGCACTCACTTATCAGGTCCAGAGACGCTGGTCAGTTGCAGGGCAGTGGGTGTGGATTCCCGGCGCTCGCTGATGTGTAATCCTCCTTCTGGCAGCATAGTGCGGGCGACTTACCCTGGGCATGCGCGTGCCAACCTAAATAAGATAAAGGGCCAGATCACCTTCCATCATGACATCACAGAGGGCTCCTAATTGAAGTCCTGCCTATATGAGAAAGTCCCTGTCCCTTTCATTTGTTCAGATAAAAAGGGGCAAAAATCTTCACCAAGCTAGACCTTCGCAGGGCATACAATCTAATCAGAATCCGATCTGGGGATGAATGGTAGATGGCCTTTAATGTGATGGTCATTATGAGTATTTAGTCATGCCTTTTGGATTAAGCAACGCCCAGCTGTTTTCCAAAAATACATGAATCATATCTTCCAGGACCTGTTATATAAGTTTGTTGTGGTATATCTGGATGACATCTTGATAATCTCTGAAGATCCAGTAAGCCATCGCAAACACATATGTGAAGTACTATCAAGACTCCGGGTTCTTTCGGGTTCTTGCCTTTGGAAGGATCCCTTTGATGAAGTCCTGCTTGGACAAAACGCATTGGGGGTTCCTTTTTCTTGCCACATGAACCACTTTACTTCTTGAACTCAGATAAGCATACAAAACTTTTCTAAATATGAATTTCCTTTTAAAAGTTTTTTATATATAAAAAAACTGCATTGATTCCTGTCTTGCTGTATTGTTGTCCATGTGATCCTTGGTGGAGCGGACAAATAATTGAATGAATTATATTTTCTTTTTTCTTATTCTTAATCTTATTTTTATTTTCTCACTTGTAATAAAATTGTTGGATCTTTACTTATAAATTATTTTTCTCATTATTTTCATGCCTTGCACTATACCTGCACTTTCTAAACATCACATTTATAATTATGTCCTAAACACGCTGGTCGCTATTTATATAAATTTCACTATTCGTATATGAATATGTACAGTCAGGTGCATAAATATTGGGACATTGACAGAATTTTTATATTTTGGCCTCTATTCACCACCACAATGGCTTTGAAATGAAACAAACAAGATGTGCTTTAACTGCAGACTTTCAGATTTAATTTGAGGGTAATTACATCCAAATCAGGTGAACGGTGTAGGAATTACAATGGTTTCTATATGTGCCTCCCACTTTTTAAGGGGCCAAAAGTAATGGGACACACTAAACAATCCTAAATCTAACTTTCACTTTTTAATACTTTGTTGCAAATCCTTTGCAGGCAATTACAGCCTGAAGTCTGGAACGCATAGACATCACCAGACGCTGGGTTTCATCCCTGGTGATGCTCTGCCAGGCCTCTACTGCAAATGTCTTCAGTTCCTGCTTGTTCTTGGGGCATTTTCCTTTCAGTTTTGTCTTCATCAAGTGAAATGCATGCTCAATCGGATTCAGGTCAGGGGATTGACTTGGCCATTGCATAACATTCCACTTTTTAGCCTTAATAAACTCTTTGGTTGCTTTTGCAGTATGCTTCGGGTCATTATCCATCAGCACTGTGAAGCGCCGTCCAATGAGTTCTGAAGCATTTGACTGAATATGAGCATATAATATTGTCCGAAACACTTCAGAATTCATTCTGCTGCTTTTGTCAGCAGTCACATCATCAATAAATACAAGGGAACCAGTTCCATTGGCAGCCATACATGCCCACGCCATGACACTACCACCACCATGCTTCACTGATGAGGTGGTATGTTTTGGATCATGAGCAATTCCTTTCCTTCTCCATACTCTTCTCTTCCCATCACTCTGGTACAAGTTGATCTTTGTCTCATCTGTCCATAGGATGTTGTTCCAGAACTGTAATGGCTTTTTTAGATGTTGTTTGCCAAACTCTAATCTGGTCTTCCTGTTTTTGAGGCTCACCAATGGTTACATCTTGTGGTGAACCCTCTATATTCACTCTTGTGAAGTCTTCTCTTGATTGTTGACTTTGACACACATACACCTACATCCTGGAGAGTGTTCTTGATTTGGCCAACTGTTGTGAAGGGGTTTTTCTTCACCAGGGAAATAATTATTCTTCTTCTTTTCCGTGATCTTCCGGGTCTTTTGGTGTTGCTGAGCTCTCCGGTGCGTTCTTTCTTTTTAAGAATGTTCCAAACAGTTGAATTGGCCACACCTAATGTTTTTGCTATCTCTCTGATGGGTTTGTTTTGATTTTTCAGCCTAATGATGGCTTGCTTCACTGATAGTGACAGGTCTTTGGATCTCATATTGAGAGTCGACAACAACTGATTCCAAATGCAAAAATGTCACACCTAGAATCAACGCCAAACCTTTTACCTGCTTAATTGATAAAGAAATAACAAGGGAATAGCCCACATCTGTCCATGAAATAGCTTTTGAGTTGTCCCATTACTTTTGGCCCCTTAAAAAGTGGGATGCACATATAGAAATCGTAATTCCTACACCGTTCACCTGATTTGGATGTAGTTACCCTCAAATTAAATCTGAAAGTCTGCAGTTAAAGCACATCTTGTTTGTTTCATTTCAAAGCCATTGTGGTGGTAAATAGAGGCCAAAATATGAAAATTCTGTCAATGTCCCAATATTTATGCACCTGACTGTATATATATATATATATATATATATATATAAAACATGCATAAAAATGGGCACTCTCGGTATAGAAAAATTAAAACATTTATTAAAGCTCATATATCCATCAATCGATAGTCAACGTTTCGGTCCTCCAGGACCTTTATCAAGATACAGAACATCCAAACAGCACAGACACCACCAAAGACAGATAACCCCACACTCACCCAAGATCAGCCTATATACCCCTCTCCAGTACCAATAACCAACACCTGTGTCATATCGTTTAACACTAATAACCACAAAAACATCCCAGCCCAGGCAGGAAAAGGTATGATCATAGCAGCCACTACATTATGCCTATAAATCAAATAAATCTGTCCCAAAACAGGCTATTAACATAAAGTTTGGTTCTCTGGCGGAGGTACATAGATGATGTGCTGTTTATCTGGAGAGGGGAGGAAACATCATTACAAAACTTTTTACAGTACATCAACAAAAACTTGCAGTTTACTTCCAACTACAGCAAAAAAGAGGTACAGTTTTTGGATTTAGATATTTTTATTGACAATTCCATGATTTTGACAAAAACACATCACAAGACAGTTGATGTTAATAGCTACATCTTAGCTAGCAGCAGCCATCACCCACAATGGATTAAGGGTATACCAAAGGGCCAATTTACCAGACTTAGACGCAATTGCACAAATATGGAGGACTACATCATACAAGGAGAAAACCTTAAAAATCAATTGAACAAAAGAAATACAATATGGGAGAGGTAGAGACAGCTTTTAGTACACTAAAAGACACATCAAGAGATTCACTGCTAAAAACCTCAACTAAGCTATGCGCAAAAAATAGTGAAAAAGTACGTTTTATTACAGAATACAGTGGAGCAGGCCCAAATATAAAAACCATTCTACAAAGACACTGGCACATTCTGCAGATGGATGACAAACTCAGACAAATATTACCGGAGAAACCAGATCTCATATTTAGGAAAGCTCCAGACCTGAGAAAAAAAACTAACTTACAGTCACTTGAGAGAAACAACAACAAAAAAACTGAAACAGAGCACAATAGAGGGAAATCAGATGTCGAAGGGATTCTTCCATTGTGGAAGATGTTCAAATTGCAGAAATCAAGGATTCAGGAGTACAAAACCCATCAATCATATCATATCCAAGACAACATTAAGGAAACATAATATCAAAGACACCATCACGTGTGATAGTGACCATGTGATCTACATGTTCGAATGCCCTTGCGGGCTCCAATATGTGGGTCGCACTACAAGACCTTTAAAAACAAGAGTCACTGAACATCTCAGAAATATCAACAAAGGGTTCCAAAACCATAGTGTATCAGAACACTTTAGTTTAGTTCATCGGAGTGACCCAAAAGGACTTAAATTTACATGCATTGAGAAAATACACTATAACTGGAGGGGGGAAAACAAGATGGAAAAAATAGACCACGCAGAAAGTAGATGGATTTTTGAATTACATGCCCTACAACCAGAAGGTATAAACATGGATCCATGAACATGGCTATAAGAGGCATATATACGATAATGCCCGTGCGAGCACATATGATCAAATCGGAAGACGGCCGATTTATTTTCTGACAGTGTAGGATAGGTTATATAGAGTACAATCAACTTTATTATATAAGATACTCGATACAAGGTACATACTATTTTTGGGGATCCTAAGATAAGGGCATTTAATGAAGTTATATCCACACTTACCCCCAGGATTGAGCACTAATAAACAGCAATATACCATATACAACAGTACATTATCGTTACCTAATATTACCCTATAGATTATCTGCTTCTAGAGGGTTTAAAATGACAGCAGATATGTTTGTTCTAAAAACTTCCACAAGATGGCCGCCGCCATAGTTAGACACCGAAGACCAAACAATAGTGTACTACATACATGGCATCCTAAGGCATATTCTATCACTAGAGGACATGATCGCCATGCAAAGCTATTACAAAAGATGGCCGCTATATGAGCATGACGCTCGCGCAACAGGGACATTTCGCAAGGCACTCACGTGATACATCACATGAGCGGGTATAATCACGTGAGCGGGACCAGTGACGAACCCGGAAGTGCGGCGGGGAAATGCAGCGAATGGACTTCTAAGAGAGTATAAAGCAGGTGAACACGCAGAGAACCACATTTGCCCTTGATAAAGTCCAAAACTGTGGACGAAACACGTTGGGACTAGCACCCATTACCCAATTGACTTTTATCTTTTTAGATGTTTATGACATTTGATCAATGGTCATGTGACCGTCTGTTTATTTAAATAAATTCCTGAATATCTATACTCCCATCAGTTACATTATTAGTGTATGCCACCTCACTCACATCCACCTTACTCACATCCACGGGGAAAGAAGCCGGTTACCAGGAGGGCCAGCAGAAGCCATCAGGGTAAGTACTATCCAACCTACCCTTATCTGCACCACCAGTGTCCACAATATCCTGATACTGCACTCATTGTTTTGAGGTACCCGAGGTGGAGTGGAAGAGAGAGAAGGTGCTCACTACTACACACGCAACAAATAAGGAGTAACGGGAGCAACATACGGGATTAGGATCATACTGCAAGTCCGTTTTAATGAAAACACTGCCTACAGTTTTTGCCAAGCAGACATACTGATATCTCATTACTGACTTATGAACAGTCACCTTTGAACAGTTTCTTCTGTCACCATTGACTTTGCACATAGACGATAAATTCGGAGGGAAGATTCTGCCCACAGTTATTGCTGATCGGTTGGATCGAGGTTTCGGGACTTACTCATAAGTTAGGATACAGCTGTCACATAAAACTTCACAAACAACCATAACATTCATTTCCAGACACATCTACTAGTAGTGTACACAATAGGGAACAACTAGTACGTCAGTCTACATCACAGAGCGCTTACCCTTCCCCCAACATTACTATTAACATAAAGCGCATCAACGAGTAATACCTTAATTGGTGGAACACTGACATCCTGCATTCCACAGCCTGGAACGCACTAGACAGAAAACAGCATCCAGCTCACTAGTCTGACTCACCACCGCAGCGTGTGTGAACCACGACACAATGTGTCGAGCGGGACCCGAACTTACATCACGACCCACGTGACCTGCAGTAGATAGAACTAGTCATAGCGCTATGAGACAAGGAAGCTTGCGTTCCACAGACTTGGAACGCATACTATGGGAAGGCATAAACAGGCTGATCAAAGGTGACTGTACAGCTACATTAAGACATAATAGACTAACAAAAATTAAAATGCATAGCCCATCAAGCAATCGCATATCATAAAATTCATATACAATTGATAACAATACATAACATAGAAAAATCAATGACCCGAATTGACACAGAATTCTCTAGCTCATATATATAAAAAAAATAGGCAGTACACATATCAATAAACCAAATACATACTGGAAAAAATACATCAGCATATAAATATTAATGCATGTGTGTCAACCACCTTCATGTAATTATAGTGCCAGTACCAAGATTCACAAACCCAGACTCCTGAAAAAAAAAAAAGAGAAAAAAATATTTATTAAGAAAAAATACAAATAAAGAATGTGCACTGTCCCGTGATCCAGAGTTATTTGAGAAAGATGTTAAACGGCAGATATTCATTTAATCCACGAGGAGCAACAGTGTCAAGCTGAAAAATCCAGCGAGCCTTGCATTTTCTTAACAACAACTCACGATCTCCACCGCGCATAGGTTTAGGTATAGTATCACTCAACATACATCGTAGTGAAGAGAGAGGATGCTTACAATCCAAAAAATGCTTCGCAACTGGTTTATCAGAACTGAGAGTCTGTAAAGCAGAACGAATTGATGAACGATGGTTCGCCATTTTTTCTCGGAAAGGTCGCGTCGTCATCCCAATATAGTACGACCCGCATGGGCATGTTAAAAAGTATATCACATAGTCCATGGTACACAACAACTTGTGTCGGATGGTGATCCTCCTGCCACTATGTGGGTGTGGGAAGTGCGTGCCTACCATCATCGATCTACAGGTTATACAATTTGGGCATTTGAAACAACCCAACTTATTACCATGTAGCCATGTGTGGCTGCTGTGCGCTTGGTTGCCTAGTCGGGCGTAACAATAACTGGTGAAGGCTGGGCCTTCTACAATAGGCCATCAAAGGTGGTTTACTGCTAATGCCCTTAAATACTGCGTCAGATGCTATAATGTCCCAATGTTTACGGACTGATTTCGCACTATAGTGTGACGCTAAATCAAAAGTGGACGGGTATATTATACGTGAAGAGTCCATAGGTTGTTTTTTGGAGGTCTGTGCATGTCTAGATTTAGCCTTATCCAGACATCTGTGAATTGTGTTCACTGTATAACGTCTTTCCACGAATCGATCACTCATCTCTCTTAGTTGTGTTTCTGTGCAAGACTCTGTGGTGTTATTGTGTAGCACTCTCATGAACTGAGAGCTAGGGAGACTCTCCTTAAGGCTGCTGGGATGATGGCTAGATGAATGCAACAGTGTGTTGCGGTCAGTCTCTTTATGAAAAAGGGTAGAATGTAATTGATTATCCTTCCAAAAGATGGTAACATCCAAAAAATTAATCGCATCCTTATTGATCTGGGCTGTGCATCTAATGGGACTGCTAAGTGCATTAAGGCTGTCAACCATTGCAAAAAATTCAGACTCGGTACCACACCAGATGAGAAAAAGGTCCTCGATGTAACGTTTGTAATGACAAATCTTACTGCCATATACAGGCAATATATGCCTCTGTTCATATAAACTAATGTACAGATTCGCATAAGACGGCGTGAGGTTCGACCCCATTGCTGTCCCCGCTATCTGCACGTTATGTTTATTGCCATAGGTAAAATGGTTTTTAGTAAGAACAATCTTGGCTAATTCATTAAGGAACTCTATGGGGGGACCTACATGGTTACCCATACTAAGTGCAATCTTAAGTGACTCCAATCCCTCTTCATGTGGAATCACAGTGTATAAAGATGCTACGTCCATAGTGGCTAGCCAATATTGATCACTTAAATTACTTAATGTGAGAGTTTTATCAAGGAAATCTGGAGTATCCCTAATATAACTTTTCATAGAGATCACATGGGGTTGTAAAAAACTTGCGGATATGATCGGATGACCGGGCGGGTTGGTCAAGGATTTGTGCACTTTAGGCAATGAGTACAATATAGGGTATAGAGGATGATCAACTTTTAAAAAAGTAGCTATGCCATCATCCAACCAATGGTGCTGTACCGCCCGGTCAACCACTTGGTCCACAAGTTTCTTAATATCGAGCATAGGGTTGGAAGGTACCTGTAGGTAGGTGGTGTCATCCTTAAGCTGGCAGCATACTTCTGCGTCATACACACTCTAATCCTGAACTACGACAGCACCCCCCTTGTCAGCCTGTCTAATAACAATCTCATCACTGCGCATTAGCGAATTTAGAGCTTTTCGTTGTGGCTGCTGAGATTGTCATATCTTCTATGTTCAACAAAAGACTTCATATCATGTTCCACCATTCTAAGAAAAGATTTAATACTAGGATTAGTAGTGTAAGGGTCAAAGGTACTCGGGGCACAAAATTGCGTCTGCGTTACCTCAGAATTACTATCCAAATAAAATTCATGCAACCTGAGTTTGCGACAAATTTAAAATTGTCAACTGACCAATTAAACCGGTTGTGACGTACCGTAGGTACAATTGACAACCCAAATGACAAAACCTCACTCTCAGCTTGTGTCAAGGGTTTGCTAGATAAATTGTATATGGGAGCTAATTTTTCTTGCGGCCTCGACCTCGCCGTTTTCCACTTGCCACCTCGTCTAATCGGGATCTGGTTCTGGGTCTACCCTTGTGGTTACAGGTTCTCTGTAACCCCTCCCTAAAAAAGGAACACCAGTAGGTGGTCTTAGTCTAACTGATTCACCCTCTGAGTTAGACTGTGAGGAGGAAGTATCAAATCGGGCAGGTGACCTGTACCTAGTAGAAGGGAATTTCCTACGGGGATTATTGTCACTACGTAACCAACGATAGACTTGATGATTCATATAGTCTGTAATAACGGTAGCTAATTTCTTTCTCTTAAATGAAATCAAATCTCTATGGTAAGTATGAATGTTATCTTGAAGTTTACCAAGCCAACCATTCATTGTATCAGCATTCAATGGTGCTAAATGTTGAGCGGAAGTCCTCACGTACTTTTACCAGTTCAATACCGACCTCCTCAATCACCAATAAAATTAGATCTAGCGAACACTTATTGAGGACCCCACACCACTTTGTACAAAACGTCAGACTATTCCAGACCAAAATTTAAAACATGCATAAATGTGGGCACTCTCGGTATAGAAAAATTAAAACATTTATTAAAGCTCACATATCCATCAATCAATAGTCGACGTTTCAGTCCTTCCACAAGTATGTGGAACGCAAGCTTCCTTGTCTCATAGCGCTATGACTAGTTCTATTTACTGCAGATCACGTGGGGCGTGACGTAAGTTCGGGTCACGCTGGACACGTTGTGTCACGGTTCACACACGCTGCGGACTAGTGAGCCGGATGCTGTTTTCTATCTAGTGCGTTCCAGGCTGTGGAACGCAGGATGTCAGTATTACTCATTGATGCGCTTTATGTTAATAGCCTGTTTTGGGACTGATCTATTTGATTTATAGGCACAATGTAGTGGCTGCTATGATCACACCTTTTCCTGCCTGTGCTGGGATGTTTTTGTGATTATTAGTGTTAAACGATGTGACACAGGTGTTGGTTATTGGTACTGGGGAGGGGTATATAGGCTGATCTTGGGTGAGTGTGGGGTTATTATACCTAAGGTGTTGGGAGTTTTTATTGCTGGTGATTTATTGTCACCGAGAATGACCATTTTTGATGGGGGGTTTGGGCCGTTAAATTACAATGGGGGCCTATGAACAGGGGAGTTGGGAAGGGGGTTGCAAAACATTCCCTAGGTATTTTTTTTTTTATATAAACTATTTAAATATATTTAAAAAAATACTGTTTAAACTTAATTAAATTTAAAAAAAGACAATTTCTGTGCGGAAAAAAATTAGTCAGTTAAGTGGTGGTGTTTTTGCCCCCACCCTAGAGGGGGGGTAATGTCACAGTGTGCCGGACACCGGCATGCACTTATCGGGTTTGGCAGCGCTGGTCAGTGGTAGGGCAGTGGGTGGTGAGTCCCCAGCACCCACTGCTGTGTAATCTTACTTCTTCTCATTGCATGATGCAGGTGGCCACGGCACCCGTGGAGGCATGCACGTTGACCTGAATAAGATTTGAAGGGAAAGACCACCTTCCATCATGACATCACAGGAGGTGCCTAATTCAAGCCCTATAAAAGCCCTATAAAAGGAAGTACCTGGGAGCACTCCTGTGTGAGACTATAGGCTCCCAAACCTTACTACCTGACCTTGGCTCTGTTCATGACCTGACTTCATCTGTTCCCTGGTACTGTGCTTGGTATTCCAGTTTGACCTTTGGCTATCCTCCGTGAGCTGCATATGTCTGCTCCCTGGTACTGTGCTTGGTATTCCGGTTTGACCCTTGGCTATCCTCAGTGACCTGCATACATCTGCTCCCTGGTACCATCTTGTCCGTTTGGTTCTGATCCGGCTTGTCGACTACGCTGCATGTCTTCATTGTACTTCACTCCATCCAGAGTACACCAGCACCTCTATTAGGGTACCTAATCTGAGGGCCATGACCTGCTTGTCGGATGCAGATAAGTCCAAACCTCCTTGCTTGGGTCCCTGCTGAATACCACCGGCACGTTAGACTCCGTGCCTCAGTATACAGTAGGTCTCGCCAATCCCAAAATATGGGTTAGCATCCATTATGCATCCGTGAGTTGTGTGTAGACAGAATTTCTGGTACATGGCATTTTCAGTGACACACACTGGTGTATGTATGATGGATGCAGTTACTCCCAGGATTCTATGCCTGCAGTGAGTCCTTCCTCTACCCTTTTGCTAGTGGTGTCATCTTCATTGTGATAGGTTCAGAAAGATAGAGCCAGCATAAGTGATACTAAAGGCTCTGGCACTGCACCCATTTTATGAAAATATTACATAGAAGTTTGTGCTGCCGTCATAAGGTAGGGGACGGCCAGCTTCACAGAAGGGGTAGCGCTACATGTGGACCCCACCAGATGTTCATACATCTCTGGTGGCACATCATTAATTTGATAAGAAAATCTTTGAAACATTAAAATACATGAGAAGTAGTATCAAGTAGTTTCTCATAAATTAAGATCAAAACAATTCACAACACTTCTCAGTCCCAATTAAGGGGTATAATTACTAAAGATTGATTTTGGATTCTGTTTGATTTGCCATTGTTAGTGTTGTCTGTTTTGCCCCTTGCTATATGCTTTCACCCCACTAGGGGTCACCAGACCTTTTGTGTATGAACTGCAGTTTTGGTCCCTACTATCTGGACATTACTAGATCAAATTGCCTGGTGAATTATTGCCAATCAGCAATCATGGACAACTCCTGTTTACGGGCCTTATAGACCGCCTGGAACCAGCATGCATTGCTGGTCATTGGTTTTGTTTTCCTGGTTCTTGTGATATGGCTCCAGCTCTGGCTGCTTGGATATTCCTAACTATGTTTCCTGTCTGATATGTTCCATGTCAGTTCTGACTACTTGCAAGTATTATCTGTGTGAATTCTGGATTTCTGTTCAAGTACAGTACCATATTCTCATCTGTTCCCTGCTTTTTAACCTGGTACAGCCTGGTAATATTTCATCCTGCTCCTTACCTGTTAGTTATACTCCATACCTGAAAACCTTGAAAACTATATTCAAGTTTACAAAGATTTTCAATATGTGCATACAAATTTCAACTGTTTCTACAATTCCAACTACTGTGTGTCTTGATCACTAATTATCTGTTACCCAGCCACACCCAAGTGTATTCTCTGTGCTGCTCATGTGAGTTATTGAATAAATATTTTAAGTTTCTGTGCTACATTTTGTAAGTTCAATCATAACAGCCATTCGATTTTGGTTTGATTTCCATTCGATTTTGATATTGGAGCCAAAATCAAATGTCAAAATCGAACAGAAAACTAAATTTCACTCAAAATCGAATGCATGCAAAACATCAATGTTTTCCCATAGTCGAATATAGGATCTCTTCATTTACCAATATTTGATTTGCAAATTGAACGTAAATCGAACTCAAAAACAAACTTCAAATCCCCAAATAAATAGAATAATGAGAGACAGTCAATTTGAGCTTCTCAACACCATTCTTTTAGCTGGAAATTGAAAACCATGGGGCAATCACAGTGTCGATGTGGCGGTAAGGAGTCTTTGCAAAATATGTCACAGACAGAATGATACTGACATGGGAGCTGTGACTATACTGACAACTTTAACCTTTTAACAGGTCTGATACATGGTAGGCAAGACTCATGACACGCCTCACCCAAGGACAGAATTTGCATAGTGTTCCAATTGATCTTGGGATTGTGTTTACTCAACCAGGGATAGTATTGATTCCTACCTATCTATACACTCTAAATGTCGCTATTTAGCGTTATAAGTCGCACAAAAAAGAATTGCTTTCCAGACTGATTGTGGTTCCAAAGCACAAAAAGAGATTATTCACCAAAAAGCAGATAGTTACACATTGTGATCTAAATACAATTAGCGCAAACAAATTATACAATCACAAGGTACAGTCGATACATACGCAGGCACTCTGGATCCACATTTCCGGCATCAAAGGTGAAGCCTCCGTCAAAGAAATCACTTCATAGAGACCGAGAGGGTTACATGCCTTCGGGATGAGACAAATACAGCTTGGAATAAGAGGTGGCGATATGGATAAAGAATTACTTAGATATGAGACCAAGATGATTTTTCTTATGAATACTCAATATCCAAATGGTCTCAATGAGAATAATAGCTATTTACCATTCTTGTAATAAGCACGTTACAACTATTCCATTACCTAACCTCACCTCTACTCCCCAAAGGATCATAAACTCGTAATCTGAATACATCTGGAATGGCCTTATACAATAGAATTTGTAAGATTCCAACTTTGATAATGGTCATTTATCTTAAATTTGGAAGTAATTCAGACTAAGGAATATTTTAGCCTCTCTTAGGAGATCACAAACTAATAAAAATATTGGAGGAAACTGAGACCATTGAGTTTATGGAATTACAAACTACTTGAGACATTCTAGGATTAAAGTAGTATGTGGATGATAGAAGCCCTCCAAGCAATTAAGAGTGCTGTCCAAAATAAAGATATATAATTTGGTGGCCTTATTATATAAGAGAAATACTAATCTATTAAGAACAACTCTAAGATGAATCCACTCATAGAATTAGCTTTGTCTAAGTAATGAAATACATGGAAACTGGATATATAGTCCAATACTGATAGGAGTAATCCATATTATTACAAGAGGAAATCTGAATACTGAATATATGGTTTAATATCAACATCAATCTACCATTTATCAATGATATCAGTCATTAACAAAAGTGCTTTCTGAAAATCGACAATGAGGAATATTGGCCCTCATTCAGAGCCGTACGCTCTGAGCAGAGCGCACGCTCTGAATGAGGGCCGCCCTCCATAATTATGGAGCGTCCTCCTGGACGCTCGTATAGCTGTGGGTCACCACCCACAGCCTACACGAGCGTGCAGTTTGATGGCCGCGATGGTCTTGATTTAATCACTCCCACTGACATCACTAGTGATGTCAGTGGGCCGGCTTCTGATGGTAGGCGTTCCCTTGGGAACGCCCCCGTCTGGGAGGCACGCCCCCGGCACGCCCACCAAAGGGGGCGTGCTGTCAATCAACATCGACAGCACGCCCCCTTTGATCAGACACAACGAGCGAAGGAAAGTCCTTCACTCGTCGCGTCTGGCGCATGCGCACGACGGCGCTCCCGCCGTCGTGCGCATGCGCAGTGCACAACATCGACCCACTTGCGAGCGGACAGCCGCTTGCGAGTGGGTCTGAATCAGGCCCATTGTTCAATAATTTATATAGGAATTGATCACTATATTTCTGAGTTACGAATGATGAAAGCATAATTAAGAATTCGATTTAATATTTGAAATTGTACCCATCTTTCTACACCCAACGTGTTATCCACTCCCCTTCGTCTCCTTTCGTCTCTCAGAGATGAAACTTTATCAAACTGAGGGCCTGATTCAGAGCCGGACGCTCTGACCAGAGCGCTCGCTCTGAATCAGGGCCCTCCTACCTAAAAATGGAGCGGCCTCCTGGCCGCTCGCATAGCTGTGGGTGACCACCCACAGCTTATGTGAGCGGCCAAAAAGATGGTCGCGATGGTCAAGACCATCGGGCTTGCGACGAGTCCCTGCGGTAGGGTCTCGCTGCCGCAAGCCCAGGAGTGCTTTTGGCTCTATCAGAGCCAAAAGCACTCCCACTGACATCACTAGTGACGTCAGTGGGGCCGGCTCCAGATGGAAGGCGTTCCCATGGGAACGCCTCCGTCTGGGCAGCAACGCCCCCAGCGCGCCCACAAAAGGGGGGGTGCTGTCAGTCACCATCGACAGCACGCCCCCTTTGGTGCGAGACCCATAGCGACAGCCTGGCTGTCGCTATGCAGGTCTCGCGCATGCGCACGTCGGAGCTCCCTCCATCGTGCGCATGCGCATTAGGGCACCTTCGACCCGCTTGCGAGCGCTCAGAGCTCGCGAGTGGGTCTGAATTAGGCCCTGAGATTTATAATTACCACTCTGCACCCACTCTTACTCCTGACCCCAAGAGAATTGTGGGAGAACAGATATTTAGCACTGCCTCATATGAGTACTTATTTTATGGTGTTACGAGACATAGATAATTTTAAATATTTATGTTGGATAATAAATTCCTGGATGAAAGTATTATACTTATTAATAGATATACATAATTATTTTTCTTCTTATACGACAAAAAAAATGCTTTCTTCCTTTGGTCCTTAGGATAGTAATATTGTGTTGTTTGTACCCTATTAGTTTATCACTTATTAGAATTTTCACATTTTGTTTGTACATTGGGCCTGATTCAGAGATGAATGCAACTGCAAATCGCACGCAGATTGAGCGATTGTTTGCCATTGCGCATGCGTATACTTTGCAGTGCGCGTGTCGCGAAGGCAGCAGTGCATTCGCTGTGTGTTCACACAGACCACGGAGGCCCATTGCAGATTGATTGACAGGAAGTGACCATTTGGGGGCGTTGACAGGGGGTGGTTAGCGAAATGCAGGCGTGTCTGCCCATTTGAACGCCGTTACGTGGGCGTGCATAAATTAGCCACTACAATTGCATACGCAGCTCTGCGTGGCAGAAGAGCTCCCTGTCCTGCGGGTAAAATGGCCGCCGATGATCTTCGATGTTAGCCAAGTTTACGTAGGTATGCGTAGTCGCACGCAGGTGAGAAGGCAGTAGTGGGCGTCTTTATGCTCGGGTGATCTTTGCTAACATTAGCATATTTTTGCAACTGCATTGAATACGGAAACGCAGTTGCGATCGAATTAGTGTCTGTCTCTGAATCAGGTCCATTATTAATTTATCACTAATAATAATTCTCACGTTTTAACTCACGTATACATTGATCACTTTCAAGTTCTTCGGTACTTTAATAATTAATATTTTTTTTTAGTGCACAGGACACTTTTTATAATAATAATAATGAAATTAATATTCTTACTATACACAACTTAATGCACGTGGTTTTTCAATAATCTATATCATATTATCATTTTAAATTGTTGCACCTACCCCAACACTTTTCTTACAATAATAATGAGAATATATGCTTAGGTCCTTTTAAATTAACCATGTACTGTAGGTAATAGATTATGTTATATATAATACAAATAGTTATAGAGTCAAGCTATGCTCTTATAACTTAATATTATTATTCATCATTAAGAGGCTCTTATTTATGAAACAGCAATTATAATTATGACGTTCTAACTAGGATACGCATAAATTCATCCTCTTTTTGACACTCAGGGGTAAATTTACTAAAGTGAGAGTATTCATAAATGAGTTTTAAAAGAGATGTTGCCCATAGCAACTAATCAGATTCTAGCTATTATCTTCTAGAAGGTGCTAGTTAAATGTTAAGTAGATTCTGATTGGTTGCTATGGGCAACATCACTTCTATAACTCACTTCTAAAAACTTTCACTTTAGTAAATTTACCCCTTATATTATATATATATATATATATATTACACTGTATATTCATATTTAACTTGCATGTTATAACTATGAGGTACATAAATATATAATTTTTTTGTCATTCATTTTTTCTATATACATTGTTGATCTATGAATTAGTTACATTTAGTTTTGACTATATCAGGGATCTAATTTCCAACATTATTAGATATAAAATCTTCCTAGTGTGTCTCCATTATAATTTATAGGTTATTCTAGTAATGAAATTCTATTTATGGATAGCTTTTTTAATTTATCTATACACCAATACTTACCTTAATATCCACACAAGTGGGATTTTGTTATAAGTATCTCGATTGATTAAAAATAGCAATTACTGCATGTACATTTGCCAATTAAGAAGCTGGAGAGGCTTGACGTAACAGACTCTTAATATTGATTGGCGGAGGAGTAATTATGCAGACTCATGAGAGACAGGGGTGGTAATTCCAAAGCTTCTTGATTGAAAGCAATACTCACCTGTGATTGGACACATCCAACACGTGACCTGAGGAGACTCCATTGATTGGCTCCAGCACTGGCGGCCATGACTGATCAGGCGGGGCACATGATAGTGTGAAAGTAACATGATCAATCGGGTTGCCTTGATAAAGCTATTTGTCAGTGAAATGTATGTCGGCGGTCACTCGCCTCCACCAATATGCTCTAATTTATCATATTGAATATGAAGCACACTATGTAATGATACTTTGAGAATAAGTTTGGGGGTCTTTAACACCGGTCAACACAGTGTGGGAATAATACTATCCCGTTTACTGCATTAACACTCTGCCTGCTATCACATGCAGTGGCAGTCAATGCTGTGTTTATATAATCACATGATTAGTATCAACTTATAATCACCGTGCCTGGTGTGATAATTACAATTGCGCGTTAATATATGGTGACATATATACTGATACTAGAATATGAATTATACTTATAAAGCCCCCGACTTGCAAATGAATATTGTTTTAAGTACAAATAAAACAACATGTATTAAACCTGTGATTAATATCTAAGGATATACGGAAGATTATTCCTTGTTAATTGACAGCAGCTCTATATTTATACTAATCTATGCTTATTTATGTATGAAGACTGGAGAAATGAGCCTCTAAACAGCTCAGCTATATGATATCAGCCTATTATGTTAATCACTTCCTTTTGACAATTGTAGTCTATGTGAATGTGATATTTATAAAGTGAAACAATATTAATAGTTCGATCATAAGCAAACATTCTAACCTAAGGTGAACTGATATTGTTTCAAAAGTTGGTAATCCCAGTACAGTATGTGAGCCAAAGTTATAAAAACGCAGCTTTTCACAAACTACACAGACTGCTCATTGTCAGGGTTCAGCCGGGGATTGGCACTCCCTTACCGTCCCGCCGGCTTCCTCTGACATCCCGGGCGGTCAACGTGGCGGCAGGGAAGAAGCTGAGTATTCTCCCTGCATGCAGAAGACTGCGGGCGGTCCAGTGTCGGGGATCGGAGTTCCTGACATGGGTGCCGCCATGACAGTTTGCCCACGTGACAGTATCTCCGTTCCAGGATAGGTGAGTTGTCAGCTGATGCTGTGCACCTATCAAAGGGTTCCCCTGGGCATATATATTCGGCTCACAGGCTACAGGAAGTTGCCTGAATAACGGTTGTCTCCTAGTGCCCATTAGTTGAGTACCCGGTCCAGGTTCCATCGCTCCATTGTGTCTGCAGCAGTGTGTTTACCATCTCTACCTGTGTGCTTAACGTCTCTGGTGATTCTCCGTGCAGCAGTGTGTTATCATCTCCACCTGTGTGCCCACACTGTGTGGCAGTGCTTACCATTCTGGCCTGTGTCTCCACACCTCCAGTGACCTCCTGTGCAACCGTGAGTTTACACCCCTGCCTGGGTGCCAAACATTCCTAGAGATCTCCGTACCTGAGTACACAATTACCAGCGTGCTTCCTATACTACAAGTGTCCTAACATTATTATTGGGAAGTATTATTAAGTGCCTTGTCCTAGGCATTTCTTCCCAGGGCCATTGTTATCTGTGTCTCCATTCCCACGGGGCTTGGGTACCTGGTCAAAGGACCGCGACCTGCTTACAGGGTGCAGCTCAGCCCAAATCCCGCTTGGAGGGGTCACTGGCGAACACCACCATGTGGGTTAGACTCCGCACCTTTGCCCAGGTCCCGCCAACACCTAAGATCTGTGGATGAGGAGAACATATATCCAGGCCCCTCGTCTCTGCTTCCTCCCACAACTAAGGCCAACAGTTTCCCATACTTCTGCTACAGACATGACACTCATATTATAAATCTGAAGAAATACACTTATGGCTAGTAGATGAGCATTATACTTTATACTAGATTATTTGGAATATCTGTAGTGTTGGAATTATTCAAGATGACTATTTAGGAAGGATATATGAATATTAAAAATTAAAGTAAATATAACGTGGGATCTAACTATATATCCCTCATAATCTACTACCTTTTCATAGGTGCACATATTCAAAATAAGAGATTAATGATACTCTATACTGTTAATAGTATCAAGAAGCAAATAATAGGACAGCGAGACAGACTCTTTAAATAATTTTCTTTATTATGTTCACCAACTTCACAATTTTTCTTTTGTATGTTAAATGTTGATCTTAATATTTCATTTTAACAGACATTTTAATTCAGAAATAAAAGTAATATTTTATATATATTCTTCCAGTGTGCCAGTGAGACAATTATTTTCTACTTCTTGTTTATATTTGGACCAATTCAGATGTGACAAAGTTGCTCCTGAGCTGCTAAGCATGGATTGGATGTTATCCAGAGGGTTAGTCAGTTCTAGGAGGTACTGAAATACTTGAGCCTGACTCCTCTTGGTGTTCTAGATGAGCAACAAGATCCTGTGTAAATCCTACAGTTTGTGCCTGATTCTCAGCTGGATCCATTGGGCCAGCACAAACTGTCACGCCTGAGGGTTGAGGTTGGTGGAAACAGGCGTGGGACGCTGAGAAGAGACTAGGGTGGCATGAATGAATCTTGGTGGCTTGAGCTAGGACTTCCTCATGTTTTGATGTGAGTAGGTAGAGGAACTGCAGACGGTTATGGGCGCAAAGGCGAAGACAAGAGTTAAATGTCTTTATTATACAACATGTTGGAATGACAGTTGAAGATGATGATATTGGACTGGGACCGATGATGTGGAACTGATGATGAGCTGAATAGAATTCAATTGGAGTTGATGATACTGAATAGATGAATAGAATCGGTTTGGAACTGATGGTGCTGAATTGAAGAGTAGGATCGATTTGAGACCAATGATGCTGAATTGATGAGTAGGATTGGTTTGAGGCCGTTGATGTAGAATTGAAGGGTAGGATCAGTTTGAGACCGATGTTTGGAGATATCGGTTGGGACTGATGTTTGTAGCTATCAGATGGGACCAATGTTTGGAGATATCAGCTGTAACCGATGGAGGCAGGTAGGGACAAGTTTCAGTAAATAACCAGTCTGGAGTACAGAGAGAATTGGAGACTTGAGTAACCAGACTTGGAACTGGAATCACATGGACTGCAACCATTCAGATACAGAGATGCAGAAGCAACGTTGTACTTGCATTGGGAGCCAGTCAGGAAATGGAATTTAGAGGGGTGGATCTGCAGGGATTAGATGCTGCGATCAGCTGGTCTGGGAGCAGCGCTGAGTGGAGGAAAAGCATCAGGTGACCAAGGTCAACAAGGCTGTGCCCAAGGAACTCTGGCTTGCAGCTTGTGTACCATCATGCAGAGACACGCTGTGAGCAAGGAGCTGCGGAGCCATCTCCACACTGAACACTGTGTGCACTGCACAGGAACAGCACAGACAGACCTATGTACCAGCCGGGAGCGATGTGCAGCGTGAGTGGACCTCTGAGCTAACCGGGAGTGATGTACAATGCGAGAGGACCTCAGCGCTAGCTCACAGACATAACTATGTAGCTTTTGTGCTCTAACTAGGTTCTGTGCTAACACACAGCATTGTGCTCAATATAGACATATCTAACATGCAGTAGTAGGGTATCTGTTGCCCTCTGCCTGCTGCTCTCAGCTTGTTGCGAACAAATACATGCAACAATCCAGGCCATGTGGAGGTGGCTGCAGCTTGAGTTCCACCCGCCGCCCACCCTGTCAGATTATAACGTGCTCAGCCAATCACTGCTCACTGTTCTAGCGGCTTGTAATCTTTTTTAGAATCAAACTTTGGCATTACTGCACTTGACCGGAGAGTAGAGCTAATGAAACCATCCCGGCTCACCTCATCACAGCACTTTTCAGAAGCCTGTAACTAATTTGACAATTCTTTCCACACTGGATATGTGAAGGGAACACAGAAATAGGATTTACTCCATCCATGCAAATTTGAGTGAGTACATGAGGGTATATTACCGAGAGCTGGAGGCTTTGTGACGTTGACCTTTTCCCAGTTTATGAGCTGGCATTTTGATGCTTTTATATTGATTTCAGGTAGTTGACATACCCGCACATTTTCAGATGGAGCTGCACTTACCCTAGCCTGCAAGATGCAGCTCAAACTCATCTCTGATCATCGACAAGAGGATATTTTTTGGGTGAACCCAGAAAGCATTTTTGCGGAGTACAGGATCAATGACATTTGTTAGTGAGACAGGGAGGTACCTAGAGAGTTTCACTAACTGCCAGAAGTGTCTTAAACCATCCGTACACTTTGGTTTAGTTTTGACAGAAAACCACACAACAGTATACACCTTTTGGATGTACGTTACACGGGCGACAAGGTCCGCAGATGAATTTGGGGTTCAAACGTAAGTACACAGAATTCTGTTGGCTGTGGTAAGAAATCATGCATGTGATGGATTATCTGTTGCATGTATTTGTTCGCAACAAGCTGAGAGCTGCAGGCAGAGGGTGACAGATACCCTAGTACTGAATTTAGATACAGCTACGTTGAGCGCACTTACTATATGACACTATACGGTGAACAGGGCGTGTATTACGAGTCAAAACTATTGTATTCTGCTACTTAGCAACAAACAGCACGAAAAAAAGGGCTGCCAGAGTGCTTTGCAGTGGTGTTCTGCGGGCATGCCTATAGGATGTAAATACGAAATCTTTAGGCACCGGTTGGCCGATTAAGATTACATCCAATTTTGAAAAACTAAACGGCAATCATCTGCTTGAGTGGTCGCACAAATATTTTTTGACCCTCGCAATCTATGCACAAACTTTTTTTTTATTAAAACCCACCCTAGTGTATAGTACACGTAGAGGTGGTATGGCAGAGTGTATGTACACAGCAGCTGATGCCTGAGACAATAAACAGCTTAGTACTTAACCAATGGGGTGGTTTATTTGATAGCAATATGGTACTATAGCCATACTCAGTTATACACACTCAGACTGGTCATGGTGTGTAGTGGAGACATACAGCTCACCAACGGGTGGGTGGATCCAGCAGTGCAGTGATGTAGTGGAATCAGTCTCAAAAGAGGTAGTGGTGTTTGTGGAGTGCAGTAATAACGGGTCTCTCTTCCACTGTGGCACTCTAATACAGTGACAAGATGGCACCGCACATGCACAGAACTAAAGATAGCGGCCATCTTGGTATGTTATTGAAGTATCCCTGGAGGATCCAATATGGAGTATGCACAGTAACGTTCTCCATCCTCAACAAAATCAGCTATTTCTATTCTATACTTTTTATGGTCTAACTCTATAACATCGATGATGCTTTGATTTTCAATTCTGTTCTATTGTAAAGTGTCCTTTCTCGGTTTTGGCCTTATTAAATCGGCGGGTAGCAAAACCGCCAAGATGTAGTACTCGCCGATTAGAAAATATTGCCCCTAGCCTAGAAAGAGGACCCAGCCAGTCAACAGGAACAGGTTAAGTATGTGAGCGAGATTGAGCACGGGAGCTAGAACTGAGTGGGGGGGCAATGTATATTATCTATGGCGTCAATCCAATTTAGTGTTAAAGGGGTGAGTAGCTGCTGCAGCGGTGTAGAAATGCTGGAAATGGCTCCACAACTCCCTTCACGATCTCACCTTGGACTTGGGGGGGCTGCAACCATAGATCAGCGAGTCCAGAGGTACAGCATCTAGCCACACTTACTCATGGCTAATGGGATTGAAGGCCTGATTCAGCAAGGATCGCTATTCTACTTATACGCACGCAAAGCAGCTGCTAATATCAGCGGTGATATGTAAATGTTTGCATTCGCATTGCAATCGCAGCCTAACATAAGGATGCCCACTTCCCCTTACTCACATCCGTTTACTTTGGCAACATAGCGAAATAATCGGTATCATCAAACCCATACGCAGTTAAGGTAGGTCAGACCTCACTCAGGAATTACTTACTTCAGCGAATGCCGAGGCCTCAGGCTGCGTACGGTATCGCAGTGGCTAATATATGTACGGCCCTACAACGCCACCCCAATTCACTGGCATGTCTGCATTCGCCTGACCCCCCCCCCCCCCCCGTCACCACCCACAAACGGCACTTTGTCAATCACTCTGCCGTGGGTCTGCGTGGTCACTGCGATCGCAGTCCCGATCACAGTGGCCGGTTCGATGCATATGCATGCACGGTATGCAACAGTCGTCCGATTACGTGCGCATAAGCTACTGCAATCCTTGCTGAATCAGGCCCTGAGTCCTATGTGTCTATATAGATTGAATCAGAATGCACAAGTTCATAGCATTATTCATTTAGTTTAGAGTACTGTAGGCTGTTGGGGTATTTACTATCTGAAGTGTCTAGTTCTAAAGTGTTATGAGCATTTAAAATCAATACGGTCTCTCCCTTGACCTTATCCATCTGTGTGCTCTCAAACTTAGACCACCAACTACTCTACTGCACTCTCTCAACTCCTCCAGTCCTCCCTTCACCCAGAGCCACTGTCATTAGGCGCAATCTCGAGACTTTCGTCCCTGCTGTTCTGTCCTCCTCACTCAATACTCTCCTCTATCAACCATGGCCTGCCCCAACCAGACCGGCTCATTCTACAAAATCACCCTCACCTTTACACTTAACTCCCCCATCTTCTATCCCCCTCCGCCGTTCCAAACCCCAATCCTGGCACTTCAAACCAACCCAGTTAATGCTTGCACACCACCAAGCGCCTCTGGAGGAATCTCGCTCTCTGGCGGACTTCCTCCACTTCCAAGTTTGTCCTCTCTATCTACAGCTCGGCCCTTTCAATCGCCAAGAAATCCTTCTCCCATCTCCTCTCAGTCCTCCAATCCCTGCCACCTCTTGGGTACTTTCAACACTCTCCTTAACCCCCCTCTCTTCCCCTCCCTCACTGCAACTGACTTTGTCTCCTTCTCTTTCAAAATTGAGGCAATCCGTCACAAAAACTCTTCCAATCTCCCCACTGCAGCCCCACCATCCACATCCCCTGGCCACCCCACCTTGTGCTCCTTCTGCCACACTACAGGTGATGAGGTCCACACCCTCATCTTGTCCTCTCCCCCCTCCACCTGCCCCCTTGACACCCTCCTTTCTCACTTCCTCCGCTCCCTCTCCGTCACTGCCTGCTCCTATCTTGCTCACCTCTTCAAATTATCTCTCCACCGGCATCTTTCCCTCACCAAACATGCTTATCATATCTATTCTAAAAAAAAAACCTCGGCCCGTCCTCATCTGCTAACTACTGCCCCATCTCTTCTTCCTTTCGCCTAACACTGCCCATGCCTAGTTCACCTCTTACCTCACCAACTGCTCCACCTCACCCTCTTCTATCTTTCCCATTGGCGCCTGAAAGGATTCTGTCCTGGGCCCCCTGCACAACTTTTCCCTGGGAGAACTTATCAGTTCCTTCGGCCTCCAATACCACCTCTATGCCAATGACACGCAACAATACCTCTCCCCTTCCATCCTCTCTCGGGTATTCAGCTGCCTCTCCATAATCTCCTCCTCGATGTCCAAGCGCTCTCTGAAGCTCGACATGGACAAAACCAAACTCATCATATTCCCCCCTAACAGAGTCTCCACTCCCACCAATCTATCACAGTTGCCAATACCATTATCTCCCGTTGCCCAATTTCGCTGCTTGGTTGTCACCCTTGACTCCACCCTCCACTTCACCCCCACATTCAAGGGATCATTCAGACCCGGTCGTTAGCGCCGATTCGCTCGGACCGGGTCGATGGCCCCCCCACAGAGCATGCGCACGACGGTGCCGGCGTGAGACCCGCTATGACCGACAGCGACGGTCGTAGCGGGTCCCGATCCAAAGGGGGCGAGCTGTCGATGCTGATTGACAGCTCGCCCCGTTTGGAAGGCGGGCCGGGGGGGTGGCAGCCCAAACGGGGGTGTTCCCATGGGAACGCCTACCGTTTGGGGGCGGCCCCACTGACATTCATAGTGATGTCAGTGGAGAGCTTCCGGCTCAGACAAGGGAGACCCTACCCTAGGGTCTCGTCGTAAGCTCCGATGGTCGCGATGGTCTTGACCATCGCCTTAGGCGGTCGTAAGGCTGTGGGTGTTAACCCACAGCCTTACCATCGCAAAGGAGGACCTCTTGAAAATTCAAGAGGTCCTCCCCTCATTCAGACCGACCGCACGCTCTGTGCGACCGGCTCTGAATGAGGTCCTCAATCTCTATCTCAATCCTGTCGGTTCCAGCTACGCATCGCTCGCATTAGGCCATTCCTCTCCAGAATGCTACCAAGCTCATTATTCACTCACTAATCATTACTTGGCTCAACTATTGCAACCTTCTCATCCCTGGCCTCCCATGTTCCAATCTGTTTTCAATGCTGCAGCTAGATTTATCTTCCTCTGCCGTCATTCTACTTCGACCACTACCCTCAGCCAAAACCTGCACTAGCTCCCATTCCCCTACAGAATCCTCTTCAAACTCCACACCCTTACATACAAGGCCCTCTCTAACTCCACTGCTCCCTACATCTCTTTACATACTCCCTCCCACTCACATCGGTCAGACAATGACCGCTGCCTCTCCTCTACCCTGGTTACTGCATCTCACATTGGAATCCAAGATTTTGCCGATGCAGCCCACCTTCACTGGAATAAGCTCCCTCGTCCCAATCAGGCTCTCACTGACCTTGCATAGCTTCAAACGTGCACTGAAAACCCACCTATACATCAAAGCGTACCCTTCTACCACATAACCCTGCACCAGGCCACTCACCCTCCTCTACCTCACCTACTTAATTCTCTCAGGTCCCCATCCAAATGCTCACTCCACATGTCATGTGGCTCCCGATTGTAAGCTCCTAGGAGCAGGATCCTTCTCCCTCCTGTTCTCACAGGCTTCTTCTCTAGCACTTGACAGCCTTCACCTTCCCAGCTGTAATTTGTACTGAGAATTGTGGTGCTAATTGTTACTTGTGCTCTGTTTATTTCTCAGTTACTGTATTGTAATGTAAAGTTCTGTATACCCTATACTAGGGATGGACATCGGAAGCCGATGGTTAGCAACAATCGATGTTTTCAATTCGATGAAAATACTTTTTCCATCAATTACTGAAAATTCACTGGTTGCCAGCAGCAGATGCAGCTTTGTGATGGCTGGCTGTGGAGGGTGAGCACACACCCTCGCTCTGCATAGCAGAGCAGCAGGTTTGCAGCTGGAGAATATATGCCATGCGCATCTATTCTCTCTATAGGGGGAACCTGGGGACAGCCCAGCATCTTGGAGTTCTGGGCACGCCCACTGTGACATAGGCAGAGGTGCCACGAGGTCCCCCCTCCTTTTCGGATGGTACTATAACCATCGCGATGGTTATAGTTTTGAATTGTTGCAATGTGATGGCTAGTTGCCATCGCATGATTTTATGTGGTTGCCCGGCAACTATTCAAAGCCAGGCTTCCAATGTCCATCCCTACCCTGTAATGTCCTACTGTTGTCTTATGTATGGCGCTGCAGACCACTTGTGGCGTCTTATAAATACAATTTAATAATAATACAGACCCTCCAACATGACCCCTTCCACCCGGTACAAACAGCTCTGCTTCTGGATTTCTCTCTTAATTGATGATTGCAGCCACCTGAGGTGAAACATCTGCCTCATCTTTTAGCTAGCTCAACACAGGTGTCTGCAATCATTAATAAAGGGCCAAATTCAATTACCTGGAAAAAGTGCCGTTTGGAGAAAAGTTTTTGCTGATTTGTGCCAGTTTTCTACTTTTCTCTGTATTCAATTTCAGGACGTTTATGCCTATGCGAAAACTTTACATGAAAAAAGGCAAAAACGTTTCTCCACATATAGGCAGGTGAATTGGAAGTGCAAAATCGCTATTTTGGGGTGCAAATGTGGGGATTTTATCCAGAACCCTTTGGACACCCCGTTAATGACCAAATCAGTCTAAAAAAAGTGGGGGGCCTGGTATTTTGGGGGGCTATATGGATGAGACAGGTGTTTTTGAAATTGCAGGAGGCTGCAGCATGTGTATTTTTAAGGGTTTTTTAAATCATCATTTTAGAGACATCAGAATATACTAGTACCCATTTTCAGGTACCTCAAATGTAATTGCGATACTTATTTTTCTGAAAAGACATTGCTTTTTGTAATTTTTCCATACATATGCAAATATGCATGTAACAGCCCTTTGCCTCAAAATAAGTTCACTAAATACTTTTATTATGGCTACTACTACTATTCTATATTGATTCAGAGGGTCTCTGAAGCTTTTTATGGGGTACAGACTGATTTCCCCACAAAAAGATGTCCTTTTTCGCTAGTTTTGCTTTGTTAAACATTCGCCTATCGCGCATATATGGAATTCGCCACCCCCCTGTTGAAATCCTGCATTTGCTCCTGTACTTGTTCTTTTGGAGGGGGTACTTAGCGGTATAGCTTGATGCTCGGATGTTATATTTTTAGCATAATTTTACTTTATGTGGAATGGGCAGGGCAGGATGCGTAGTAACTGGTCTTGCCACAGTCACCATTGTGGACAGAGTTTTGGGTAATCTATAGGTGCCCATTCACGGTGCAATAAATCAGCCGATCCGACGGATTAATGCAATTTGGCTGCTTTATCGTACCATGTAAGGGCATGATATCAGATAGTGCGCGCACCCATGGGGTCGTACATCACAGCACCAGATCTTACTACAGGTTCAGTCGATCACAGGATGCGATCCGATGCAACGCTATGCGGGTGGGGGAGCCAGCATATCAGGCGGTCAGCCACCCGATTGCACCTAGTGTGGGGACTGCCCGATATGTCAGACGTCAGATCACCCGTCGCGCAGCATATCGCACCATGTATGGCTGGCTTATCCTTTTTGACAGTATCTGAGCTATTGAACGATTACGACATTGTTATCATTCAATCGCTCACTAATCATGCAGTAGTTATGGGCACATTATCCACTGCACAGGATGAGAAACGATTACAATGTTGTAATCATAGTTGTTCCACTCTCGTGTAGTGGATACACACCTCACTGGGCCCAGAGCCGTAACTAGACTTTTTGGTGCCCTGTGCCAGAGAGAGCATTGCCCCCCCCACATTTTTTAAATATGGATATAAGATAGTGCACCTGAAAAAGGGCCATGGCTTCATGGGAAAGTGAAAAGATAGGGACAGGAGACAGGAGATGCTGGGGATAAAAGAGCAAGCTACAAGTGAGAGCAATAATAAACAAGAAAATTGACATGCCCAAACAGCGCCCCCTGCAGGTCGCACTACCCTAGTTATGGCCCTGGCTGGACCAACTGCGTTTTTGGTGGCTGAACAAACGAAAATGACTTAACCTAAGCACAGGCGTTACATAACTTAAGGCTGATGACTGAAGAATGTAATGTGTGCGCAAGAAACCAGAAGTAGACATATCGGAAACCCCGGATGTTTACTTTCCTCGTCTCATCCCGCCTAGTAGTTGCCTACTGCACCGCAACACTACTACTAGCCACTCAGACTCCGACCTGGGCGCTAACATTATAGTTACATTCAATCCTCGTGTTACATAGCTCCTCCTCCAGTCACATTGTGGGCACAGTTCCGGTGACGTAGCCACGTCCGTAACGTTAATCCCTTTCCTGTCGTGGAGTAATCACATTGTTGTGTAGGTAAAGTTTCATTAGTTGAATTTTTTTTTTCTAACCGAACAGCTGGGGCAGCCGGGAGTTGTAGTCCGCGGCGGGTGCTGGGAGAGGAGAGGTGCGCTCTAACCAATGGCCGGTACTTTGGACCTCGCAGAGCTACGGTTATTAAGGTCAGTAGATTCCCGGCGCAGTCGGAATTGTCCGCACCATGTGTCTCTGTACCGTGAACGGGACAGTTCTATGCGTTTTGCTGTACTTGCTTGTTGATATGATGAATGGGTGTACAGCTGCGGTCAGCCAACGTGGGTCACACATTGCACTGAGCAACTACGGTGAAGGTGTCAGTAAAGGATCCTCCAAGTTATTGTCCTCTACTACCCCACTGATACCTACCTGTGCTTCCACCCCCCACCACCCTGACACCTACCTCTGCTGCCCCCCCACCCTGACACCTGCCTCCTCCCCCCCCACCCTGACACCTACCTCTGCTGCCTCCTCCCCCCCCCCACCCTGACACCTACCTCTGCTGCCTCCTCCCCCCCCCCACCCTGACACCTACCTCTGCTGCCTCCTCCCCCCCCACCCTGACACCTACCTCTGCTGCCTCCTCCCCCCCCCACCCTGACACCTACCTCTGCTGCCCCCACCCTGACACCTACCTCTGCTGCCTCCCACCCTGACACCTACCTCTGCTGCCTCCCACCCTGACACCTACCTCTGCTGCCTCCCACCCTGACACCTACCTCTGCTGCCTCCCACCCTGACACCTACCTCTGCTGCCTCCCACCCTGACACCTACCTCTGCTGCCTCCCACCCTGACACCTACCTCTGCTGCCTCCCACCCTGACACCTACCTCTGCTGCCTCCCACCCTGACACCTACCTCTGCTGCCTCCCACCCTGACACCTACCTCTGCTGCCTCCCACCCTGACACCTACCTCTGCTGCCTCCCACCCTGACACCTACCTCTGCTGCCTCCCCCCCCCCACCCTGACACCTACCTCTGCTGCCTCCCCCCCCCACCCTGACACCTACCTCTGCTGCCTCCCCCCCCCACCCTGACACCTACCTCTGCTGCCTCCCCCCCCACCCTGACTCCTACCTCTGCTGCCTCCCCCCCCACCCTGACACCTACCTCTGCTGCCTCCCCCCCCACCCTGACTCCTACCTCTGCTGCCTCCCCCCCCACCCTGACACCTACCTCTGCTGCCTCCCCCCCCACCCTGACACCTACCTCTGCTGCCTCCCCCCCCACCCTGACACCTACCTCTGCTGCCTCCCCCCCACCCTGACACCTACCTCTGCTGCCTCCCCCCCCACCCTGACACCTACCTCTGCTGCCTCCCCCCCACCCTGACACCTACCTCTGCTGCTCCCCCCCTCCCTGACGCCTACTGCTGCTGCCCCACTACCCTGACACCTACTGCTGGTTCCCCCCCACCCTGACACCTGCCTCTGTGGCCCCCCTCCCCACCCTTCCTTTCTTCCCTGATACCTACATTTTAGCTGACGGTACTTGTGTACTTTACGGACTCATTGCAGAGAGAACCCAAGTGTCCTCCACTCATTATTATTATCAATCATGGTAATGTCTTAATCCCCTTCACGGAGAGGACCTTGACATCAGCAGCCAGTGTCCAGCGTCATTCCCTACCATCCAAGTGGGCATAGAGTCGGACTATAACCTTGTGGCGAGCCACCGATCCCGAATCTGACTTCTGATCCCTGCTTGCAAGTCTCATACAACCCTGGCTGATCAGTGTTTGGGTCACTTGTGAGCTTTGTTTTACTCACAGTTCAGGGGGCAATTGTTTTTTGAGAATTTAGCTCCTGGGCTAAGTGTTCTGGAGCTAGTCAATTAATTCCTATGATGGCTGCTTTTTCGTGTGAGAATGCATGGGATTAGTCACATTAAGCATCTGCTTCCGTGCTAAGTGTCCAACCTGCTGCGGTTACGGTGTGTGGCAAGAATTTTAAACCAGTCCCGAAGCAGAATTCCACAAAGTGCAGTCTTGGGGCTGGTCGTGCAAATCTTTTGAAGATGGGAGTTAAATAACCACAAACAACTGAATTGCCCACTTATACCACTTTCAGACAGAAAATGGCAAAAAACAGCTTTTACCCGGTAATTTGCTAAACAACCCAGTTTTTTTCTGTGTGAAAGGGTCAACCAATGACTTAATTCCCAGGTCTACGACCCTGCAAAAAACCAGGGTCGGAGACCCGGGTATTTAGTCCCGGGATGACCCTTTCACACAGGGGAAAAAACCTGTGTTGTTTAGCAAATTACCGGGTAAAAGTGAATTACCCAGGATTTTCATTTTCAGTGTGCGTACTATGACGCTGCCTGTTAATTATGCACGTCCCAGAAACGGCGTGGAAACACTCTGGCACGCCCGCGTCCGCAATTCCACTCCCCCGTTACTACTGCCCTGCCCCTTTTACCACCCACAAACGGCCTCTCCTGTCACTCATTCCACTGGGCTGTCTTTGCAGGGCCAGCAAGCAAAATCCAAAATCGCTCGTACTAGTTTGCGCACGCGCACTGCGAACTACACGCTTGCGCACATTAGCGAACATAATCTGGAACAAACGGCTGCTTGCTAGCGAGCAGGTCTGAATCAAGTCCTTTGTGTAGAATTTTGAACTATGCTTAAATACAGACTTAACAGGTTTTTAGTTATTGATCTAGTTCTATTTATCTAATATTGGAAAATGTAAGCTTTTATTTTGGTTTAAATTTTCTATATGGTAGACTAAAATTACAGAGTGGCTGAAATGCATGTAGATGTCAATAGTTGGAGGACAAAAATGCAATATTATTTTTTATCCCTGGTTCCGATTGTCGCCTGGCCAATATTATACCTGTATGGATAGTAAAAAAAAAAGTTAATGTAACAGTGTTATTAGTGAGGAAGTTCAGTCTTTCCATAAAAGCTATGTTTAGCTATAGCCATTCACACTAATGGGGGCCCTGAAGGATGATTGTCAGATCCTATCTTTCCCATTTGGCCTCTAATATATGGGTCCTCATTAAACACAGATCCGGCTCGTAGGCACATCCAGCCCCTATACACTACCTACTATATAAAATAATTACACAAACTCCTTCATTATTAAAAACTAGAAACATACACAGATATGACAAACAAGCATTTACTTCAAGGCCAGTGTGAGGCACACTAAAAAAATAAAGTCGCTATTATAAAATACTAGCTGAAGTACCCAGCGTTGCCCGGGTTTAAATCTTCAAGTTAAGTTCTCCTTTAGGCATCCCAGACCAATTGTCACCCCCTGTGAAGTTTTCATCCAAATCCATCCAGTGGAAGACCCAGAACAGGTTCCCCAGGTTAAAGTTCTGCCCAGCGTACAACAATGGGTTGTCCGAGTGGGACCTTAACTCCCCTAAAACCTGGCCAGGATCCAACTGGACCACCTCGCATTGGTTTCGTCCGAATCGGTGCATGGGTGTCCAAATGCATATCCTAACAAACAGACCAATTAATTTTATATATACGATGTCTATCAAAGTTATTACTTGAGCTGGTGAATAAAAACATGACGACATTTGGGTTTTTAGTAGTATAAGAGGGGAATTCAATTGTTAGCGATGGGCGTCTATCTGAGCAATTAAATTGTTGCTCCAATCAGACACTCACTAGCCGTAGCAGTCACATGTTTCTCTTGCAGCCTCTGGAAGCGTGAGAAAAAATGTGTGAAAAGTCCTTAGTTTAGGCGTCCAAACCAGGACTTTAGACACCCAAAGCAGGATTTTAGCTTTATGCCGTTTGGGCATGTAAAATACTAATCACATCTGGCCGGAGCAACAATTGAATTGCTCCAATAGACGCCCTTTAGTTAGACGCCCAGTGCTAACAATTGGATTCCCCCTCCCCCCCCAAAAAAATGTCCATCATGTTTTCTCCAATGTGCAGCAAGTTGCAGTGTGGGGAGGGAGGTATTTTTCTAACAGTATAGTTTCAGGTTCTGCCATGTGTGGATTGGTGAATTCATACATGGCTAGGACAGTGGTGTTATGGTCTCAGCTTTTTGAGTTGTTTCAGACCCAAGTAAGGTACTGTGTGGTAGATGTAGGAGGGGTTTCAGCTGTCAGTAGTGGTGTAAGAGGTATTACTTTTCTGCAGTGGAATTTCACCTTGCCCGAGCTTTACCTCCCAACCATTGTCCTTATTTTGGCAGGACAGTTTCGATTTGAGGGTGCTACTCCATGGTCAGCATGTTCTTCTAGATTCATAGCAACTACGTGCTTCTGTGTGTACAGCAAATCAAGATTTTTGGGTGAGGGGAGTGAGGATGTCGGTGGCCTAGCACTATAGACATGCTAAGCATTTCATAGGGGGTAATTCAGTTAGCCCCGCTAATGTACTGGGTGTGAGAAAAGGGCGGTGCCTCAGGCCTTAACGCCCAGGGCTATTCATTTAGACCCCCTTTTCTCTTTTGGTAAATTAACTGTTAACGGGCGTTAACACAGATTCCGGTATAAGTTCCCAGACCTATGTGTTAACATGGTCGCAGCACCTGAAAACAGGCTATTTATCAGGGATTTAAATCCCCCATTAACTGTGGGCTGCCTTCGGGGCTAATTGAATAGTCCTGGGGGATCAGTTAGCATGCGGTAAATTACTGCGGCTAATAGAATTCCCTCCCTAGTGTTGGGAGGTATGTTGAACAGTGTATGTTATCTCTATTGAAATCGGAATTGGTATGAGTTACCACCGGACCCATGCCCGGCGGTTGGAATCCCGACAGCGGCATCCCGGCAGAGGAGGAATTCCCGATCGTCAACGGTAAGTATATACTAACCTATTTCTACACCCTAACCCTCCCCACCCAGTGCCTAACCCTAATCCACCTTCCCCGCCGCCTAACCCAAAGTCCCCCCGGGGGTGCCTAACGCTAACCCCCCCTTCCCCTAGCCTAAACCTAACCTCCTGGGGGAGATGCCTAACCCCAAGTCCCCCCCGGGAACCCTAAACTCCCCCCCCCCCACACGGCTATCTGCGTCCGGCGTCCCTTCGATCGGGATGCCTGGCGTCGGGCTCCCGGCATATGTCTAATGACAGGCGTCGGCTTATCGACGCCTGTCTTTATACCCTTGCCGGGATATGACAGCCGGGAAGCCGGCTGTCGGGATTAGGTCCGCCGGCTTCCCGACTGCATACCCTTCAATTCTGATGGTTTCCAGGACAAGTGATATTTAAATATATTTTATTACAGAACAGCACATGGTCCAGAAGATCCAAATATCCCATATGTGCTCCTCGTACTGTTGTTGGGTATAAAGGGACTTTAATATTTTATTATTTAGATATTTAATCATGTTACCGGAATATACAGTGCTTAATTTATTTTATAATCTTGCATTGTTGTGAGCGAAAAGTCCGTGTTGGACTTTTCTACTTCAGGGTCCATAGGGTATCCACAGGATACCTTGGGGTATAGGTGATGACGTCAGGCATCGGGCACCATAGAGTTAAGTTTCAGCCTCCCAGGATGCACTAGAGTCCCTTTCCTATACCCCGGCCCCGGGCCAAGGCATCTCAGTTTGGTTGGTGCCCGGCCGGAGTCGGATGCACCTGTTTAGAGGGGTGCTAAGGATAGCTCCTGAAGTTTTCTACAAGGCAGCTGTGGCTGCACATCTGGAGGTACAGCATGGACAGTCATTCTTGACGTCCATGCTGTCTTCCCTACACCCCCGCCGGTACTGATCCGGGGATGCTGGTAGGCATCTGGGTCACAGCTAGCGGTGACCCCAGATGTTTGGGACCATGGCCGGATTCAAGGGGGACAGCAGGTAAGCAGCGGGGTCCCGCGGTGGGTCCCCGCTGGAACATGGTCCAGAGTCCCGAGGCAGGGGGCTCCCTGGGGACTGGCTGCAGCGTGGAGCCAGGTTTCGGACCTGCGCTTCCACTACCCCCCTGGGACAGTGGACCGCCGCTGAGCTGTAGCGCTGCGGCGTCCCAGGGGTTAATTGCATGCCAGGGGAGCGCGCCTTCCCTGTACACAGCCGGCGCCTCCCCCGCTGCACACAACCCTCTCTGCACCTGCCGATTGGCCCTGTGGCAGCGCTCCTCCCCCAGGCCGGCCTCCTCTCTGCTCCTCAGTGGCCATCTTTATGGAAGCATGGTGAACGCTGCTGGAAGCTGCTGATCGGTGGCATCGTGGTCTGGGTCCCCCAGCATACCTCTCCTCCGTTGGAACAGGTCTGTGTATGCAGTGCTGAGTCCTACCAAGCCCTGTGTCTGCGTAGTTGAGGATCAGCGCTGATAGTGCAGGGATTGATTTCTTTTCATTGTATGTGACTGCTGCTGGCGTCTGCTGCCAGTACTTTCACTTTCTACTGTCAGCCTTTTCACTGTCCCTGATCTTCTTCTGCTAAAGCCCTTGCGGTGCGGTGATTGCAGGGCGGTTCTCTCACTATACAAATGTCAGTGAGAGAGGTCACATACTTGCCATCATGTCTGAAAGTGATTTTCCTCTCCAGCTTCTGTGTACTACATGTAAGGTACCTATAGCGGAGGGGGAGGGTAGCGCGGAGGGGCTATGTCGGCCGTGTTTTTTATTGACGCGGCCAATTACTGTCACGGATCCGGTACAGGAACTGCCCTGGGCTTGTTTCGCTAAAGCGCTTACAACCCTAGTGGGCCAGTTAGCTCCACAACCTACGTTCCCTCAAATGGGATTGTCCCAGCAGTCAGTGGTGTCGTCACCCTTGCAGGGGTTCCCGAGACAACTTATGGTACCCCACAGTCTCCCTATTTCCCCTCCTCAGGTTTCTCAGGAGCCTGCGTGGGTTAATAAGTTCTGTGCAGCATTTGTCAGACGTGTTACAAGGGGAGTCCGTGTTACGGCCTCACAAGCGGCCGGTGGCGTCTCTGTCTACTCCTTATGAGGATGACGAGGGGACGACCGATGATGGGGAGATTCTGGGTCTGTCGGAACAAGAACCTCTCCGTACTAAAGAGTCGGACGCTAAGTCTAAGGTTTATATACCTGGCCTTATTCGTGCAGTCCGCACAGCTTTAGTTATTGAGGATGATGAACCTCCCGTCTCAAAATCCAAATATGCCTTTTTCAAAGATGTTAAGGGTGACGCCACAGTGTTTCCTCTTTCGGGTCAATTGGTGGACCACTTAGAGGAAGCATGGAAACATCCTGGCAGACGGTATCAGCCTCAAAAACGTTTAGCAGTGGCGTATCCGTTTGCGGACAATTATTTTGCTAAGTGGGAATCCCCGCCACAGGTAGATTCTCATGTGACACGCCAAGTCCGAAGTGCCACGTTACCCATGCCCTCCATGTCCTCCTTAAAGGATGCCACGGACCGTAAGGTGGAAATCTGCCTGAAGTCCGTTTATTCCCTCGCAGGGGGGGCAGCCAGGCCAGCTATGGCCATTTGTTGAGTAGCCAGAGCTATGGAGCACTGGGCTGATAGTTTGGAGGCGTCTTTCAATTCCGACTGCTCGGCTGAACAGACCGAGTTGATAGGCTATCTCCGGGATTCGGCCACTTACATTAACGAAGCGGCTTTAGATATCAGTACCCTGACTTCCCGGGTTTCTTCGGCAGCTGTGGCGGCTCGTCGCACCTTATGGTTGCGATCTTGGAAGGCGGACGCTGATTCCAAAAAGGGTTTGGAAGCTTTGCCTTTTAATGGAGAAGTCCTATTTGGTCCGGATGAAATCGGCATGTCTCCCGTCTGCTGCAGCTCCTTCCAGTTCAGGTACGTCATCCTTTCGGCCTTACAGGGCCTATGGTAGGCCTAAAGCACAGTCCTTGCCCCGTCAGGCTGGCCCCCAAAAATCGGCCAAGCCCCGGAAGCAGGCCTGGCGTACCAGACATCCGGCCCCTAAGTCCGATGACAAACCTGCGGCCTGACGGTCCGGGCCTCCCTTTGGGGGATCCCAGAGTGGGAGGCCACCTGCTGCAGTTCGCCCAGTGTTGGTCGGTGACCACGACAGACACTTGGGTTCTCGAGGTGGTTTCTCACGGGTATGCCCTCTCCTTCCAGCACAGGCCCCCATCCCGATTCTTCACCACGGGTCTTCCATTAGACCGGAACAAAGCCATGGAACTGCGGAAGGTTTTGCACACTATGCTCCAGGCTGGAGTTATAGTGCCTGTTCCATTCTCCCAGAGGGGCCAGGATTTCTATTCCAATCTGTTTTTGGTGCGGAAACCATCCGATCCTCAACCTCAAGGCACTCAACAAGCCCTTGCGGGTGCCGAGGTTTCGGATGGAGACCCTACGGTCCATCATCCTGGCGCTGGAACCTGGGGATTACATGGTGTCGTTGGACATACAGGACGCTTACCTGCATGTCCCTATTCTTTTACGCCATCAACAGTTCCTCAGGTTTGCAATCCGCAACAATCATTTCCAGTTCCAGGCGTTACCTTTTGGGCTGGCGACAGCACCACGTGTGTTCACCAAAGTTATGGCGGTCATGGCGGCTTCCCTGCGGCTGCAAGGAGTCCGCATGTTGCCGTACCTGGACGACCTTCTGTTGGTAGGATCTCCAGAGCTCCTTCTACGCCACTTGGACCTCACGATTGCGGTACTCCAACGGCACGGCTGGTTAATAAAGTGGCAGAAGTCCACCCTGATCCCGTCTCAGAGAATTCTGCACCTCGGAGCCTTATTGGACTACGGACAGCAAAGGATCTTTGTGACGAGGGAAAAGATCTCTGCCTTACAGTTGAGGGTGCGCAGTTGTCTGCAGAGTCGCCGGGTGTCTCTGCATTCGTCGATGAGATTACTGGGCTCCATGGTGTCCGTATTCGACATGGTGGAATATGCCCAGTTTCACTCCAGACCTCTGCAGCAAGTGAACCTGTCCAAATGGAATGGACTGCCTCAGAGTCTCAAGTCCAGACGATGGTGCTCACTCCGGAAGTTCGCCTGTCCCTTGCCTGGTGGTTGCAGACGACCCATCTCAACAAGGGTCGTTCGTTTTGGGTGGCAAACTGGGTCCTATTGACGACGGACGCCAGTCTTCGGGGCTGGGGAGCGGTCTCGGGTCCACACTTGTTCCAGGGCAGATGGACTCAGGCAGAAAAGGAGCTTCCGATAAGCATCTTGGAACTCTGCGCCGTTTTCAATGCTCTCCAGCAGGCCCATCGGGTTCTCCACGGTCGTCCCGTGCAGGTCCAGTCGGACAACGCCACCACCGTGGCCTACATAAATCGGCAAGGAGGAACCCGAAGTCGGGCGGCACTCGTAGAGGTGTCCCGCATCCTGATCTGGGCGGAGCGCAATCTCCCGGCCATATCAGCGGTGTTCATCCCGGGAGTCCTCAACTGGGAGGCCAACTTTCTCAGTTGCCAGGAAGTTAATCCGGGGGAATGGTCTCTGCACCAGGACGTCTTTCAACTTCTGGTGGACAGGTGGGGTCTTCCAGAGATCGACCTCATGGCGTCACGGCACAACAACAAGTTGCCGGTGTACGGGTCTCGCACAAGAGACGAAAAGGCATCTCTGGTGGATGCTCTGTCCGTCCAGTGGACGTTCCGGTTTGCCTATCTCTTTCCTCAGTTTTCCCTTCTTCCACGGGTAATCCGGAAATTCAAACAGGAAGGAGGGACGCTCCTGTTGATAGCTCCCGCGTGGCCCAGACCGCACTGTTTCTCAGACCTTCAGGGTCTGTCCGTGGACATCCCTCTGCGGTTGCCGCTACGACCGGACCTACTGTCACAGGGTCCTTTTCTTCACCCAGACCTGACTCTGCTGTCTTTGACGGCGTGGCTGTTGAGACGGCCATGTTAAGGTCCAGGGGGTTTTCCAGCTCTGTAGTACGCACTATGCTGAGAGCTCGGAAACCGGCTTCTGCAAGAATATACCATCGTGTGTGGCATACGTTTTTCCAATGGTGTCGACCGAGAGGTTATGCACGTAGGGCGTTCCGTCTGTCTAGAGTGCTAGCCTTCCTACAGGCGGGACTAGACCATGGGCTTCGCCTTGCTTCTTTGAAAGTGCAGATATCTGCCCTGTCTGTCTGGTTCCATCGTAGGATTGCTACAATCCCTGATGTGCGCACCTTTATGCAAGGTGTTCTTCGAATTCAGCCGCCATTTGTTCTACCGGTGGCGCCTTGGGATTTAGCTGTGGTCCTGAGGGCTCTCCAGGGACCGCCGTTTGAACCACTGGGCTTAGTGGATCTTAAATGGCTGACAGCTAAAACAATTTTCCTTCTGGCCATCGCTTCGGCCAGACGTGTTTCTGATTTAGAGGCTCTCTCTTGTAGACCCCCCTTTCTTGATTTTTTCATGGGAACAGGGCGGTGCTGCGCACTTGTCCTGATTTTCTTCCAAAGTTATTTCCCGTTTTCATATCAACGAGGTAATAGTTGTGCCGGCTTTTAACTCACCTGACCTGTCTGTGGGTGAGTCCACTTTGGACGTTGTGCGGGCTTTACGGATTTATGTTGACGCATTTCTTCGTTTAGGAAGTCGGACGCCTTGTTTGTCCTCTATGGCTTCCGTAAGAAGGGTTGGCCTGCTTCAAAGCAAACTTTGGCAGCTTGGATCCGTATGGCCATTTCAGAAGCTTATCTTCATGAAGGCCTGCCGGTTCCATCCTCTGTGAGGGCTCATTCCACTAGGTCTGTGGGTCCTTCGTGGGCAGCTCGACGTGGTGCCTCTGCAGTCCAGATCTGCAAGGCTGCCACGTGGTCCTCGGTCCATACATTTGTGAGGTATTCTGCGTTTGACACCTTTGCCTCTCAGGATGCTTCCTTCGGGCGGCAGATTCTCCTTTCAGCACAGGAGCGTCCCCACCCTTGAAGGATACTGCTTTGGGACATCCCCAAGGTATCCTGTGGATACCCTATGGACCCTGAAGTAGAAAATATGAGATATGGTAAGAACTTACCCTTGTTATCTCTATTTCTACGAAGTCCATAGGGTTCCACAGGACTCCCGTCCCGTCGCACCTGTGCTGCAGATGGGCTTTACTCTGGTCACCGGTTTTTCCGTCTCCCTCTGGTGAGAATGTGATTCTTGTGTGTGTCCAGATCCTTTTTTTCTCTCTTCCTTATCCTTCTCCGGACTATGGCTTGGTACGTAACTGAGATTTTTAGGGGAAGGTTTTGTCAAGTAGACAAAACAAAAAAGAGAAAACCTCTTTTTGGGGGCACTCTTGTGTAATTGTTAGTTTTATTAAAAGAAAATATTTTATTAGATATGCATTAAAAAGATATAAACATAGACACATAAAAAACACACAAAACAAAAATACAAGGAAAGAGCATAAAGATAAAGGACTTTTCTGTATTATCTTTGTTACAAATAAACAAGAAATCTCTATCAATATTGATAGTGGGGAAATGTCCCCAGAATTAAGTCCTTAATAGTTGGGCGAAAGTTTTTATGTGTAGATAGCACCTCTTCTCCAAATGCAGGTGCTTAGTACAATATTAATAAAGGCACATATGTTAAGATAAATGTAATACGTATATCTTCAATTTTCGCAGGTAATCAGAGAGAGTGAGATTATGTATAGTCAGAAACGGACCTGTTAACAAATTAGATGATCTTAATAAGGTGGTGTTATAGTGTCATATATTATTCTGCCCATAAATGCGCAGCATATAAATCAACATATATTTATATAAAGAAGCAGTGGTCTCGACCATAAATTTTTCTCATGAGCAAATAATATATGTCCATTGATAATATCACAGGTGATTCCACAGATATCAGAAGAAAAAATGCACTGAAATCAAGAGCCTATGATGAACTCACACATAGCTCATTTTAGATAGTACCAGGTTTTCCATATTGTATTTTAAATACAAATCCTCTACAGGCTATAAGGAGCATAAGTAATCTTCAAAAGAATCTATCTATGATGACAGGTTTTATCCAAGCTCAGATGCTGCATAGAGATGGTGTAATATCACATGTGCATCTATAACAGTGCCATGTTTTCCAATATTTCTGTTTTTTGCAGATGGTCACCCTGTTTAAATAAAAATTGGTTTTCCTAGACAGCTGTTTAGCCACAATAATACAAAAAGATCTGCAAGGATAGCAGTACCAGGTTTTCTGATTTAAACACTAATAATAATTGTTATTACTTAGAATAAACACATAGTATACACATCTCTAATAATTCTTCAAGATATCATTACATATCATTCCAATAATTTATAAAGAAATAGCAGAGTTGGCACATCTCCTCCAGTGATTGTGAATATCTGGATATAATATTAGGTACTTTGATGAAAGATTGCCTGGCACCTAAATTCCAACTGCTTCTGCTTCTATCCCGTGTGGATGCTAATTCCAGAGAACGGGAGGTGAGAGAGCAGCTGGTAGGGCAGACAGAGGTAAAGTGCAGAGACGCTTCTGCTGTCGGGATTTGCTATCGTCCACCACCCTGTTGTTTGAAAAACATTGCAGGGCGGTGCGCATCCGGATGAGAGAGCGTTGAAGAGAGAGTGTACCTGTGTAGATGTGTTGGTATAATGGGTTGATCTCAGCAGCTGATTCCTGCAGTAACGGTGCCTGTTGCCGGGACTCGTGTGCGCACCACGAGTACCCGGAAGTGACGTAGGTATGACGCGCGTTTCGCCCCTGCTGGGCTTGATCACATACAGCCTCTTGTGCATATACTGGGACTAGGTTTTATTTACACATGCGGCCAATCACGTAACTGAGATGCATTGGCTCGGGGGCGGGGTACCCTAGTGCATCCTGGGAGGCTGAAAACTTAACTCTATGGTGCCTGATGCCTGACTTCATCACCTATACCCCAAGGTAGCCTGTGGAACCCTATGGACTTCGTAGAAATAGAGATAAATAGAGATAACAAGGGTAAGTTCTTACCATATCTCATATTTTCGCTCCACATCGGAGATTTTCCTGGGATAAAGTATCGGGCGCGCGAAGTGGGATCTGCGAAAAAAAACGAAATTTATCTGGAATAAATTGCAGGACCTCCCTAAAACTGTAAAAACATGGGGGATCACTATGGGTACCCCCGTTTTAGCCTGCAAATGAAAGTCGGGGATTTAAATAGCCGCAGCAGGTGTTTTTTTCCCGACATTGAAGAAGTGTTGCAGAAGAGCACTTAGGTTATTTTTTTCGGTTTTTTAAGTGGTCCCATCAAATTTGGGGTACATGAAAATGGGTACTTGCATATTTTTATGTCCCTAAAGTAATTTTTTTTAAATTCTGTAACTATGCACCTGCCGCTAATAATCTATTCTAGTAAACACCTGCCACATACTTGCAGAATAGCCCTGAACCTATTTCCCTATTGTTAAACACTTTTTTTTTTTTTTTTCACCCAAATTTTTAAATTAATTTTTTGGGGTGTCCCTATTTTTTTTTTTTACTTTTTTTGACAGTTATTTTTAAAATGTCATTCCCAGGGGTGCAGGCTATTTTTTTAAGCCTGCACCCCTAAACCCCAATTCTGCACTTTTTTTCGCCACCTATTCAGTGGTGAAAAGTTATCCCTGGTTTTTTTTTCAGACTTTTCAAACCTGCGAAAAGTCTTCGAAATTGAATACGGTGTAAAACCAAAACCTGCGAAAATGACATCATCGGTGCGAAAACATCGCAAAAACTGAGTTTTCGCTCCATATTGAATACACCTAAACATGTTTTACCATACTCTGCTCACCCTACATCCTTAAAAAGACCTCACTCACTACAGTATGTAGCCAGTGACTAAAAGGCTGTTGATATGGGCCAAAAACTCTAATATGACCTTAATTATTTTATTTGCAATGGTCATTAAAATCGGAATGGGTATGGGACGAACAAACGGTTCGATTCCCGTCAGCGGCAGCCCGACAGGAGCAGAGTTCGAAGCAGCGGAAGCCCGACAGCGCTGGAAATCCCGATCGTGGATAGGTAAGTATAGACTAACCTAACCCTCCTTAGGGGTGCCTAACCCTAACTTCCCCCCCAAGTGCCTAACCCTAACCCCCCCTTCCCCGCTGCCTAAACCTAAGTCCCCGGGGGGGTGCCTAACCCTCCCTCCCCCTAGCCTAACCCTCCCGGGGGGTGCCTAACCCTAACCCTCCCCCCCTCGCGGCTGTCCGCTCGCGGCGCCCGGCATCACTACGATCGTGATGCCGGTCTCCCGGCGTCGCGGAAATACGGGCGTCTACATCTAGACGCCCGGCATTTCACCCATGCCGGGATAAGACAGTCAGGAAGCCGGCTGCCGGTATTTAGGCAGTCGGCTTCCCGATTGCTTCCCTTAAAATCAAATGCTCACATATCTTTTTGCAAACTGCTTTATCGTTAATAGAGCTCATCAGTGTTTGTACGATATGTAATTTACATTGTAGTATATTTACCCAGAGGGTAGATGTGGTGAAACGGAGGGAGGGGAAGGTGGTATCGCATCATTTGGGCTCACCCCTTAATGCAATGCCACAAATCATGGCTGTTGACACCATTCACTGAGTTTGAATCATAAATGTCTTTATTCAATTATGTTCTCATACACTATGGCATTCTGTTTATTTTAAGGGGTTGTTTAGTTTGTCCAGGCTATACATACTACAGATGTGGCATCATACACCTATCGTTTTTGCACACTTTTTTTCTAAACTTTGCTACTTTTTCCTCCATTTTGCGTCTCAGGTCACACATATGGGGATTTCAATTAGTAACGATGTTCTGGCCCCCACAAGTAAGTGCCGCTGTATGTTGCATTTACGGGACCTCCTGACTTGCAGATTTCCGATGCTATTGCCGGCATTTAAACGCAGTTGCAACGGCAACTCACCCTCACCTATTGAATTCCTCCCCATAGTGTACTAAATTTAGTTTTGAATTGGTATAAAGTCTAGATTAAGCATAACGATGCACAGCGTGGGTCACACATATTGGAGCCATCATTTGCCTTTTTACCCTAAATTGGCTAATGTTTCCTCCATTGGGCTACTGTTTACTCCACGCCTCTTACATCTTAGTTCTCTTATAATGTACTAGGTACTTAGGATTAGTGTTTTGGGGCGGCTAAAGGTGCCTATCCACTACTAGACGATTAAAATGAGCGATTTAATGATATCGTTCGATAATCGTTTGAAAATCATTTGGAGATTGTTTAAAAAATTGGTCTTTTAGACATCTATCCTCGGGCAAACATGCTAGTCAACCTGACGATAACGTTCAGCATGTTTGCAGATGATTGATTGTGCCTACACTGAATGACTGCTCGTTCAGTGTAGGCTCATCACAGACTGACAAACGACTGCACGATTACAATGTCGTAATCGTGCAGTCTTTTGCCTGTCTTATTGTGGATAGGCACCTTAAGTCTCAAAGTTCTAGCATGTTTTGGCGTGTTGAATGGGGCTTTTTGTCAGGATTTGAGGATAGGTGTATGTGGCCATATCTGTACAATTTGATAATTACTGATGGCTCATTCCCCTATTGTTTGCCGCACAATGTCAAGTGTCAGCACATTGTTAAAAGTTAGTGGTGACTTTTTATTTTATAAAGTATGCATGCAGATGTGTCCTTCTGTATCTATTCTGAAAAGGCCAAACGGCACGACATGCCTGACATAACTGAGCCTCCAGGTTCTGTGAAACTGCTGTCGCAGAGTGCATTTTGCGTCTTTATTTGCCGACTAGGATGCACCAGGAGACTGTGATTACTAATTTGATATGCAACACTTGTATATCTGTGTGACTGAGTCTGGAAACAGAACCTGACATGGAAAAAAGCTGCAGTCGCTGCATCGTAGCACTTCGCATGCTGATTGAGAGACTCAGTCACACACAGGTATACAAGTGTTGCATATCAAATTAATCCGCACGATCTCGCATCACATTGCGACTTAGATGAATTTTCGGCAAAAGAAGACACACAAATATGCCCAGCGCCAGCAGAGTCTCACTGAACCTGGTGCGCCGAATGGGGCTGTTTGGGACGACTGCAGCAAAGATGTGCGAGGACACATCAGTATATATCAGCACTAAAATTGTAAAAAAAAAAAAAAAATTGTGTGCAAATCTTCTTGGAACTGTTTAAAATCTAATTTCTAATCGATATTGATACATTCTTTGACCACTAGTTTTATTTTAACCTTTTTTTTTTTTTTTCCCTCTATGTGTTTCAGTTTCATCAACTATATAGGTAACTGAGCACATGCTCTTGGTGGAGACAAACTGAATATGCCCTAACATCCATAGTAGACAGGGGAAGCGGATAAAGGTTGGTGCCCATGCAAACACTGCTAGTTTTTAGGACTTTGAATGATTAGTGTTTTTTTTTTTTTTTTGTAAATGAGTGTCTATTTAGATGCACTATGAGTAACACTCTACAAGCTTCCTATTGATTACTGTTTTACAAATTGAAAGTGTTTTTAAATACATCACTGTACGACTAGTATTGTATTAAGTGTCTGGTTTTGTATCAGAAGTAGTAACCCATAATATATCTTAAAATGCTGCAGTATCTATTGATATTAAAGTAAGAAAAGAAATCGGGGTGAAATTATAAGGACCCTGACAAATTTGTCCATAATCCGAGAGCCAACTCCAGCCCATAGGCTGCACTTATCGTGGATCTCTGCTCTCATCCTTCCGAGGTGCAAGCAGAAATCTGCATAAAGTAGTTCTAATTGCAGCACTTGGCACGGGAGAAGCTGCTTAACGTGTCCAATCCTGTGCATTCTTGTGCGAGAAAGGGGCTGTCATATTAATTGATTTTGTTCCTAGAAATTCCTGAACAACAATTGAATCACCCTCTATATATCTCGGTCGAGGATTCTGTGCTGTAAAATATATAGTGTGATCCCATGTGTCTAATATGAAGTGTTTAGCCTAACCCTACTTAACAACTATTAAAACAAGGCCTGTCCTGATGGCTAGCATTTTAGCAGACCCCTTTCTAGTGACTAATATATAAATCCGCCCCATTCTTAGTACAAAAAAAAAAGACCATCTTGGATGAGACTTACATGTTGATTACCCACCATATACCCTTTTGGCCGGGGCTGTGAGAGAAACTGCTTGGGTGATAAAATTCAGTAATTAGTAACAGGAAGTTGTGTCTTTTTTGAATCACGCGCCCTAGAGTATTAGCATTGTTTTCATGGCGCCCCTAAGCCAAAAGTTTCTTATTGAGAAGTTCAGAAAAAATAAATAAATTAAGTAAATTGTGCTTACTTGCCATCCTTAGGGTCAGTTATGTGGTAGTAGACTGGTTTGTCCTTCTGTTTGTCCCCATATTTACATTACATTGATGATAAATAATTTGATTTGGTGCTAGACCACCAACCTGAAGCACCCCTGCAAGTGTCCTGAGGCACCCTAGGGTGCCAGGGCACACAGTTTGGGAACCACTGGTCTAGTAGAAGGAAAATTAGCGGGTTACTTGCATTTGTCATCATGCAATTTGTTGAGCTAGTTTAGATTTAATTTCCTTAAATTTTTTGTCAGAAAAGTATTCATTTTATTTTTGCTAGCCAATATACAAATTTATAGGATGTAGACCTTTCTATAACAATAACTCCTTACTGGACCACGAAAAAACAATATTCAAATTTTCAGATATAATCCATTTAGATAAGGTACATTCTTTATTGAAAAGTAGTGGTTTTAATTGCATCTACACTAACAAGTAAAGTAGTATCTTCCAAACCGCTAAAGTCCCTCCCAGATATGACATCGCGGTGGCTAATTTATGCATTCCCCTGCAACGGCGTTGAAATGCACTGGCATGCCTGCATTTCGCCGACCAAATTATATATATATATATATATATATATATATATATATATATATATATATATATTGTAGTTCACCAATGCCCCTTCAACGGTACACAGTGTCTGATCATGTGATTACATAAGTTAATATAAAACACTGGTGAAATGGCCTAGTATAAATATATATGTGAATACCTTTTGAAATAATTTCTATGGCCATAGACTACTAAGTAACATAACAGAAAAGTTGTTGCCAAGGTGCTATTTATATTAGAGATGTTCAGGCTCGGCTCGGTTCGGTTCAGATTTTCCCGCCAAAAATCATGTCTCAGATAGAGGCAAAACTTCATCTTCCATGGTCTTGTCCATAAACCATGATGTTTGTCATGAAAGATGACGTTTTGTCTCTTTCTGAGACCTGATTTTTGGCGGGAAAAATCCAAACTTGACTGGAAGAACCAAACTGAGCCTGTACATCTCTAATCTATATACAGTTTTGAAGATTAGAGACACTTCACAACTCTAAGGGGACGATTAAATTGTTTTTTGGGCTCCCAATCGAGCAATTCAATTGTTGCTCTGTTTGGGTGTCCGTGCTGCGTGTGCGCGGCCAAAAGCACAGGGTTTAGCCACGTATAGCAGCTAACCCATTTCTAAAGTCCTGCTTTGAGCCCAAACAGCTGACTTATCGCACATTCTGCTAACCACCTCGGAAAGCTGCGAGCAGTAATGTGTATCTGCGGCATGGGCTCCCAAACCGAGCAACTATTGAATCATTCTATCGGGCGCCCATTGGTTTAGGTGCCCAATAAAACAATTGAATCGCCCCCCAAGATTTGAAGATTAAGATTCGGTGCTTATACACAGAAGTGTGAGAAGTCATGGGATAGGAGTATGCAAAGGTAATGGTAGGTAGCTTCACCGTACTGTGACGTCCTGGAAATGCCAAGGCCTGCATCAGTTGTAATCTGACATTTTATGTGTCCGTTTGAACACCAGCTAGGCTGCTCATAGTAAGGCTATGAGAATTATCATAGTTCGAACGGGGCATTATAGTGGGTGCCCAGCGGGTGTGACTTTATATTTCAGAGGTTGTGCAGACATTCAACATTCCTTGATCTATGGTGTCACGTGTGTTCCTGGAATACCTCAAGGAAGACATTACCACCCACTGTGGACATCGCAGTGGCCGACCATGGGTGCTTAATGATTGTGACCAGCTGCGTCTGGCCAGAATTCTCCATGGTAACAGACGAGTGATACTTTCTGAAATCACATCCACATTCAATGCATATCCAACTTGGTCCAGCTTGTTTCTGTGACCAAAATGTGGGCTCAACGAGCTCGCACCATTAAGGGGTGACAGCGAGTTATTAACAACATCTAACACAGAATGGCAATGATATATGTGTAATGTAAGGTTTTTATTATTTTAAATTGTATTTGTTTTAAATAAAACCAAATGTTAAGGAAGCAGACGGAAACCGATTGCTTGTCATTGGGTGTACTCTGGTTGAGGGTCCCATTGTAAAAACTGAAAGTGGATCCCTTCTTCATCTTCATCCCCTCAAAAAGGACATTAAAACAGGAAATCTGAAGGACAGTTTGAACCTGCATAATTGGAGTTTGGCGCTCCCCAAGCACCATTCAATAAAACCCTTCCAGTCCATACTGGCAAAGGACCGCACTTGGGGAAGCAGCCTTTACAAAAATAGAATTGCACTGTACACTTTTTTTTTTAATATTTACAGTTTAAGATAAATTGGTTGGTGTAGCGCAACATAGGTACTGTGTGTGTGTGTGTGTGTATATGCGTATATATATTTATTTAGGGGGGAGCGGGTTCGCGTTTCTGAAAACCGAACCCCCCCCCTCCCGATCTGAATCAGGCTTGACTTTTTTCCCGCCTGACTCGGATCTGAAATCGAGGCAAAACATCATCATCCCGCCTTCCGGGTCTCGCGGGTCTTGGATTCTATATAAGGTAACCGCATTGGCGCGATTTTCTCACTCGGCTGTGGACAGTGAAGAGGAAGGGTGGGAGTTAGGGCTGGCTGGGCTGTGTAGTGTAGTACTGTGCTGTGCTGCGCTGTGCTGCTGTTGTCCATAGGGGCTGTGTCCACTCCTCCAAAGTCCATAGGGGCTGGCTGGACTGTGTTGTGCAGTCAGTTGTCCATAGGGGCTGTGTCCACTCCAAAGTCCCGTGCAGTGTCCCAGTCCTAAAGGGGTGCTGTAGTGTTGTCCAGGGGGTGCTCTGTCCATCAGGGGTGCTCCCCCCAAGTGCAAAAAAATAAATATTTTTTCTGTGTTTGTGAATTGTGTGCGCAGTAGCCGCACGTGCATCAACAAAGTAGCGCCAAGCGTGCGCCTGTGTCATAAGTGAAGGGCCGGCTGGCTTGACCGGTAAAGGGTGCGGTAACCCCCAAAGTGCACTCCAAAGAAAATAAAAAATTATTTTCTGTGTTTGTGAATTGTGTGCACTGTACGTGCATCCTCAAAGCAGCAGCGCCAAGCGTGCCTCTGTCTGTTAAAGAGTGGTGTAACCCCGAAAGTGCGCTCCACAAAAAATAAAAAATTCTTCTTTTTTTTTTCTGTCTTTGTGAATTGTGTGCACTGTAGCTGCATGTGCATCAACAAAGGAGCAGCGCCAAGCGTGCTCCTGTGTCCCATAAGTAAAGAGCCGGCTGGCTAATTTCTTAAAGGGTGGTGTAACCCACAAAGTGCACTAGTCTCCAACAAAAATAAAAAATTATTTTCTGTGTTTGTGTGCTCCTTAGCCACACGTATATATCAATGTAACATAAATGGAGGACCAAACTTTCTCCGATTAAAAATAAAATAGGGAAAGATCAAGAACCACTTCCTCCTAGTGCTGAAGCTGCTGCCACTAGTCATGACATAGATGATAACATGCCATCAACGTCGTCTGCCAAGGCCGATGCCCAATGTCGTAGTAGAGGGCACATACAATCCCAAATGACAAAGTTCAGGAAAATGACCTTAAAAAAACTTTTAAATCATCTGAGGAGAAACGTAAACTTGCTAATATGCCATTTACGACACGGAGGAACGGCTAAGGTCTTTCCCTATGTTCATGACTAGTGGTTCAGCTTCACATGACTATGGAAGCCCTCCTCCTGCTAAAAAAATGAAACGAGTTAAGCTGGCAAAAGCACAGCGAAGAACTGTGCGTTCTAAGAAGATATCACAAATCCCCAAGGAGAGTCCAAGTGTGGTGGCGGTTGCGATGCCTGACCTTCCCAGCACTGGACGGTAAGAGGTGGCTCTTTCCACCATTTGCACACCCCCTGCAAGTGCTGAAAGGAGCACCCACAGTCCACTTGCTGATATGCTAATTGAAGATGTCACTGTTGAAGTACAACAGGGTGAGGATACTGGTGTAGCTGGCGCTGAGGAGGAAGTTGGTAAGGAGGATTCTGATGGTGATGTGGTTTGTTTAAATCAGGCTCCGGGGGAGACAGTTGTTGTACGTGGGATGAAAAATCCCATCACAGTCATGCCTGGGCAGAAGACCAAACATTCCACCTCTTTGGTCTGGCAATATTTCTATCCAAATCCGGACAACAACTGTCTTGCCATATGTACCATATGTAAAGGTGGAATAAGTAGGGGTAGGGACGTTAGCCACCTAGGAACATCCTCCCTTATACGGCACCTGCAGCGCGTTCATAAAAAGTTACTGTCAAGTTCAGAAACTTTTGGCTTAGACCGCAAGCAGTCCAGGGACACCTAAATCCCGTTGTCCTGTTGTATCCAAGCGCCTGCAAACCACACTGTCAACTCCCTCCTCATCAATTTCCTCCTTAGTCAGGATCGGAAGTAGTCCTGCAGGCCATGTCACTGGCATGACTGACTCTCCTATCCGGGAGTCCTCCGGAGGATCCTGCATTGCTACGCCTACTGCTGCCACTGCTGCTGTTGCTGTTGGGAGTCGTTCATCATCCCAGAGAGGAAGTAGGAACACCACTACTTTTACTAAACAATTGACCCTCCAACAGTCCTCAGCGAGGAGGATGAAGTACGACAGCAGTCATCCTGAAGCAAAACGTATAACTGAGGCCTTGACTGCTATGTTGGTGTTAGACGTGCGTCCGGTATACGCCATTAGTGCAGTGGGATTTAGACAATTGATTGGAGGTAGTGTCCCCGGTTCCAAATCCCATCTAGATTCCACTTCACTAGGCAGGAGATACTGAGACTGAGTGTCCTCAGTGTCCTGAAAAATGCGGTTGTACCCAATGTCCACTTAACCGTGGACAAGTGGAACAGGGCAGACTAAGGACTATATGAATGTGACAGCCCACTGGGTAGATGTATCACCTTACCCAGCAACAACAGCAGCGTCACCAGTAGCAGCATCTCAGAAACGGCAGCTCGTTCCAAGGCAGGCTACGCTGTGTATCACCGGTTTCAGTAAGAGGCACACCGCCGACAACCTCTTAGAGAAACTGAGGGAAATCATCGCCCAGTGGCTTACCACACTTAGACTCTCCTGGGGATTTGTGATATCTGACAACGCCACAAATGTTGTGCGGGCATTACATCTGGGCAAATTCCAGCACGTCCCATGTTTTGCTCACACAATAAACTTGGTGGTGCAGAATTTTCTGAAAAGCGACAGGGATGTGCAGGAGACGCTTTGGGTGGCCCGAAAAACTTCTGCCCACTTTCGCCATTCAGCGACTGCGTGCCGAAGACTGGAGTGCCAGCAAACACTCTTGAACCTGCCCCGCCATCACCTGAAGCAAGAGGTTGTGACGCGGTGGAACTCAACCCTCTATATGCTTCAGAGGATGGAGGAGCAGCAAAAGGCCATTCAAGCCTATACATCCACCTATGACATAGGCAAAGGAGGGGGTATGCACCTGACTCAAGCGCAGTGGAGAATGATTTCCGTGTTGTGCAAGGTTCTCCAGCCCTTCGAATTTGCCACACGTGAAGTCAGTTCAGACACTGCCAGCTTGAGTCAGGTCATTCCCCTCATCAGGGTTTTGCAGAAGCAGCTGGAGAAAGTGAAGGAGGAGCTAAGACGGAGCGATTGTGCTCGGCATGTGGGACTTGTGGATGAAGCCCTTCATTCGCTTTGCCAGGATTCCAGGGTGGTCAATCTGTTGAAATCAGACCACTACATTTTGGCCACCGTGCTCGATCCTAGGTTTAAAGCCTACGTGGTGTCTCTCTTTCCGGCCGACACAAGCCTGCAGAGGTGCAAAGACCTGCTGGTGAAAACACTGTCAGCTGAAGCGGAACGTGACACGTCAACCGCTCCTTCTTCATTTTCTCCCGCAACTGGGGCTGCCAGGAAAAAACTTAGGTATCCTAAGCAACCCGCTGGCGGTGATGCAGGGCAGGCAGGACCAAGTTTGGACATCTGGTCCGGACTGAAGGACCTGGCAACAATTTCTGACATGTCTACTGTCACTGCATATGATACTGTCACCATTGACAGAATGGTGGAGGATTACATCGGTGACAGCATCCAAGTAGGCATGTCAGACAGTCCATACCTGTACTGGCAGGAAAAAAAGGCAATTTGGAGGCCCCTGTACAAACTGGCTCTATTTTACCTGAGTTGCCCCCCCTCTAGTGTGTACTCCAAAAGAGTGTTTAGTGCAGCCGGGAACCTTGTCAGCGAAAGGCGTAGGAGGTTGCTTCCACAAAATGTGGAGAAGATGATGTTCAGAAAAATGATTTATCAACTCTTCCAGGGAGACCAGCCTCCAGAACGTACAGAGGGACCTGGGGTGGTGGATTCCAGCGGGGACGAATTAATACTCTGTGAGGATGAGGATGTACACAACACTGAAGAGGGTGAGGAATCGGTGGATGAGGAGGGTGAGGACGACATCTTGCCTCCGTAGAGCCAGTTTGTGCAGGGACAGATTAATTGCCAGCTTGTTTTGTAGGGGTCCAAACGAACCAATCATTTCAGCCACAGTCATGTGGCAGACCCTGGCGCTGAAATGATTGGTTTGTTAAAGTGTGCATGTCCTGTTTATACAACATAAGGGTGGGAGGTCCCAAGGACAATTCCATCTTGCACCTCTTTTTTTTTTTTCTCTTTGCATAATGTACTGTTTGGGGCCTAGTTTTTCAAACTGCCATCCTGTCTGCCACTGCAGTGTCACTCTTAGATGGGCCACGTGTTTGGGCCACCCACTCGTATCTCTTAGCATAGTCATCCAGCTACCTCGGTGCAACCTTTTGGACATAAAAACACTATTGTAAGGTGTTCAGAATAGACTGGAAATTGAGGTTAATAATAGCATAGGAGCAGAAAAACCCACAAATTCTGTGATTTTAGCTGTTTTTATGCTGTTTTTCAAAAAAATACAGATCACACGGAAGGGTGGTTTGGCAAAACCAATCCAGATCCAAAACACGAAGAAAGATCCAAAACACGAAAAGTGGCCAGTGCACACTATGAAATATATATATATATATATATATCAGTTGACCTTCCTACCTATATACCTGTCTATTACCCAGTTTTGTTCTATTAATGCTTACAATTGTAAAGTGCAACGGAATATGCTGTGCAATACTTTATATAAGAAACTGTTAATAAATAAATAAAGGCAGACACGTACCAGAAATAAAGGCAGACATGTACCTATAGTAATAAAAGTATTGCATATGTCTGGAATGGGCCCATAAGACCCAATTACTTTCTCATTAATTAACCTGTATATGTACTTCTATTTCTTAATAAAATGACTGATTTTACTGGAAACATGAGTCATATCCTGTATTAATATACAGTGCATCTGGAAAGTAGTCACAACGCTTAACTTTTTCCACATTTTGTTATGTTACAACCTTATTCCAAAAAAGAATAAATTCATGTTTGTCCTCAAAATTCTACACACCATACACTATAATGACAACGTGCCAAAAGTTATTTTGAGATTTTTGCAAATTTAATTAAAAAAAAAAAAAATAAGAAATCACATGTACATAAGTATTCACAACCTATGCTCAATACTTTGTTGATGCACCTTTGCCAGCAATTACAGCCTCCAGTCTTTTTGAATATGATGCCACAAGCTTGGCACAGCTATCTTTGGGCAGTTTTAGCCCATTCCTCTTTGCAGCACCTCTCAAGCTCCATCAGGTTGGATGGGAAGCTTCGTGCACAGCCATTTTCAGATCTCTCCAGAGATGTTCAATCAGATTCAAGTCTGGGCTCTGGCTGGGCCAGTCAAGGACATTCACAGAGTTTTCCTGAAGCCACTCCTTTGATATCTTGGCTGTGTGCTTAGGGTCGTTGTCCTGCTGAAGATGAACCGTCGCCCCAGTCTGAGGTCAAGAGCGCTCTGGAGCAGGTTTTCATCCAGGATGTCTCTGTACATTGCTGCATTCATCTTTCCCTCTATCCTGACTAGTCTTCCAGTTCCTGCCGCTGAAAAACTTCTCCACAGCATGATGCTGCCACCATCATGCTTCACTGTAGGGATGGTATTGGCCTGGTGATGAGCGGTGCCTGATTTCCTCCAAACATAATGCCTGGCATTCACGCCAAAGAGTTCAATCTTTGTCTCTCATGGTCTGAGAGTCCTTCAGGTGTATTTTGGCAAACTCCAGGCGGGCTGCCATGTGCTTTTTACTAAGGAGTGGCTTCCGTCTGGCCACTCTACCATTGTTACGGGTGCCGGGGATCAGACACCGAGAAATCCCTGGGAGAGAGGAACAGACAAGGTGGAAAGCAATGTGAATGATTGTCCCGGATAACTGGCTGAACGCCACATAACACACGGCTAACCGCCGGCAGAAACTGCTGCGTAACTGAGCGGCTTGAGGCCGATATTGTGGCTAGAAACTGATGATGTTGCAGAACAGCTGCCGGAGTAGCTGAGAAGCCGGGTATGCAGGCTGTGGGAGAATGGCTGCTGGAATAGCTAAGAAGCCAGGTATGCAGGCTGTGGGAGAATGGCTGCTGGAGTAGCTGAGAAGCCAGGTATGCAGTCCACAGTGGGAGAAAATAGCTGACCATGCAGCTGAGCCGAGCGCTGTGAAATAAACGCTATAGCCGGCGAGGCAGCAAAAGTTCAGTGTGTTTAAATAGAGGAAGTACTCATAAGGTGACATGGTAGGAACCCAGCCCAGGTCTCAGACGTCTGGATCTCCTGGGGGCAGGTCCAGTGGGAACAGGATCAGGAGCAGGAGAATCTTGAGCCATGTACAAGTCCCGGACTGGACTTGTAACAACCATACAGGCCTGATTGGTGGATTGCTGCAGAGATGGTTGTCCTTCTGGAAGGTTCTCCTCTCTCCACAGATGAATGCTGTAGCTCTGCCAGAGTGATCATCGGGTTCTTGGTCACCTCCCTGATTAGGGTCCTTCTCCCCCGATCGCTCAGTTTAGATGGCCGGGCCAACTCTAGGAAGAGTCCTGGTGGTTCCTAACTTCCTCCATTTACAGATGAGGGTGGCCACTCTGCTCATTGGGACCTTCAAAGCAGCAGATATTTTTCTGTACCCTTCCCCAGATTTGTGCCTCGAGACAATCCTGTCTCGGTGGTCTACAGACAATTCCTTGGACTTCATGCTTGATTTGTGCTCTGATATGCACTGTCAAGTGTGGGACCTTATATAGACCGGTGTATGTCTTTCAAAATCATGTCCAGTCAACTGAATTTACCACAGGTGGACTCCAATTTAGCTGTAGGAACATCTCAAGGAAGATCAGTGGAAACAGGATGCACCTTTTGAGCTTCATGGCAAAGGCTGTGAATACTTATGTACATGTGATTTTTTTTTTTTTTTCAATTAAATTTGCAAAATTCTCAAACTTTTTACATGTTGTCATTATTGGGTATGAATTTATTCCATTTTGGTATAAGGATGTAACATAACAAAATGTGGAAAAAGTAAAGCGTTGTGAATACTTTCTAGATACACTGTATATTAGTCTGTGCAAGATCCCTTGCACAGGTTCTCCAAATTTTTATATGGATTTCTGAGCTGCATATCTTTAGCTTTTGTGATTTGCCTACAAAAACCATCTCATTGGTCATAGTGAGGACAGCAGAACCCAGTTACTTTATTACAAATATGTGATCTAGCTGTGTTTTCAGAAGCTATTGTCTTATATATTTTTTTGGAATCGGTATGAATGACCGCCAGACCTAAGCCCGGAGGATGAAATACCGATGCAGGAAGGCCGGCACATGAAGAACAGACGCCTCCTGATGACATTGCAGATCCGAGTGCATTGGATCTTCTGCCACACGAATGCTGTGTAACCCTGAGGAATACGTAGATCCTGGCCTCCACACTCTCAAAAAATGGGGGTGACACTCCCACCCCCACCCCCACCTGTCCCCCAAACGGCGCGGCTCAGGGGCCACTGCGTGCAACAACAGAGGACCCGTAATGTGAACACAATTGGAGATGTAAGCAAACCATCGGGTTTGTATACATCTCTAAATGATACCCTGTGTGGAGAACAATGTAATGTTGAATGGTAATTTAAAGTAGTAAGATTATTTTGCCTGGATAACTTCCAGCTGAAACAATAGGATTTGTGAGCTTGTTCACACTACAGCTAAGAAATATGCGGTTTATGTGCTTTTGGCCATGCTGACCGTACAAGAGTACACTGATAGTATGTGTATTAGGAACATTGCACAAGGGAGGTGCACTGGCATTATTAACAATAATTCCAATGTCAGCACCGTTTTCAGTGGTCTGTTTATCTCCCCTGATACACGTGTCACTAGCACTGTGGTGTGAGTTTTCCCTGGTTGTCTTGATTATGTAAATTTCATGTTATGGGGAAGACTGTTATCCCAAATACAGGCTTTATTATTGATTGAGTAACTGTTGGAATTAACAGTTACATTTTTGTGTATGGACAGCATGATTTGTGTTCTACACTGTAAAGTATTAAAAGCATACTTATATACAGAAAGTCACATTTAACTTCATATGAATGTGTGTGTATTTAAAATTGCCCCAAGCTTAGTAACAGAAAAATATTTTCTATTTCTAACTTGAAGAAAGTAAATGCTTTTGTAAGTTGAAAGGATACTTCCAAAGTTCAATGAATCAGCCAGGAATTAACATTGCGTGAATGTGTTTCAAGATTGTGATAGTCACATGGAGCTAGTCATATGAATAGGTCTTCAAAGGGTTAGAAGCAACCTGAAGTTTAGCAAATCAAGGAAAAGGGCACAGAGTCTTTGCTTCAGATTCCATGCACCAAATACCACATTCTTTAACGTTAAAAAAAAAAAAAAAAAAGTACTTAGATAAGGCTGGGCAATTACCGTGCTCACTGGAGACTGAGAAATGTGGTCTGGTGACCAGAGCATGGTAGTGGCTAGCAGCAGTGCCAGACTGGGACATGAAGGGTCCACAGGGGGAATACAATGGTAGGAGGCCACTGAAGGGAGGCAGTGCAAAGCTAAAGGGGTGTGGCCAGCTAGCAGAGGAGCATAAGTAAAATGTAAAGAACATGCACAGGTCCAGAGCCAAATATAAAAATAACAATGATGCTGAATCTGGTATTCTAGTTATAGTTTAAAACCAGGTAAGTAATCATTTTTATGTCCAGTCTCCAGAAGACATGGGGTTTAGAAGCTATAGCTCTAGTCACATTGGGCCAGCTTGGATACAGCTATCAGCATCGTAAAGTCAGAAATGTATGTATGGTGAGGAAAAAACCCATTGTTAGTCCCATTACATTAAGGTTCCAGCGCCTGCTGTGCCTCAGTGCCCATCATATAATGCAGAGAGTTGTCGCATTGCTTAATATATAATGCAGAGAGTGTCACTGTGTTCACCAAATAATGTAGAATGTTGCAGTGATTGCCATATAATATACAGAGTGCCGCAGTGACCGCCATGTAATATAAAGTACCGCAGTCCCCGTCATATAATAGTGTCATAGCGACCGCCATATATTTACAGATGCCGCAGTGACCGCCATATAGTAGAGTGCCGCAGTACCTACCATATAATGCAGAGTGTTGCAGTGCTCACTATACAGTGTCGTAGTTGATGTGATATAATACAGAGTGCATCAGGGACCCACATTTTACACAAATATGAATACACCCTTCACACACACACACTATTAATACACCTCAGCCAGACAAACATACAACATTAATATACCACCATAAACAATATTAAAACACAGCATCCCCCAGAAAAAACAAATCCACCCCCCTCTCCATCCACATATACCAACCAGCTTAGATAACGCCAAAACACTTTTCACACCACCAGTCACACTTACCTGCCTAGAGGGAGGATATCTCTCTCCATATTGTATGGACCTGGCTCCTCTGCTCTTTGTTTGTGACTGTGCAGTGACTGGTGAGCGCCTGCAGTAGCCTCGGGTCCTCCCCCCACTGGCTGTGCGTGACATCATGGGTGTAAATGGTCGGAACCTAGTTTACTCGGGGAGTGGACGTAGCTTCGGCTGCACACGGGTGGGCGGAGCCCCATTGGCCATAGGCGGGGCTTCAGACAGACGGGGGCTGCATGGGCGAAGGTCTGAAGTTTCACACGCCCATTGTTAGGCCCTCATAGCATCGTAACCCGCCTCTCCCCCCCCGTTCGCGGCTCGCTAAGTCCCGTCCCCTACTTTAAAGAGTGTGGCCACAATGTACTAGGGCTCACCGGGGAATTACCCGAATCTCTGTCACCCCAGTCCAAGCCTGTCTAGCAGTGACCGTTTTGTTAAACCACTTGCCTGGCATGGTCGCATCCTTTATGATTTATCTGATATGATTGTCAACAATGCGACCAGTCGTATGGACAGTGTGGGCTGCTGCATGAAGAAAATCTTCCCTCAGCTGCTGCTCTTAGAGGGACCTTCCGAGCCCTCTGCTTCCCTGCACATTGCCCCAGTGTCTGTCTTGCTGCTGATCAATTAGCACAGCAGGACCCCCCACCCAGCGGCTGCAGAGGTTTAGCAGCCACTGGGGAAAAGTAAATTACCCCCCCTCACGGCCCTAGATTTTATCTAGTGGCAGATGCCGCTGGGAAAAGGTTGGGATGGCCATCGATGTTTTCAAAACATCAATGGTGGCCACCCGATGTTAAATAGTTTTGCCATCTATGGCAGAGAATGAATGGTTCTCCGACATCAATGGAAGAGTAGGAGCCGATGTTTTCTTCTTTTCTTTCCTGACCCAACGGAGCTTAGCTCACCTCCCGGTGACCGCTAAGCTTGCCTCATTTTTTTGTTTGTCCCGCAGTGGCCATCGATGGACACCCCACCGATGGCCATCCCTAGGAAAATAAGAGTAGCAATGTTCTCAATTGTATATATTTTTTTTTTTTTTACAAATTATACTTTTTTTTTTTTTGTTGTTGAAACGCATGTTTTTCACCTAATTCACTCAAAAAAATAATACATTTCTGAGCGGTTTTAAGTGGGTGAAAGTGTGCCTTGTCATCCACTTTGATATAAGATGTAGTACAAAATGCATTAAGCTGTTTTAACCTTTCAAACTGTCCATGAAACATTTTGAATTAAGACTGGAGTTTCAAACTTACCAGTAGTATCACAATTACAAATTGTAAATATGCAATACCATTGTCATGGATCATCAGCAACTGCAAAAAAAAGGAATTGATGGTCGCAGCTTATTTTTTTTTTTCTTTAAACCTACAACAGAATAAGGGGGAGTGCCTAAGATGGAGAGGCAGATGGGTTCATAGGGAATATGGGGGGAGCAGTATTCTGGAGACTTTATAACAGTGGTTATAACCAAACATTCTGAAATCACGGTGCCCTAAAGGGTCTGCATTTTTTTTTTTTTCAAGGCATCCATAGGTCAAAAGCTTCTTGTTGGGATAATTTGGTAAGCATAATTTACTTATTGTAATAATATTAACTGTCATCTTTAGGTTCAGTTATACAGTGCGCTTCTGTTTGTCCGCGTATATTATTATTGGCAGCCACTAGCACTAGGTTTTGCTTATCACATTGACCATAAACCATTTGAGTTAGGACTGAATCACCATCCCGTATCACCCTTGCAATTGCCCTGTGGCACCCAGTTTGGGAACCACTGCCTTATGGAAATGAGCTGATATATAGGACATGGGACCTCATTCAGACCCGGTCACAAGCGCTGAGCGCTCGCAACCGGGTCAATGTTTAAGCCCTGCGCACGTGCAGCGGCCGCACTGCGCGTGCGCAAGCCCCGGAGCAAGAGAGAAATTCTCTCGCTCCGGAGCTCACTACAAAAGGGCCGGCTATCGATGTTGATCGACAGCTCAACCCGATTTGTGATTGCCTTGTGCTATCATGGCAGCTTTCAATTAAGGCTATAAAAGGTCTAGTTGGGTGTGGCTAACAGCCAGCACTGTATAGATGTGTCCCTCTGTATCTAGGAGGTGAGTACATTTAACTGCAATGTAATGATGTGCTAGGCATATATGCTAGTGTTAGGGACCTGCAGAAAAATGGGGTCCCTTGATGCTGGGCTGCAGGCGTAAATGCTTTGATCAAATCATGACAAAATCCCCTTTGTTTTATTTGCTGCACACACATAAATTTGCAGTATATTATTGTTCGCGCTGATAGCAAAAGTTTTTCTGTTTTGTATACATATATGGCATTAATATTGCCATGCTGCTGGTACCATGTATGATATGGGTAAAACCGAGCGCGGGCATATTTCTTTTCTGTTTTGTTTCCTTAAGGAACGCCTGCCGTTTTGTGGGTGGCCGCATTGACATCAGCAGTGATGTCAGTGGTGAGCTTCCTGCTCGATCAGAGCAGGAAGCTCCCTGGGGCTTGCGGTTGCCCGGATGGTCGCGATGGTCTTGACCATCGCGACCATCAACCTGGTCGGTCGCTAAAGCTGTGGGTGGTAACCCACAGCTTAGCTAGCGACCAGGAGGCCGCACTGGAAAAGTCAAGTGGCCGCCCTCATTCAGAGTGAGCGCTCGCTTCTTACGACCGCCTCTGAATGAGGGCCATTGTGCCTGATTCAGACTTGGGAATGGAGTGAGATATCTCTCTCAACTGATCATCTTGGTGAAACCATGCCGCACTGCAGGTGGGGCAGATTTAAAATGTGCAGAAAGATTTAGATTTTCCAAACTGACATCTAAATTGTAGAGTAATAAAGCTGTGCAGTATTTGTGGGCTACATGCAAAAGTAGCCAGTATTTAGCCCACATGTAAAAATTTTTTATGTATTTACACCCCTTGCATTGCAATATGGTTTGTTCGGGTTAATAGTTGAGAGAGATATCTCACTCTATTCCCAAGTCTGAATCAGGCCCATTGTTTCAAGAAGTTTTAAATAATGTGTTAGAAAACTAAATTACAGAGTATGTTGTGTCTAAATGGTGCATACACATGGTCAGATTTTTCGTCACATCTGAACGATAACGATTTAAAAAATCGTTCATATCTGAAGGAAAATCTGACATGTCTGAACGATGTGCGTTCTTGATGCTCAGATAACGATATCTGATGTGTTTGCAGTCAGATTTGGACGATTCCATTCATTTTAATGCAGTCAAAAATCGTTCATAGTTCAAATCATTGGGCAAATCATTCTTCAGATCGTTCATCTGACAAATCTGACCGTGTGTATGCTCCATAAAGTCTGTGGACCTCATTCAGAGTCGGTCGTAAGCGGCCGCTCGGTCGTACGCATCCGATGTTTCCAAACCACGCATGCATACGGTTAGTTGTGCGCATGTGTGTACGAGACCTTGCAATCCAAAATTCTGTCGATCGCACGGCTTACGAGCAGGAAGTGGCTTCCGAGAGTTGATTGACATGAAAGGCCGTTTGTGGGTGTTGACGGGGGTGGTGGTCTAAAAACGCAGGCGTTCCTCATCGTTTTCAGGGCATTTTAGGGGCGTACATAAATTTCCTGCTACGACTGACATAGAAGGTCGGAAGTAGTAAAACGTCACTCTGCGAGCAGGTTAGAGGCCTGGCTGATCATACAGATTGAGGTATGTGCTCTCTCAAGCACCAGAGTACAATCGATACTATCGAATGTGATTGATGTTATGTTTGATGTTTCTATTTTGTGCCACACAATGCAAGCAGCTAATAATCGTTTGTTGTTGCTAATAACACTGCTAATTGGCTTGTAATTGATTCAGTTGCGTTTGCATTAGAGAATAATAAGAATAAATATATTTCATGGGGATGGCTTATTCTATGCGTTTTTTTGTTAATTTTTCATGTAATTTGCACACAACACAAGCGGCCGCAACCATCAGAAGAAAATTAACATACAGCGACTGACAACGATTGACTCACTTTGGTTGCGATCGCTGGCCGTGCGATTGTTTTTTTTTTTTCTAATTCTCGATCGTTAGGCGCACGACCGAGCGGCCGCTTACGACCGACTCTGAATGAGGTCCTGTGTGCTGATGGAAAACATTTATTTGTGCCAAACAGCACAACACTGTACACCCAGTCACATACACCATACTATGTTGAGTTGGTAGTGTGGCACTTATTTTCCATGATGCCATGTGCCAAACCACACAGCCTAAAATGTTTTTTGCCTGTATAACTTAAGGCAATGAAACAAATTTTGCACATGTGCCCAACCTTGCCCCCTATTGCTTGGTGAATTGTGGAATGATATATTTTACTGTCCATCTGCTACAGTCTGATAAACCAAAAGATGGGACAAAAACAGTATCCGAATTATTACCAGCCCTTACCACAAGAGAAACTGTGAGAAGAAAGGAAAACCAAATGTGTGTGTGTGTGTGTGTGTGTGTGTGTGTGTGTGTGTATATATATATATATATATGTATAATATATATTTATTATAATATTTTCACACACCCTTTCTTGGAGAAAAAAAGATCCAGCACTCACTTTTAGTAGGTTTATTAAGAGGGTCACATATGAAACATACAGCGTCCAATGGACTGCTTCAACCAAGTTTTCATTTTTATTTTTTTTTTTATTTTCCCCCGGGAAAAAAGGGAACTGTCGTCAGACAGGCTGCTGCTGACAATCGGACGCTTGATTTGCTTTCAAATTATCTACTCTTCACACCAGTTTTCTCAGTCATATGGCTTCATGTCACAAATGTTTTATATTGGCATATTTGTATACAGAAAATGGCTTTCTGATAATAGCTATGCCTCACCAGCCCTAACCATCGTCTGGCTGCTAGTCGGTGTCAGAAGCCCTGCTCACTGGATCCCACAATTCTTTTATCCAGAACTGTTGGGAGGAGTCAGAAGCAGAAATATTTGGAGCCTGGGTACCAGGCTTTGGCTGCAATCGGACCAGCGTCGTGTTCCAGGAGATGTGAGGAAGAAGACATGGTCAGAGAAGAATGGGAGGAAACAAACCTGGCCAGCTGGTGGAGAAGATTGGTCTCCTATGTCCAGGAGACCAATTAAATGATTGTGCATTGAAGAATGCTTACAGATATGTGAAAATGAAAGGAATATGGAAGGCAACCTGCTATATAGGGTAGCTGTGTTACAAAAGAAAATATTTAATCAGCTCTTGATGCCACAGGTGCATATGCCTTTGGTAGCGTGTATATTGGCAGCTGCCCATATAACACCCTAAGGGAGGGCATTTGGGAGAAGAGAAAACTCTCACTTGGTTGCTCCATAGAGGGCTGGGGCTTTCCACTGTAATGCCCTGTCACGGAAATTTGTGCTTCCCAGGGCAGCGGATTCGCCAGAGTTGGCGAAGCTCAGAAAGGGGGAGTTGGCAAAGGGGACTCTTTACCTAGAAAATATTTCCATTTTCCCAAGTGAGGGAAACTTAAGGGGAAGGGTATATGGCAAAGTGGGTACTTTGCCACATTCTGATGTCCAGAACATTACTCACTCCCTTGGACAAGGGGCAGACAGGGTTAAGGATCCTGCTGTCCCCCACACAAAAGGTTTCAAACAAGGGTGTGATTGCTCTGGAATGTGTCAAGGATAAAAGTATTGTGGGATCCTGTGGGCGGGGCTTTCAACACTGACTAGCAGCCGGATGATAGTTAGGGCTGGTGGGGCATAGCTAGTGTCAAAGCCATTATATGTATACAAATGTGCTGATATGACATTTGTGACAAGAAGCCTGTTGTTAATTTGTATGCAGATCGGGGTTGCCTCTCTCCTGAATTAACCACATTCAGGTGTGATTTATCCCTCCAAGGGAGACTAAAGTAAAACCTGTACAATCTGCAGTGGCGGTTTGCAACTCTGGGTTTTCGGGATTGCACAGGTCCAGCTGCAAGACATCACTGCAAGATAGGAAGAGTTTAAAACTCTCATTCACCCAGAGCTCTGGGCACTGACTCCGAATAGCGGCCAGCAAGTGAGCCTGAGTTTCTGTAGTGCCAGGGACTTTGGGATTTGGCTGTGCTATATAGCGGACTGTGGCTGCATGCTATTGCAGCAGACTGAACACTAGTGCTTTGGGCGCCAGATGATTTGTTTCCATCTGCATGTCTATTCACTGTGCCGGTTTGTCCAGGCCTTTGTGTATATATGTTAAACTGCAGTATCTGTTGCCAGTTTAACACTGTTTCACCGGAAACCTGCCATGTGTGTGAAGACAGAGCACAAATTGGGTTCCCCCCCAAAAAACGTTTGCAATTAACAATAAACAGATAGTAAAGTGCATACAAATCTATAAATAACTAGCTGAAGTACCCGGCATTGGCCGGGTTTAAATCTTCAAGTTAAGTTTTTATTATGTGATGTCGTCCAACATCCTCAAGTGGAAGGCCCAGAACAGGCTCCCTGGGTCAAAGTTCAGCCCGGCGCACTGCGCCGTGAGGTCTGACCGGGATACCAACCACTCCATTAAGCTTACAAGACAAATTGCCACCCCTCTGTGAAGTTTCCATCCAGTGGAAGGCCCAGAACAGGCTCCTCGGCTCAAAGTTCTGTCCAGCGTACACCAATGGGATGTCTGACTGGGACCCTAAAACCTGGCCAGGATCCAACTGGACCACCTCGCGTTGGTTTCATCCCAATCTGTGCAGGGGTGTCCGAATGCATAACCGGTCAGACAAATAGACCAATGAATTTTAAAGATAAAGAGCCTGAGTCGCTACGGATTGCTACTGCAATAGCAGCTGTGATTACGCACGCAGTCCTGCGAAAATATGCTATTTTTTTACAATCAAAAAGCCAGCATAGAGAAGCCCACTACCACTTTTGCACATCCGTAATACCTTGCAGTCTTGCGTATACATCGGGAACATCGGCCCCTCACGCACAATTACAACAGGTCTGATCTTACTCAGAAATTGCTAACCTCGTCAAACGCAGTGAGTACACAAGCTGCGTATGCTGTCGCAGTGACTAATTCATGCATGCCCATGCAACAGATTTCACACGGACAGGCATGCCTGCGTTTCTCTGACCACTCCCTCGTCACTACCCCCAAACTCTGACATCCCGTCCTTTGATCTGCGTTGGCTTTGTATCTGTGTAGGTGATCGCAATGCCAACTCACGAACGCGCACTGCACTATATGCGCAGTACGCACCATCGGCCGATCTGCTTACGCTGTTGCAGTTGCGATCCGTAATGAATCGTGTCCAAAGTGCAATATAGTAATAAATAAGGACCATAATTATGGAAAGTCATTAGTCCTTGAAGTGAAAGGTGGCACAGTCATCCTGGAATTTCGTTTAGCAAGCGGATGAAGAATTTCTGTCAACAGGTTAAAAAGACCTGCGCCTAATCGTGTAGTAATATTAATAAATGGTCATAGGTGCTCAAAAAAAATGTGCGTACCAAAAGCTAAATTTTTAAAGCTTATGCTGAATTCCAAATGTAGGATTCTCGTTAGATGAAGTAGGGTCTGAATTCTGTCTGGCTGGAGAAACCTTAGAGGGGCTCATATGGGCCCATGAAAAGAGAGTACTTCTCATAAAAGTGTGTGGAAATAATAAAAAGGACTGCATACCAGATAATGCTAGAAGAACAGCAGGTAGTAAAGTATTAATGGAGTATTCTTCAGTATCTATCTAGTATTCCATAAGTATATACAGGTAGGTGGGTGGTGGACTGTATCGGGAGTAAAAATGTACAGGTCCCTTGTAAAATAATATCTATACCAGTTAATTTTGTGTTACTAGGAGATGACATGGTAATAAATCAAATCTTCACTGGGTAAATAAATAAGTGAATTCAACACACCTCCTACGGTTTGATCTGTGCCTGCTTATAAACTAACACTTTAAGACTATCCAAATATGACTTTCTGTGTTTTTGGTGCTTTATTTTAGCAATAAATGTCATAATTATTATGTGTTCATCTGAATCTCTGTTTGGGCACTTAAGCGTTTATTCTGTTTATGTTCATATCATGTATGGAATATGCGTTTCCTGAGGTATTTCAATAAGCTTTTATTTATACAGTCAGGTGCATAAATATTGGGACATTGACAGAATTTTCATATTTTGGCCTCTATTCACCACCACAATGGCGTTGAAATGAAACAAACAAGATATGCTTTAACTGCAGACTTTCAGTTTTAATTTGAGTGTAATTACATCCAAATGAGGTGAACGGTGTAGGAATTACAACGGTTTCTATATGTGCCTCCCACTTTTTAAGGGGCCAAAGTAATGGGACTATCAACTCAAAAGCTATTTCATGGACAGGTGTGAGCTATTCCCTCGTTATTTCATTATCAATTAAGCAGGTAAAAGGTCTGGAGTTGATTCTAGGTGTGACATTTGCATTTGGAATCAGCTCTTTGGATCTCATATTGAGAGTCGACAGCAACTGTCACTATCAGTGAAGCAAGCCATCATTAGGCTGAAAAATCAAAACAAACCCATCAGAGAGATAGCAAAAACATTAGGTGTGGCCAAATCAACTGTTTGGAACATTCTTAAAAAGAAAGAACGCATCGGAGAGCTTAGCAACACCAAAAGACCCGGAAGACCACAGAAAACAACTGTGGTGGATGACAGAAGAATTATTTCCCTGGTGAAGAAAAACCCCTTCACAACAGTTGGCCAAATCAAGAACACTCTCCAGGAGGTAGGTGTATATGTGTCAGTCAACAATCAAGAGAAGACTTCACAAGAGTAAATATAGAGGGTTCACCACAAGATGTAAACCATTGGTGAGCCACAAAAACAGGAAGACCAGGTTAGAGTTTGCCAAACAACATCTAAAAAAAGCCATTAAAGTTCTGGAACAACATCCTATGGACAGATGAGACAAAGATCAACTTGTACCAGAGTGATGGGAAGAGAAGAGTATGAAGAAGGAAAGGAACTGCTCATGATCCAAAACATACCACCTCATCAGTGAAGCATGGTGGTGGTAGTGTCATGGCGTGGGCATGTATGGCTGCCAATGGAACTGGTTCCCTTGTATTTATTGATGATGTGACTGCTGACAAAAGCAGCAGAATGAATTCTGAAGTGTTTTGGGCAATATTATATGCTCATATTCAGTCAAATGCTTCAGAACTCATTGGACGGTGCTTCACAGTGCAGATGGACAATGACCTGAAGCATACTGCAAAGGCAACCAAAGAGTTTATTAAGGCTAAAAAGTGGAATGTTATGCAATGGCCAAGTCAGTCCGCTGACCTGAATCCGATTGAGCATGCATTTCACTTGATGAAGACAAAACTGAAAGGAAAATGCCCCAAGAACACGCAGGAACTGAAGACATTTGCAGTAGAGGCCTGGCAGAGCATCACCAGGGATGAAACCCAGCGTCTGGTGATGTCTATGCGTTCCAGACTTCAGGCTGTAATTGCCTGCAAAGGATTTGCAACAAAGTATTAAAAAGTGAAAGTTAGATTTAGGATTGTTTAGTTTGTCCCATTACTTTTGGCCCCTTAAAAAGTGGGAGGCACATATAGAAACCGTTGTAATTCCTACACCGTTCACCTGATTTGGATGTAATTACCCTCAAATTAAATCTGAAAGTCTGCAGTTAAAGCACATCTTATTTATGCACCTGACTGTATATGGATGGATAGATTAAAGAACGAGACACCACATGCAATTATAGCCCTCCAATTCCTTACAGTGCCCATTCACCCAAAACAGTGTTGTATGGTGGTCACACAAAATTTTCTCAGTATTAATTGTATGGCCGTTGCAAAAATAGTCTCAGTAATTTAAGGTCATCACAAAAGTGTTAATGTTATTGCTATTATTGTTGTTTTTTATAATTTTTATTGTTAATCTAAAATCATATTTTAAGAAGTCAATTTTGTATAGGAGTGTTTGGGTGGGAGGTAATTGGGTGGAGTAGGGGTGGTATTGTGTAGTGTTGCCTAGGGCATCTGGAAACCTTGCACTGGCCCTGTCTACAATGTTATGGTTATTTCTCAATGTTCTCTTGGGATCACATGGTTGTAGACTTTTTTTGTCTCAAAATAAAGTGCTTGTACATACGTCTTAAGTTTATGGAAATATTAATGGCCTCATTGTATGCTAGTATGCAACATTTTTTGACTGTGCAGTTGTATATCCTACCCCCACTTTGGGATTATTATAAAACAGTGAAGTGTGTTGGTTTTTGAAGTTTATTTTCTGATTGCTGAGGAACATGTTTATTTTCTATATCGGGGATGAAAATTAATTTCCAATAAAGGGGTAAGTTAATTGTTTTGAGAAGTGCTGATTAGTGTCACTGAATTGGAAGTCTGGTGAAATAGTAAGGTCTTTGATATGAATTTGTTTTCGGATGGCTGGGTGCACAATGGAGTGACGGTCATACGTTCCGATATCGGAACGAATGCATGTGAACAGTAATTGTGTGTCCACACTGGATGATTATATGTATACTATGTTTGTCAACTGTTAGGCTGCTTTAGCAAATAAATAGTAACTGTTTTTGTGGATTGTTGTTTTTTTTTTCCTCACCTTTTTGTTGCTTATATAATTAATTGAGATTAAGTGATGGCTAGAACAGTCCGTGCCTCTATGCTTTTAATGAGTTCATCATAAATCCGTCTTTTGGTATGAATTTGTTTGCAGAAGTTTACTAAGGCTGGGTACACTAGGATCAGTCTGTGCCTCTATGCTTTTAATGGAGTTCATCATGAATCTGTTGCTGTGTCAGATAGCTTTGATTGTGTGACGTTTGTTTGTGTTTTGTCATTTTTTTTTTTTTTTTTTTTTTCTAGCTTCCTTCACCCACTTAACAAATAAGCATTGCAAGATACCATTTATTTACAGGTCAACAACACTAGAATCATTAACCAAACTAGTACAGGCAGCATTTTTAGTATCCATTTTTGCTAGTACCATTTACTGAGCTGAGTGCAAATAATTTATGCTAAAGTGAAGGTTCCCAAAATAGGGCCTGTAGGCCCTGAGTAGTGGAATTAAAAAATGCAAAGTCTTACCAGTAACTTTGTTGCTATTAATAATAGATATTAGAAATTTAAATAACTTTTCTAAAATACCATACCATCTACTGTCAAAACAAATGTGTATATATGAAATATATATATTTATAAAGGGAGAGAGAGATCAGACGGTGAATTATCATTTTCAGGTTTAAATTCATTCAGTAATCTTACATTTTAGTTCATACAATCTAAGATTAGATCTATTGACTGTTTTTTATTAATGGAAGTCATAGTCTTCATTTACTGGCTAGCATTGCGTATTCATTCACTGGTAAATTCTACACCTCTCCTGTTTTTGGTTGTAAAATTCTAACTATTCCTTCAATCTTTAAACTAATAATGTAATTTAAAGTATACATAGTAATAATAACGGCACGTCTCAAAATAGTTTTTTATATTTGTTTCTTCTACATATACTATCCACCTTAATTTTTGAGATTTCACTTATATAGGGCCTGATTCAGCAGTACATGCAAGGTCCGCCCCGTTTTCCAGGAGTGGCAAGCCCAGGATCTGCGTTTGCCATCATGGGTAAATACAAAAATAGAACTGGTCTGAATAAACACTCGGTGATATGAAACTGGTTAGAACACTCAGTTGTATAAGATTATTTTCTGTCTCCTTAATAGGGAGACATTCCTTGAAAGGCTCTTAGAAGCCAAGTAGTTCTAATAACTAACAGAGGGAGACGCACACTTCATTGGACTGAATAGAGTTTACCACTTGCTTGGCACTGGGTCTCATCGTTTTTACACATTGGGACTATGTGCTACGTCCTTGTATTTAAAGTGGCATTAAGGAATCCGGTTACATTTAACGGTTGAAAAACATCCTAATTGTTCCAGTAAAATCGTTATAAGAACTACTTGGCTTTTAGAGCCTTTCTAGGAATTTCTCCGTATTAAGGGACAGAAAATAATCTTATACCACTGAGTGTTCTAACCAGTTCCATATCACCGAGTGTTTATTAGGACCAGTTTCATTTTTGTATTTATGAATTTATGATGAAGTCCCGTATGTGGGCAAAACGCGTAGGGTCATCGATTTGAAAAATCTGCACCTACCACATGAGAGGTCCACCTAAGAGCTCTCACCTCTGAGGTTGTAGGTGGCAGATAGCATCCATCCTTCTGTACTGGGGCAGATTTACAAAAAGTTGTTTTATGCTGTTTATATTTTGATTTGTATTGTAAATTGTTTTATATATTTTTTTACCTCTGATATACCAATAATAAAATATTCAGGTATAAGAATCATGGGCTGCCATAGGGCTTTATTTTATGAATAATATCCCAAATATAAACAAAGGGTGATTTGAAGAGTAACTAGAATTTTGTGTTTGACCAACAGCTAATATTGCATTAAATCCCCCTAAGTGGTGGAAATTTCTTCAATTCAATTAATATTCAAAGTTGTAGCACACCAAACCTACCCCCTCTTTTCCATTTATAGGTCCTCTACTAGCAGAGGTCCACCTAATTGGTGCAGCTGAACCGGTGTAAGCACGATATAAGGGTTAATTTTTTTATCTCTATTACATATTATAAAATTTACAGTACTGTGCAAAAGTTTTAGGCTGGTGTGGAAAAAATGCTGCAAAGTAAGAATGCTTTCAAAAAGAGATGGGGATTTGGTCAGGAGTAATGGTGTCCTCAGTGCTGGGAAATACAGGCAGGTACCTATCCATAATGCAATACTGTCAAGGATGCATCTGATTGGCTCCAAATTTATTCTGCAGCAGGACAACGACCCCAAACATACAGCCAATGTCATTAAGAACTGTATTCAGCATAAAGAAGAACAAGGATTCCTGGAAGTAATGATATGGCCCCCACAGAGCCCTGATCTCAACATCATCGAGTCTGTCTGGGATTACATGAAGAGACCGAAGTATTTCAGCAAGTCTACATCCATATAAGATCTGTGGTTAGTTCTCCAAGATGTTTGGAACAACCGAGTTCCTTAAGAAACCGCATGCAAGTGTACCTAGAAGAATTGATGCTGTTTTGAAGGGTGGTCACACCAAATATTGGTTTGATTTAGATTTCTCCTCTGTTCATTCATTTTGTTAATTGATAAAAATACACTATTAACACCTCTATTTTTGAAAGCATTCTTACTTTACAGCATTTTTTCCACACCTGCTTAGAACATTTGCACAGTACTCTGTATATAAATATACAGTAAGAAGACTGGTGAATGCACCACTGGTATTTATTTTTGTAAGGACTCGTATGTCCTGTATAGGTATGTTATGGATTATGACGTGAGTGTGGACCCCTTTGGAGATAGATATATATATATATCTATCTATCTATCTATCTATGTGTAGGTACGTACGTATATGTGTGACAGGGACAGCATGCTTTCACATGAGGTTAATGTGGAGCAGCAGGTTTGTGCAGAGATGGACCAATAAACGGCATGGTAATGAGATGCAATCCAGGTTTTCCTGGGGTCAGTTGTAAGCCACAAAGCAAGGCTTATTAGTAGCACCTGTTATTTGTCTTTAAAGTTGTGTCAGTGCAAATCCACAATGATCTTGATGGTGAATTATAGACACGAGGGTGACTAGTGTTAGGGATCCTGGACCCGAGGGTCCACGAAAAGAACTGTGCCTGTGGTGAGAAAATAAACTTCTGCTGGATTTTACTCAGGTCTTTGTGATTCTTGCAATGTTTCAGTGCCCTATTTTATTCCTGTGGCACTTTCATTCTGATGAAAGTGCCACACAAATAAAATAGGGCACTGAAACGTGGCCGTACATGCGCTGCCAGTGTGATGTCTGTTAAATCCAGGAGTGTTGCACCATTTGGAAAGTGAATGTGTTTGTGTGTGTATATATAACCTATCATAGAAGCAGGGTCTGACACACCCTGTAATACAGTAACTTGACTGGTGCCCTCACAAGGAATTGATAGTCTTACAAAAGTGCGGCACTCTTGGTACAAACAACGGCTTCCAAGCAGTGTATCAGTCAACGTTTCAAAGCATTTATTCAAGTTTTTTCATCAGGACTACTAATACAAACAAACTCCTATCTTTTTTAAGTACACCAACACCCAGTGGCAGCACACCAAACCCAGATTAGGACCACTCCCCATGCGGGCGCCGCTGAATGAACACGTCATCTGCCAGACAGTCACATGACCTGCCACGGCAAATGATGTTACAGTGCTTCCCATCACCATGGTAACTAACCAATAAACTATGGTAACTAACTTAAGAAACCTACACACATGTGCATCAAAGTAACCCAGTGTAGCCTTCAGACAGTACTTTATTGTAAGTGATACTACGTTTTGGTAGAAGTTTTCTGTTTTTTTTTTTTTTTTTTTTTTTATTTTGTTGAACTATATTGATACTATATTTACTCTGCTAATATAATTTACAGCTTTTGGTGGTTAGTAGAGTAGTATAAAATAGTATATAGCTGTTTTTGATTTGGTGTGCATCATCAAATTATTTTGTATGTAGTGATGCGCATGTGTGTAGGTTTATTAAGTTATATTTTTCAATAAGAAGCATATGTCATAATATTGATTTGCAGAAATAATAGCTTGCATATGGACTAGCAATGAATACGTGCAGTAACCTTGTACTTCCCTTAGATCGAGTATTTGTGTATGTGGTCAGTTACCATGGTAACTAATGTACCAGGAGTGCCACACTTTTGTGTGTGTATATATTATTGTATGTATATAATACATATGTGTGTGTATATATATGTATGTGTGTGTGTGTGTGTGTGTGTACAGTGATCGCGAAAAGTGGAAAAATTTGTGGGTCCCAGGGACCCCTCGCTTTCTAAAATTGGAGTCCTACGCCACCGTTTCTGGGTCCCATCACATATTATGGTGGGGTGAAAGCAGGCAGCAGCTGGGACAGTGCTGGTGGGCAGGTAGCAGTTGGGTCAGAACTGGGGGGAAAGGCAGGGAGAAGATGGGGTAGAGGGTAGTAGGGCCAGGCAGTGCTGGGGCTAGGGAGGGGGTAAGTGCAGATAGCAATTGCAACAGTGCTGGGGGGCAAGGATAGATAACAGCTGACAGTATTGAGAACAAGGAGGGGGCTAGGGGCACACAGTACTGAGGGTAGAGAGGGGGCAAGTGTAAATAGCAGCTGAGGCAGTACTATGGTCAAGGAGGTGGTTAGGGGCAGGCAGTGCTGGGGGTAGGGAGGGGGCGAGGATAGCAACTTGGGCAGTACTGGGGGCAAGAAGGAAGTTAGGGCTGGGTAGGAAGGGTGAAAGTGCAGGTTGCTGGGGCAGTACAGGGGGCAAGGAGAAGGTTAGTGGCTGGCAGTGCTGAAGGGTAAGGAGGGTGTAATGGTAGACAGCATCTGGGGCAGTACTGGAGGCAAGGGGCAGGCAGTGCTGGGGGTAGGGGGGCGGTAAGGGTAGACAGCAGCTGGGGCAAGGAGGAGATTAGGGGTAGGCATATTTACAATGCATCACACAAAGGAGTACCCCCATAAATATAGTGGCCCACACACAGTCGGTGCATTTAGAGAGTGCAACACACAGAAGTGCCCTCAATTTTTAACAATATTATAGTGGGAGGGCATTATTTCATTACAATGTAAATAGTCCCTCACCAGCAGTGTACACTCCCTGGAAGACACTGTACCTCCCCAGTCACCCGTACTGCAACTCTCCTCGATCCCACTAGTAGATCTGCAGCTCACTGGTGGTCACTACTCCTCCGCGCTGGTAATCCCCGCGGCACAGTCACTCTGCTCCCCACTACAGGGGCAAACGCAGGATTTTTAAAGGGGGGTTGATAGATGGATCTTTGTATATAAACAAACACACAAGCATGCACACACACCGCTTACATACACACAGTTTACACATACACAAGCATACATACACACACAGCATACATACATACATACATGCATACATACATAAGCAAAGTTACACACAATGTACATGCATACATACATACACATACATCAGCATACATACACACACAGCATACATACATATCAGCATACATACAGTACTTACACACATAAACAAACTTACGGTATACATAAATACATACACACATACAGTACACAGTATACACACACACAGTCCATACATACACTCACTGCATACATACATATCTGCGTATATACACACAAACATACTTACAGTATACATACATACTGTACATACACAAACATACTGTACTTACACACAACATACATACACTCACATAAGCATACTTACACATAGTATACATACACACATACATACTGTACACATACAGTACACATACACACACACAAATACATCAGCATACAGTACTTACAAAACTGAGGGCTGAGAAGGAGTAGAAGATCACTGCTGGAGTCCATGTGGGCGGAGACATCCTGTGCAGAGAGCTCTTCCAGTCAGCTCTCTGTCGGTAATAGCTCCGTCGCTCCTGCAGGTGGCCTCCTAGGACAGAGACATGGCTGTCTCCTCTCTAGTAAACACATTTGGTTCACAGGGGGGTTTCTTCCCCGCTGCAGTCAGTGCTGCTGCTCCCGCGGTGTGGCCACTCTCCTCCCCACTGCTGACAGTGCCGCAGGGAGAAGGACAGGAGCAAGCAGAGAAGGGAGAAACCTCATGGCAGGCGATAATTCCGCGCAGACGTGCAACATCCCGCCCACTCCTGTAACTACCAATAGTTACAGCTACTGTACATTACAGAGGGAGGGGTCCAGTCCAGGAAGCATATTCCCCTCTCTCTGCTTCGCAGCCCAGCCCGCCCTTGTCAGTCACTTAATTGGCAGCAAGGGATTGGCTTGTAGCGGAGCGCGTCCCCGGGGACCCACTCATTTGTAAATAGTGAGTCCCTGGTCCTCAAAAGTGGGTAAAATACGCGCTATAGCACGTATTTGCGAACACTGGTGTATATGTGTGTGTGTGTGTGTGTGTGTATATATATATATATATATATATATATATCAATGCAAGGTGGTCCAGTTGGATCCAGGATTTGGGGTGGTACACTGGGCAAAACTTTAACCCGGGGAGCCTGTTCTGAGCCTTCCACTGGATGGATTTGGACGAACACTTTGCAGAGTGGTAACATTGGATCCCAGAATACATACTTGGAGGTTGAGGTCCCTGTTGGACATTCCACTGGATGGATTTGGACGACATCACATAATAACACTTAATAACTTGAAGATTTAAACCCCAGCAATGCCGGGTACTTCAGCTAGTGTGTAGGACATCATACATATATACAAACTTTTACAAAGGTCTAGCCCACCACTCTTTTGTAGCGGTAGCTCAAAGATGTAAAAGGGATATGAGTACAAAGTGCATTTACTAAGATCGAACTAACATTTAATGTATTTTTTCTCTCTCTATAATATATATGCTTAATAAAAGTGTATATTTATCTAACACCAAAAGTGCAATTTTTCAGCCAGCTGTTAATTGTGAGAAATGTGCAATTTATATATGCATTATTTTTCCGTGTTTTTCACACTTAAGCCTATTAACAGATTAGCCTTCACATATTTACTATATGGTATAGTACAGCTAAGCTATGAATTTCTCAAATGATTATGTAAAACTGTCTACGCCAGCTTGTAAAAGTTTTCTTTCTCCTACTAGTTAGTGTTGTTTTTACACTTTGCACATTTTATACATATTTTAACAGCTTCATAATTATTTTGGTTATCTTACTTTACACATCCCTTACTGCTAAAAAAACAAAAAACAAAGAAAACCTTTCGTCAGTCATAGGGAATCGCATGCTTGATGTCAAAGCTACGGAATCCATATCTTTCACAATGGGTTATTGGGGATCCATCTCTCATAATTAACATCACTGATTATATTGACCACATAGTGCAAAAAAATAATTATTTTTTTGCACTAAAATCTGAATATATCAGCAATGGATCTGTTTAAAAATATTCTCTTACAAAGTAATTCTACTACTACTTATGACCACTGTCTCTAGATCTGCATAAAATATGTATGCAATTCATTGACTCGCTGTAGAAGTGGCCCACGAATCTCATGGTTTAATTGGTGAACCATTTTAGTACTATGTATTTATTTTTCCTTGTTTGCCAGTCCTGGAGAGCAGGATAAATTGGTGGACTTGTGCACTTCATATAGCCACCCCTTTCAGACATCTCGAGAATCCCGGGAATTTGGCCTGCCTCAGCCAAATTCCCGAGTACCCGAGTCTGTCTGAAAGGTGCCTACCCGGGAACATGTTCCCGGGTAGCCGCCCCTGCAATCGACCAGGGTTTTTCCCGGACTTAAGTCCCGGGAAATTACCCTGCTTCTGTCTGAATGGTGCTACCCGGAAATTTACTACTCCCGGGCAGCACCAAGCAGCTTTTGCATGTAACTGACAGCGCAGAGCGTCCTATAGGACGCTCAGCGCTGCTGCTTTGAGCTGACAGCGCAGAGCGTCCTATAGGACGCTCAGCGCTGCTGCTTTGAGCTGACAGCGCAGAGCGTCCTATAGGACGCTCAGCGCGCTGCTGCTTTGAGATGACAGCGCAGGGCGTCCTATAGGACGCTCAGCGCTGCTGCTTTGAGCTGACAGCGCAGGGCGTCCTATAGGACGCTCAGCGCTGCTGCTTTGAGCTGACAGCGCAGGGCGTCCTATAGGACGCTCACCGCTGCTGCTCACCACCCCCAGCACCGGCCGGCTGTGCCACAGCGGGCCGCCCGCACTCCCGCTGGACCACCAGGGAATTAAAATAAATGTTAAAAAAAATTATAATAAAAAAAAAAAAACTGCATTACGATTGGCCGGCTTTTGGCTGGGAGGAGCAGACGGCAGAGAAGAGGCAGGTAAGCAGGAAAACCCTGCTCTTGTCTGAAAGGGGTCTACCTGGGAATTTCCCGGGTAGACACTGTAGTGTGAAAGGGGGGTCTCGACCAAATTCCCGGGAATTTGCACAGAAATTCCTGGGTCTGAGCAGGAAATTTCCCAGGTTGTATGTCTGAAAGGGGTGTTAAGGGAATGTGATCATTAGTAATATACATTAGAGCTTTACTAGCTAGGAGGTGAGCAACTACAAGCTTATGTGGGATTCCTTTCTACATAAACTGAACATGGTCTCTCACTTTAATATGTGACTGTTCTAGTACCTGAAGACAACTACACATAGTTATCTCCATCCACTGCCTTTTGCCTCATAAATTAATATTATCAGCTAAACCCGTAAGTTTATATACTATACAGCAGCTTTTCAAAGCTTTTTATCTGCGTTTTGCTGCGAGAATGGAAAACTGCAATATTACATAGAAAAACGGGTGTTTACTGACTTGTAATGGACCTGATTGATAAAAGATTGAGGAGCAGCAGTGACTTGTACAGAACAGAGATACAAATTTTGAGTTTTTGGTCAAAATCAAACACTGGCCATGGTTCCCATGTGACCCGATCAATCAACTCCAGCTTGCTGCTGTATGTGTGGCCCTTGACAGTTTACCAAAAAATGGCAAGTATCCCCCCTTCTGAGACAATTGCCCACTTCTGTCCTAGATGTTTCCACTTTACAATAACAGCACTTGTAACCAGGACAGACATGTGAAGAACAGACTTTTTGGAAAGTTGCATCCTGTGAAGTGCTATGTTGAAAGTCATGGAGTTCTTCTTCAGTATGATCCTTTTTCTTCTGTTTTGAACTATGGAGATTACATAGCTGTATGCGTGATAAACCGATTAGCAACGGGTGTGGTTGAAATGGCTAAACCTACTAATTAGTTCACATCATTTTGACCATGTAGTGTGTATACTTTGTTGCGCTGATTTCATGGTCTTGATGGTACCGCGCTCCAACCCTCTTCATACATTTCTGCATCTGTTGAGGTTATTGCAGACACTTGATCTGTATTATCTGTCTGTTTCAGGTCTTTAGTCACATCATCTCTAGGCTTCAGGCACCGCAAGCAAAGGTTAAAAGTAGGAGTTTAGTTTAGTTTACTCTATTGTTGCAGTCTGTGGGGCTGAGATATACAGTGTTCTCAATTGAAAATGTTGCCGGACCAGTGGCATCAAGAAGCAGCCTGGTGTGGGGGCCTTCGCAATAATGAATCCAGACCTTATATTGATTTAATTAGGTATTAACATTTTACATTACTTCTTCTCTTGATGGAGGACCAGTTGTCTGCAGTTTTTTCATAATCAAAGGGAGAGGAACCCGACAGGGCAGATAAGTACCCTATCCCTACCCTTCTCCTAACCCTTCCTTAGTGGTGCCTAACCCTAACCTCCCCCCCTAAACTCCTTATCGCACCCTATACCTAACCCTTCCAGGGGGGCTAGCCCTAGCCTCGTCGCTCCCAAACCCTAACCCCGCTACGCTCCCTAAACCTAACCCTCCTCCCTGCGGCTAATTCTAAGGGCACCCCGGACTTACCTCGTTCAGGCTGGCGTCCTTCGGCGTTGGGATTAAGATAGTCGTCGGTATTTCGACGCCTATCTTAAGTCCCTTGTCGGGATTCGGATGTCTGTGTTGAGACCCGGCGGCCTTGCGATTGGCGGTCTCATAACTACATCCCGTCTGTAGGATCTGGTCACTCTAGTGAAATCCGCATCAGATTATTTAGTGTTCTAAGCTTCATGCAATTCCCTAAACAGGTTTTAATTTGTTTTAGAGTAGAAAAACTTTTACATTCATCTGTGCTTACAGGCATCGTCCGTACAATAACATCTAGAATCTGTACAATTTGCTCTGCTCTCCTTGTAGTGTGTATAGTAAGTGCTGCCTTTGGATAGCAGTAAAAGCCTTCCTAGAACTTGTGGGAAAAAAAAGAACAGACCGACTTTCCGACACACTGGCTGGACTATAGATAGTGTGTAGGACTGTGAATCGGGTAAAAAATGATGGATGTAAATTATGAAGCATTATATATATATATATATTTTTTTTTTACAAAATGTCAGTCTTTCAAATAAAAAATCCAGACCATCAATGTCCCAGTTATTACGGCTTGCAGTGATCTGAGTGCAAGCACCGGCATTTTGGGAGACTGGCACTTCCAGTGGGAGGAAACAGCAGTGCTGGTAAAATGGCGGTGAGCAAGAACGGGCAGCACTGGTGGGGTGACTGCACCCTGAGGCCGCAGCTTTCCCGCCCCTAGAACCGCTACTGTACACAGTACATTATATTTGAATTATTTTTTAGCAGTAGGTAGTAGGATGCTGTTTACACTAACAGTTATATTCTCGAGGACTCTTTATAGTCATGTATTGATATGAACTGCTATCTTTATATATTGTGCTACAGTTGTCATGTGTGTATTCTCTTGTAAATAAAGTTTAATGGCCTTTAGAAAGCAGTATGTTTGTGTAACAGATATCCGAGGTATTGGCGGAATACTTATTTAGCTGCAAAGACAAAAACAATTATACAGAGTAATGGTGGTGTACCCACTATTATATATCCTAAGCATTTATTTTGGATAAGGTTAAGAAGGTCCATAACTGCATAAAGATACAAGACAAAGTGTAATTTCAAGCCTGACTGAAAGCAAAGTGAATGGTAATAGCCTTAAAATCTGCAGAATGCAGAGTACATCCTTATAATAATGAGGTAATCTATGAACTCTCCCTATGTTCTGATAGCACTTATTGATCTAATGAGACATTTAATGCAGACTTAAATTGTTTAACTTTATTAATTAAAATTGGCCATTGTTGTTTTTTATATTTTATCTAGGTGAAATAGAAATGAAGGTACATGTGGACACGCAATTTTGCCTCATTTGTTTACTTACATTTATTTTTCGTCACTGTAACCATTGTCATGGATATGTGCATGATCACACATCAGAAGAAAGCCACGTTCACAGTCACAATGACTATCAAATATCAGAAGAACCATATCTTAAGAGTGGAGCTACAGCGGGGTCAACAAGCAAGGCTTCATTACCGGAAGCTGAGCATGAACAAAAGTATTATATTGAAAAATTGTTCCATCTCTACGGGGATAATGGAAAATTGTCATATAATGGGCTTGAAAAGCTCTTAAACAGTTTGGGCCTTGGCGAGGTGAAAATAGTTGAAATAGGTCATGAAGACATCGGTCATGACCCTATGTCACATTTGGATGCTTTAGATGTTCAAGAAGGAAAGCATTTCCATGCAAATGATCATCTAGATTCTGGTTCCCACACAGATCTAGAAAATGAAACAAAAAGTACTGTGTCTACAAAAGAGCTTCACAAATGTAAAGAGAAAAAGGCAGGAACATCCTTGCCAGTGGAACATAAAAAAAAACAGAATCATCACTTGCACCATCACACTCATAATGGTACACACCATAACCACCATAGCCACCATAACCACAGTGGTACAGTCAGTTATGTGGAAAATGAAAGGCAAACAAATGAGCCATTGACTGGTACAAACACAACCCAGGAACAACCTGAGAAAAAACCTCACAAGCAAAATAAGAAACTGGAAGGTGCAAAAAACAGTGAGACTTCTATTACCTCAGAGATTGTTTTTGAACAAGCTCAAGATAAACACAACCATGTTTACAAATCTGACCATAACTTTGATGGGTCTCAGAATCATGGCAATGGGAACATTAATGTTTTTGAATCCGAAGAACACCGACAGGTGCCAGAAAATGGACAGAGAAACACTCGTAAAAGAGAGGCCCCTAATGAACAGATTAATATGAAAAAGCATGCAGGTTTTCCACAGAACCACAGGCAACACAATAAAGAAGTCCATGAACATGATGAGGTGAGTGAAAGCTTTTTAAATAACATATATTACTTTTTTTTTTTTTGTTCTTGTTGTTTTTCCCCTTTCCTCTCACACTCTTCCTTCAATAAACATCTCTATACTATGATGTAAGAGACCTAGGTACATCCCTGAAACCCTGAGACTCATGTTTCTTACATACTAATTTAATATTTATTAATTTGAATTCAGAGTCCAAAACTGATGGTGTATGTCAGTGTTTCCCAACTCCATCCCTCAGGGACCCTTAAAGATAAGTATTTTGCTTTTTTTTCGGGCAAACCGATTTCAGGTGCATGGAATGATAATTTGCATGTGTCCGTCCACATGGATGATGAGGTAAACATGAAAAGTCATAGGAAATATGGTTAGATTATTATGGCTGCCCACACACCGTACAATATTGAGATCTCCTATTAACCGATATCTTCTGGCCAGTCTGACCGTTTTCAATAATCGAAGCCAAGTTTTTCTGGGCATTTTTGGAGCGTTTTATCGACGTTTGGCTAAAACGCTAATCCCTACACACTATACCAAAAAATTGTCTGATTTGCAAATCAGCCCAATAATTGTATAGTGTGTACCTAGTTTAACAGTGCATGTTTTCAGATCTTCTCCGCATCACAATTGAAATAATTAGCTCTACCTTTGTACCTTTTCAAATGTCTTAGTAATGCATACACCTGTGCTCCAACTAGGAGATCTGTAAAACATGTACTGTTAAGCTGGTCACACATCTACCAACTTTTGTTTCAACTATGGGGTCTATTTACTAAGCCTTGGATGGAGATAAAGTGAATGGAGATAAAGTACCAGCCAATCCGCTCATAACTGCAATGTCACAGGCTGTTTGAAAAATTAGGAGTTGGTTGGCCTGTACTTTATCTCCGTTCACTTTATCTCCATCCAAGGCTTAGTAAATTCGACCTTTATCTATCCAACTAAACTATAATGAAGTGTTCTCCACACACACATAACTCACTGTTTCATCAGAGCAGCCAACCAGCCAACTTTTTCAGCAGACCAGCATTAGCTTACCATTATTTCTCACTGTATTGCTAAGACCATGTAAAGATGGCATTGGCGGTTCAGCAAAAGCCTTTTCGGCTTCAGTGAAGCTTTCATGAGTCCCCAGCAGATGAGAGTGCAATGTGAATGCCCAGATGGCTATCACGCATGCACATTGCACAGCAGCCGGCCACTGGCAGTAAAGATGCGGACGTTGCCGGCCAGGTAAGTTTTATGTTATATACTGGTGGTATATTCGTTAGTATCACTGTGATACTAAAGTAAATATGCTGTTGGTAATAAGCATTGTTAAAAATGGAGCCCTTGGACTACCTCACTTCAACCCCCCCCAACAAAAAAAATTCCAGTGTCTGCCATAATCCCCTTTCTCGTGTAGAGCAGCATGTCCCTCAACCTTACCCCCCCCTAAAAAAAAACTTCTCCCTTTAAAGCTTCTCTCATAGGGCCAAATTCAATCACCCGTGAAAAAGTCCCATCTGGCGAAAAGCAGAATGAATTTCCCAGTTTTCATGCAATGTTTCTCCATGCGCGTCCCCCCTTTTTTTGCCCTATTCAATTGTAAAACACGCGAAAACACGGATAGGCGAATGTTTTACAAAGCGAAACTAGCAAAAATGACCTTTTTGGGGGGAAATCAGTCTGCACCCCTCTATTTCTTATTATTTTGATGTACGGTGTTTTCTGCTTCAATAAAAAAAAATGTAAAAAAAAGCTTTTTGTTTTTTTTTTTTGTTTTTTACTATTTAGTCATTAGGTGGGCTGTCCAAATGGTTCTGAACCAAGTCCCCACATTTGTACCCCAAAATATGGATTTTGCACTTTTTTACTCTTTAGCTGGAGAAACTTTTTCGCCAGTTTTTGCCTATGGAGTTTTCCCCTAGCCGGAAAAACTCCAAGGAATTGAATACGGAGATACTTTGAAAACTGTCAAAGTTCAAATCAGCGAAAACTTTTCTCCAAACGGCACTTTTCGTGGCTGTTAATGTTATGTGCTTATTTAAAAAACTACTTTGATCAGCTCCCACTTTCCGTCATGTATGAATAAATTAAATTTTTTAGTTGACGCTAAACTGGGTACACAGTCACACTAGACCATTTTTTGTGCAATTTGCCCGACTCCAACGGATCGGAAGGACAAATCCTCAAAATAGTCTAGTGTCACTATGTCTGACGACCCTACTGTGCGCGCTCCCGTGGGGTCGTCGGCCACATCGTCCGGTCGGCCCTACATGCAGCTCAACCTGACGATGCGGCTGTCTACCCCAGGCAGCGGGAAACGGCAGGGGCCGACATATTGGGTGGTCAGGAACCAGATTGTCTAATTTGTCCCGGCCGCGTATATTCCTGGGGGGGAGGATGGGGGGGATTGCCGATCACATCGCTGTGTACACGCTGTTTCGCTTTAATAACCATGGACACTTTGTGATACAGTACCCAATACCATAGCCCTGCACCAGTACCAATGATGGTCTGCTCCTTTTCTTCTGTTTTTTTTTCCTGGCGCCAGCCCACTATCAATAGGAAATGCATGAAAATGACCAAGTTTTATTCACTCTTATCCAATTTAAATTCACTTACAAGACCATAATATTTTTTTAAGTAATTTTTAATGCTATTGATTTAATGTACAATACAGAAACAGTTTGATGTACACTATATTTGAATTACCAGATATTAGCCACACCTCCAGGTATAAATAAAATACGCAGATTGGCTCTTTTCTCCATTTTTGGTTTAAGCCAAAGCAACCAATAGGAAGTGGGCCAGAATGCAGAATAATTAATCTAATTATGACTACATAAACAAAACAGTCGCTGTAGGTGTGGGAAGAGAAGAAAAAACAGTCTATGTAATGTCACAGCCAGGAATTTATATTGATGACCAACCAAATCTATATATTAAGGAATTTATCAGAACACAGACAAGAGAGCCTACTCTGCTATCACAGATATATTGTTTATTGTACAGTATAGGACATATCATAGTCACACCATATCACCATATGTCCTACATGTTACCAGCGGTGTGATGGGAGAGAGGTATGACGGTAAGGACCATCTTAGGCTGAAGCTTTATTGAAAGGCAGATATGTATAGGGGGAGTAGGAGAGGAGGCGTCAATTCTATTCTCTTCTTCCTTATGACTGTCTATGATGTTTTTTTGCAGGCTGTATTGACCTGTGACAGTCCTAGAACAATGACCTCTCTCTTTTGAAGTTATTCCTGGCAAGCCACAAGGTTCTTTAGTGCTGTTCATAAGGTGTCAGACTTCCTGAATTGTCACAAATATTAGTGCTATTGAGTAGCATTCCATAAAGTTCTGAGTCGTGTCAAATGCTGTCCCTGGGTACACTGGAGCTGATTCAGACCCCTTCGGTATGATGCGAACGCTCCTAGCTGGCCGATAGTCGCTATCTGCGCATGAGTACGCATCGTAATGCGCGTGCGTGAACCAGTGCGAGAGATCGGGGTGCGTTCCCTCGCTGCGCATAGACTGCTCAATGGTGTGAGTGACAGGAGAGGCTGTTTGTGGGTGGTGACGGGCTGACCACTGGAAACGGGGGAGTGGTGGTGTGGACACAGTGCCTGAGTGTTACAACTCCATTTCGGAGGCAGGCATAATTAAAAGGTAGTGTCATAGTACACGTCACTTGGTGGGATTTCACTCTGAAGTGATCGCAGTCCTTGAGGCAGGGTATAGGCAATCTTAAGCTATGCGATCGCATCCGATGGTGCTCGAGGTACCAATGTTTTCAAGCACTTCCTGGAGATGACATGCGCTAGTGGCTGTATTAAGGCAGGCTGGTGGGCGTCTACATACTCAAAGTGATCGCATGCCAAGACATAGTGGGCGTGCTAATGCCTTGCCGTGCGATCGCCTGCCATGACGGCACTTAGCCAGATTTGCATACGCTGGGAGCGAGCGTACGCATCATAGCGAATGGGTCTGAATGAGCTGCACTCTCTTTGAGTTCATGTTCCATGGCATCCAATGGTACCGGTGCATAGAGGTTTCCTCTTTGATGAAGCATCAGGTACAATGTCTGTATTTGCACAGATTTTGGTAGTTCAAGAAGGCTCTGAAGGGCAGACACTCCTGGATACAGAGACATACCAAGTCTTTGTGTCTGGTAGTGAGCTTGTTTCTCCCATATAATTTTTTGTTGTAGCAACAAAGAGCCCTTAAATAGACTGCTCCTTGGCCTATGCCCTGATGAGCTTGTGGATAGTGATTGCTTTATCTGGCTTAGCTCCCTCCAGGTGGTTCTCCCTCACATATTTGCCGACATGCAGGTAAGATCAGGTAGCATGCCAGTTGTTGGGGAAGGAGGAAAATGTGAGGCATAGAGGTCCGCAGATAGTCACAGCATGTTAGGGATGTTAGGAAGCTCTTTCCCACCTTTTAAAGGACTTCATGTCAGAGACCAAATTAGAAATATTAGCACCTGGTGTATAAAGAAAATGGACATCCCCTCACCTGGAATTTCAAGCAAAGTAACCTAAACTGTTAATTTGCATGGAACATAATACAAACATTTGTTAGGGAGAGATGTACTGAAAGGACCATAAACATGCCCTGTGCTCTGATTAAATTACAACTACAGTAAAGTTTAAAAGGACCATTCCATAAAATATCCCATATGTGACACTGTAAAAAAAATTCTATAGCTATGTATCTTTTGAGTTTTCAACATAGGTTGATAAGTTGAATTATAGCTCTTTCTCATAGGTTTTCTTAAAAAAAATAATGCAGGCTATTAATACAAAAGGTGCATACACACAATGATTTTTTGAACGATTATCGTTAACGATATACTTTATCATTCAATCATTGAAAAAAATCGTTCACTTTCTAAGTTAAAACGATGAACGATTATCGTTCATGCACGTTCACGTTTGTAGTTCAGTCAGACTGACCAACGATTTTCATTAAGGGAATATGCAAAAATCGTTTGTAGTTCAAAAAAATCGTTCATTACACTTTAAAAAAATCTGACAGATAATCGTTCAGAAAATCGTTGGTAACAAAATCGTTGTGTGTATGCAGCTAAAGAGTTAAGCTTAATTATCAAGTAGAACTTTCCTTTACGTCCCATGCATGACATGGAATAGCCCTAAAACAGAAGGGGGTTTTCATTTTCTGATTTTTTTATTTTATTTTATTTATTTTTTTATTGGTTGTGATATGGACACTTGCAAATATTCCCTATACATCCTACTTGATGCCCACATGGCTTTACATGACTGTATCAGCTGTAAACCAGTGATACTGGATGCATATTTGGCCTAGATGGGAAATAAAAATGACAATTAAGTGCCTTATTTTAAGATGGTTAACTAGAATCTGACCATAATTTTGCATTTAATCTTCATTTCATACTAAACAGAGTATACCCACTGTATTAATTGGTCAGATCATAGGACTATTAACAGCCGAAGGACATGAGTGTTCTGTGACCATGAATTGTCCACTCCGCTATGTTAGTGAAGCAAGAGCTGTAAATGACAGGAGCAGTGTCATGTTGCCAGGAGGGCTGTAGAGATGAGAGAAGCCAGAGACTGAAAGCTGTTGGAAGTAGCCGTTTATCCAGTAGCACAGAGTAGTGACATGAGGCTCCTGTCTCTGGTGCAGAACTATTCTGTAGGTTCACCCTGAGTTAAGAAACCATATTCATACATCCAGATTGTTTTGACTTTATTTGACAATGATATTTTATAGCGGAGATAGGTAAATGCTCACTGCAATTTATTAGTGAGTAGTATGGATTTTTGTTAGGATAATACTGCAATGATCAAAATATCATGTTACCGTGAACACCGACTTTCACCGCGAAGTAGTCTGCATCCTGGCGGTCACAATATCGACAGTGGCATCCTGACGGTCACAATATCGACAGTGGCATCCCGACTGTCAGAATGCCAACAGATTGCCGAGGTTAGGATTAGGCACTAGGGGAGGGTTATGGTTAGGCTGCAGGTTGGGAGGGTTACAGTTAGGCTGTGGGTTGGGAGGGTTACAGTTAGGCTGTGTGTTGGGAGGGTTACAGTTAGGCTACAGGTTGGGAGGGTTATGGTTAGGCTGTGGGTTGGGAGGGTTATGGTTAGGCTACAGGTTGGGAGGGTTATGGTTAGGCTACAGGTTGGGAGGGTTATGGTTGGGCTACAGGTTGGGAGGGTTACGGTTGGGCTACGGGTTGGGAGGGTTACGGTTAGGCTGTGGGTTGGGAGGGTTACGGTTAGGCTGTGGGTTGGGAGGGTTACGGTTAGGCTGTGGGTTGGGAGGGTTACGGTTAGGCTGTGGGTTGGGAGGGTTACGGTTAGGCTGCGGGAGGGGTGGTGTGTTAGGGGGTGGATTAGGGTAAAGGTTATAATACTTACAAAAATCTGTCAAGATTCTGACTATCTGGATTCTGCACATGTCCCCCTCCACCTAGTTCATCTCTTGCCACCTAGAAATCGCTTTTAATACATGAAATACATAAAATGGTGATGTGTTTTATTGTCCGCTTTCCCTTTAGGGCTGTGCTTGATCTACATTCCAGTATTATGACACTTATGCCCTGCTAATATCTAGCTGTAATGCCTCTTAATGCTGTTGATGGTTAGGTTATATTTTAGGAGATTAATATTGTATTTTGTATTTGTTTTTTTTTTTTTTCAGTGTTTGAATGTCACTCAACTCCTCCATTATTATGGGCTGAGTGTCAGCTCTCCAATTTCTCCTGATCAGTTTGCTTACCTTTGCCCAGCACTGTTGTATCAGATTGATAGAAGGTTTTGCATCAAACATTTTACTGATCTACAAGTAGAGAATGTGGAAAAAAGTGGAGGAGGAGGAGGAGCCTCTGGTAAGTTGAACAAGGTCCTTGTATAAGGCGACTTTCTCATCTGTCTTCCCATCATTAGGTTCTTTTAAAAGCTATGACCCAAAAACTAGGCCTCAATTTCAAATACAAGTGGACAAAATATATAGAGAGCAAATGGTGGGTCTCCTTCGGCAAACCGCACTTAAAAGCACACAATCACTAAATATTTCACTATTCTCACTAAATATATATCACTATTCTCATTAAATATATCACTATTCCTGATTTGCCTCCCGCGGCTGCATACAGCCCATTCCCAGCCAGGCCCTCCATCCTCTCTGGTTAGGCTAAGATCTGTCCCGTCACTTGCTGCAGTGAGAGCTATTGGAGGGGTTGTGCTCGCACTGAGCATACATGTTGGAGACTGGACAGATCTTAGGATATTATTATATAGAGTAAAGGCAGTGAAACTACGGGCCTGATTCAGACCCGCTCGCGAGCGATGAGCGCTCGCAAGCGGGTCGATGGTGGCCCAGTGCGCATGCGCACGACTGAGCCGTCATGCGCATGTGCGAGACTCAGATAGCGACTGGCAAACTGTCGCTCCGGTTCTCGTACCAAATGGGGCGTGCTGTCGATGTTGAGTGTCACCACGCCCCCTTTGGTGGGAGTGCCAGGGGCGTGGCTGCCCAGACGGAGGCGTTCTCAAGGGAACGCCTGCCGTCTGGGGCCGGCCCCACTGACATCACAAGTGATGTCAGTGGGAGTGCTTTCGGCTCTGTTTGAGCCGAAAGCACTCCAGGTCTTGCGGCAACGAGACCCTACCACAATGGTCTCGTCACAAGCCCGATGGGCGCGATGGTCTTGACCATCGCGTCCATCTTCCCGGCCGCTCGCTATAGCTGTGTGTGGCCACCCACAGCTATACGAGCGGCCAGGAGGCCGCTCTAAAAATCAAGAAGGACGGCCCTGATTCAGAGCGAGCGCTCTGTAAGAGCGTCCGGCTCTGAATCAGGGCCTATATTCCTAAAATGCCCAGTCCCATCATAATGCATATGTTGCATTTTAGGGACTGTATTTACAAATATAAATGGTGTTGAGGACTTGATCTCTCAACCCAAAACTATATTTTTTATGAAGAATAAATTATGAAAGAAAAAAATGTACTCCAGGTTGTCTGTTAGAGAGCTTTGGATAGTAAACTAAATAGCACAATGGGAAATCATACACCTGAATGGTATGGATTAGTTTAGGTTTGTTTTCATCCATTTATTCTCATTTCTTTTTTTTTTTTTTCCCCCCCTTTTACCTGGAAGAGCATGCAGTAATCTACAGTCATAATAATTTCCTAACGCTCAGTCTCTCTTCCATTTTATAGCCTGGATTTGTGGCTTCATCTCTATCACAGTGATCAGCCTGCTATCCCTGCTGGGAGTTATTTTAATTCCAATCATTAACCAAGGCTGCTTCAAGTTCCTCCTCAACTTCCTTGTTGCTTTAGCTGTGGGAACATTAAGTGGAGATGCATTACTTCATCTGCTGCCCCATGTAATTACATTATTATTATTATTAATATTATTGTTATTGAAAAGATTTATTTAATATGTTGCTTATGTAAATCTTTCTCCAAATCTATTCATATATCCATAGTTCATATATCACTTATTCAGTGAATTTTGGATTATTTGTCAATATTAAAAAAAAAAAAATTATTATTATAGTTAGTACAATTTTTTTTTTTTTTCTTCAAAAAATAGCATGGTTACATTTTACATTGTTTTGCCAGGTACGTTTATGTTTTTATTGTTCTTTGTTACAGTCGCAAGGTGGACATGACCATGGTTCAGAAGAATCTCGGCACAACAGTCAGGCTGATGAGGAGGATTTTCTGGTGGAGTATGACAGCGTTATGAAAGGTCTTGTAGCGCTTGGTGGAATCTATCTCCTGTTCATAGTAGAGCATTGTCTACGAATGTTTAAACGCTATAAAGACAGAAGGGTATGTGTTCTCCTGGCATTTGTTTTTGAAACTTTTTTGGTTTGTTCCAATTCTTATAGAAATTTCCCACCTTTTTCAATTAAAAATGATATCTCACCCTCTACTTGATATTAGTGCTGCATTTGAGAGCCCTCCCTATGGGACTTATAATATTTGCTGTAGTCAGTAGGATAAATGTACTTGTGATATCTGGGATCTCTGCTGGTCCTCTGCAGTTATGATGTCTGTGTCAGGCAGTATCCAGCGCACTAGCGTTAAATAACCTGGTCTTGACTGGGGAGCATTACTTTTTTGCCCCTTAATGATTAGTTCATGGTTTAGGTTTTTCAGTGTATTGATTCACGTGAGAGTAACTTTATTTCTTAGCCCACCCTTTTCATCTATATAGGATACTTTTTTTCAGGACAAATAGTGCTTCCTTTTAGAAGCAGATTGGATTAGATAGGAAAATGTAAGTTTGGGCATCACACAGTTTTCATGATTACATCATATCTGCTTTCACACTGTTAAAGCAATCCCATATATTTAACTCCGCTACCTATTGTAAGTGTATGGATGCCAAATGTTTCCTGTGTATACATGGTTTACACATTTGCAATTTGCAGTAAGGCCCCAGTGTCCATAGTAGTTTTTAATGTTTTGATTGGTTTTGTCCTTGCCTCAAATACCGCACACCTGCACACACTTATACCCCTTTTTCACTACCTGAAAAACAGGTCCAGTGACCTGGGAATCTGTCCTGGGACGCGAACAGGGTTGGACATGGGTAGGACCTGGGTTAATGGGCAGTGTATATGATTAACCTGTGTCGTACAAACCAGGTCACATTTACAACATGGGGAGATTCAGATTTCCCGACGCTTGGAAGTTGATGTAATCTCCAAGCGCCAGCAGAAGAGTTCCACTGCACACGGGTGCAATGTGAATATGGCCGACTCGGAAATAACTCAGGCTGAAGTGCAGTGGAAATTGGGTGCGAAGCCAGGTACAACCCAGGTTGGTCCTGTGCTCCTGTGTACTTTGGTGTGAAAGGGGTATGACTCTTCCTGAAGGAAGCCCTATTAGGAGAGTACAGTCTGATAGATCGTACTTGCGCACTAAATAATATAACAAAACTTGTGGGGTGGAATTGAGAATTACAACATTAATTTCTGAGTATGTGATAGGTCCAGTGTTCTCGGTGGAACGAGATAAGATTCTTTGGATACAAAGACGTTAATCAAGCCATACAATCAAATATCAGTTAAAAAGACATTTATTACAAAGTAAAAGAAAAAGTAACACTTAACTTGCTTGTCAGATCATCTACTCAGAGCATAAATGGTTTCCTTCCCAGGAGCACCTCCAACACTTTGGAGCTGGAATCTCGTACATCGAGCAATAGGCTGATTGTGTACTGACAAATGACAGCTTATATAGGAAGAAAACTCCTACATCAGCATTTTAACAAGTATAAAGGTCATGTTTGGAAATATACATAAATATTATTAGACTGTTGCCTCAATTATGAATGTTGGAAATCTCACTCACAACTGTGCTTATGGTGTATGTACTCAGATAAGATGAAGGTAAGACAATGTTGACTCAGGATTAAGTATGTGTGGTCACAGAGACCTTTGTCCTTTTCTTAGGTTCTTTCTGTCACAAACACCTTAATCAATGTCTGACCATTATCTATTACCTGATACATTTATAAAATCACTACACACAATATGGCTTTCAGCAACCATTTTCTGCACTCCATCCAGGATCCCTATAGAAGAAATAAGAGTTCATGCATTTGGGGATCTCATGCATTATCCCATCTCATAAGAACTGAATAACTAATTTTTGGCAATTATGAATTTATGGGACTTTTAGCAGTGTTAGCACAGATCTTGGATGTTTCCTTTTGGTCTAAATTTCAGCCCACATTGGCTTCTCAAGTGGCTGCACAGTGAAAGACATAATGACCAGACTTGGTTTGTGGTTCATCATAGTTTATTTCATAGTAATTTGGTGGTATGGATGTCAAAAGTTAATTCTATTCAGTGTTTTATTTATCCACAATGGGAATACTATTCTGTGGGTAGGCAACATATGGCACTTCCAAACCACAAAACATAAGCGAACACCACCTCCTCATTTAATTTGCAAAATTTTGAAAAGTTGATGAATAGTTCATTTTAAATTAGGCTTTAACCAATAGTGCTTAGTATTAATAGCCGCAGTTCGTAGACGTTCGACACCATTTGAAATCAAAATTTACTTCCAATAGTTTAATCATTAGGCCTGGTGATGACAGTTTAAAGAGCTTACAAACTTGTGGTATTTAAATGCAGACTTTTCAGGAAATGTATAGGAAACATAACAGAAGGACCAGTAAGGGTATAAAGGACAAAGGAATCCTATTATGAAGATATTTCTGTCTTAAGAGATAATGGAAAAATTTAAGCCAAGTATATACTATTTTCAGCCCAAGATATTTTATTTCTGTTCAGTTTATTTCTCTAGTTACCAAAGTAAATTTTGAAATGTGGATCCATTTAGCAATTGATCAATTAAAATGTGTATCTTGTGTAAAAACTGTAGGTTCAATGTTAAAAGGACTTTATGTAGCTATATGAATGAGAATCTGTACAGGAGATTGACTGACTGACTGACTGACTGTCTGACTGACTGACTGTCTGTTTTGGTGCTTTTAAGGGAGCAAATAACAAGCAACTTATTTTATTACATTTCTCTAATTATTTTCAGATTTCAGTTTGAAATTTTTTTTTGCAAAATGTTTAAACTATATTTTTACAGCCTACAGTGATTCTTTTCCCTTTTACAATCTTTTTCCATGTTTCCAGTGAAGTTTAGAATGCAGCAGAATTACAGCAATGCATAACTAGTTTCAATGTCTGAGGTAACACAAGTGGCATAGTGGTTAGCATTACTGTCTCACAGCCTTGGTCATGAGTTCAATTCCCGACCAATGATCATCTATGCGGAGCTTGCATGGTCTTCATATGTTTGCGTGGGTTTCCTCTGGGTGCTGTGGTTTTCTGCCACAAGAAACATACTGGTAGGCTTCTGGCAAATAATAAACCCTAGTGTGTGTACATATGATAGGGAATATAGATGTGGGGCAGGGACTTATATACTCATAAATTACTGGAATACATATTCTCTGCAAACTGCTGCAAAATATGTCTGGGCTACTGTATGTAAATAAATGCTATTAATGTTACATTATTTTACCTGGCATGGAGAATCTCTGTTTATAGTGTGACTGTCTTTTAGGGAAAACCAAATATGTTGAATCGGAAACAGAAAGTTGATGAGTCTGCAGTTGGGAGAGAATTATCTGATCTCAAACTAAATCGTAGATCAGATGTTGAATGGTTACAACTAAAACCTTTAGCAGGTAATATCCATTATTTGTGACTACTGATGGTATAAGTGTGCCTTCTTCTGTTAAGTTACTACTTTTTTTTTCATTGTAATTGAAACTATTGTCCCACATCATGAATTGTCCTTTTAATTGCTAGGGAAAGGCCCATAGTTGTACATAATGAACTGACCTTTCACCTCCATAAACTATGGTTTGTTCTGTGTATGTTGCAAGCTGGGAGTTTTCTTTTTCAGGCTTATGGAAAGAGCACGGAGCTTTTACAAAAGGGGGTATGGAGAGGTTCCTGTTTTGGTTTAGCAACAAGTCAGGCATCTGTCATGAGATTTTGTTATGATCATGTGTTTGACACTGCCTTGTTGTGTAAGACACATTGGTGTGCAGTTCGGTGCATACATTGCATGAAGAGAACATTATTTTGTACAATTTCATATCCAGCCAGAAGACTAGTTCTGCAGCTGTGTTTTAACTTCATGGAGTTATACATATTTACAGTATATAATAAAAAAAAACAACAAATGTTGGTAAGCATACTAGGTGTTTGTGTGTTTTTACCAACATCAATTACAGCTTGTTTTTTGTTCTTTTTTTATTTGTTCTTTTCAAATGAGAGGAAAATAACATTAATCTTGTTATTAGAACCGATTCAACTAAATGCGTGTGTGTGTATATGTGTGTGTATATGTATATATATATATATATATATATATATATATATATATATATTAGTATAGCCTTGTGCATAATGGTGTATGTCTTTTTTGCTTCGTTTTCGCTCAAATATGCGTCTTAAATGCAATGCGACAAAACCGCTTAAAAAAAACGGACACACTATGTGTGTACAGATTCAGACTCTGTCGCTTGTCAAATTAATCGGTGCATTCTCGTGAAGTGGGTTTGTCGCATCGCATTGTGACTAATGGTGCATACACACGGTACGATAAAAATGTACGATATGAAAGATAACGATATTGTTCATATTGTGCATTTTTTGGTACCTTCCAACCCACAAACGACCAGCAATGCTCGGGCATGTATGGACAATAACAATATCGACCATCGCCCGTGCATGCAGGCCAACCTGGTCGATATTGACCAGGTTACATAGGGACCCATGATTGCGGGTCGCTGGCCCGTCATTGGTGGTGTGCTGGATGATCGATATCGATCATCCGGCACTCCGGGAAGGTGCAGGGAGATCGTTCAGCGATATCGTTGTCGATCGATACGTGTGTATGCACCATTAGATGCATATTCAAACTAAAAAGACACTCAGAGCAAGCCATTCCTGAACAATTTTTGCAGTGTGGCAGGATACATTATCCTGCTGAAAGAGACCTTTGGCATCATGGAATACTGTTGCCATGAAGGAATGTACTTTGTCTGCAACAATGTTTCGGCAGGTGGTACGTGTCAAGGTAACATCCACATGAATGGCAGGACACATGGTTTCCCAGCAGAACATTGTCCAGAGCATCACACTAGCTCCGCTGGCTTGCTTTTTTCCCATTGTGCATCCTGGTGCCATCTATTCCCCACAACGCCCACTCACCTGGCTGTCCACATGATATAAAAGAAAATTTTATTTGTCAGACCATGCCACCACCTTCTATTGCTCCATGGTCCAGTTCTGACGCTCACGTGCCTATTGTAGAAGCTTCTGGCGGGGGACTGCGTCAGCATAGCCTAAGCAGTCTGCCCTGGGTTTGCTACAGGACATTTATTATGATTATTCATATTCTGATGCATATAATAAGTGGATTGTTATTAGTAAATAGACATTACTTTCTACACTGTTTTATAGATTTACATTTTTTTTTTAAATAGTTTGTAGTGCAAAGAACAATTGAAGGATTACTTGAAGCTACCATTTCCTAAACATAACTATTATTTGTTAGACAGTACACAATTGCTTCAATCCAAACCCTGTTGCATAATTTAATCAAAACTAGTTGTAGTAAATCTGCTTTTTTTACCAATCCTATGGTACAGACCCGATTTATGAGGCTGTCCATTGGTTACTGTAGTCTACTACATCACCACACATGGGTGGTTGCCATCTGGTACTTGTGCTTTATCTGGTTTAATATTGAAGTATTATTGCACCTCATCATGTCATGTGTTAGACCAAACTTTGCTTTATTTTTAATATAGGGACGGAAGATCCAGCTGCAACCGAAGGCCAACAACTAAATGAAACAGAAATGACATACATTGATAGTATCCATCAGTCCCCAATGAAAGTATTTGTTCCAGTTGACAATGTCCTTGCACATAGTAACAAAGACAGCTCCTACGATGATGATCACAGTGTGGACGATGGACAGTTTGAAAATAATTATAATACAAAGACAGAAAAGCCAAAGAATTACAAACAACACAAACACTCCCACCATTCCCATGGCCACTGCCACTCCGGGAAAGACTTGAAGGATACGGGCATTTCCAGTATAGCCTGGATGGTAATCATGGGAGATGGTATGCATAATTTCAGTGATGGGTTAGCAATAGGTAAGCAAGGTATTTTCAATGTTGTTCTTTGTGTTGATGTGTAGGCCACTTGTCATATCATTAACTGAACTGGCAGGATGTAAGTAAAGATCATTATTAATATTGCTACTCTTGCAATTATTTTGCAAAACAAACTACAGATGTGTCCTTATACATCAAAAAGCCCCTCTCAGTTCTTCGGGTCCTGTGAGACTCTGCTAACGCCAGGTGTCTTTTTTTTTTTCCACAGAAATGCGTCTTAAGGGACAATGTGATGCGACTAGGACGTACGAGCAAACACTGCTGATTAATTTGATATGCAACACTTGTATATGTGTGTGTGCCTGAGTCTCTGAATGTGTATACGAAGTGCTACAATGTAATGGCCACCGCTTTTTTTCATTCCAAGTTCGGTTGTGGTTCATATACAGACTGTCGCACACAGATATACAATTATCACATATCAAATCAACCAGCACAGCCTGCTGGTGCGTCCTAGTCGCATCAGACAATAGCTGAGTAGCACGGGACCTGGCGGCTCACTCACACCAGGCAAGTAGCGGTATGCGGCGTATTGAGGCTAGATGTATGAGGACTCATCTGTATATTGTATACGGATGCTGCTATCAACTTCATCATTGGGATCATGTTTCTCAGATTAACCAGTCCACTGAAGTTAGTGACAAATAATGTAGTTTTCACAACACATTTATTTTTATAGTGTCTAGTTTTCTCCAGGAGTTATGCAGGATAGTCTCCAAAGTAGATGTACACATTTGCTATAGTGTACGTGATGTGTGTAAGGCTTGATCAACTGTGCGCGTATAGATAATGTTTACAATTTCTAATGCTGTAAACATAACAACCCATTCAGTTTGCTTTGAATACTTGTGTGAAGGCTATGAAACTGTGTGAATAACTGCTCTTACGTGGTCCTGTGGCAATCAAGTTTCAAGATGTTTTAATACGTACACATGTGTCCTTGCTATGAAGTGCGATATGGCTGGTGTGAGTGAGCCGACAGGTCCCGTGCAACTCTGCGCCGGGCATCTTTTTATTTTTGCCGAAAATGCGTCTTAAGTTGTCATGCGACTAGGATGCACCAGGAGTCTGTGCTGATTAATTTATGTGTGCGCCTGAGCCTGTAAACAGAACTTGGAATGAAAAAAGCTGCAGCTGCTACATTGTAGCACTTCGTATATAGATTCAGAGACTCAGTCACACACAGATATATCGCATGTCAAAGTAATTAGCAGGACTACTCGCATCGCATTGCAACCTAGACGCATTTTTTGTCAAAACAGACGCCCAGCACCAGCAGAGTCTTGCGGACCAGGCGCGTATAGAGGGTCTGTTTGGCACGACTGCAGAAAAGACAAGTGAGGACACATCTGTAAGTGATGTTAATATATGTAAAATTCCTGTAAATTAAATTACATAAACAGCGTGCTCTGATGTCATTGCTACAGTTTTCCTCAGGGAAACTTGTGTACAATGAATTTCATGTATGTACACAAACTTTGTTTGAGTTACAAAATTATTGAAAATATTGTATAAAATGACCTGCAGGCTGTGTGTATAAGGTGTATATAGAACATAAAAGCATTATGTGCTTAGATTTGGGTCCCTTTCCCAAGATATTTGATTATATTATGCAAATATTCCAAAATACGGAATATTCCAATATCCAAAATACCCCTGGTCCCAAACATTTTGGATATGGGAGACTCAACCTGTATTATAATGAATTATACATCAGTATGTTGTAAATTGCTATAAATATGAGAAGTCCCCTCAGTTTTTTGTGATTATGTTACAAACAAGAAAGAAACACACATTTTCTACCTTCCCCCTTACACTTTTATATAATCACAGACCTCGTATATAATTCGTCTCACCATAGAGACTTCAATATCCCATATACAATATAAATGAACTATACCTCTGCTGGTTTTCTAATATATTTGTATTGTAGCTCTACAGATTTATTAAACACTACTTCATAGCTTCAGCAAAAGCAAAATTCATCTCCTGATGAAAGTAGCTTGGATTGCCAAGCACACAAACATTATGATGATAGGGGTATGTGTGAGCTCTGTGGAACACACACGTTCTGATTGCATACACATCTTGTTTCATTGCAGGTGCTGCTTTCAGTGGCGGCCTGACGAGTGGAATTAGCACATCAGTAGCAGTATTCTGCCATGAGCTACCCCATGAATTAGGTAAGTCATCAGTCTTGTTACATTTATGAAAAGTTGTTTTCCTTTGAAAAAAAAAAATTAAAGCTATGTTTGTTCATTATCAGTAATTATTTATGCAGTACCTACACATATTGTAGGTTGCTGATTTGGAAGACTTAATTTTTAGAAAATAGTCTTTGTTTCTTGTTTTTCTGCAAGCAACTATGGCAACCTACTCTCAAAATGGCCAAAAAGTGTATTCATTGAAGTGCCAAATGTCATAGGATAGCAGTATGTAAAGGTAATGGTAGGTGGCATCACCGTATTGTGATATCTTGGAAATGCCCCAACCTGTATCTGTTGTAACCTGACATCTCTTCAGTCAGTTTGAACACCAGCTAGGCTGCTCATGGCAAGGCGACGTGAATTATCGGAGTTTGAACGGGGCATGATAGTGAGTGCCCGATGGATGGGACATTCCATTTCCCAAGTTGCACAGACCGGGAATACTCATGGAAAGCATTACTACCCACCATGGAAAGCGCAGTGGCCGACCACGGGTGCTTAATGATCGCGACTAGCGGCATCTGGCCAGAATAGTCTGTGGTAACAGGCAAGCGGTACTGGCTCAAATCACATGCAAATTCAATGCAGGACGTACCAGGTGCATATTCACCAGGTTATTGCAGCATTCTTAGATTCCATGGGATATGGGAGCAGGAGACCCACCAGAGTGCCTCTGTTTACACTAAGGGGTACATTTACTAAAATTGGAGTTCTATTAAGAAGTGATGTTGCCCATAGCAACCAATCAGATTCCAGGTATTATCTTATCGAAGGTGCTAGATAAATGAGAAGTACAATCTGATTCGTTGCTATGGGCAACATCACTTCTTAAATAGAACTCCCATCTTAGTAAATTTACCCCTAAGACATCAGACACAGCGCCTCACCTGGGCTTGTGATGTAGCTAATTGGACCCTGGAGGACTGGCAACATGTGGCCTGGTCCGATGATGGTTCCAGTTGTTTTGGGCTGATGGAAGGGTTCGGGTCTGGTGCAGTCCCCATGAGGCCGCAGACTCAGTTGTCAACAAGGCACTGTGCAAGTTGGTGATGGTTCCATAATGGTGTGAGATGGGTTGGGTCTTCTGGTCCGCCTGAACATGTAATTTACCGGTAACCACTACATTGCATTGCTTTATGGCTGTTTGCAGTCCTTCATAGACCTCATGTACCCCCACAACGATGGAATATTCCAGCAGGATAACACACCATGTCATTTGTCTCAAGTTGTCCAGAATTGGTTTGAGGAGCATTCTGGAGAGTTCCCTTGAATGGTGAGGCCACTACGTTTGCCTAACATGAACCCGATCAAGCATTTATGGAATATGGTGGAGGGTCCATTCACACCCAAGATCCTCCAGATGGCATGGGTCAACATCTCTCCAGTGGTTTTCCGTCCACTTGTGGAATCGATGCCATGCCGAGTTGCTGTACATCGCCGATCTAGAGGGGGTCCTACATGATACTAGGCATCTAGTATCTATGCCTATGTTTCTATTGAGGATCAAATAGGGTTGAGGTAAAAAATTTAAAAAAAGGACACTAAGATAGATCAAGTAGTTCTTATCTGCCGTCAAATTCTATGTACACACACACATACTTATAAAATAGTGTTGGTATATTGTGACAGATCCCACCAACATGATTGGACACACTAGATTGCATGACCGTGCATTATTTCCCAACGACCACACACCTCAGGCCTGATCTACTTTCCACTGTCATAAAAATCCTCATCACAAAGACACAGCTGTATCACTCCATAAGTTTAACAATAACATATATCAGGGAGACACTGCTCACAGAAAAGTAATCACTGCCTCACAAAAATACACATTTCTGATAGAAAGAAATCAACATATGCCAAAATTACTTCATAACTTGGACCTGACACAATCCTCACCAAAGATTGACTGGTACAAGTTTTTGATCTATTCAAAAACTTTGATCAGGATTTACCTGAGCAGCCACATCAGAATCCAGCACAGCGAACGGAGGGCCTGATTCAGAGCCGGACGCTATTTGCGCTCGCTCGTTCAGAAAAAGGGGCCGGCTATTTAAATTGAGCGCTCGCTCTTTGCGGTCTGTTGACGCCTCTGTCTGAGCGAGCGAACAAAACATGCGCTCGCTATTTTGTAAAAACGCCCCTTGGCCGCTCGCATCCTACGTCATCTCCGCTATTTATTAGATTAATCGAGTACATCGAAAGGCGTCTGAACTGCTCGTTATTCTTGTGGTTGGATTTTCCTACCGCAATCATGCAAACAGTTCAGGCTAAGAAACAACTAAGTGACGTGGTCGATGACGCTGCTTTGTTAATTATGCACACCCTTAAAACGCCCGTTTTAACCGTTTGGCACGCCTGCGTTCGGATCTCCACTCCCCGTTTTCAAGCACCTTCCCCTGTTACCACCCACAAACGCCTCATCCTGTCACTCAAATTAGCAGGCACTCGCTATTTTGCGAGCGCTCGATTTCCGACCGCAATGACTGGTTGGCGCATGCGCATTACGACCCATACGCATGCGCAGTTGTGCGAACATCGCTCGGAGCGAACGAGCGGCCGCTTACGAGCGGCTCTGAATCAGGCCCGGAGTCCCTGAAGAAGCATTTAGTACTTCTTGCCAGTACAATTCACTGTTCAACACGTTTTCTTTCCAAATTTCTCCACTCATTAAGTGATTAGTAGTCATTAATGTTCAAATGTTTAATCAGCCTATTCTGAATGTTCAACTATTTTATTCACTTACACTGTTATCCAGTTAAATGTTTATTCATTAAAAATAATTAAAATTAAACAGCCTATTCTGAGCTATTTTTTATCTCCTATTCTGAATCCATTTTACCCTACATGATCTCCATGTAGAATTATTTTGTCACAACAGGGACCATTTTATAAGGTAGACATACCACTCTTTCAGGGACCTGCAGCCGGGGTAGGCATACTGAGATTTGTATTATTCAAATCCTTTTTATATCAAAGAAGATATTTACAACTTATGAACATCTTTGTTTATTGTAATCGTTTTTATAGTTACCACTCCCCAGCTTTGTGGATCTCCCTGGGGCTGCAAGGAGATGAGAGATGAGTCAGCAACTGCTCGGTCTCGCTTTTGTATAGTTGGACACTGCTTACAAAGCTGGGGGTGGGGCAAAACCATGGGCAGTAAGCTGCACATAAAAATGTAATAGAGTCATGTCTCTTAAGTATGTGGGATGTGCCTTGAGCACTGATAGACACCTTGGATGTGTCAAGTGACCAAGAAGGGCACTACAGTGTTTGGAGATTTCCGTCTGCCTCAGCAAGAGAAGACACAGTGATGCAAGTAGGAGAATCAATGGCCACTGAAGCTTAGTGTAGCGAGGGGAGAGTTACAGTGAGCAGGGGGAGGAGACAGGCTCCCAGCACTCAGACCCATCTCCATGTGTGCTTCCACAGCCATTGACCTCACCACACGTCACTGCACTCTTGGGTGTGTAGTCGTGCTCTGATATACTCACGCCTTGGCGTTTTATTTGAACCAAAGATGTGTCTGGGTGTCAGTATGGGGAAATAGAGCGCTTTTAATGCTCTCCCCCTTTCCTGGCTTTGAAAAATTACCTCATCGCTTTTCTGATGAGTACAAGCTCCAAGCAATATCATCTATGGTGGAGGGGGAGAACTTTTTAGGTAATCTCCTCTTCCCCGTTTGAACCCTTGCAGTGCTTTGGACAAGTACCACTTATCCTTGGAAGGAAAGGAGTATTCCCTCTTAGATCTGTCACTGACCTGCTCCTTACATCCTCCCTGACATCTACCTCTTGCTGTCCCCTACAATTTTTCTCCCATACTACAACCCATCCCGACCGTGTCTGTTTTCTCTACCCTAGCCCTCAAAGGCATCTGCACAAGAATTTGAAATGAGCAAACAAAGCTGAAATACTGTTCAAGACAGCAAGCGTATTTATAGAATATGTGCTTATTGGACATTGGGCAGGCGCTTAATTGACATCTGGTTGATGGTGGTGACACACAGACATTGTTACAGAAGCCTGTGCATTCTCTAGTGTCTGAGAGGGCCTGAAATACAGAAAACCTGAGTATTGTGCAGATTTGCACCACTGAGCTCCCAAACTAATGTGGCTGATATGAATAGTGGTTTATGCACACTAGTTGGTCTACATAATCACTTGTCCGTTATGTTCCACACACTAATGAAATCATGTTGCTGTGCCGTTTGGCTATTTATTTTTTTCAAAATTCAAATATAATACAGTGTTTGTGGATTCTGTATTTCTGATTTTTGGTTTTTCTGTTTGGTCCTCTTTGAAGTGCATCATGTAATCATTATTTTTAAACATATGTTCTATTTAAAACTAAATTTCTTATACACTGTTTTTTTATTATGATTAAACAGGAGATTTTGCAGTACTTCTAAAGGCTGGGATGACCGTAAATCAGGCAATTGTGTACAATCTTCTGTCTGCAATGATGGCCTATATAGGCATGGTGATAGGAACAGCAGTTGGACAATATGCCATTAATATTACATTGTGGATTTTTGCCATAACAGCTGGCATGTTTCTATACGTGGCACTTGTTGACATGGTAAGGAATACTAACATTAAATTATAAATAACCGTAAGATACCTTTGCACTGGGTTATGTGTATATACACCCATCAGCCATAACGCTACAGCCACTGACCGGAGAAGTGAATAACATTGATTAACTCTTTTACAATGGCACCTATCAAGGGGTAGGCTTTATTAGGCAAAAGGTGAACAGTCACTTCTTGAAGTTGATGTGTTGGAATCAGGAAAAAATGGGCAAGTGTAAAGATCTGACAAGGGACAAATTGTGATGGCTAGACTTTGATTAGCATGGTCAGTGACTGTCTTGTCCTATTCCAAAGTAGAGCTAATGCTGGCTATGATAGAGAGATGTCTGAACACAGTGCATCGCAGCTTGCTGCAAAGCCGCAGACTGGTCAGTGTCCATGCTGACCCCTGTCCACTGCTGAAATGGGCACGTGAGCATCAGAACTGGACCAGGGAACAATGAAAGATGGTGGCCTGGCCCAATTAATCACGTTTTTTTTTATTTATTTATTTTTTTTATAATTTTTTTTAAATCATGTGGACGGCTGGGTGCGAGTGCATGGTTTACATGGGGAAGTGATGGCACCAGGATACACTATGGGAAGAAAGCGAATTGGTGGAGGCAGTGGGTAATGTTCTGCTGGGAAACCTTGAGTCCTGGCAATGTGGATGTTACGTTTATACATATCGCCTACCTAAACATTGTTGCAGACCAAGTACACCCATTCATGCCAACGTTATTCCCTGATGGCATTGGCCTCTCTCAGCAGGATAATGCGCCCTGTCACAATATATAAATATTGTTCAGGAATGGTTTGAGGAATATGACAGAGCTCAAGGCATTGACTTGGCCTCCAAATTCCCCAGATCGCAATCCGATCGAGAATCTGTGGGATCCGCTGGAAAAACAAGTCCAAGTCATGGAGCCCCACCTCGCAACTTACAGGGCTTAGAGTATAGCTGCTAACATCTGCGTGCTAGATACCACAGGATACCTTCAGAGGTCTTGTGGAGTCCATGCCTCGATGGGTCCGAGGTGTTTGGCAGCATGAAGGGACCTACACAATATTAAGCAGGTGGTTTTCATGTTATGGCTGATAGGTGTGTTGTATTCCAATTTGTTTTTCATTCTCCTTGGGGTTACAGAACAACAAAAATGGGAGAGATAATACAAGGGTACCCTAGCAAACAAAGCCTGGCCATTAGGGCGGGTTGAAAAAAAAAAACATTTTGGCATCGATTTGTGAGGGTTGAAAAAAAATTGTGGAATCACTGGAGAAGATGTTTGCCGTTTTGTTTATCAAAATCGGATAATACCTGTCAGCCAACCATATTTTGTATTTACGCCCTATAGGCATGCCCGCAGAACATCACCACAAAGCGCTTTGGCAGTGCAGATAGAGGTATACTGTGGTGTTGTTGTCCAGCCTGTCTCCAGCAGCGGTCACTGAGTGGGATGGAAGGCTTGCCAGTTGCCTTCTGCTTCCCAGCTCATGATGCTGTGGCTGTGCTAGTAGAAGCTGCAGCAGGGAGAGGGGCATGCTGTGCTCTGATTGGCTCACTGATACAGTGATAACCAATCAGAGCTAGCAATGTGACTGGTTGCCTAGCAGCAGCCTAGAGAGGGGAGCTGTCACTGAGGCTGACCGATTCCCAGAGACAGCCTCCAACGAGTACAAGATGCCACTGATGCAAACGCATAACAGAGACCCTACTACTGCATTTTACATGATACAGCTATGTTGAGCGCACTTACTATATGACCCTATACGTTGAACAGGGCGTGTATTACAAGTCAAAACTATTGTATTCTGCTACTTAGCAACAAACACTACGAAAAAAAAGCGCTGCCAGAGTGCTTTGCAGTGATGTTCTGCAGGCATGCCTATAGGGTGTAAATATGAAATCTTTAGGCGCCGGTTGGCCGACTAAGTTATCCGATTTTTAAAAACCAGACTGCAATCATCTTGTGTGGTTTCACAAAATTTTTTCGGCCCTTGCAAAAGATGCAGAAAAATTTTCCTTTTTGACCCACTTTTCACCCCACCCTACTAGCCATGGAAGAGGTGCTCTCTCTATCAGACATGAAATGGGCATTACTGTACATAAATGGAGGTCTGGGATGATTCTGGAGGAAGGGGGAACATTACAATGTTAGGTTTGTCCATAGTGGATTAGTATGTGGGTGAACAGACAGGTATGTTAGTAGATGACACGACTATATATGTCTCAAAACTTCTGATGGTGGGAAGACTCTTAAGTTATGTGAACTGTATGGAATGAGGAGTAAACTAATAGTTATTGTGAATAACAACTCGATCCCATACGTTTTCAAATGTACTTTTGTTTTGGCTTTTTTTGCAATATTTTGCCCCTTCACATAGTTACCATCCCCCTTGATGACTTTGTACAGATGTGTCTTAATACATCTAGCCGCCTTGTGCGTTAAACAGCCCTTTTAGTCGCGCCATGCAGGTGTGTGACTTGGTAGTACTGAGCGTCTTTACGTGCGGCTTTTTATCATCAAATGCATCTTATTCGCACAGTGATGCGACTAGGACGCACAAGCGGCTTCTGCTGATTCAAATGATATGCAGCATGCCTATGTTCTGTGTGCAACTGCTGGTGTATCTGCATACGAAATGCCACTGACACTGTAACGTAGTATTTTGCATACAGATGCAGCCGCACAGAAAACAGGCATGCTGCATATCATTTTAATCAGCAGAAACCACTTGTGCACCCTATTCACATCACTGTGCGAATAAGATGTATGCAAAGGTGAAAAGTCTATCTGGTCAGTTAGTGGATCATTTAGAGGAGGCGTATGAAAATTCCAGGTAGGTGGTACCAGCCTGAAAAACGTTTGCTACCCCTCCACAGGTGGATTCTCATGTCACACGCTTAGTGAGGAGTGCTACATTGCCCATGTCCTCCTTAAAGGATGCTATGGGATTGCAAGGTGGAAATATGCCTGAAATCCATTTATTACCTTGCGGGGGGGGGGGGGGGTGTCCAGTCCGGCAATGGCCGTCTGCTGGGTTCCAGAGCCATGGAGCATTGGGCTGATAGCTTGGAGATGTCTCTAGACGCTGACTCGTCACCTGAGCAGGTGGAGTTAGTGAGTAACCTCAGAGATTCTGCTACATACATTAATGAGGCAGCCTTGGATATGGGGCTCCTCACTTGAAGAATCTCATCAGCAGCAGTGGCTGCGCCCCGCACCCTCTGGTTGCGTTCTTGGAAAGCAGATTCAGATTCCAAAAAGCGATTGGAATGCTTGCCCTTTAATGGACAGATCCTGTTTGGCCCTGATCTGGACAAAATTGTGGCCACTCTGGCAGTAGCCAAGTCTGCGTGTCTGCCATCGGCGACAGTCCCATCAGGGTCTGGTACTTCGTCCTTTCGGCCCTATAGGGCCCAGGGTAAGTTCAAAGTGCAGTCCTTTCCTAGACAGGCAGGGGCCAAGACATCTGCCAAGCCAAAGAAGCAGGCTTGGAGTACAAGACGTCCAACTCCGAAGTCGGACGATAAGCCCTCAGCCTAACAAGATTGGCCTCCCCTTGGGGGACCCCAAAGTGGGAGGCCGGCTTCTTCAGTTCGCACAGTGCTGGTGTCTCACAACCGTAGACACTTGGGTAAGAGAAGTGGTCTCTCAGGGGTACGCCCTCTCCTTTCCAGCGGAGGCCTCCCAGCCAGTTTTTCACCAAGGGCCTTCAGTCAGACCAAGACAAGGCCCGGGAATTCCGGAAGGTGATCCACTCTATGCTTCAGGCTGGAGTTAGTGCCGGTCCCGTTGTCCCAGAGATGGTCGGGGTATTACTCCAATCTTTTTCTGGTACAGAAACCCAATGGGTCTTACAGGCCCATCCTCAACCTAAAATCACTCAACAAATTCTTGAGGATTCCTCGGTTCAAGATGGAGACCCTGCGTTCCATCATTTTGGCGATGGAGCTGGAGGATTTTATGGTGTCGCTAGATATTCAGGATGCTTACCTGCATATTCCCATTGTCTCAGCACACCAGCGTTTCCTCAGGTTTAAAGTAGGAGACTAACACTTCCAATTTCAGGCACTGCCTTTTTGGTCTGGCCACAGCGCCTCGAGTGTTTACCAAAGTCATGGCAGCCCACCTGCAGATGCAGGGGGTCCGCTTGTTGCCCGATCTCAGTGTTGGCTAACCTTGACACTCCAGCTGTTATGGAACTTCATAACCCAGCATGCACTGCTACAGTTTTGCTATTAGGGCATGCTAAAACTGTGGCAGGGCATGCTGGGATATATAGTTCCACAACAGCTGGGGTGTCAAGGTTAGCCAACACTGCCCTATCTGGACGACCTTCTGCTGTTGGCATGGTCTTCAGAGATCCTTCAGCGCCATTTGCAATTGACAGTCTCTGTGTTGCAGGCTCACGGCTGGCTGATAAACTGGAAGAAGTCAACCCTGGTCCCAACATCAGGGGATCTTTGTGATGGAGGAAAAGATCTCTGCATTACAAGCAAAAGTACGCAGTTGCCTGCAGAGTCGCTGGGTGTCTATTCACTCGGCGATGAGGTTACTGGGTTCCATGGTGTCGATGTTCGACATGGTGGCGTTTGCCCAGTTTCACTCCAAACCTCTGCAGAAGCTGATCCTCTCTATTTGGAATGGGTTGCCCCACCGGATAAAGACACAGACAATGGTGCGGTCACCGGAGGTATGTCTGTCGTTAGCCTGGTGGCTGCAGACTACTCACTTGAACAGGGGGTGCCCCTTTTGGATTGCGGACAGGGTCCTTCTGACAACGGACACCAGTCTTCGAGGTTGGGGAGCAGTGTCGGGTCCACACTTCTTCCAGGGAAGGTGAACGCCAGCAGAATCTGCGCTTCCAATCAACATCTTGGAACTAAGGGCAGTATTCAAAGCTCTCCAACAAGCTAGACATGTCCTCCACGGAAAGCACGTGCAGGTGCAGTCGGACAATGCCACCATGGTGGCTTACATAAACCGCCAATGAGGAACCCGCAGTCAGGCGGCCCTGACAGAGGTGGCCCGCATTCTAGCGTGGGCGGAAGGCAATCTCCCTGCCATCTCGGCAGTATTCATACCAGGAGTCCTCAACTGGGAAGCAGACTTTCTCAGCCGTCAAGACGTGCATCCAGGAGATTGGTCTTTTCACCAGGAGGTGTTTTCAGCTACTGGTGAACAAGTGGGGCCTTCCAGAGATAGACCTCATGGCCTCCCGACACAACAACAAGCTTCCTGTGTACGGGTCAAGAACAAGTGACACAGAGGCACTTCTGGTAGACGCTCTGTCGGTCCGGTGGACCTTCCAGTTTGCGTACCTCTTCCCTCCGTTCTCCCTTCTTCCTCGAGTGATCCGCAAATTCAAGCAAGAAGGCGGCACGCTCCTGCTGATGGCTCCAGCGTGGCCCAGACGGCACTGGTACTCAGATCTCAGGAGCCTATCCATAGACGCTCTGATGCAGTTGCCTCTACGTCCTGTTGTCTCAAGGTCCTTGCCATCACCCAGACCTGGGCCGTCTGTCTTTGACGGCGTGGCTGCTGAGACTACCCTCTTGAGGTCCAGGAATTTTTCCAGCTCTGTTAACACCATGCTCAGAGCTCGGAAGCCGGCTTCTGCAAGAATTTACCACAGAGTGTGGCATACTTTCTTTGAATGGTGTCGACCAAGAGGCTATGATCCTCTGGTTTTTAGGATATCCAGGATTTTGGCTTTCCTACAAGCAGGCTTAGATCACGGTCTTCGCCTTGCTTCACTGAAGGTGCAGGTTTCCGCCCTTTCAGTGTGGTTTCAGCGTAGGATTGATATACTTCCTGATGTCCACACTTTTATGCAAGGTGTACTTCGCATACAGCTTCCCTTTGTTCCACCTGTGGCTCCTTGTGACTTGGCTGTGGTCCTTAAAGGATACTGCTTTGGGACATCCCCAAGGTATCCCGTGGATACCCTATGGACCCTAATGTAGAAAATAGATAACAAGGGTAAGTTCTTACCATATCTCTTTATTTCTACGAAGTCCATATGGTTCCACAGGACTCCCGTCCTGTCGCACCTGTACTGCAGATGTGTTTTGATCTGGTCACCGGTTTTTCTGTCTCCTTCTGGTGAGATTCTTGTGTGTTCCAGACTTTCTTCTCTCTTTGTTCTCCTCCTCCGGCCTATGGCTTGTTACGAAACTGAGATACCTTGGCTCAGGGGCGGGGTATAGGAGAGGGACCCCAGTGCATCCTGGGAGGATGAAAATTTAACTCTGTGGTGTCCGATGCCTGACGTCATCACCAATACCCCAAGGTATCCTGTGGAACACTATGGACTTCGTAGAAATATAGATAACAAGGGTAAGTTCTTACCATATCTCTTATTATAATCTTACCTTTCCTTGTGCTGTGTGTTATTTTAATTATCTGTAGAGAGCAACTAAAAAATTACAAATTTATTGCCATTCTTTCTAGAGTAGAGTATGTATTTTAGGGGTACATAATAAAGCTGGGTTAGTAGTGACATGGAAAAAAAGAAAAATTGTGGATATATATATTTATTTGAATACGATATATCCCACAGACTTCAATTATGGTGTTGGAAGGTTTTAGTTAGAGATGTGCGGTTTGGATTTACTCGGATATGTTCAGGTCTCAAAAACGGCATCATATTGGCTATCCGGCTGTCACGTGTTTTGGATAGCCAATAAGAGAAATCCGAACTTGCGATAAGAACCGAATAAAACCGAACCCGCACATCTCTAGTTTAGTGTTCATTTCCGCAGCATAGACTCTGTTGTGTTGATTTACTGTAAGGTTTGAGATATGAAACAAACTATTCAAGGCAGCATTTTCAGGAACAAACACTTTTATGGCACTTTTTACATTGGCAGTCTCTTTCCTGTGCATCATTTTCATAGACCTTTTAGTAGGATTATATAAGATAGGTATATATTTGTTTTGCTTAGATGCAGTGAGAGCTGGAGGGAGTCCCCAAACTTCCCTCTCCTCACAGCTCTCACTGGCTGCCTAACTTGAGGACACATACTTTATGCTATAAAATATTATAGCACATATCTTGTTTTTAAAACATTACACCTCACTGTATAAAAATGTATTGGTGTGGTTGGAAACCTGAAATGGTGCTTTATCTATATTAAATATTGGATTCAGTTAACCTTTTGCAAAGTAATTTTCATTCCACCTGCCCAAATTTTAGTGGCCATGTATGTTCTGCCTTCTTCAGCTGCTTCATACTGAATCTGTATCCTCTGATGACATTAGTACACTCTACTAAATGTATTCCTCAGCTACAAAATACTTTATAGATAAACTCCAATTAAATGTAAGGATTTCTGCGTTATAAAAATCTACAAAAAAACATTTTTTTTTTTAACTAACATTATTTTCAATCTGATTCTATTCCCAGCTTCCAGAAATGCTGCATGGAGACGGTGATAATGAAGAACATGGACATTGTCCAGTGGGGCACTTCATCTTGCAGAATTTAGGACTTCTACTTGGTTTTGCTATAATGCTGGTCATTGCTCTGTATGAAGATAAAATAGTCTTCGACATCCATTTTTGATTTTTAATGGTACTCTATGTGGTTCCGTTGTAAAGTATGTATTTGTCTGTTAGCTTTGTGTGTTGGAAACCTGCATACAACATATGCTTGCATCATTTATAAGTAACTGAAATCCAAATTATAATGGTGATGTATTTTGCCACCCCACAAAACTTCATGGAAAAGTAATCACTGTGATATGTGTTATCTGGCAGCACTTGTGAGACCTGAAATAACTGCTTATTTTATTGCATATTTCAAGCTTTGAGAAATGTTACATTATGTACACATAACTTCCATGCATTCTGGGCAAGTCAAAAAATCACTGGTCCTTATTGGGGTGTCTGTGTCATTTAATAAATGCGATCGCATTTACGTATGGGAGTTAACATGAAATTTTTGATTGTTATAGAAAAATAAATTACATCTACAGAGAATTTACTTGGGTGCTACGGATACATGAGACTGAACCTTAGCAGGGATATTGGTTTAAAATGGGATGGTTGCTGGAAAAGACTTACTTGGCAGAGCACACAGATGATTTTGTTTTTTACTTTAGGTACTTGTTAATGAATATTGCAAACTAGAAACACTTCTCGCTACATTTTTCTTTTGCTTTCAAAGGGGCTAGTTAATTTTTTATTTTATTTTTGTGGATGTGCTGAAGATAAATAAAAGTAAAAATGGTTAGTATAAAGGTGTATAACTCATCTCTGATGCATAGCTACCCCAATAATAATCAGCCATTGTTTTCACCTGGGCTGTGCTTCGGTTTGTGTACGCTTGGGGGAGGGGATATACTGAGCAGCGATTATAAATATTAACAATTTTTATGTAAACTTTGTCATGGATTTAAAGCTTCTATTTTTTTTAAAGGTAAACTTAGGCTAGTTTTGCTTTTTAAGAAAATGCATAAATTCTAATTTCTCAACTCTGAAAATATAACATTTTGAGCAATCACTGTTCATTCCATTTCCCCTTTGGTCTGCAGGGAACAGCCCTGTGCATCCTAACTACTGATCCTTGTTACTAGAGTGTCTGCTTGTAGGAAACTGTCATAAGCCTGCTGTATGTGTATTATTTTCTGTTATTTTAAAGAATTTGCCACAATTTTTATTTTATTTTATTTTTTTTGGGGGGGGGGGGGGGGGGTTGGTTAGATTTGTATTTGGGAAATAAAGCATATAACCAATTGTGTTACATTCTCTGCAATGTTTTTTTTTGGTGTACAATAATGCAAAATGAAAGCTGTATTCCGCAATAGTTGTTAGTGCTTACTGCTCATCTGCACACACGAATAGTCACCCTGCACAGAGATACGCCTAGTAATCAATGCTGTGGCATGGTGATTGTGCTTATAGCAGACTTGTAGTGTTACCTTGCTTGTCTGTAATACCAATATGCTGCCCCCGAGCAGTGAGAGCTGTTTCGCAATATGTGTAGACCTACATCATCCATATGAGTTCAATGAATATTTGTTACAACATGCTATAGGACAAGGGCAACAGTCACTAATACCCCTTTCAGACATACAACCCAGGAAATTTCCTGCTCAGACCCTGGAATTTCTCCTGTGCAAATTCCCGGGTATTTGGTTGAGACCCCCCTTTCACACTACAGCGTCTATCCGGGAAATTCCCAAGTAGACCCCTTTCAAACATAAGCCGCGTTTTTCTGCTTAAATGCCTCTCCACTGCCGTCTGCTCTTCCTAGCCTATCCCCTCTCTGGTTGCCGCTGATGATGTCATCAAAGTGCTGCTGGCAGTTGGCCAATCAAAAATGCAGCATTTAAAAAAAAAATTGTATTTGTTTTATTTCTTTTATTGCCCTGGTGGTCCAGAAGGAGTGCGGGTGGCCCGCTATAGCTGAGACCAGTCAGTGGTCTCCAGCACAGGCGGGTGTCCCCAGCGTCCGGCTGGGGTCCTGTGTCACTGACTTGATCTGACTTAAGTCCCGGGAAATCCCCTGGTCGATTGAAGGGTCGGTCACCCGGGAACGTGTTCCCAGGTAGGTACCTTTCAGACATATGTGGCAACCCGGGAATTTGGCCATGTCTGAAAGGAGTATAAATGTTCGCACATCATCTTTTACAGTTTGGATGCTATCAGAACTAGATATTAAACAGTATTAAAATGAAAAACTTTTATTTAAAACCGGTTGACAACATTCTTTTTTGCCCCTTGTTTTGCTATATCTAACAAAGCAAGTTTTGGATAGTGCAGAGATCCAACACTCTGCTGCCCAAACCATGATCTCTTGTCCTAATGGAACCATCATAGAACAATGCATAGTTCAATATTGAAACTAGAATACTTCCTACGGGAAGCAATCGGGAAGCCGACTGCCTATATACCGGCAGCCGGCTTCCCGACTGTCTTATCCCGGCAAGGGTGAAATGCCGGGCGCATTGTAGTGATGCCGGGCGCCGCGAGCGGACAGCCGCGGGGGGGGAGGGTTAGGTTTAGGGCTACCGGGGGGGACTTAGGGTTAGGCTAGGGGGAGGGAGGGTTAGGGTTAGGCACCCCCGGGGGGGACTTAGGGCTAGGCACCCCCCGGGGGACTTAGGTTTAGGCAGCTGGGAAGGGGGTGGTTAGGGTTAGGCACTTGGGGGGCAAGTTAGGGTTAGGCACCCCTAAGGAGGGTTAGGGGGGTTAGGTTAGTAAATACTTACCTATCCACGATCGGGATTTCCAGCGCTGTTGGCCTTCCGCTGTGTCGCACTCTGCTCCTGTCCTACTGTCCCCTGACTACCAGCTTGTGGCATCTCCCTCCCTCTCCACCACCACCCACAGAGCAGCAGAGAGCCAAATGTCAGACCAGCCATGCTGCAGTAATACTACAGGATAAGTGATATTAGGATGTGTAAGTACAGACTTGTACTTCCTATATATAGTGATTCTTTTTGTACATTACAAATATTATATATTAATCCAGATTGATTTGACCTATATATAGGATGTGCAGTGATTTGAATGGTTACAAGTAACCCATTTCCTATACTGGAGAAGAATTTCCAACATGACCCTATTTGTTTACTATATTTAGTCGTAGATAACAAATAGGTCTGGTGCTATAACCTACTTACATGATGGACTGCGCTTTCTGATATGATATAACTTATATTGGATTGTTTTCTGTATTGTACAGACTACGTTCCATGCTGACAGGGTTATTACTGACAGGGCAGGATGTGTTTTTAGACTGAAGGATAAAATGTGTCTTATTGTGTTTTTTCTTTACCATTACTAACACTTGTCTCAGAAACTGAACAAAATGTCTTTTCTACCAATGCTTTTTATGGATGTATTCTTTCTTTAAATTGTACATGTCTTCTATTAACAACGAACACATTTGACTTAAAACTGCACTACCACCAAGTAAACAAATTTACTGAGGGAACCACACCCCAGCCAGAGCCCTGGGCTTTTCCTGGAGTTCTGTATTACAGGCTTAATACAGTATAATCACAAATCAATTTAGTTAATAAGCTTGAAATCACAATCCCCAATCTCTTCACTGCTGTCCATGACTGGCCCTCCCAATTACACTTCCTCATTCCTAGCCAGGTTTGTAAGAGGAACAGAGCAGACCCCAGCAAGGGCCAGAAGCACCTTTTTTTATTTTTTTTTGTTTATTTAAACTGCACCACTACCTCGTAAAAAGAATAAACAACCAGATTAATATGCTATGTACAAAGGTCCTGGGTGAGTTTTGTTTTTATTTTTTTTTCAATAAAATGTTGACATCATCTTGATATGATGCACAGTATTTGCAAATATAATTCAGTATATCATTCCTAGCTGCTTTTATTTTAATTTTTTTCTACTGGTGCTATTTAACAAAAGGTATTTTTTATTATCACATGTACAACTTTAAATCAGTGCTGTGATTGCTCTAATACACAGGTTCTCAAACTCTGTCCTCAGGACCCTAAACAGTGCATGTTTTCCAGGTCTCCTCCCAGAATCACAAGTGAAATAATTTAGCTCCATCTGTGAATCTTTTAAAATGTGCCAGTGAATGATGAATACACCTTTGCACCTGCTGGGTAACCTGGAAAACATGAACTGTGGGGGGTCCTGAGGCCCGAGTTTGAGAACCACTGCTCTAATATATGGTCTAACGCAGAGGTTCTCAAACTCGGTCCTCAGGACCCCACACTGTTTTTGTTTTCCAGCAGGTGTATTCATTACTTACTGACACATTTTAAAAGTTCCACAGGTGAAGCTAATTATTTCACTTGTGATTCTGTGAGGAGACCTGGAAAACATGCATTGTTTTGGGGTCCTGAAGACCGAGTTGGAGAACATGTGATCTAACTAGGCTCTCACAACAGGAAACTTATTGGTTAATGCTTCAAATGGTGAATAATTGGGTTAAAGGCAGCTCCTCCTGTCCGATCCTTGTCAGTATCAGATCTAAGAAACAAACATAAAACAACAAGACAGGAAGGCGCTCATTATGTAGTAAGTACAACACCAATATCTGGCTAGTATAGGTGAATATAATATGTGTAAATGAGCTTATCTATTATTACCCCACTCCTAGACAATGGAATTCATAATACGCTCGTCCCATAGGGTGCCACATTTGCAAATGATCTCCAATTCTGGAATAAACCCCATCACCAAACACACAAAACGATCTCATAGTATAATATTATTATATTTAATATCTTGGACAATATGATTAACACTTACAATATAAAAACTTGGAAAATTGCATATCAACAATTCTGTGGAAGAAGACCATGGTAAGCCTGCTGCTAACTGTACCCAGGCGAGTACACGCTCCCAATGGTAGTGATTCTTCTGTGATGCGGGTGTCCAAAGGAATGTACAGGATCACCAATGCATTTCATTTCAAACACACTTTGAGTTGAATGATATCAGAAAAGCCCAATTAGATATTTTCAAGTACAGATATTGGTGTTGTATTTCTATACTCACATATAAATGTACTCACACTCATTGGTTTTGTGTGGGACCTGTGGTGTCAGTGACATACATATTGCTTATGATGACATCAGTGGTGTTATGCTTCTGCAAAGATTTTAATGTTTGGTATGCCTGAGAAAAAATGTTTTCTGTAAAATGAAATATAATAGAATGTTGCATTTAATCTAATGCAACTTGTGCCATTTCCATGGTATTACTGACCTTTTTGCATGTTTCCATTTGCTACTAGTGAGGAGACTCCTTATTGAAAACACATGGGGGCATATTCAGTTGTGTGCGAGAATAGTAAAAAAAACTCATACCTGCAAGGTTTTTCCTGCAGGTGCGGGTTTTTTGCTATTCTATTAGGTGCGTGGTTTTTTAAAAAACACTGGGAGGTTTTTTTTTCACGCACCTCCTGAGCAAGCATGATTTTTTCTGAAATCGATGATTTAAGGAAAAATCACCGGGACTTGCTCTGACACCCCCGCGGCACCCCCCCTGAGGACTAATTAAGCATTTGGAAGTATCCAATAAGCTTAATTAGTCCTTAATTACTCACCTGCTAAAGCGCTGTTTTCTGCATCATCTTCTGCATCCAGCGTCGGGAGACGACTCTTCTGCAGCAGGGTGAGTATGTCAGTGTGTGTGGTGTATGTAAGTGTGTCTGAGTGAGTGTGTGTGTGTGACCCCCGGAATGGGTGCTGGGAGAACTACATCTCCCAGCAGCCCTTGCTCCTCCCAGCAGCCCCCTCTCCAGTAAGAAGAGAGAGGGGAAGCCACTGGGAGCCGCGGAGACCCGGGCAGGTAAGTGACTTTTTATTAATTTTTTTAATTTACGAGGCACTGGGTTTTCATTGATGAAAACCCCGTGTCCACTGTTTTTATAATTGAATTTCCGCGGGTATCGGGAGCGCGCAAACCCGCAGGATTCCGAAATTGGGCGCAAGGTTTTAGACTCGCTAAACCTCGCACCCAATTGAATGTACCCCATGGAGTGTGACCACATTGCTACAAGGGTGTAGCTCATTCCTATTCTTGCAGACTACATAAGGGTGTGTGATCATTGCAGAAAACAGCAGGGTGGAAGGGGCCTTACGAGCGACACCTACAGTGTGAACAGGCACTAAGGCCCCCTCCTACTCACAGCATTTACTTGTTTATGCTAGTAGAAATGCATTTATCTTGTGTTTTCCTTAATGTGTAAAACGCCTAAACACAAATCAAATGACTCCTGAATCCGCTACATGCATTAAATTCAAAAAATGTAACAAATGTTCTGTAGAACATTTATATAGCTATAAATATAAATGTTGCTCTATCTATATATATATATATATATATATATATATATATGGTAGAAAGTGGTGGCAGCGGCTGCCACCACTTTCTACCCTGCAGTTTCTGTTATTTGCGGAGGGCACCTGGAATCACCAATTGAGGAGGAGTGCCAAGCTTTATGCTATTTTATATATATATATATCAATGGTGAAAAATGCTATTTAGTATAACCCTAGTAACAAGGATTTTTTGTGTCAGATGCGTGTTGCATGTATTTTCAAACAAGTGTAAAACATTTTTTTCTATAACATAACTTGACAACCATTTAATACTTCTGCATTTAGACATTATTGGTTTATTCATCATGAATGGGCAAACACAAGAAGCATAGCAAAGCTTACCTACGTTTATGTTAACATATAGTCCATTGTATTTCTTCCCCCAATGCCTCTTACGGGGCATGGTCAGATGAACGATTTTACCAACCATTTCAGACAGTATTAAATTTAATGAAATCAGCAATCACAACGATGTCAGCTATTGTTGCAGGAACACGCATCGTTCATCGTTGCAGGCCCACATGTCAGATTCTTTCAGATATGAATCGTTATCGTTCATATCTGACACAAATTAACCATTTGTATGCACTATTACTCATCATCACATATTATTGAGCTAATGAATTATATAGGGGTAATTAAATTGTTTTGTGGACAGCAATAATTAATGGGCGCCCAGTGTTGCAAGTAAATTGTCCTGGGTGCCCATTAATTATCACGGTCTTCATGCCCAAACCCTTCTAAAGTCCTGGTCATGCCCAAACTGCTGAGGGTGCGAGCAGAAATGCCTGCGCCAGTGGATATTGCGCCCAAACAGAGCAACAAATTAATTGCTCCGTCAGGTGCCCCCAAAAAATAGCAGCCTTAAAAACAATTGTATCGCCACCTATGAAAGTTTTCCTACCTTGGCGGATTTTGGTTTGTATTGGAAATATTCGGTAATACTTTTTCTAACCAAGGGTGGATAGCAAACACGAGGGGCACATTGAGAGGTTATAATCGTACCACGAATAAGCTTATCACATGTGGGTATGGGAACTGCAAATATAGCAACTTGTAATGTACCAGCAGCCATGTTCCCATGTGGTAGAATCTTGTAGCTGCTGAAAGAGGTAACTAGATGTGAAAAAGGACAAATTGCAATACATGTTGTGTAGAAAATGGGCGGTCAGTCAACCTGCAGCGATCTCTGGAAATGGCTGGTTCTACTCTGTGCAGGTGACAGGTGCGCTTTAAATCTTAACAATTGGAAAATCTCTGGCATTGCAGTCACAATCACTTTTCCCTACAGCAATGACTAAGGGCCTTATTCAGCAAGGATTGCAAGGCAATTGCGATCCTTGCAATAATGCAAATGCAGCAGGTGGTGTATGACACCCCCTGCTACATTTGCGATCCCAGCACTGCGACGGAGGTCCTGGGCACGCACAGATTTGATCAGCAGTGAACTTGCATTCACTGCTGAATCAGTCCAGTAACCTGCTACAAAGCCATAACTGCTGATTTCAGGATTTCCTACCTGCACATTCTGGCAGGCTTGTCCTGTGGCTATTGCAAGTTATTTTTAAATTTTCTTAGCATTTTCTTTTTTAGAATATTTACACGCAGCAGAACAAGGTACAAACACACATTTGTATATGTGGAGAATGGGGGATGCCTGGGCTATACCCAACAGGATACCCTTAAGCTTGCTACACACCTGTACAAATCCAATCACCTGATACTGAGCTGACGATTGGATAGGTGTGTACGCAGGAGCATTAGCCGATCATTGGCTTAACACTACTGCAATGGTTGGGATCGGGGTGTCACATATTATGTCCAGTTTAATATTGGTCGGCCCAACCTCCCAATCCCATAGAAGCCCATACACACTGAGCTATTCCTAGCACAGTGTGTACGGGGCTCACAGGCTCATGCTGGGTGCACACTTCTCAGCTGACTGGGAGCGTTTAAACTGATCAGCTGGGGATTGCAAAGGTGTGTACCCAGCATTGCTCCTGCAGTCTAAGGAGAGAAAAGGGATTCCCAACCAACCCTATAGAATAGCAGGAAAAAAAGAGAAATCTCTCCGGCGCTGGCAGAGGGTATAGCAATACTCCTGGTTATAACCTGACAACATGTGTCTCTATACAGTGTTCTGGGACTGTCCTGATAATTGTCTCAGCTTCACCCAATATAATGATCAACCTTTTACTCACACCGGAACGGACCATATGTAAAACACATTGATGTCTAATTAAATTACACGCTGTTTATTCTATATCTAAATTTAATGTGTATATTTACATCACTTAGTAGACCTTTGGATTGGCTTGTGATGATAGTAAACTATATATATATATATATATATATATATATATATTTATTTTTGTGTTTACATGTTCTGGTTGGTTATAATATATTAAGTATTATCTAAATATATAATTAAAATAATTTGCTATGTGGTACGATCATCTCAAGCCAATCCCGAGGTCTAAGCGCATTACATTTTAGTTTTTGGTTGTTTTGTTATGGAGCACATCTAGTGTATGCTGCATTGACCCCAGTACTTCAAACTGAAATTGGTGCCTGATTTTTTTTTTTTGTTACTATTTGATTGTTGTTAAGGGGTGTAAATATCAAACAGGAAAACAATCTGGTTAGATATTGAAATAGAAAGCTATTTTCAAGTGAGATATCACTCTATCAACGTGTTTTATCCTAAGCAATGAGTTTTTAAACTTGTTGCATATGATAAATGTTGCTCCAGCCAATCAGTTCCCAACTGTCATTTTTCAAATAGATGACAGTTAGGAGCTGATTGGCTGGAGCACTATTATCATACACAAGTAGTTTTAAAGATTGTTGCGTATGATAAAACTCATTCATAAATGAGGCCCTTAGTCTTGTGCAGGAGGTTATCTATGACATTTATTACTTTACTGAATAATAGTGATTTGTATCACAAGCAATAAATTGAACATAAGCCCCCTCACAGAAATAGTTCTACAGTATGTGGTTATATGTCTGTATCTGTACAGAGGGCAACCGGGGGGGGAAGGGCTTTATTAACGGTAAGTGCCAGCATTTATATTTATATATATAAACGATGATAAGTAGCACTCACTTAAAACAGCAAGCAACAGCTGGGGTGTCAGTCACTGCAAGCTTAGTCCAACAGGACCCAGTCCATAATATCCAAATGAAAGAAGTGCACTCACCAGACTTGATCCAAAGAAGTGAAAAAAATACTTTATACTTTAATAAAATAACGGCAAGTTGTCTATGGTTGACGTTTCGGTCCAAGCAAGGACCTTTTTCAAGACCAGCAATCTGCCACAGGGTCTACATTATGGCTGAGCCTGTGGCAGATTGCTGGTCTTGAAAAAGGTCCTTGCTTGGACCGAAACGTCAACCATAGACAACTTGCCGTTATTTTATTAAAGTATAAAGTATTTTTTTTTCACTTCTTCAGATCAAGTCCAGTGAGTGCACTTCTTTCATTCGGATATATATAATAATGTGTGTTTCAAGACCAGATCTCTCAAATTCGCCATCAGCTGTATATAGAAGGTGGTTATACATGATGCTCTGAAACCTTTGTTTACAACTGCTTTATTATGTGGACTTCAGAACATATTGCTGATCATCTGTATTTCAGTTTGTGACTGCCCAAGGTTGTTCTGCAATCCGTGCTGTACAGTACATAGCTGAATCCCAACATTCCATAAAGCTTGAAATGAACATTGCTTCACTTATGTGGAGGTCATTCATGCTACTTGTATTACAATGTTGTCACTATGTGACATTAGGTTGAAAATGTATTGTTGCTTACACTTCACCCTGTCTGCAGTTATGACACTTGGAATATGTTAAATGCAGCCACTGCTTGCTATTACTAATAAATCTGTTAATGTAATTATAGTCTGTTATTAAAGCAGGTACTTCTAGAAGTCTGTTTAACCAAAATGTGTCCCATTGTTTCAATTAACTGTTTTTGTTTGTCAAAATTGCTATTGTTATGTGTATAATGTTCATTGTAAAGCATTGAATAAATTGTCTTCAAAAAAAGAAATGCCATTTTTATTTAATCAGTGTAATTTAATAGTTTAAACCACTAGGCAACACACACAAAACAAGAGCTCTCTGGATGAACTGATGTTATGAATTAAGTTGACATAACAGTGCAACACCTCGCCCGATCCAGTGCTCCTGGGGGGTATCGGAAGGAAGGGTCATTGCAATAACAAAATTAGTTGAGTGTCCTGTAGTTGATAATGTTCCTCTTCTTTCACTGGTCTTGTAAACAGGCACAAGGTAACTTGACCGCTCTGGGATTTCTGTCCTTTTGCAAGGTTTTAGCCACATCTGCAACATAACAAATATTTTTGTATGTATGTGTATTGTTCAGGCAGACTATTAAAATATGAAGCTACCCCTGTATCGCAGCAATATTTCTGCATGTATGCAGCAACTGGTCAGAGTTATCGTGTGTGTGTGGTGCTTTGACTCACTTAAATTACATTTTAACAAGGGCACATAAATTGTAACCTGACAAATATTTGTACCATACATCTAGTATAGTCACAGAAAAGGTAATACAATGATCAATATCACATGTAATAAGTGCAGAAATATTCGATAATTCATGGTAATAGATTTAGGGGGATGTAGTCGGTATCAGGGTGGTTTACTTTTGTAAACCAGCAATTTTATATGGGGTGGAGAACCGAGGATAGCCATGGCTAAATTGGCTGAGCTGTCCTGATGGTGGTCTGGGAGTAACAAATGTAACAGCTTTTTCACAGGCAATCTTATTCAGATTTATCTCAGACTGGCTCTTGGACAGAGAGATGTAAACCTGCCATTTGCTGTATACAGCCTTACCGACTACTTACTCTAATAGCACACACCGCATTCTTCTATACCCTCCATATTCTAATCAACCCCCTGTTCAGGGATGTGTACTTTGCCTGGGTAGCAATTAATCGTAAACTGGGCAGAAACTTTGAGCTCTTTTTATACTATCCTTTGAGGAATCCTTTTCTCCCGGCCTGGATATGTCTAGTTACTTTAAATCTCACAATCATGAGATTTAAAGATGTGTTTGGCCCAATAGGCCATCTGAGATCTTTCCTAGATCTTCGTGATGCCTACAGTCTATCTAATAAACATTTATATATGTATTTATAAGCCAGTCGCTGCTTTGCCTCCACCTCTGCTGGAATCCCAATCCACTACTATCCCTTCTAACTTTTATTAAACAAAATACCTATCGTACAAAATATTTAATCCATACAGACCAGTCAAAACTCTAGGCCTCAACTGTACATAGCTGCTCTAAAGACCTCTTGTTCATCCCCATCTGATATTTTGGGTAATTTTGATTCAACCATTACCTATTCACAATCTATGTTACAGGAGGTCCATCTCAAAACTATAATTTATCCCAACTACAGCGTAAACATATGGTATCACTGCCTCCTTTTCCATAGTGTTTATCAATTCATTATACTCTAACTATCCAGCCAGATCCTTTAAGCTCTCCTATGTGCTAATTTTACCAACTGGGACTTAGGGCCTAATTGGAAGAGAATAATCCCTCTTTGTTGACTGTCACGGTGACTAAAATAGTTATAATTGTATTGTACAAGTAAATTATTTCTTGGCTGTGTGAAGACATAGCTGTTACAGTTACTATATTTTGATCTCTTTACGCTGCCAGATGTTCCATGACAAATGGGACCTAGACCATGACCATTTAGAACCTCAGCTTCAGACACACATCTATAAACTATTTGAAAATACTGAATGGTATTTGATGCTACAACTGCTTGCTTCTATTTGATATGTGTTCAAATGTAGTGACCTTCCTGTAACTCTGATTTCTCATCTGCTTTGATTATATTAAGTGTAGTTCTATTATACTTCCCCTTTTCTTTTGCTTTAGCTTTCCATATTTAATTCCCTTCCCCTCCCTTTTCCTCTCCTTCCCCTTTTTATCATTCCCTTTCCTTATCATAATTGTCAATAATTGTTTATTTTTATTATCGTTACAATATTTCTCACTGCAGACATATAAATATGTTATCACATATCTCTCGATAACTCGTACAGGTGAGGAACTGCCAGAGACAATAGTCGCCTCTGGGCACCAGCCCTGAAGGGGGCACCTCTTCTCCATTGTCCCAGCCAGCTTCCTCTGTCCCCTAGCAGTAAGTGCCCGCAGTGCAGCTATCCCTTCAGCCAGGGTCAGACTGGCCCGCCGGCAGGGCCGGCTCCAGGTCTACTAGCACCCTGTGCGAGAAATGTTCGAGCGCGCCCCCCAGTACTTCTGATAACTGAACAAAATTAATATATTTCCTATATTTTAATATTGATGCAGGAAAAGAAAACTAACACATTGTCCTCTAAATTCAATTGTATGTATTCTTTACTGACCATGGAGCATATTTTAATCTGAAATATAGATGTGTCCTGGTAGGTTGGGTCACATCTATATTTCACCTTACAATCACACACAATCCACCTGCTCACTGTGGTCACACACAGCGCTCCTCAGCCCATACTTGCCAACTCTCCCTCATTGTCAGGGAGACTCCCTGAAATAGCAGCAATCTCCCTGTCTCCCTGAAGAGTCCAGCAAACTTCCTGATTGCACCATTAAGTAGCTGTTATTTAAAAAAATATATATATACATTTAAATGTGTTCATTAGTATCATGTCCCTGCATGGGTTATAAGGCACAAAGACTCCTATGGCTACATGCATATTCTGAAAAGTATCAGTGCGTTTTCATCAACAAATAAAACTTACTAACTGCTTTGGGGCTCATTTACATTTGTATGTAAGTAAATTTATGACACGCCTCTCAGATGTAGCAGTACTTTACTGACGCGCTCATAGGTGCTGCTTTCACATTCTCCCTAAAATGTTTTATCAAAAGTAGGCAAGTATGGCTCAGCCACCCCCATCCAGACTCAGTTCAGCAAATGACCACTGAAGTGTGAAGTCACTTATACACAGTGCTCCTCAGCCTGGCCACAGTGGCCAGCCCCCCCTCCTTAGCCACTGTTCAGTTCCCACCCACAGTTCAGCAAATGCCCACTGAAGGCAATATCACAGACACAGACACGACTCCTTAGCTAGCCCCCCTCCTCACCTCACACTCAGCACCTGCAACTCATACTACTCCCCTCCTTGCTTACCGCCTCTGCTCTGGCTCTGCTACTGTTCATCCCCCCACCCCAATCGCTCAGTACCTGCTGTCTGCAATGCTGAGTAACTAGCTCAGCTGAGCTCACCACATCTACCATCACAAGTCACTACTGTTGGTGGTGCTGTTCAGTCTCTGTACCCCCTTCCCCCAGGCTCACTCTGCCCTGCAGTCACCTCCCTCACCACCAGTCCACTCCAGACAGACTGTCACTGTCAGTCTTCTAACAGACTCCTCTGGACTTGGCTGGTGCCTCCAGCAGCTTATTTAGTTAGTTAGCTGACAGTCTGTCACTCACTGTCAGTCAGGAGTCTCTGTAGTGTGTGTAGTAGCAGTGGTCAGGTGGCCCTGCCCAGGGCGCTAGTATCAATGATAGGCTGTGATGCAGTCACTGTATACGCACTCACCGAGTCCCTGAACCACCGGCAGTCTGTCTCTTTCCACAACTCGTCTCCTCCGTCCTGGGGTTACTGACCACCCACCTCAATGCAGTGCTCCGCTGGACTGGTCCCGTGGTCGTGGACGACTGCCACCCGCTTGCAATTACCGTCTCTGCGATAGCTAGCCCAGCCAGTTTCATCCACTGCCGCCGCCCACCGGAGTCAGAGACTGCACCACGCCCGGCCCGCCCAGCCCAGCGCTGCCCAATCCTGGCTGGCTGGGACTGGTGTCTTAGTATAGGGCGGCCGCAGGTGGGTGCGTCCTCAAGGATGCGGGGTGGGCAGCCGGGATTTTTCTTACAGAGAGACAGCCAAAGTGACAGTTAAGGGTCATTCAGACAGGGAAAATGCAGGCACAAAATTGGCGCAGTGGCGCCCTCGTGCGGCCGCTCAGGTGCAACATGCCTAGAGCCGGCAGCTTAAAGCATGCCGGTGGGCCTTCATCTGTTTGTGTGGCTGTCTGCATCAGCAGCATATACCAGTGATTCACTGGGAGGAGACAAGCTGCTGCAGGCGCTCAGGGTTCCCTGCAGCCATAGGGACAGATGAACAGCTCTCTGACAAACATCCCCCTTCCCTATGCTGTCTACATGCAAGAGACCGAGCCAATATGGCTAGCTCTGCTCCCTTTCTAGTTTCCCTGCAAGTCAATCTGCAGCAGCTAGCATCTCGACGGCAAGTAGCGGGGTTGGGGAGAGGGTTAGTGTTAGGCACTAGGGGGATGTTAGATTTAGGCTGCGGGAAGGGGGAGGGTAAGAATACTGACCAACAAGTCTTGGTATTCTAAGCCTTCAGGATTTTGACTGCCAGGATCCCTAAATTAAGTAGCGGGGTTAGGGTTAGGCACTAGGGAGAATGGTTAGGTTTATATTCAGGCACTGGGGTGGGAGGGCTAGGATACCTACTGACAGGTGTCTGTATCCTAACCCTGTTGGGATTTTGACTGCCTGGGATCCCGAGTGCCGGCATCCCGTATCCATCCCGTGATGGAGGGGTGGCGTAGTAATGGTGTGCGGGGGGGAGGTGTATTAATATTTTGTGTGTGTGTGTGTCTGGTGTATTCATATTATCTGTTAAATGTGAGTCACTGCTGATGGTCTCTGCATTGTATGACAGACACTGCAAAATTCTGCATTATACAGTATGGGGGTCACTGCAACACTCTTTGCATTACATGGCAGGCACAATGGCACTCATTACATGGCCAGCATTGCGACATTCTGTATTATATGGTGGGCACTGCGTCACCGGCAGGCACTGCAACGCTCTCTACATTATATGTGGGCACTGCAATGCTCTGTGCATATGGTTGCACTGATGGTCTCTGTATTATATGGAGGTCACTGCAACATACTCTGCACTACATGTTTGTCTCTGTCATGTTCTCTGCATTATATGGTAGTCAATAAAATGTTCTTCGCATTGTCTGGTGGTCACAAAAATGCTATCAGTATTGTATGGTACTCATTAAAAATGCGCTGAATATCGTCACAAAAATGTTCTCTATATTGTCTGGCGGTCACAAAGAATGCAATGGAATTAGTAATTTTTACACTACTGTACATGCGTAATTTTCTGAGATATCACTGTGCACAAGTCAAGTTAGCAGTCCAAAGTCGCATGGATCTGCATAAATGGGTGAATGCGAGCGGTATCAGGTTAGTGAAACTAGATGGGGAGTACATATAATACAACTCATTTTCATAGAGATGTCAAGGGCGTGTCGTTCATTTTACAAAGTTGAAGAGTCAGCATGGGGGGGGGGGGCACCAACATTTATCTTGCCTCTGGGCAACTGGGATGAAGTTATACCACTGCTCATGTACTTATCTGTATTTTGATTTGATATATTTGTATTCTTATTAGTAATCCATCTTATCTTTTTTATATACACATCTCAGTATGTTTCAGTGAATACCCTCCCCCCATTATTTGTAAATTGTTAAATCGTCAATAAACAGATATTTAAAAAGAAGAAAAAAATGTCATCAGCTGCCAGAAGCAGACAGACCGAGCTCCAGACAGAGGACACAGCTACTGCGGGATCATGCCATGGGATAGCAGCCATGTTTCTATTATGCTCAATGCTTTATCACTATATGCTGGGATAGATGCTACCATGTGGGTGGATTTCATTCCTGTTTAGCTCAGTTGGTTTATCCTGTACTTCCTCCAATATTGACTGTGTGTGTGACAGAACCCAGGGAGGACAACTGGCATAAGAGCAATCCATGGCATTTTTGGAAGATCTATAACTCACTATGTTAGTATGTATATGATTTACCTATATACTTCTATGTATGCATACATTTTGGTATTGGAGAAAACTATAGAAACACTATGGTGCGAGTGAATCCACATATTTAAATATATCATATGAGATATTCAATTGTAGTTGTGCTTTCCCAGTGTTACTCGGCTAGCATTCTTGTGGTGTTCTGTAAAGACCTCAAAACTGAATGGATTATGTGCCAATTGTGTTATTAGTATAGATGTGCACAGAAACCGACACAGGTGGTGCCGCTTCAGCAATTCCCTCTCCGCAGGGTCACCCTCCCCCCGAGTCTTACACTACTCACCTGGCAGCCTAGGTGACTAATCCATGTTCCAGGATGGAACAGGGTAGTCCATGACCCGGCAGAGGGGAAAGTGGAAAGTGCCGAGGTGGCACCCCCTGTGCCGGCTTCTGCACAAGCCTAGGTATATTTGAGTGCAGAAGATAAAAGTGTAGCGGTGTTTAGCCACTCACAAAATTGCAATTATGGCTAAATAAAAATCTACACTTTCAGATAGAAATCCTACTTTCCACTTTTAGAGAATAACAGATCTGCTAGATGAAAGAGAATACTGACCACAGGAACTGTATCATACAAGATCTTTGGGTAAGATTCTCCTAGTTTCTTTGTCTTTCTGTCCCAGCGTGCTCCATCAAGGTATAATCCATAAATATATACACCTATGGATAAAGAAGCATTAAAATAAATGTACAGTATTATATTTATAATCTAAACTAGGAAGCCTACACTTTATCAGTTATGTTTTTAATAGGATAGTGAAAGTACTTTGTTCCCTGTATGGATGCGGCCGGCGGTTCGATTCCCGTCAGCGGCAGCCCGACAGGAGCAGAGTTTGAAGCAATGGAAGCCTAACAGCGCTGGAAATCCCAATCGTGGATAGGTAAGTATAGACTAACCTAACCCCCCTAACCCTAACCCTCCTTAGGGGTGCCTAACCCTAACTTCCCCCCCAAGTGCCTAACCCTAATCCCTCCTCTAAGTGCCTAACCCTAACCACCCCCTTCCCCGCTGCCTAAACCTAAGTCCCTCGGAGGGGTGCCTAACCCTAAGTCCCCCCTCGGGGGTGCCTAACCCTCCCTCCCCCTAGCCTAACCCTAACCCTCCCGGGGGGGTGCCTAACCCTAAGTCCCCCCCGGGAGACCTAAACCTAACCCTCCCCCCCCGCAGCTGTCCGCTCGCAGCGCCCGGCATCACTACTATCGTGATGCCGGGCGCCGGTCTCCCGGCGTCGGGGAAATGCGGGTGTCCACATCTATCCCTTGCCGGGATAAGACAGTCGGGAAGCCGGCTGCCGGTATTTAGGCAGTCGGCTTCCCGATTGCTTCCCCCCTGTATACACAGTTTTATTCTTGAAAATATACAGTAATCATTTTGAATTGCAGTACCATATTAATGCTAAAAACATGAAACATCTCCATTGATCTCTCAAGACTAAGGGTAGATGTAATAATCTTCGAGTTGCAGAACGCAACGAGATTTCTGCATTTTCGTCTCTAGATTTATAGCGGCAAGAATTTAAAAGATAGAACTTGGTTGGTTGTGCCTTTTAAATTGTATCCACTTTAAATCTAGAGGCAAAATGTTGCGGCTGCCAGTAACTCGCAGGTTATTACATGTATCCCTAAGAGACCTGTCTCCTAGTCTAAGCTGCAGTGTTCTCTCACTAACTTTAAACTTTCTAGAGACCCATTAAGATCAAGTTTAACCTATCCCAATCTCATTTTTAGGATCCCTGCTCATCTTTCAACCTCTATCCAATGCTTAACACTATGCACTGTTCCTAAATTCTGGTTATAAGCTGAAGCTGACACATGTAGGGAATGCAAATGCAATAAGGGCCTGTGGGTTCTGCAACACAATCGAGATTGTTTCTGGGAGAAACAGAAGAAGACAATGTAAAATGACAATGTGAGCTGCCCATAATGCTATAAAGACTTATTCATACTTTGTGCGTTATGCTCTTTCTATTATTCATAAGCTCTCGTCTTTTTAATATCAGATTCTATACAAAATTACATGGTAAATTTGCCTATTGCTTTATAATATGCATATTATTTAAGAATAATACAGAAATTATATACCCTGTACTGTATAAGATCAGTTATATAACCATGTAAATGCAAAAGTCACAAGTGTTTATACAAGAAAGGGAACACTAAAGGAACCATCTTTATAATTAGTAGAGGGTGCACTATTTCTTAAAATATAAAGAATTTGTTTTTGTTTATAGGGGATTTAAATTAACCCATATATGGCAATAAAGAGCCCCAACACAATAGTTAGAAACCCCTGCTTCCCCCAAAGACTGACATACAAATGTGTCCACATGCATCTATCCTCCATGCGCTACAAGTCGTGCCACACATAAAGTGCGAGCTCTGTGCGACTTTTAATCTTCAAATGTGCCTTATTTATACAGAGATGCGAATAGCTAGCACAAGCATGTTCTCTGTGGGTACAGTGTCAGTGGCTACAACAGTGTCAGTGGCTGTAACGATTCACCCTGCTGGGACAGGCATGAGGCACCGGATGGCGTTGATTACACAGTGCCTGCCCAATAAAGTGCTGCTATCACTATACAGCTCTAGTCCTTTGCTCTCCCAGCTGTCAATCACAGTGCTCACTCAATTCAGTCCAGTTAACAGCAGGAGCACAGATGGAAACCCCCTCCACTCCTCCCCACTGAACTGCTACATGTCCTGATTAAAAGTGACAACAGCTTGATTTTGTTCCCTACTTGTTTTTAGTATTTAAAATACTGGTTCATTTATTTACAAAAAATAACTATTTTTTTATTTTTTTTATATATATATATATATATATATATATATATATATAAAGTACTTTGAGTGTTTGTAATAAAGTCATGTTATGTCAGTTAGGTAGTGATTACACTCTGATAAAAAGGTAAATGGCTATATTGGACTACAGCATGTATGACCACATTGGCTATATTGTACTACATGTACAGCATGTATAACCACATTGGCTATATTGTACTACAGCATGTATAACCACATTGGCTATATTGTACTACATGTACAGCATGTATAACCACATTGGCTATATTGTACTACAAGCATGTATAACCACATTGGCTATATTGTACTGCAAGCATGTATAACCACATTGACTATATTGTACTACATGTACAGCATGTATAACCACATTGGCTATATTGTACTACAAGCATGTATAACCACATTGGCTATATTGTACTACAAGCATGTATAACCACATTGACTATATTGTACTACATGTACAGCATGTATAACAACATTGGCTATATTGTACTACATGTACAGCATGTATAACCACATTGGCTATATTGTACTACAAGCATGTATAACCACATTGGCTATATTGTACTACAAGCATGTATAACCACATTGACTATATTGTACTACATGTACAGCATGTATAACCACATTGGCTATATTGTACTACAAGCATGTATAACCACATTGGCTATATTGTACTACAAGCATGTATAACCACATTGACTATATTGTACTACATGTACAGCATGTATAACAACATTGGCTATATTGTACTACATGTACAGCATGTATAACCACATTGGCTATATTGTACTACAAGCATGTATAACCACATTGGCTATATTGTACTACATGTACAGCATGTATAACCACATTGGCTATATTGTACTACATGTACAGCATGTATAACCACATTGGCTATATTGTACTGCGGAATGTATAACCACATTGGCTATATTGTACTACAGCAAGTATAACCACATTGGCTATATTGTACTGTGGAATGTATAATCACTTTGGCTATATTGTACTGCGGATTGTATAACCACATTGGCTATATTGTACTACAGCATGTATAACCACATTGGCTATATTGTACTGTGGAATGTATAACCACTTTGGCTATATTGTACTGCGGAATGTATAACCACATTGGCTAAATTGTACTGCGGAATGTATAACCACATTGGCTATATTGTACTGCGGAATGTATAATCACTTTGGCTATATTGTACTGCGGAATGTATAACCACATTGGCTATATTGTACTACAGCATGTATAACCACATTGGCTAAATTGTACTGCGGAATGTATAACCACATTGGCTAAATTGTACTACAGCATGTATAACCACATTGGCTATATTGTACTGCGGAATGTATAATCACTTTGGCTATATTGTACTGCGGAATGTATAACCACATTGGCTATATTGTACTACAGCATGTATAACCACATTGGCTATATTGTACTGTGGAATGTATAATCACTTTGGCTATATTGTACTGTGGAATGTATAACCACATTGGCTATATTGTACTGTGGAATGTATAACCACATTGGCTATATTGTACTACAGCATGTATAATCACTTTGGCTATATTGTACTGCGGAATGTATAACCACATTGGCTATATTGTACTGCGGAATGTATAACCACATTGGCTATATTGTACTGTGGAATGTATAACCACATTGGCTATATTGTACTGTGGAATGTATAACCACATTGGCTATATTGTACTACAGCATGTATAATCACTTTGGCTATATTGTACTGCGGAATGTATAACCACATTGGCTATATTGTACTGTGGAATGTATAACCACATTGGCTATATTGTACTGTGGAATGTATAACCACATTGGCTATATTGTACTACAGCATGTATAATCACTTTGGCTATATTGTACTGCGGAATGTATAACCACATTGGCTATATTGTACTGTGGAATGTATAACCACATTGGCTATATTGTACTGTGGAATGTATAACCACATTGGCTATATTGTACTACAGCATGTATAATCACTTTGGCTATATTGTACTGCGGAATGTATAACCACATTGGCTATATTGTACTGTGGAATGTATAATCACTTTGGCTATATTGTACTACAGCATGTATAATCACTTTGGCTATATTGTACTGCGGAATGTATAACCACATTGGCTATATTGTACTGTGGAATGTATAACCACATTGGCTATATTGTACTGCGGAATGTATAACCACATTGGCTATATTGTACTGTGGAATGTATAATCACTTTGGCTATATTGTACTGTGGAATGTATAACCACATTGGCTATATTGTACTGTGGAATGTATAATCACTTTGGCTATATTGTACTACGGAATGTATAATCACATTGGCTATATTGTACTACAGCATGTATAATCACTTTGGCTATATTGTACTGCGGAATGTATAACCACATTGGCTATATTGTACTGCGGAATGTATAACCACATTGGCTATATTGTACTGTGGAATGTATAACCACATTGGCTATATTGTACTGTGGAATGTATAACCACATTGGCTATATTGTACTACAGCATGTATAATCACTTTGGCTATATTGTACTGCGGAATGTATAACCACATTGGCTATATTGTACTGTGGAATGTATAACCACATTGGCTATATTGTACTGTGGAATGTATAACCACATTGGCTATATTGTACTACAGCATGTATAATCACTTTGGCTATATTGTACTGCGGAATGTATAACCACTTTGGCTATATTGTACTGTGGAATGTATAACCACATTGGCTATATTGTACTGTGGAATGTATAACCACATTGGCTATATTGTACTGTGGAATGTATAATCACTTTGGCTATATTGTACTGCGGAATGTATAACCACATTGGCTATATTGTACTGTGGAATGTATAATCACTTTGGCTATATTGTACTACAGCATGTATAATCACTTTGGCTATATTGTACTGCGGAATGTATAACCACATTGGCTATATTGTACTGTGGAATGTATAACCACATTGGCTATATTGTACTGCGGAATGTATAATCACTTTGGCTATATTGTACTGCGGAATGTATAACCACATTGGCTATATTGTACTACAGCATGTATAACCACATTGGCTATATTGTACTACAGCATGTATAACCACATTGGCTATATTGTACTACATGTACAGCATGTATAACCACATTGGCTATATTGTACTACATGTACAGCATGTATAACCACATTGGCTATATTGTACTACAGCATGTATAATCACTTTGGCTATATTGTACTGCGGAATGTATAACCACATTGGCTATATTGTACTACAGCATGTATAATCACTTTGGCTATATTGTACTGCGGAATGTATAACCACATTGGCTATATTGTACTACGGAATGTATAACCACATTGGCTATATTGTACTGTGGAATGTATAATCACTTTGGCTATATTGTACTGCGGAATGTATAACCACATTGGCTATATTGTACAGCGGAATGTATAACCACATTGGCTATATTGTACTACAGCATGTATAACCACATTGGCTATATTGTACTACAGCATGTATAACCACATTGGCTATATTGTACTACATGTACAGCATGTATAACCACATTGGCTATATTGTACTACATGTACAGCATGTATAACCACATTGGCTATATTGTAAACCTTTCACATGATGCTTATGATGACTATGAAGCAGCAATGACTGCTTATTACCATCCTCAGGTGCATGTTTGTATTCCTTATCTTCTAGAACCTCAAAGTCGAAGCCCAGCAGGTCAATGGGAATTGTGTACTTGCGGGCATAATTCTGCTGCGCGCCTGTTAGAAATGCTTGTGTGAAGAAAAAGCCTGAGAGCCAAAAGGTTGGAGGGTTTCCATTTTCATACCAGTCCTGTGTTAAATCAAAAAAATTAAAATATAAATGACTGCAGAGAAAAGTAAATTAATTGTATTCTGTTTCAATGTGTGATTGTTCATAAACCGTATAAAATCCAGAAATAGCAAATCCTAGATAAAGCTGATAATGTTATCTACACATTCATTCTGTACAAGCTGTGTGCTGGTTAATAACAGTATCCCAAGAAAAACAAGTTCTTCCTTTTAATACTCACCACAACTCACTTCAATTGAGTATTTTTATTGAAGTTTTTTTTTAGAAAGAAATAAAGAACAGAACAAAAAGGCAAAGAAATATGTGCAACAGCAAAACAGAAAAATGAGCATAATAAAAACAACCAGGCATTGAGATGCTGCCATAGTATGACATGCTAATCCACAGAGGAACAGAATAATACACTTAATTAGAGACAATACAGGATTACAATATAAATAACAGTGGAGGGAGGTGGTGGGGACACCCAAAGAGTATTACACAGAAGTAGTCACCAGGGCAAGTCGGGGAGACTGCCAAAGAATAAGAATAATACATTTATTTATATAGCGCTTTTCTCCTAAAGGACTCAAAGTGCTTTACATTTACAGTACAAAATACAAAATAAGCTTAAACAAGGGACATTAGTGAAATGCTTGGGTGAATAGGTGAGTCTTGAGTCTATTTTTGAAGCATTCTAGAGTGGAGGCGTCTTGAACTGTGCGGGGAAGTGAGTTCCAAAAGGTTAGAGCCACAAAACTGAAAGCTCGACCCCCAGACGAATTCCGTGAGATTCTAGGTACTGTTAATAGTCCTTAGTCAACAGATCGCAGTATCGAGAGGGACTGTAAGGAATCAGAAGCTGCTTCAGGTACCCTGGGCCATGGTCATGTAGGGCTTTGTAAGTTAGTAAGCCAATCTTGAAAACAATTTGACATCTGACAGGCAGCCAGTGAAGGGAATAGAGAATGGGTGTTATGTGGCTGGAACGGGGCTGGTTGGTTAATAGCCTGGCAGCTGTGTTTTGTACCATCTGCAAGCGGTGCAATTCTTTTGCTGGGAGACCGAGGTAGAGGGCGTAGCAGTAGTTTAGGCGTGATGATATAAATGCATGTATGACTATAGGCAGATCTGAGGGAATTAAGTGCTTGATTCTCGCTATGTTCCTCAGATAAAAGAATGAGGATTTGATTGTGGCTGATAACTGATGTTTAAGTGTCAGGCCACTATCCAGGACAACACCAAGATTCTGCACATGTTCAGTGTTTTGTAATTCTGAACCCCCAAGCGTAACGCCTGTTGGTTGGCTATGCTGTAGCCCTGTCCTGTGACCTATCATAAGGATATCTGTTTTATCAGGGTTCAGTCGCAGCCAACTGGCACTCATCCACTCCTGAAGCTCAGCTAGGCAGCAATTTAGGGTTGTTATTGGGTCCTTTGTACAGTGAGCAAAGGACAGGTACAGTTGTGTTTCATCTGCATAGCAGTGGTAGACAAGGCCATGATGTCTGATTATTTCACCCAATGGTAGCATGTATACTGCAAAAAGCATGGGAGATAGTATAGAACCCTGTGGGACACCGCATGGAAGTGACACTGGTGATGAAGAGTTTACTCCAGAAGAAACTCTTTGTGACCTGCCAGTGAGAAATGATTTGAACCAGCTAAGGACTGTGCCATCCAGTCCACAGAAATTTTTCAGGCGCTCAATTAGAATCCCATGGTCCACAGTATCAAATGCTGCTGAGAGATCCAGAAGGTTTAAAATTGAACAATCACCTCTGTCTCTTGCCATCAGAAGATCATTAAGCACACATACCAGGGCTGTTTCAGTGCTATGTCTTCTCCTGAATCCTGACTGGAATGGATCATAAATATCATGGGTAGACAGGCGGGTTTCCAGTTGCATTACCACCACTTTCTCAATGACCTTTCCTAGAAAAGGAAGGTTTGATACTGGTCTAACTCTATAGTTGGTCATGCAGTCGGGGTCTAAGTTACGTTTTTTTAAGAAGTGCTTCCTTTAGTGGTCCTGGAAAAATGGCTGTTTGCAGAGAGCATTGAACTACTACAAAGAGACCATACTTCAGATGTGCCAATCAGGCTGCAGCTTAGGGGGCACTGCGAGCGATCTCGCAGAAAAGATCCTGCGCATGCGCAGTCCACTCGCCATCAGACTTGTAAGAAACCATCGGGTTTGCGTACAAGTCTGAATTAAGCCTATAGGGCCTGAATCAGAGATGGATGAAATAGCTACAGCAGCTGTGCTACAATATGCTTAATGCCGCAGGAGACGTCTTGTGTAAATAGACTCCTCCTGCCGGATTCTCTGATACGGTGCTGCATCTTAAGACACAGCATCGGATCATCCGTGTGAACATTGATCATCGGAATACCCCCAGGTTACTCAGAATGACTGGAGAATTCATGCAGCTGAAGTCAGTGAAGATGTGTCCAGAACGCAGCCACTAGCTTCAGCAGTCCCAGAAAATGCTGCCCATTACCACCCCTTCTCCACCCCCAAACGGTTGCAGCATGTCAATCATGCTGCAGCTTAGGGGGTACTGCAACCGTCATCACAGACACATGCACAGATCCACAACCATCGTAGATGTATATAAACCATCGGGTTTGTGTACATCTCTGAATTAGGCCCATAGGGGACCATGCATCATCACATAATTTCTTGGAAAGCAGGTAAATATGTGCATTTTATTACTGATATCTCCTGCTTTCATATCCGTCCACCCCTGTCCGGCTCCATCTGCCAGATGCTGGGGCATTTTGCGCCTGCATGAAGCCCGATTCATTCAGGCGCATTAGCACTGGAGAGTTAGACTCGGCAGTGCTAACTTTCACTGATACAGAAGTAGTAGGGAAAGAGATCGTAGAGACAGCTGATTTTCGGTTTAGCGGTCTCCGACCTCTAGCGATGTTGAATTGCTCCGGTAAATATGTGTCCACCGCTGCTACTTGCAGCAAGTTGAATACTTACTTATCGGGGGCCGCCATAAAGTTGTAAATATTTAGAGATTATTTAATGTTGAAGCCAAACATACAGATTAGCAGGACCAACCCTTATCCTTTATCCCAGTCTCACATACACATCTCTTATCAACAGTGGGATGGAGTAATTCAACCACCGGACGGAATGCCGGCTGTTGGAATCCTGGCATCGAAATCCCGATGCGGGACTAAACATAGGCATCGAAATGCTGACGCCAGTTTAGACACCGGAATCCCGACTGCAGCCATGCCGAACGTAAGTACCCCGGGGCACATTAGCTGTTAGCCGAGGGGGGGGTCCGAGTGTTAGGTTTAGGCACCACGGGAGGGGCTAGGCTTTGGGGGGGGAGGTTAGAGTTAGGCACCACTAGGGAGGGGGGGGGGGTTAGGTTTAGGCACTTATGGCGAGGATTAGGGTGCAGGGTGAGGAGGGTTGGGGAGCAAGAGTCTGCATTTTGACAGAAGGCATCCCGACATCAAGAATGATGTCTAGTGTGATCATAGCTTGATGTCATTCTACAATCAGGATATTTTTAACAGAAGTGACATTAAAAAACGTAGAAAACTACAAAACTTGCCTTTTGTTCTAATTTAATAAGTTGTGGAGATTCAACTATAAAAATTTAGCACAGGAGAGTCTGAGATCTGAGCTTTACCCATGAGGAAGGCTCTGGTGGAATAAATGTTACGTCAGAGACCTCAAAGGGCACCATATGTATAAGAAGCAGACGTTGATGAAGAATATGTTGCTACCTCTGAGACTTTAAAATTATGCTTTAAACCCTGTCTGAGGCTCGCAAGTTTTGGGTGATTCACTCTCTACACCCATTGCTAACTGTATGCTGAATTAACCTGGACTGTATTAAGGGCCGGATCCACTACGAAATGCAACTGCGAATGCAATAGCGATTACGCACTCAGTTCAACTGCGATAGCATGCTAATCCATTGCGATCGCTATGCCATCGCAGCATAACATAAGGACGCTCACTTTACCTTACACACATCCGTAATGTTTAGCAAGACTGAGAAAACATCGGTTCAATAGAGTACCATCGCATCCTCACGCACACTTGCACAAGCCCGGACCTTACTCAGAAATTGCTAACTTCCATGCACGCTATCAGGCCTCAGGCTGCATAAGGCATCGCAGTGGATAATTTATGCATGCCCATGCAACGGTGTGCAAACGCACTGGCACGTCTGCTTTCGGCCGACCACCCCCCATTACCACCCACAAACGGCACTTCCTGTCAATCACTCTGCGATGAGTCTGCGTAGTCATACCGATCGCAGTGGATTGTTCACGCATGCGCAGTATGCCGCAATCCGCTGATTGCGTGCATATTAGCAACTGCATTCCTTGCTGAATCAGGCCCTAAGTCAGTTACTGTGCTAACACATTGTTTACAAAGGTCTTTAGCGAATCCAAGTAAAAGAAGTCAGCGGTAAGTTCTGTATAAAAGATAAATATGTGCCACATTGAAATATCTGAATCAGAAATGTAAAACCTGGTGTCTATGCAGAGAGAGATCCTGATGAAATTGTTACTATGGGGCATATTCAATTGGGTGCGAGAATAACTAAAAATCCGCACCTGCAAGTTTTTTTCCTGCAGGTGCGGATTTTTTGCTATTCAATTTGGTGCGTTTTTTTTTTTGTTATTTTGCCGGGAGGTTTTTTACTCGCACCTCCAGAGCTAGCGTGATTTTTCCTAAAATCTTCATTTTTAGGAAAAATCAGTGGGACTTGCTCTGGGACCCCGGCGGCACCCCCCCTTAGGACTAATTAAGCAAGTGGAAGTTTCTAATTAGATTAATTAGTCCTTAATTACTCACCCTCCGAAGTGCTGTATTCTTCATCCAGCGGCGGGATCCGGCTCTTCAGCAACCGAGGTGAGTATGTAGTGTGTGTGGTCCTTGTAAGTGTGTATGAGTGACTGTGTGTGTGCGCGCCCCGGTGTTTGAGTGGCCCCCCCGGAATGGGCGCTGGGAGAACTACATTTCCCAGCAGCCCTTGCCCCTCCCACGAGCCCCTGGAGCCTCCCAGGGTTCCCCAGGACTCCCAGCAGCCACCTCTCCAGTAAGAAGAGAGAGGGGAAGCACCGGGAGCCACGGAGACCCTTGGCCAGGTACGTGAATTTAATTTACGTGGCGCAGGGTTTTCAGAGCTGAAAACCCTGCGTCCACTATTTTTTAAATTGAATACCGTGGGTAGCAGGAGCGCGCATACCCGCGGTACTCCTAAATTGGGCGCAAGGTTTTTGCCTCGCTAAACCTCGCGCCCAATTGTATATGCCCCATGTCACTACTTATTTTATAGAATGCACTTGATAAATGCTAGCTAGGAGCTGACTGGTTACTATGGGTAACATTTCCACTCTTTAGAAGGCTTAATACCGTTACCCCTTAGTGAGGCTGTCAGACACGCTGTTTCTATGTAAACAACATTTCATCTAAATAGCACGAAACATATGATGGTTTTTCTATAGCACGTTGCCCAAGATGGGCAGTAACATCCATACTACAAAGGAGGCAGACACCTTGGGCACACTGCAGTGGTTACAGTGGGAGAATATATATGCCATACAAAGTTTAAAATACTTATAGAATCATCAGTACGGAGGAGTAATGACCCCACCCAATAAAGAACCAGGTGAGCAAGCACGCTCCAGAAATTACAATGGATGAAATAAGCAATACATGGAAATGTTCCCTCCTTAGGGGTATCTTTACTATGTTTTGCTTTTTTCTGCAGTTTTCCAAACCATGTTAATCCCAAGTATTGTGTGGGTCCATCTCAAATTAATAACCAACCCTAGACCTCTAAACCTAGTAACAAAATAGGTGTACCCTATTTATTTCCCCTATGGCCCCCTCTTCTAACTGGCACCAAGCTAAACCAGCCACTACAGCTAAACCAGCACTATAGGAGGAAGACGAAGAGTGGGGTCCCCCTGCCATAATGTCACCTAGCACTAGACTGGTCAGCCCGGGGATAGAATCCTAAGGGGGAAGGCGGGGAAGACATGCACACTGCCGCCCTGACACAACCCTGAATGGCCTGATGGGCCGTTCTGGTCTTAAATCGTGGCCGAGTAGCACCACCTCCTGGCGCTCTGCTCAGCTGGGACACAGAGACGGGGCATGCCATGAGGCAAGGCCCCAGTGACTTGTGGCATGCACCCATGAGACTTAATCATGCCCTTTTTTCGACAAGGCCAAGCCCCTTTTGTGAGTGTGCACGAATATGGAGCTCGCACAGGGTGGGCTGCCAGGGCTGTTCTAGAGCCCCGTCCATGCATGACTATGTTTTGCTTCCATTAGAGTCTAGGAAAGTGCAGTAGGTGGCCTGTGAAGCAGGTCTTCAACTCCAGTCCTGAGACATCCAGACATTAGTAAGAACATGTCCCACCACGGACTGTGATGAGGGGGTTATGCATTGTAGTATTAGGCTGCACGGCCATGTGCTTTATCTGGGAAACTTCTACCGCTTCTCAGCTCCTGTGGTGTTTCTCTGGAGTAGACAGACTCGGTTTGTTCCCAGCAAGGAAGTTCCTCTAAGCACCCCTCTCCAATATTTCAGAGGGACGAGTAGTCTCCTTTCCCCCACTGTTCTGACGCCCATGTTGTCAGGATAATGGTTTAAAAACCGATTGGATTGATGGCAGATTTAACATGACTGTCAAACCTAATGCTTAGTAAATACTATGGGCCTGATTCAGAGCCGGACGCAATTAGCGCTCGCTCGTCCTGAAAATAGGGGTGGCTATTCAAATGAACCGTTCGCTGTTTGCGGTCTGTTCACGCCTCTAGGTCTGAACGAGCGGACAAAACTTGCGGTCGTTTTTTGGGAAACTATGCCCCCTGGCCGCTCGCATCCTACGTCATGTCCGCTATTTATTAGATTAATCGAGTACATCGAACAGGGTATGAACTGCTCGCTATTCTTGTGGTTGGTTTTTGCTACCACAATTTTGCGAGCAGTTCTGGCTTAAAAAAAACCCAGTGACGTGGGCAATGACGCTGCTGTTTTAAATATGCACACCCATAAAACGCCCGGTTTGACCTTTAAGCACGTCTGCGAATGGATCTTCACTCCGCGTTTTCAAGCACCTTTCCCTGTTACCACCCACATACGCCTCATCCTGTCACTCAAATTAGCAGGCATTCGCTATTTTGCGAGCACATGAATTTCGGCCGCACTGACTGGTTCGCGCATGCGTATAACGATCCGTACGCATGCGCAGTTGGGCAAACATTGCTCGGAGCGAACAAACTGGCGCTTACGAGTGGCTCTGAATCAGGCCCTATATTTCTAGACACTAACCCGCTGGCGATGTCCATCACTTTGCAATTGACAGCAAAACTGACTCTTAGTAAATCTTGAGAACATGAGTTTTTTGGGTTTGCAAACTTAAAACTCCCCACCACCAATAATTTTAAATCTTCATTTTATAAGCAGTATGCATTTGATTTGCTGCATGAAAGGCAGATCTATTATAAAATAAACAGTAAATTATCCATTATGTTCATGTAGTGGAGTAACTAGGGGGGGTCGTGCAGGGCATGTGCCCTGGGCACAGTGGGAACGGCGCGCAGGGGTGGCTCCACCGACCAAGGTCCAGGACAGTGATTTCAAGTCAGTGTAGTGCGAACCGCACAGAGGGCCTGATTCACTATGGTTCGCTATTCTGCTTATACGTACGCAACTGCGTTGATAATATCAGCAGTTTTAATGATTGCAATCACATTGCGTACACTGCCTGACACTTTCCCTTACTCACATCTGTATACTTGATCAAGATAGTGAAACAATCGGTAACATCGAGTAACATCGGACAGAGTAGCCCAGACCTTACTCGGGAATTGCTTACTTATGCGCACGCTATGACGCCTCAGGTGGCATCTTGTATCGCATTGGATAATTTATGCACGCCCCTGCAATGGCATTGAAACGCACTGGCACAACTGCGTTCGTCCGACCACCCCCCAGTCACCACCCGCAAACGGCACTTCCTGTCAATTACTCTGCTCTGGGTCTGCATAGCCTTTGCAATCGCATTTCTGTTTGCAATGGCTAGTTCGCACATTTGCACTGCGATGCATACGCATATGCAGAACGCAACAATCGACCGATTGCGTCCATCTTTGCAACTGCGTTCTGTGATGAATCAGGCCAGGAGTGCGGTCCGCACTACAGAGTAACAAAAACATTGCCGCCGGCGCCGAGTAGTACACCCGTACTATCCAGAGGCGTGTGTTAGTTTCAGCAGCCAATGAGAGTCAGACAGACTTTCATTGGCTGCTGCACCCACGGCTCACTCATGAGCTCCTTCTTCCAGTTCCCACAGTGGGTGATGGGAGAGACGTCATGACGTGTCTCCCATAGTGACGGATGGGAGGAGGGAGGAGTTCTATATATGTAAGGGGCACTGCATAGGGGGGAGCACTACTGGGGGCACTGTATAAGGGACACTGCATAGGGGGGACCACTACTGGGGGCACTGAATAAGGAGCACTACTGGGGGCACTGCATAGGGGGGACCACTACTGGGGGCACTGCATGGGGGGACCACTACTGGGGGCATTGTATAAAGGGCACTGCACAGGAGGGGCCACTACTGGGAGCTCTGTATAAGGAGCACTGCATAGGGGGCACCACTACTGGGGTCCATGTATAAGGGGCACTACTGGGGTCCCTGTATAAGGGGCACTACAGGGGTCCCTGTATAAGGGGCACTACTGGGAGCCCTGTATAAGGGGCACTACTGTGGGCACTGCATAGAAGGGGGCACTATTGGGGGCACTGCATAGGAGGGGGCACTGTATAAGGGGCACTACATAAGTAGTAAGACTGGAGCCACATAAGATTGGAGCCACATAAGACTGGAGCCACTGAATAAGGGGCACTGCATTGGGGTGACCACTACTGGGGGCACTGCACAGGGGGGACCACTACTGGGAGCACTGTATAAGGGGCATTCCATAGGGGGGGACCACTATGGGGAGCACTGTATAAGGGGCACTGCATAGGGAGACCACTACTGGGGTGCCTGTATAAGGGGCACTGCTGGCGGCCCTGTATAAGGGGAAATACTGGGGGCTCTGTATAAGGGGTACTGCATAGGGGGAGCCACTACTGGGGGCACTGCATAGGGGGAGCCACTACTGGGAGCACTGCATAGGGGGACCACTACTTGGGGCTCTGTATAAGGGGCACTATGGTGGGCCCTGTATAAGGGGCCCTACACTACTGGAGGCACTGTATAAGGGTGCAGTACTGGGGGCACTGTATAAGGGTGCATTACTGGGGGCACTGTATAAGGGGCACTACTGGGGGCACTGTATAAGGGGCACTACTACAGAGGGCACTGCTACTGGGGACATTGCATAAGGGGCACTACTACAGTGGGCATTGTAAGAGGGGCACTACTGCTGGGGGCATTAAGGTGCATATGGAATCGAAAGGAATGTTCCCAGAGTGACGAGAAACGCTGGTGTGTCATGTTGACACGCCCCCTTGTGGCATGTCACCACCCCCACTTTTTCGGAGCGCACACATATTGGAAGGGGGCTCAGTTTTTTTTTACTTCCACTGGGCTCCAAATATCCTAGTTATGCCACTGTGTTTATGTGAACAGCAGGTCCCAAGGCTATGGCCACCTGCTGAGGTACAATCAAAGCAAAGAGAACTTATTACCTTACAAAAGTCTGCAGCTCCAGGAGCAGTCTGAGGTACTTTGTATCCCCCTGCACCCTTTTATACGATGGACACTTGGGTTCACACTTGTTCTCACAAAAGTTGATCATGTGTATATAGCACATTATTGTTTCACTAAGAATACTAAGAATTTCATTTTCTGTATAACTTTCACATATCGTGGCTTGTGCTATGCACAGAACACTAGGTAAGGCCATAGCATATACGCTGCTAGCTTCAAACTATCAGAAATGTTCATCGATGAGGAATGTTTAGTGTTCCTATATTGTTACTCTGTGAATAAAATAAATGTAAATTGGAAGGTCTCCTAGCAGATTATCAGTTACTAAACACTAGCAGAATTACTAGCAACACTGGATGGGACATTAGTCATAAGAGATTTTGGCCCTCATTCAGAGCCGTACGCTCTGAGCAGAGCGCACGCTCTGAATGAGGGCCGGGCTCCATTTTCATGGAGCGTCCTCCTGGACGCTCGTATAGCTGTGGGTCACCACCCACAGGCTATACGAGCGTGCTTTTTGATGGCCGCGATGGTCGAGACCATCGCGACCATCGAAATTGCGAGCCGGAGCCTGCGGTTGAGGTTTTCAACCGCAAGCTCCGGAGTGATTTTGGCTCTATCAGAGCCAAAATCACTCCCACTGACATCACTAGTGATGTCAGTGGGCCGGCTTCTGACGGGAGGCGTTCCCGTGGGAACGCCCCCGTCAGGGAGGCACGCCCCCGGCACGCCCACCAAAGGGGGCGTGCTGTCAATCAACATTGACAGCACGCCCCCTTTGATCGGACACAACGAGCGAAGGACTTTCCTTCGCTCGTCGCGTCTGGCGCATGCGCACAACGGAGCTCCCTCCGTCGTGCGCATGCTCAGTGCAGACCATCGACCCACTTGCGAGCGGACAGCCGCTCGCGAGTGGGTCTGAATCAGGCCCTTTGTCCTGTTCACCTATCACAAAGTTCATCAAATCGTAGCTGCAATTAGTGACAGCAGTAGAGGTAACATTGATTGGTCCTTATAACTGCGGGGAGAATTACCAACACCTATTATTTCCCTATTGCTAATTACATCACAGATGTAGCAATATTTTAGTTATTGTAGATTTTATTAGTGGTGTTGGTGGAGAAAGCTGCTAACCTCTGGTCTGTGCATACTGGAATGGAAATGATAATTATTTATGCTGCTAATATTTATCAGTTGAGCAGTGCTTTGTGAAAGCAGTGTGAATAATACAAATTGCCATCTGTCTTGTGTATCTGTATCAGCTGTTATTTTGGTAGCTATATGACAAATAGTAAAGTCTAAGTGATTCTTACACGCATCAGTAAACAGACTGCTGTACACAACAGATGTATGAGTGAACTCTGTGCCTCTTCTTTTTATTACATAAGGTTATGCAGTTTTCTAGATTGTATCTAGCGCTATAGTAATGCTGGCAATACACTAGCGTGATTTTAGATACATCGTACGATGCATTGTGTGGAAATCGTGTAGTATATAGGTAGGAATACGATCCGATGCGCGCTCCCACCGCTGTTCTATCGTATCTTATGATCAGACGTGCAGCCCATATTATCCATCGTAAGCGTATGCAGATCGTGGCGTGTATTTGTGCATGCGATGCATCGTGCATCGCCCACTTCCCCTTACGCACATCCGTATACTTGATCAAGATAGTGAAACAACCGGTAACATCGAGTAACATCTGATAAATTAGCCCAGACCTTACTCAGGAATTGCTTACTTATGCGCACGCTATGACGTCTCTTGTATCGCATTGGATAATTTATGCATGCCCCTGCAATGGCACTGAATCGCACTGGCACGTCTGCGTTCGTCCGACCACCCCCCCACCCGTCACCACCCACAAAGGGCACTTCCTGTCAATCACTCTGCGTAGCCTTTGCAATCACATTTCTGTTTGCAATGGCTAGTTCGCGCATGCACACTGCGATGCATACGCATAACGCAACAGTCAACCGATTGCGTGCATCTTTGCAACTGCATTCCATGATGAATCAGGCCTGGAGTGCGGTCCGCACTACAGAGTAACAAAAACATTGCCGCCGGCGCCGAGTAGTACACCCGTACTATCCAAAGGCGTGTGTTAGTTTTATAAACACAAAGAGTAAAGGAAAAGAAACTGTCATGGGTGGTGCACAACAGTTTCTTTTCCTTTTCTATTTGTGTTTATATGTATAATACAGTTGTCAGTGGTAGCACCCATCAACAATATTTTTTGATGATATATTAGGAGGGCCTCTGTTAGTTTCTCACTTTCGAGAAAGGATATAATCATTCTTGTGCGACTGTAATTGCTTCTATGTGTAAAGCTGCATACACACACAACGATTTAGTTAATGAACGATTTTAGTAAACGATTTTCTACCTTGAAAAAATGAACTAAAATCGTTTACTAAAGTTGTTCATTTACTATGTTCATTTAAATGTAATGAACGATTTTTATGAACTACAAACGATTTTTGCATATTAACTTAATGAAAATCGTTGAGTTGACAAGTCTGACTGAACTACAAACTACAAACTACAAATGTGAACACGCATGAACAATAATCGTTCATCGGTTGACTCACAAAGTGAACGATTTTCGTTCAAAAAATCGTTGTGTGTGTATGCACCTTTAGTTTTAGCAGCCAATGAGAGTCAGACAGACTCAACCTGAATCATTTCACTCATCCCTGGTACTGTATTTTATATCTGTCTCCTTTTCTACACGCAGAGCACCACCTGCATACCCATGTGGGCTGGGCACCAGCTGACCACTGCACTTTAAAAGTTTAGTTGAAAGTGAAACTGCATGTAAAATGCAACGGCTTCCATATGGAATGGGATTGAAATGCCGGCAGCTGTTTAGCCGGTTCAAATCCCGACAGCGTCAGCCCGAGAGCATGAAATCTCGACTGCATCAGGTAAGTTACCTAACCCTCTCCTCTCCCCCCTAACCCTAACCCTACATTAGGGGTGCCTCACCCTAAGTCCCCCCACGTGGGTGCCTAAACTTAACTCCCCCTTCCCGCACCCTAAACTTAACCTCCCCCTGGTGGTGCCTAACCCTCCCCCCTAGGGGTGCCTAAATCTAATCTGCCCCCCAAACCTAACTCTAACCCTGCTAGAACCCCTAATCCTAACCCTACTCCACGTGACTAACGCTAAGGGCACCCCGGACTTACCTTAGTTCGGGCTGGCGTCCTCGGCGTTTCAGCGTCGGGATTAACATAGGTGTCGGTATTTTGATGCCTATGTTAAATCCCTTGCCGGGATTCCGCTGTCGGGATTGAGACCGGAGGCCATGCGGCTGCCAGTCTCATACCTTACCTACATCCCTTCCACACAGTGGCGTCACAAGGAGGGTGCGGGGGGGGGGCAGCCCGCACTGGGTGTCACCCTTCAGGGGGGTGACGCCAAAAAAAGCTGCACTCACACCCGCGGGCCGCACCCCATCCACAGACACGTCAGCAGTGCACCCACCTTCTGCGGCACCAAGTGCCGCGGCTGCAATCGCTACCGCACCCCCGCCGACTCCATAAGCTGGATAGCCCTGCCCGCTGCCTCCGGGGATCTATCTCTATGCGGTTCTAGACGCTGGCCGCGGTGACGTCAGGCCTAGGTGACATAATCATGCACGCGGCACGCCAGCTCCGCTGGTGTTTCTGGGAGGTTGAAGTAGGAGGGGATCGTGACCGTCTGTGAGCGCTGCCAAGAGAGAAGAGGACGGGACTATTTATTTAAGTGCACACCCGGACACCACCAGTGCAGGCAAGGTTAGGACAGGTTCCATGCTGGCTCAGCTGTCAGTGTGCATTGAATGTTAGTAGTAATAGAGTATGTATTTAGTTACTTGTTTATTTACCAATTACTCTATATACAGTATATATGGTAATTGGTAAATACACAAGTCTGTAACTACATACTATATTACTAGGTATATAAATATTCCTTACTGTCTGTCTTTTAACGGAATATTATTATTTCTTTCTGAAGTAGCAATGGACTGTATTGAAATTAACATTTTTTGTAACAAACAAATAGTTAATTTCAATATTAATCCAGTATTATTTCAGAGAAAAAAATATATATATTTGACCAAGGCTGTGTACAGGGGGGGTGTGAGGGGCTAAACAAACAATCCCCCCCCCCCTTGCAGTGCTACGGGGGCAGGGGGGGGGGGGGTGATACCATGAGTTACAGCTACGGGTGACACCATCCCTAGTGACGCCTCTGCTTCCACATATGTAGTGAACTAGCAGCTTCACCTCAATATGGGAGCTCATTGGAGGCAACTCCAATGACTTTAAGGAGTTTACCTTGAAATCAAGGCATTTACTTCAGCAAGAAAAATGCAATGTAACAAGTATACTGACAAAGGAAAGTATGTGTTGTGCCAGTGTTAGAAATTTAATGCATACTTGGCTCTTTTGAAAAAGCATTCCAGGGAGATTGAGAAACAGCACCTATGAGCACGGCGGTAAAGTGGGCGTGTACAGCTACATCTGAGAGGCGTGCCATAAAACGGACTTGCGTCCAAATGTAAATTAGCCCCAAAGCAGTTAGTAAGATCTACGTATTCATGAAAATACATTGATACTTTTCAGGTCTTGCTCATGTATTGTGTATTACAAGTAGGGGTGAGCGGGTTCGGATTTCTGAAATCCGAACCCCCCCGAGCCCCCCCGATCCGAGTCCGATCCGAGTCAGGCTCGACTTTTCCCGCCTGACTCGGATCTGACATCGAGGCAAAACGTCATCATCCCGCCTTCCGAGTCTCGCGGGTTTTGGATCCTATATAAAGGTACCCGCGTCGGCGCCATTTTCTCACTCGGCTGTGGACAGTGAAGAGGGAGGGTGGGAGTTAGTGCTGTGTAGTGTAGTGTAGTGCTGCTGTTGTCCACTACTTCAAAGTCCATAGGGGCTGGCTGTGTTGTGCTGTGCTGCTGTTGTTAATAGGGGCTGTGTCCACTACTTCAAAGTCCATAGGGGCTGGCTGGACTGTGTTGTGCAGTCAGTTCTCCATAGGGGCTGTGTCCACTCCAAAGTCCTGTGCAGTGTCCCAGTCCTAAAGGGGTGCTGTAGTGTTGTCCAGGGGGTGCTCTGTCCATCAGGGGTGCTCCCCCCAAGTGCTAAAAAAATAATATATTTTCTGTGTTTGTGAATTGTGTGCGCAGTAGCCGCACGTGCATCAACAAAGTAGTGCCAAGCGTGCGCCTGTGTCATAAGTAAAGGGCCGGCTGGCTTGACCGTTAAAGGGTGCTGTAACCCCCGAAAGTACACTCCAGTCCAAACCAAAAAAAAAATATTTTCTGTGTTTGTGAATTGTGTGCGCAGTAGCCGCACGTGCATCAACAAAGTAGTGCCAAGCGTGCGCCTGTGTCATAAGTAAAGGGCCGGCTGGCTTGACCGTTAAAGGGTGCTGTAACCCCCGAAAGTACACTCCAGTCCAAACCAAAAAAAAAATTATTTTCTGTGTTTGTGAATTGTGTGCGCAGTAGCCGCACGTGCATCAACAAAGTAGTGCCAAGCGTGCGCCTGTGTCCCATAAGTAAAAGGCCGGCTGGCTTGTCCGTTAAAGGGTGCTGTAACCCCCGAAAGTACACTCCAGTCCAAACCAAAAAAAAAATTATTTTCTGTGTTTGTGAATTGTGTGCGCAGTAGCCGCACGTGCATCAACAAAGTAGTGCCAAGCGTGCGCCTGTGTCATAAGTAAAGGGCCGGCTGGCTTGACCGTTAAGGGTGCTGTAACCCCCGAAAGTACACTCCAGTCCAAACCAAAAAAAAAATTATTTTCTGTGTTTGTGAATTGTGTGCGCAGTAGCCGCACGTGCATCAACAAAGTAGTGCCAAGCGTGCGCCTGTGTCATAAGTAAAGGGCCGGCTGGCTTGACCGTTAAAGGGTGCTGTAACCCCCGAAAGTACACTCCAGTCCAAACCAAAAAAAAATTATTTTCTGTGTTTGTGAATTGTGTGCGCAGTAGCCGCACGTGCATCAACAAAGTAGTGCCAAGCGTGCGCCTGTGTCATAAGTAAAGGGCCGGCTGGCTTGACCGTTAAGGGTGCTGTAACCCCCGAGAGTACACTCCAGTCCAAACCAAAAAAAAAATTATTTTCTGTGTTTGTGAATTGTGTGCGCAGTAGCCGCACGTGCATCAACAAAGTAGTGCCAAGCGTGCGCCTGTGTCATAAGTAAAGGGCCGGCTGGCTTGACCGTTAAAGGGTGCTGTAACCCCCGAAAGTACACTCCAGTCCAAACCAAAAAAAAATTATTTTCTGTGTTTGTGAATTGTGTGCGCAGTAGCCGCACGTGCATCAACAAAGTAGTACCAAGCGTGCGCCTGTGTCCCATAAGTAAAAGGCCGGCTGGCTTGTCCGTTAAAGTGTGCTCTAACCCCCGAAAGTACACTCCAGTCCAAACCAAAAAAAAATTATTTTCTGTGTTTGTGAATTGTGTGCGCAGTAGCCGCACGTGCATCAACAAAGTAGTGCCAAGCGTGCGCCTGTGTCATAAGTAAAGGGCCGGCTGGCTTGACCGTTAAGGGTGCTGTAACCCCCGAGAGTACACTCCAGTCCAAACCAAAAAAAAAATTATTTTCTGTGTTTGTGAATTGTGTGCGCAGTAGCCGCACGTGCATCAACAAAGTAGTGCCAAGCGTGCGCCTGTGTCATAAGTAAAGGGCCGGCTGGCTTGACCGTTAAAGGGTGCTGTAACCCCCGAAAGTACACTCCAGTCCAAACCAAAAAAAAATTATTTTCTGTGTTTGTGAATTGTGTGCGCAGTAGCCGCACGTGCATCAACAAAGTAGTGCCAAGCGTGCGCCTGTGTCATAAGTAAAGGGCTGGCTGGCTTGACCGTTAAGGGTGCTGTAACCCCCGAAAGTACACTCCAGTCCAAACCAAAAAAAAAATTATTTTCTGTGTTTGTGAATTGTGTGCGCAGTAGCCGCACGTGCATCAACAAAGTAGTGCCAAGCGTGCGCCTGTGTCATAAGTAAAGGGCCGGCTGGCTTGACCGTTAAGGGTGCTGTAACCCCCGAGAGTACACTCCAGTCCAAACCAAAAAAAAAATAATTTTCTGTGTTTGTGAATTGTGTGCGCAGTAGCCGCACGTGCATCAACAAAGTAGTGCCAAGCGTGCGCCTGTGTCATAAGTAAAGGGCCGGCTGGCTTGACCGTTAAAGGGTGCTGTAACCCCCGAAAGTACACTCCAGTCCAAACCAAAAAAAAATTATTTTCTGTGTTTGTGAATTGTGTGCGCAGTAGCCGCACGTGCATCAACAAAGTAGTGCCAAGCGTGCGCCTGTGTCATAAGTAAAGGGCTGGCTGGCTTGACTGTTAAGGGTGCTGTAACCCCCGAAAGTACACTCCAGTCCAAACCAAAAAAAAAATTATTTTCTGTGTTTGTGAATTGTGTGCGCAGTAGCCGCACGTGCATCAACAAAGTAGTGCCAAGCGTGCGCCTGTGTCATAAGTAAAGGGCCGGCTGGCTTGACCGTTAAGGGTGCTGTAACCACCGAGAGTACACTCCAGTCCAAACCAAAAAAAAAATTATTTTCTGTGTTTGTGAATTGTGTGCGCAGTAGCCGCACGTGCATCAACAAAGTAGTGCCAAGCGTGCGCCTGTGTCATAAGTAAAGGGCCGGCTGGCTTGACCGTTAAAGGGTGCTGTAACCCCCGAAAGTACACTCCAGTCCAAACCAAAAAAAAATTATTTTCTGTGTTTGTGAATTGTGTGCGCAGTAGCCGCACGTGCATCAACAAAGTAGTGCCAAGCGTGCGCCTGTGTCATAAGTAAAGGGCTGGCTGGCTTGACCGTTAAGGGTGCTGTAACCCCCGAAAGTACACTCCAGTCCAAACCAAAAAAAAATTATTTTCTGTGTTTGTGAATTGTGTGCGCAGTAGCCGCACGTGCATCAACAAAGTAGTGCCAAGCGTGCGCCTGTGTCATAAGTAAAGGGCCGGCTGGCTTGACAATTAAAGGGTGCTGTAACCCCCAAAGTACACTCCAGTCCAAACCAAAAAAAAAATTATTTTCTGTGTTTGTGAATTGTGTGCGCAGTAGCCGCACGTGCATCAACAAAGTAGTGCCAAGAGTGCGCCTGTGTCATAAGGGCCGGCTGGCTTGACCGTTAAAGGGTGCTGTAACCCCCAAAGTACACTCCAGTCCAAACCAAAAAAAAATTTATTTTCTGTGTTTAGCCGCACGTATATATCAAATCGATATAACATAAATGGAGGACCAAACTTTCTCCGATAAAAATAAAATAGAGAAAGATCAAGAACCACTTCCTCCTAGTGCTGAAGCTGCTGCCACTAGTCATGACATAGACGATAACATGCTATCAACGTCGTCTGCCAAGGCCGATGCCCAATGTCATAGTAGAGGGCACATACAATCCCAAATGGCAAAGTTCAGGAAAATGACCTTGAAAAAGACATTTAAATCAGCTGAAGAGAAACGTAAACTTGCCAATATGCCATTTACGACACGGAGTGGCAAGGAATGGCTAAGGTCGATCCCTAGTATGTTCATGACTAGTGGTTCAGCTTCACATGACGATGGAAGCCCTCCTCCCACTAAAAAAATCAAAAGAGTTAAGCTGGCAAAAGCACAGCGAAGAACTGTGCTTTCTAAGAAGATATCACAAATCCCCAAGGAGAGTCCAAGTGTGGTGGTGGTTGCGATGCCTGACCTTCCCAGCACTGGACGGGAAGAGGTGGCTCTTTCCACCATTTGCACGCCCCCTGCAAGTGCTGAAAGGAGCACCCACAGTCCACTTGCTGATATGCAAATTGAAGATGTCACTGTTGAAGTACAACAGGATGAGGATACTGGTGTAGCTGGCGCTGAGGAGGAAGTTGGCGAGGAGGATTCTGATGGTGATGTGGTTTGTTTAAATCAGGCTCCGGGGGAGACAGTTGTTGTCCGTGGGATGAAAAAGCCCATCACGGTCATGCCTGGGCAGAAGACCAAACATTCCACCTCTTTGGTCTGGCAATATTTCTATCCAAATCCGGACAACAACTGTCTTGCCATATGTACCATATGTAAAGGTGAAATAAGTAGGGGTAGGGACGTCAACCACCTAGGAACATCCTCCCTTATACGGCACCTGCAGCGCGTTCATAAAAAGTTACTGTCAAGTTCAGAAACTTTGGCTAAGACCGTAAGCAGTCCAGGGACACCTAAATCCCGTTGTCCTGTTGTATCCAAGCGCCTGCAAACCACACCGTCAACTCCCTCCTCGTCAATTTCCTCCTTAGTCAGGATCGGAAGTAGTCCTGCAGGCCATGTCACTGGCATGACTGACTCTCCTATCCGGGATTCCTCTGGAGGATCCTGCATTGCTACGCCTACTGCTGCCGCTGCTGCTGTTGCTGCTGCTGGGAGTCGTTCATCATCCCAGAGAGGAAGTAGGTACACCACTACTTTTACTAAACAATTGACCCTCCAACAGTCCTTAGCGAGGAGGATGAAGTACGACAGCAGTCATCCTGAAGCAAAACGTATAACTGAGGCCTTGACTGCTATGTTGGTGTTAGACGTGCGTCCGGTATCCGCCATTAGTGCAGTGGGATTTAGACAATTGATGGAGGTAGTGTGTCCCCGGTTCCAAATCCCGTCTAGATTCCACTTCACTAGGCAGGCGATACCGAGACTGTACAGAAACGTCAGAAAAAGTGTCCTCAGTGTCCTGAAAAATGCCGTTGTACACAATGTCCACTTAACCACGGACATGTGGACAAGTGGAACAGGGCAGACTAAGGACTATATGACTGTGACAGCCCACTGGGTAGATGTATCACCTTACGCAGCAACAGCAGCAGCGTCACCAGTAGCAGCATCTCAGAAACGCCAGCTCGTTACAAGGCAGGCTACGCTGTGTATCACCGGTTTCAGTAAGAGGCACACCGCCGACAACCTCTTAGAGAAACTGAGGGAAATCATCGCCCAGTGGCTTACCCCACTTAGACTCTCCTGGGGATTTGTGATATCTGACAACGCCACCAATATTGTGCGGGCATTACATCTGGGCAAATTCCAGCACGTCCCATGTTTTGCTCACACAATAAACTTGGTGGTGCAGAATTTTCTGAAAAGCGACAGGGGCGTGCAGGAGACGCTTTGGGTGGCCCGAAAAATTTCTGGCCACTTTCGCCATTCAGCGACTGCGTGCCGAAGACTGGAGCGCCAGCAAACACTCTAGAACCTGCCCCGCCATCACCTGAAGCAAGAGGTTGTGACGCGGTGGAACTCAACCCTCTATATGCTTCAGAGGATGGAGGAGCAGCAAAAGGCCATACAAGCCTATACATCCACCTATGACATAGGCAAAGGAGGGGGTATGCACCTGACTCAAGCGCAGTGGAGAATGATTTCCGTGTTGTGCAAGGTTCTCCAGCCCTTCGAACTTGCCACACGTGAAGTCAGTTCAGACACAGCCAGCTTGAGTCAGGTCATTCCCCTCATCAGGCTTTTGCAGAAGCAGCTGGAGAAAGTGAAGGAGGAGCTAAGACGGAGCGATTCCGCTCGGCATGTGGGACTTGTGGATGAAGCCCTTCATTCGCTTTGCCAGGATTCCAGGGTGGTCAATCTGTTGAAATCAGACCACTACATTTTGGCCACCGTGCTTGATCCTAGGTTTAAAGCCTATGTGGTGTCTCTCTTTCCGGCCGACACAAGCCTGCAGAGGTGCAAAGACCTGCTGGTGAACACACTGTCAGCTGAAGCGGAACGTGACACGTCAACGGCTCCTTCTTCATTTTCTCCCGCAACTGGGGCTGCCAGGAAAAAACTTAGGTATCCTAAGCAACCCGCTGGCGGTGATGCAGGGCAGGCAGGACCAAGTTTGGACATCTGGTCCGGACTGAAGGACCTGGCAACAATTTCTGACATGTCTACTGTCACTGCATATGATACTGTCACCATTGACAGAATGGTGGAGGATTACATCGGTGACAGCATCCAAGTAGGCATGTCAGACAGTCCATACCTGTACTGGCAGGAAAAAGAGGCAATTTGGAGGCCCCTGTACAAGCTGGCTCTATTTTACCTGAATTGCCCCCCCTCCAGTGTGTACTCCGAAAGAGTGTTTAGTGCAGCCGGGAACCTTGTCAGCGAAAGGCGTAGGAGGTTGCTTCCACAGAATGTGGAGAAGATGATGTTCATCAAAATGAATTATCAGCTCTTCCAGGGAGACCAGCCTCCAGAAGGTACAGAGGGACCTGTGGTGGTGGATTCAAGTGGGGACGAGTTAATACTTTGTGAGGATGAGGATGTACACACTGAAGAGGGTGAGGAATCGGTGGATGAGGAGGATGAGGATGACATCTTGCCTCCGTAGAGCCAGTTTGTGCAGGGACACATTAATTGCCAGCTTGTTTTGTGCGGGCCCAAACGAACCAATCATTTCAGCCACAGTTGTGTGGCAGACCCTGGCGCTGAAATGATTGATTTGTTAAAGTGTGCATGTCCTGTTTATACAACATAAGGGTGGGTGGGAGGGCCCAAGGACAATTCCATCTTGCACTTCTTTTTTTTCTTTGCATTATGTACAGTTTGGGGCCTAGTTTTTCTAACTGCCATCCTGTCTGCCACTGCAGTGTCACTCCTAGATGGGTCACGTGTTTGTGCCGCCCACTCGTGTCGCTTAGCATAGTCATCCAGCTACCTCGGTGCAACCTTTTGGACATGAAAACACTATTGTGAGGTGTGAGGTGTTCAGAATAGACTGGAAATGAGTGGAAATTAAGGTTATTGAGGTTAATAATAGCATAGGAGCAGAGAAACCAACAAATTCTGTGATTTTAGCTGTTTTTATGCTTTTTAAAAAAAAAATACAGATCCAAAACACAAAACCCAGAACCCAAAACACGGAAGGGTGGTTTTGGCAAAACCAATCCAGATCCAAAACACGAAGAAAGATCCAGATCCAAAACACAAAACACAAAACACGAAAAGTGGCCGGTGCACACCCCTAATTACAAGGAGTTCCATGTAATTGGCCACAGGAAACCTTATATGAAAATGCACATAGCTATAGGGATCATTGTGCCTTATAACCAGGGGCATTACTAGAGAGGAGGGGGCCGTGTGTAGTCTCCGACACGGGCCCCCTCCTCTCCGCCCGGTAGCGCACTGAGCTGTGCGCGGCCAGCGCCGGACATATAGACTCTGGGCACATCAGGTGGCTTTCGTGTCCATCAGGACTCTGAGCCTCATGCTAATTGCACCATACAGGTCACTGGAGTTCATTCAGACCTGCTCGCTAGATGTATTCGCTCGCACCCTGCGTATGCAAATCCAGCGCATGCCCAGCAAGGCATTAGTTCGCCCGCTATGTCTTGGCGTGCAATCACTTTGTGTATGCAGACGCCCACCAGCCATTCATAAGATGCCCACTTGCACATGTCATCTCCTGGAAGTGCATGAAACCACTGGTACATTGAGCACCATCGGATGCTGTCGCAGCGCTTGAGGTTGACTATACCCTGCCGCAAACACTGCTTTTACTTCAGTGTGAAATACAACCAAGTGACGTGTACTATGACGCTGCCTCTTAATTATGCACACCTCTGAAACAGCATTAAGACACTCAGATACGCCTTCGTTCGCATCTCCACTCCCCTGTTTCTAGAGGCCAGCCCCTGTTACCACCTACAAACAGCCTCTCCTGTCACTCATTCAGCTGGGCTGTCTATGCTGGGCGAGCGAACGCTTCCCGATCTTTCGCAGTGGTTTGCGCACGCGCATTGCAATGCATACGCATGCGCAGATTGCAAATATTGGACAGCTACGAGAGTTCACATCCTAACGAGCGGTCTGAATCAGGTCCACTATCTTATCTGTGACTAATGCATACAGATGTGTCCACATACATCTACTCTCCGTGTGATGCATAACGCAGGAGCGCAGAGTGACTCAGTAGCACCGAGCATCTTTTCATGTGAATTTTCCCTTCTAATGCATCTTACTAGCACAGTGATGTGAATAGGGTGCACAGCAGCTTCTGCTGAATAAAATGATCAGTGGCTTTTTTATATTCTGTGTTCAACTGTGGGTGTATCTGCATGCAAAACGCTATATTACAGTGTTAGCGGCTGTGACGGGGGGCACCAAATTATAACGTGCCTCCGGGCATTTGGGATGAACTTACACCACTGGCTACAGTCATTTGAAAATTTCAAAAGTCAAATTTGTGTTTTTACATATCAGGACATACTAATAAAACGTAATGTACAATTCTTGTCTTGTGACAAATAACCCACAAAATATTATTTTTAGTTATTATTCATTCAGCACAAAAGAAGCCAGTATGAAGCCTGCATGTGGTTTTTATGTGAAATTGAAGCACTCCATAATCTGGTCAGCAGGAAGTGCTGCCCCCACTATATAGAAGGAGAAAGTCTGGGACAATCACACCTGCACGGAGAAGAAATTGTAGCTTCTCATCAGTGTCCCAGGATAATCACCTACACAGATCTTCAATGCTTTCAAGCAGTCACATGAGATTTACCACAGTTAGGATTTGGTAAGGATTATGGAGCTGGGATTTAAACGACATCCCAGGACTACAGTAATTTTGTTTAGTGACCTCTATCACATGGCAGCTGACACAACACTATTGTCACAAAGAAGGCTTCACTCTGAATAGCTGCATGAGAACCTTGCAGAATGGACTTTGGGCCTGATTCAGACCCACTCGCTTAGCGCTCGCAAGCGGGTCGATGGCCGGGCAGTGCGCGCACGAGTGCGAGCCCCGGAGCGAGTGAGAAATCACTCGCTCCGGCGCTCACATCCAAACAGGGTGGCTGTCGATGTTGATCGTCAGCTCGCCCCATTTGGTAGGTGGGTCAGGGGGGGGGTGGCAGGCCAAACGGAGGTGTTCCTGAAGGAACGCCTGACGTTTGAGGGCGGCCCTACTGACATCACCAAAGATGTCAGTAGTGAGCTCACTGGGACTTGCAGCAGACAAGACCCTACCACAAGGGTCTCGTCGCAAGCCCGATGGCCGCAACCATCACCTGGCCGCTCGCAAAAGCTGTGGGTGGTCACCCACAACTTAGCGAGCGGCCAGGAGGCCGGCTCCAAATAAATTAAAAAACAAAGCCGCCCTGATTCTGAAAGAGCTTCTTTGTTTTAAGTTTTATTTTTGGGGGGCGGGGTTGTTTTTTAAAATACATATTTTATTTGTTTAATAGGTTTTCTCTATTGAGTTTTTCTCTATTGAGATTTTCTCTATGTAAAAAATATAAAATAAATAATCACTGAAACCAGAGGACAGTGGTTGGAGAAGTATGGAGGAATTCCCCTAAGATCAGCACACAATGGAGCATAAGAGGCGCCCAGCTGAATTTACCCTAATGCACAACACAGCACAAAGCCCCAAAAGACAGTGTGAAGATGTTCTCATTGTGATGTTTGTAACCTTAGAAAACTCTTTTAAGTGCTTTACTACAAATAATTAAAATATAGATCTCATGGGACTTCATGCAGCTAAAACACTGCTGTGATTAAAGATCCATTGATGTTTCAGTAACACAGCAATGTGGACGGTTCATTCCCTTACCTGTAGAAATTTCAGCCTTGCGAGAAAATCATTCACGTAGCTGCCAAGAGGCTTCAGACTTGGGTAAGATTTCTTCATCCACATACCAGGAATCTTTCCTTTTAGAATGCTGATTACAACCTCTTCCAGGTCGGCAGACATAACCACCAAGCCCTGGTTTATAGATAACATAACACAAGTTCTGAAAGGTTTATATTCATCATCATTGTTATGGCAAATTCCGTGAAGCATACGTAAAGTTTTCCAAAACATCCTTTACTACGGAATTCCCTGATATTCATCTTTCCACTTTTATAACAGAAAATACACTTTCATCAAGGTTATATGTGCTTAGAAGAATGAAAATGTATTGGAGCATATTTATTACATGGCTACAAATTGGGAAGAGAAATGTCTCTGAAATTATTCAGTAAAAACTTAAAAATAATGTAGCTTTATCATTACATTGTTTGCAAAAAGGTTTTGCTACTACAACATGCAAAGGCCCATTTGCAGACCCAAAGAATGCTGACAGATATAGGAGACATTTGCCTTTTCAGACACAGAATATTTTTATATTTGGAAATTGCAACATCTGACTACTATGGCTTACACTACCGGGGGAATTCAATTAGCCACAGTGATTTACCGTACGCTAATTGTACCCCCGGGGCTATCCAATTAGCCCCAAAGCGCGTTCATCAGCAGCACTTATCAGGGATTTTTTTTCAGGACCTCAGCGGGCTCTGAAAAAAAATTCTGGATAATAGGACCCTGTTGTCGGGAAGCCAGCAGCGAAAACATACAGGCCCATGAACTTATCACGGATTCTATGTGTATTTGCCCGAATACCGATCATTTTTCGGGGGGAAAAAAAAACAGGATCTAATAAAGAAATTTAAAAAAAAAGTTAAAATATGCAAGAAAGACCAGTTTTTCGCCACTAAAAAACTTTCGTGGTCAATTGAATTCCCCCCTATGACTCCATTACTAGAAGATTAAGGCCCTGATTCAGACCCGGACGCAAGTGGGCGTACGTACGTTCGGCGTACATAAAAAAATATTTAAATTCAAGCACTCGCTCGTATTTTCGTACGCAGCTAAAAATCCGCCCCAAACTCAACAGACCCCTCCTCTAACTAACGAGCGTGCCAAATAGCGAGCGTACATCACCGAAATGGCTTGAAGGGAACGCACGCACAAGTACAAACCGGAAGTGGGACTGTCAGATTCCGATTACCTGCTCGTTTTTTCGGCCTACCTCCATCAATCGTATCATGGCAATCAATGTATCAATTAGCTTAATTGTTGTTTTTTTTTCAACACAATGCAATAAACTTTAATCTTGTCCGTGTTTGTGTTTACCCGCAGAATACGTACGGCTTAAACATTCGCTTTTATTGGTCAAAATACATGTTAGCCCCAATTAAACAATTGTTCTATTTGTTTGGATCCCCGCAAATTTTCTGTGCTTCATTTCTTTATTTAAATTAGCTTACGCATGTCACTGCATCAAGCCTATCATAACTCTCAAGAGATTTCTGGCCCTTTCGAACACATGACTCATACCTACACTAACCAATAGAATTGGTCCTGTTAATTTCCCAAATACATTAGCCAATCAAATTTTTTTTTGGTGCTTTATTAAAATTAATTTTTTAAAAATACACCATTGCCATCATGAGAGCCGCCGCATTCACCAGGCGCGAGCTGCTGGTGCTCACGGAGGTGATGGACAGGCGGATCACCAAGCAGCCTCCACCCATCACAAATCGCAGAAAGCGTTCCGCATATGCGGAGGTACGTCGCCGCCTGCGCTCCTTCGGCTCACGCCAACATATCGGCCAGCTGGAGCGCTGCACCGGCGGACGCCCCGCTTGCTGGCATGCTTTCGCATGCAGATCGCGGAAAGTAAGTTTTATGGACTGTGGTTTTCATGTTTATCTTGTGGGCCCTAACTGCGTGTGCAAGTTTTCATGTATGTTCTATTTATTCATTGTAGTCATATCTGCATGTGCATGTTTTCATGACTGTCCTATTTATTCATTGTAGTCATATCTGCATGTGCATGTTTTCATGTCTGTCCTATTTAGTCATTGTAGTCATATCTGCATGTGCATGTTTTCATGTCTGTCCTATTTATTCATTGTAGTCATATCTGCATGTGCATGTTTTCATGTCTGTCCTATTTATTCATTGTAGTCATATCTGCATGTGCATGTTTTCCTATTTTTTTTTTTTATTTTTTTTACAAATTGTTTAAAAATAAATCAGTTTTAATTAACGCTCTGTCTCATGCGTTTTTGGTAAATCAAAGATTCTTTACACTGACATAAGTAGACTCTTCAAGCAAGGATTGCCAATTAATCTCACTACAGATTGTGTGTTGTATTTTGAAGGTAAACAGGCACAAGAAACACCTACCAGTACCAATGTCATTTTCCTTTTTTGGGGTGGGCAACATTATAGTTTACAACATTTTACAGGTACCTATTTGGTGGGCAAGCTGCTTAGGCCGATCCTTACGAAGCCAACTGATTGTACAGGATTCCTTGGTGTGTTGGTTTGTACCCCGAAAACATATTACATTTTAGCTCAACTTGCTTCATTACTGGGCTACCCCTTAGGCAAATGTAACGTTTGTGAGTTTGGTTACACTTGCTTCTAACGTGCCCAAAAAGGAAACAAATTACACTCTCAAAATATTTATTCACAACAGAAATCAAAAAACAAAGTGGTCACTCACAAACAAAACACACAGTGATAATCAGAAATACACCACATACCAAAAACAGGAAACAAACACACAACAAATCAAGAACTGGTTGACGAAGGTCCATGCCCACATGATTCAACAAATATGACGTTGCAATATGGGTGACATAATATATTCCACAAGTTTCCACATAAAGGTTTTTGAAGGGTAGCAGGAAGTAGTCATCGTGGGAGTGCCAAAGATTATTCAAACAAACAGAAGATGGGGCAAAAATTTATTTAAAAAAAGATGAACGCAAACAAACCGTAACACATTGGGTATAAACCCTGTTGTTTGGTCAATAATTACCTAAAATATCTGGCCACCACATCATCGCCCCCCCACATACTGACTTCCGACCAACCTCGGGGGGGCCATCCTCAGGTAAGGCAGGATGCCTGGCTGCATTGGGACACCACTCCTTATGGCGATGTTGTGAAACATCCCACACAGGACCACAATTTTCGAAACCATATCCGGCAAATACATGAGCTCCCCACCAGAGCGGTGGAGGCATCTGAATTGGCCTTTTAAAAGGCCGATACAGCACTCCACCACTTGCCTGGTGGCTGTAAGTGCGGTATTAAACTCACTTTGTGGGCCTGGTGTGGGAGCCAAATAAGGAGTGAGCAGCCAGGGCATGCAAGGGTAGCCACTGTCTCCTGTGAAAATGAATAGACAACATCAGGATCACTGTGTATCAAGCTTAACATTGTTATGTACTAAAGGTCTCCACTTACCCAGAAGCCACGCATCACCAACTTGTAGGTTAGTTAATTTGTGCCATATCCCTGATTGCCGGCTGACGAAGGAGTCATGTGCACTTCCTGGTAATTTTGCATTCAGGGACAGGATCTGGAGGGAGGCATCACATACCACCATTACATTCAGGGAGTGATAGTGTTTACGGTTGCGAAATATGGCCTCCAGCCGTGCTGGAGGCTGAAGTGGTATGTGAGTACCATCCACAACCCCTATGATGTGTGGGAAGCCTTGGCCTTGGCCACACTAAGGGCGCCCATATCCAAAGGCATTTTAATAAAATGATGGAGGTGCTCGAAAAGTGCCTCCATCACTGCCCTCAGGATCCTGGAAAAGGAGGATTGTGAGATGCCCGCCACTATTCCCACCGTTGTTTGAAACGATCCTGAGGCACAGAAATGTAACACCGCCATAAATTGCGTAAGTGGTGGTATTGCTGTTGGACTGTCAATTTGCCGCTCAAGATCACTCTCTATTAATGAGAGAGTGTCTATGATGATTTTGGGAGGAAGACGGTAGCGTCTTAAAACCTCATCATCGGTCATTCCAAAAAGGGTGACACGTGTTCGAAATATCTGGGGCCTTGCACGCCTACGATGCCTACGCCTGGGACGAGATTGAGGTTAGTCGGCTTCCGGGAGCATGGCCAGAACAATCCGCCCCAGATCAACCTGAAATGGCAAGATTTGAATGTAAGGCTTTTTACCCACCCCAAAATAAAATTAAAACAACTTAGCTTCATGATACCATCCATTGCTGCTTACATGCCGGGGTATTGTAATGATACGTCCAAACTGAAAATATTCCCAATATTAAAAAAAATCTGTTTAGTCTGTGCATTTATGTTTTTAAATTTGGTGCAAGACAAAACATAAAATAGGCGAAACACACATTTGGCCAACGAGCAAAACGACATTGCACACAGTACGTCAAATTGGGGTCAAATGTAAAGGGAAAACACAAACAATTTTACAGGATGAATAAGCATTTAAAAATGCGCTAATTAGTTTGCAAATACAAGTCACTATACAAAAAGAGAAAAATGCGGTAATTAGTTCGCAAATACAAGTCACTATACAAACAGAGAAAAATGCGCTAATTAGTTTGCAAATACAAGTAAAAAAAAGGACTTACCAAGAGCTAATATATAAGATTCCCGATCAAAAGGTCTTTGGGGCCGAAATCAAAAAAAACCTAACAGAGATGAAATTAGGGAAAAAAAACTTTAGAAAAATAAGAAAAAGAAGGAGACACAAATTGAACCAAAGTTAGACTTCACAAAACTTACCAAATCAAGAAACGAGGCCAAAAAAAAATCCCCCAAAAAAACGACCGGAAAATAAAAACGCAACTCTAGCAAACAAAATAAACTCCAAACAACGCCAACTCCTAAATCCGCAAACAAGAAACTCCAACTAAGGTAACCTCCAACAATCCAAAAACGCCACCTCGACTCGAGACACACCAAGCCATAAATAGTGTTTAGCTTCCCGCAAAAATTAAGGAGGGATCATAGGAACGCACAATCAATGATGCGGCCGCAAAATAAGGACGCATGTATAAATACGTCATGAAACACCATTTAAATTCTGGTGTATTTCTTGTTTGGAGCTCAGACATGGCTACAGACCAGGGAAACAATGGACAACAGTCAGGCGGTAAGTCTTTCATGCATTTTGTCTCAATGATTAATTTGAAACATAATATTGGGCAAGTTGTGAAGTTGGGAAATCTGCATATTTACACAAATAGGTGAGGAGGATGACATGGAAGAGGCTGCTGGGCCCAGTATTCCGGGCAAAGCTGCCAAAAAGAAAAGGCAGCCACACTTCACAAGAAAGGAGATGGAGGTTTTGATTCAGAAGTGTGTGGACATCCTGCCACAGGCAGACAGGAATATGAGTACAAGCCAGAAGTGGAGAATGTGGGAAGAGGTAGCCGTTGCTGTCAATAGGGTGGGTGATTATGTCCGTCTAGCCCGGGATGTCAAACGGCGGTAAGTAAACACTTGCCCCCCCTATAAACAAACCCCATTTTAAACAAAAGGATAATGGTTCCAATTTTATCCCACAGATGGGGCGACTTCAAATATCGCCTAAAGCAAAAACTGGCGGACAGGGCTAGGCATGCAAGGGGGACAGGTAGGGGTCCCACCCCTGTGTCATTGGAGTTGACGGATTTAGAAGAGCTGGCACAGGGGTGTGTGCAGCCTGTGGAGGTGTTTGGCGTGTCCAACATGGATACGGACATGCCAGACTTTGCGGCTCCTCATGTTGTCCCAGGTAAATCTTGTGATGTCACCAACTCTGAAATGTTATTGTGCCAATATGTAGATTCTAATGTGAGTCTTTTCTCATTTTTCCAAACAGAGACACAGGCGGATGAGTCTGCTCCAGAGGGGAGCCTTGGCCGCAGAATTTCTGCTGGCTCTGCAGGGGAGGAACCAGTACATCCGGCTGAGGACCCTGCAGAAGCCAGTCCAGGGCAATCCCCCTCGCAGGCAGTGGCCCTCCTCACAGAACTCAATTTCAAATCGGATTTCCATACGGAGATTCTGCAGAGGATGGACGCCAGTCTGATACGGGTGGCTGAGGCCCTGGAGCAAAATGCTGCGGCCAACGTGACCATTGGTCAGGCCCTGGCGGAAAATACCAGGGCCAACATCCGCATCGCCACTGCCCTGGAGCAGCTCGTTCGCCAGCACATGGTGGAGCCGACCTCCCTTCCTGCCGGAACATCAGGATCCTCCACCTCTGGCACAACATCAGCCAATCCTCCAAATGTGCCTAGCCCTGTGCCTAGTCCAGAGGCCACAACATCTGCCTCTGGACAGGCCAGCCCGATGACATCCCGGACCCGGTCTGGCACTCTCCCTCCCCCAGCCAAACGGGTGAAAAAACGGTGACAGCAATGGCGACTTTTCCCACACTCCTTCTGTGCTTGGCTCATATTCCTTTCTGGTCAAAACTTCCCTCTCCTTTCTTGTGAATTGTTTTTAATTTTGTGTTTTACGTTTCATAAATCTTTTATGTTGGCCCAATTATTGTAACTTTGGGAATGAACCCTGCAAAAAAACTTTTTCTAAAATCTGTTCTTTATTTTAGTTTTTGTTTGAGCAATAAAAATTAATAAAAAATCTGACATTGTATTCTCACATTATTGTCAAAATGGGTTACATTTAATCCTGGTCCAAAAGGCAAAAACTGGCAAAAACCACATTTTACATGAAATAAAAAAAAGGGCTCTTTAAGGAACGTTTAAAATTTTACATAACGATGCAAATTCAACAGGCCAAAAGAAAAAGGTAAAAACAAAAAAAACATGATGCCATTATTGTTACAATAGGCCCAAACCAACAAATTGAGGCCAAAAGAAACCCCCACAAATGTACGCAAATTGATTGTGTAATCCTGACATTAGCAGCTATGATTTCCACCTGCGTACGCTTTTGTGCTAACCCAAAAAACTGCTTTCAAAACACATACCAAGCCGGTTTTCAATCCAACACTAATTGCTGTTTTGACCACCCGCGATTAATCGCTGCAACATCGTGGAGTGCCGGGACGGAGGAGAAGGCCATCGCCAATGTGGTCGAGTAATCCAGACCCTAAGCTGTGCGAGCATTTTGAAGGGAAAGAGGATCATCCAGTGACGTATGAGTCGGTCCGAACACATTTTACGTTCGCATCTGCTAATGTATGTACGCCCCAAAAACGCCTCGCCACGCCTGCGTTTTTCCATCTCCACCCCCGTCAACACCCAAAACGCCCTGTTCTGTCAATCACATTGGACATGTCACTTCCTGTACGCTATTTTACGAACGAGACAAAATAAGCTCGCAATCTGCCGTACGCACATGCGCAGTGTTTCACCGACGCATGCGCGGTTAGTCAACATCGGAACGCAACGAGCGTACTGCTGTTAGCGAGCGGCTCTGAATGAGGGCCTAAGTCACATACTAAAGTGTATATTAAATACTTTGTCAATATAAATGCTGACCTTGGCCATTCTGAGTTCCTATATGTTTCTACCTCTAAATCAGAGGTTCCCAAACGCGGTCCTCAAGGTTCTCCAACAGTTCAGGTATTAGAGATATCCATGGTTGAGCACAGGTGGTTAAATCAAATTGACTGAGATACTAATTAAGTCACCTGTGCTCAATCATTGATATCTCTAAAATCTGAACTGTTGAGGAGCCTTTAAAACCGTGTTTGGGAACTTCTGCTCTAAATATTTATTCTATAACTCTAGCAGAGAACCAGCTGCAACTAGGAAGGGTCTTTGACAATAAGGGTGGGAAGTAGTTTTACAATGGTGGCCTATGGACACATGGTGGTGCAAGAACACCCTTAAGAAAACATCTATATTGTGTATCGGTTACCCTATATGCCACACAGAACCCATTTCCATCATACAGCTGAATGACGGAACCAGAACACAGAGTATCACTCAATCAAGAGAGATAATATTTTTATCATATGTGCATTGGCGGAACTAGCGGCGGTGCAGCCGGTGGCTTGCACCAGGGCCCACTGTGGTGCAGGGGCACATAGCTGCCTGCATCCAACAGCGTCGTTGCACCAGCCGCCAGTGTCCCCCGAGCCCCACAGTATTTAAGTGTAATGCAGAGCGCAGTGAGAGCGGTCCACACTACACAGTAACAAACACACCGCCACTCATTGGCTGCTGTGTCCACGGAGGGAGACGGCTGGAGCTCACTCATGAGCTCTGCCTTCCGGCTCCCCCTGCAGCAGGTAATGGGAGAGATGTCGTGACAGCGCATAGTGCAGAGGGGCCGGGAGGAGCGGACAGCGGTGGTCGCAGCAGGAGCAGGGATTCATGTAAGTTGTGGGTTTTTTTCTGTGTGTGTGTGTGTGTACGGGGCACATGCATGGGAACAAATACTGCATAGGGGGCGCTACTGGGGGCACTGTATAGAGGGGGTGGTCACTACCAGGGGCACTGTGTAGGGGGGGCACGACTGGGAGCACTGTAGGGGGGGCCAATACTGGGGGCACTGTAGAGAGGGGGTGGCCGGTACTGGGGCACTGTATAGTGGGAACTTCTATGGGGGGCAATGCATAGGGGGGACTACTACTGGAGGCAATGCATGGGGGGGATTACTACTGGAGGCACTGCATAGGGAGGACTACTACTAGGGGCAATGCATAAGTAGCTTCTGAGGAAGCCGCTGAGTGTAAACGGAGGCAGAGAAACGCGTAAAGTCTGTTACTTTGAACCAGCTGGTCGTGAACATTTATCACATCTCCCGGGAGAACTGTGAGTACGGGACGGGACAAACAAGCCTAAAAGGCTGCATTCCTGAGCTTTCAAAGGGAATTAACTCCAACAGTCCCTGTTTGCATGAAAAGGGATCTGAAAACTTTTTAACTGCTTGTTCTTTGGATTGCCTACTAACACTCCAGGCAAAACACGCTGCCTACTAACACTCTGGGCAAAAGACTAACATCTACCCTATAACTATATAACTAAAGCTTGGATGCATGCATGTCTAACATCAATTGCAATACAAACTAATATATGGAGTTATCTGCAATGAATACTAATTAAAATCTTCAATGTGAGTATGAACTGAACTTACATTCTGAGCAGATGGAGTTTCATCCTTATTTAATTTTATGCTTGCTATTTTGTTCATAACACCAATCATGGTGTGTTTATAATACCATATGGCCTAATGGTTTTATATGGATGTTTAAAATCATCATTTTTTAGCTGTATTTGTTGATGAGTGTTTATACCTGCCGGTTCTATACATCTTATCATTTCTAATTGTTTATAATGATGGATTTTTATTATTATTAATTATTTGTATGTTAATTGTTATGTATTAAATCTTTGTCAAGTAGCACTGTCTGTATATTTTGCTTTTTTGTGTTTCTTATAGGTAGAGGCATTTACCTATCCTTTGATACCAGCTGGACTAAGATTGTATTAATTCTAAGTAATTGCTATATAGGTGGCTGGTCTAGAGTGCCTGGTTATATATATTTTTGTCCCTGGGAAGATGCCGCATTATTATGCCCCAAAGAGGCCCCAGTGGAGAAGAATCCTTGCCCACAGAGGGCGGATGTGGATGACTGGGAGGTGAAGATGCCGCGCTATAAGGAAGAGCGCGAAGACCTAGTGGCAAAGAGGTCCAGGATCTCCCCATGCTGGAAGAGTCCGCGACCTGGATACCTGGAGATGCCAGCGGAAGAGATGGAGTACGCTGAGGAAGGAAACTGTCACCTGCTGCAGGAGTCTGTGGAGAAGAGTCCAGATTCATGGAAGACGTCGGCCATAACTGAAGACAGTCCAGCCCATCAAGAGAAGGTGGATGAAGACCCGGGCGAAGTGAGTGCCCAGGAGTGCAAATGGCAGGTTCTAATGGAGCCGTGCTCGCAGGCGATTGCCCTTTATGAAACAGAGGAGGAAGTCCTGGAGCGTGACGATCTGCCAGGAGTGATGGTCTGTACAGACAGGGATGGAGATGACGCCCCAGAAGAGTGGGTGGCTGCGGCACCCTCAGAAGGAAATTGCCCATGGTGGGCCAGCGTGAGTGGCACTTCCGAGTTGCCACTCCCACAGAGGATCCGCAGACTGAAGTCATGAGGTACGAAGACGGAGAGCCCAGAGCCAGTGAAGAAGGAATGTGGGGTCATAGTCGATCCCGGCTGGGCCCTCGAACAGATCCTTGCTGGAGGGACCATAGAATACCCTGACCCGCGGACGATGGAGATGGAAGAAGACTTTGTAGTGACTACAATGGAAAAAGGGGGGGAAATGTGGAGAGCCGTGCTGGGATCAAGTGGCTGATCCCAGCATCGGCACAAGGAGACACATCAGCGGGACACATCAGCGTCTGGCGCTGGGATGCTATTTCTGCTCCCAGCATCGAGGAAGCAGAGGCGGTGGGTAGTCGGTCAAACCCAGCTCACGGGCCAGCAGCCAATAGGAGGTGGACGCGACAAGCCAATCGCGGCTCACCGCGTCATAGCCCCGCCCTCTCACGGCGTCTAGTTTTAGATGCTGCCGGGCAGGAAAAAACAGTTTGGCAGCGGAGAGGGAGGAGAGAAGAACTCCCGAAGAGGGCGTCGTTGCAACAGGTCCAGCGGCCACGGAAGAGGCCAGAAGACGCCACTGTCAAGAAAGAAGACAGGCGGCACCAGCTGGAAGAGGAGAAGATGAGGTGGCGCCGCTGGCCAGGACGGGCCAGCGGACGAAAAATGTGGCAGAGGACCAGAGAGGACTGCGAGGGAGGGAAGTAAAAGAGCTCCATAAAGTTCCCCCCCGCTGCCTCTTCCAATGGAGCAGGTACGCCCTCCATGAGGCCTATCATATACCCCCTCCCTAGACCAACAGGGTTGTCGGGCACTAGGCCCGGGGGGCATTGTCGGGCACTAGGCCCGTGGGTAAATAGGCGGGCACAAGGCCAGGGGCTCAATAGAGGGCGTTAGGCCCTATATAATAAGTGAGCCCCACAGTTAGGCAGGCCCATAGGCCTGAGCCCCATATAAAGTGGTGCTGGGCATTAGGCCTAGGCCACTACCAGAGCCCATCATTAGGCAGGCCCATAGGCCTGAGCCACACTATAAGAAGGGGACTCTGGGCAGTAGGCCCAAGTCCCTCCTATGCCCTGTATTAGGCAGGCTTAAATGCCTGAGCCGCTGGTAAGACCTTGGGCATTAGGCCCAGGGCCCTGAGCACATTACGAGTAGACCACTGGTATAGAAAGTTGGCAGCCCCGTGCACTTGATTAGAGGTGTGAGCAGAAACCCCCGTGGAGAGCTGTCCGGCTCCCATCAATAAGCTAAGTGTTTCCCCAGGCACTAAAAAGAGGAGCTGGCCAGCTCTGGATAGGTAAGTAGCAGGCATTTAAAGGGACAGCACCGTGTTTTGCTCTTGTGTACTTATAGTCCGGTTCCATGCAGGGCAAAAGTTTAGTTATTGTTATACCTGTCGCACTACACACACACTGTAGGTTGAGGGCGATGTTGTCTTAGTATGTGTAGTTGCATGACATAGGTTTAGGCCCTGCACGGCTGTGGCGTATATCTCCTTACAGGGACCTGTAGGCGAGTGAGCGGACGAAGAGCAAGAGTGGACACAGTGAGAAATATCTATGTGTATTGTGTCTCCCTGTCTGTTTGTCACTACCTATCCTTCCTTCCTTCTGGGTGGACGGTGAACCTTGCAACCCAGTGAAAGGATGGGTCTTCACCTGATGCTTGAGTACCGATAGGTGAAAATTCGGGATGTGAGGCCAAAAGTGCCAATGATGATCTTCACTTAAAACCTGAATTTATCCCTCGGTTCGGTAGGGCGTGTTGTCGGTCGATGTGAGGAAGGACGGTACTCACATCGTCTCCTTCCTTCTAGGTCATTGTGTCCGTGTTCTATTTGGGGGTTCCAGGACTGTCTGTTCAACACATGGCCTGAAGGTGAGAGGGTGCGATGCAAGGTAAGGAACTGAAGTACACCTGCACGGCAGCAGGCACTGCACCACAACCCTCTTACAATCGCACGGGCAGTTTTTCATAAAACAGCCCGCCATGCAGTATTACTACAGTACTGTATACTGTATTAAAGACACTGTTTACACTGTGCTGTACTGTACGTGATTGGCCTGCCTGTCAGGGCTTACAGTACTATTGTATTCTGTAGTGCCATATCCATCCACTGCTGTATTATTTAGCACTGTAGATTTAATAAGTGGCTCATGCCGTGGATACTATCAAGTCTCACTGCGCCTCACCGCACTATTTTCATGCCTTTAGGGCGCGACTTGAGCAACAACGTAAGATGATACATCTGCATGGGGCTGGTGCAAGTGCAGCCCGTATGTAACCAATGCACGACACTGGTTTCCGTTTGCACATGTATGATTCCTGCATTAGTTGATCGGATACTTACATTAGCATAAAGGAGTACAAACAGGCTTCTGCAGCTGCCAGTAACTTCAGCCACTGTGCATGACAATCGGTCCCTATGTATCACTAGGATGACCATGTATTGTCAAAATCTATCTAATTATGTAACTACTAACATGAATATTGAAGACTATTACACAAATTTGTATCCTGCATGTATGCACATTACATACTATTTGAACCTGAGGAAACCTAAAATGACTACATTATTTGACTTCTTTTTTGTTTCCATTTATCTTTATAGATCCTAAACACCTGATAAGCTGGAAGCTGGTGAAGTCTGTTGAATGGAACTCCATGGGACTTTTACCATTGTTTTTGTATTTATTTTAGCTTACATGTAAAATGTGTTATGCTTTAAATCTTTGATCTTTGAGATATGAATATACTTTTGAAGCACTTACACCATTGGGGGTCTATTTATCAAGCAGTGAAAAGTGTGGAGAAGTGGTCCACTGGAGAAGTTGCCCATAGCAACCAATCAGCTCCAACCTATTACTTTATAGACTGTACTTTAAAAATGCTACTTCAAAGATGAATGGTTGCTATGGGCAACTACTCCACTGGTTCATTTATCCACACTTTCACTGCTTGATAAATAGACCAGTTGGCCTTTTATGTCATTATGTGAGCGTGATAGGTGACTACGTGCTGGTTTATCCAGCTTTCCCCATCAGTTCAGTTTTCAAGGCTTGTAGAGCAGCCTGAAATTGAAATGAACTCTAACCAGTGGCAGATTTTCACCTAGGGGCTGTGAGGCTGCAGCCCCCACCTCAGTAAAATCCTCCACTTCAGTGAGCCAGTGCAGTCCGACCGTGACTGCACTTGCGACGCTGTGACCAGAGGTGGCTTCCTATTGGAAGCGCCACCTGCCAGTCACGCACAGGACAGGCAGCCCCAGGGGAAGGTGTCTCCTCCCCCTGGGACTGTCAGTCCGCGGTTGCCATAAGCAACTGCTCTGCCTTTTGGGCAGCACTACAGGGCTTCTCGGGGCTGCTACTAATGCAGCCCCAAGAAGCTGGTCTAGAATTATACACATAGGCGGCGCTACCGCTGCTCATGCGCATGTCCCGGTGCCTGACATTCATTGTGTAGGCACCGGGACCAGAAGCAGCGGCAGCCCCCATCAGGTAAGAGGGCAGAGGCCGCTGCTGACTAACTATATATTTTTTTTATCCCCCTTTATGTTTGTTTAAGGGAAGAATTAATGTATAACAATATTTTAATTACAGGATTCCATCTAACTTCTAACTTTCTATAATGGTGCTCATAAGTCTGCTTGCAGAGACCACCACTCAGTATAATGGCCTTTGTGTCTCCCCTCTTCACTATAATCCCTTTATGTTGCGGAAGCATGGTTGGTGTAGTGGGTAGCATTACTGCCTTATAGAACTGAGGTTGGATTCAATTCCCACCAAGACACTATGGGGCCTATTTAGCAATATTATTTTTACTAAAAAAAAAGTGAAAATGGTGTTTTCAAACCCCTTTCACATTATTTTAGTATCAAATACATTTATTAAAAGGAAATTGGCGTATTTTTCATGAAAAACTATTCCAATCCCTTCAATTCACATATATTTAGTAAACATATTGCATTTCCCATAATAATGAATATATTGCTCCCAAACTATAGGGGACATTGAATATATTGCTCCCAAACTATAGGGTACACTTTATCTATGGTATTTTAATTATTTTTTATGTTAATAGGTATATGATGAAATAAATGTGATCAATTGCACACTTGTCTATGTTTTAATTAAATACAGCAACTTCAATTTAGCGCCGGTATACATCTTTGTATATATTATATATTTTGTCGGGACTGACAACCCCTACTGGCTGCTTCAAATAACAGCGCATTGGATAATACATTTTTTATATTTCCCATAATAACGCCACCTGGAGATGGTGTTATCCACGGTTTCTCCCGGTTCCCGACTCCAGCTCTGCTCTGACAGGCAAAACAGAGCCGGGCCCCAATGATCAGCTTTGTGGTCTAAAAAAAATTAAAAATAGTTAAAATGAAAAACACTTACCTGCATCCAGGGAGCGGTAATCGGTGCTCCGGTGATGTCATCTGGGGCTCTGGTTAGCTGGTCTCTGGGCTCCTGCACTGTGACCCTGGTCAGCTGCTGCATAGAGCAACTGACCAGGGTCACAGTGCAGGAGCCCAGAGACCAGCTGACCAGAGCCCCAGAGGGAGGATTTCACCGGAGCACCGATCACTAAGGTAAGTGTAAGTAAGCGTGGGGGTGGCGTGATGGGTTGGTGAGTCGGCGGCACATGCACGGACACCTGCGAAAAATACAGTGAGAAGACTGCGGAGGGGATTAAGAAATATCACACTACAACCGCATTTCAAATACGGATTGTAATAAATAGGGCTCTATCTGTGTAAAGTTTGAATGTTCACTCTCGTATTTGCATGAGTTTCCTTCCACAAACCAAAAACATACTTGTAGGCTAAATGGATTCTGACAAAAAAATAACCCTAGTGTTTATATGAGTGCGCATGTGGTAGGGAATATAGATTGTAAGCTCCACTGGGGCAGGGATGTATATGAATGCAGGGGCGTTTCTAGAGAGGAGGGGGCTGTGTGCAGTCTCCCATATGGGCCCCCTCCTCTCCGTCTGGCTGCACACTGAGCGGCGCATGGCCAGTGCCGCACTTACAGGCTCTGGGCACTAGAGTGTGCCCAGAGTCTATAGCGTATACACAGGTCACAAGGAAAATGGCCACGGCGGCCATTTTCCCTGTACTGCGCAGGCGTGAACGACGGAAAAATGGCCGCCGCGGCCATTTTCCAGTCGTTTTTACAGGCGCAGACACCGGAGCCGACATGGGACTCCGGAGAGGTAAGTTTTATGGCTGCAGGGTGTGCGGTGCAGGCCCCACCTGGACCCAGGGGCGCTTGTGCCCCGCACACGCGGTACCCATTATAAATACGCCCCTTTATGAATGAGTAAATACTCTTTGTAAAGCGTTGCAGAATATGTGTGCACTATGCAAATAACTGTTAATAAATAAATAACTGTTAATAAATAAATCCCTATTATATTATTATCTCATATATTATGGGAGGAGCGTTATGGAAATTAATATATGTGACATCATTGGGAAGCGGGGCCATCTCAGGAATGGACTGACATATTACCAAGTAGTAGCAGGTACAGCTCCATGATTACTTACCTTTATTGCTTTCTGTATGTTGAAACAGGAATCTCTTATGGTGGACAGTAACTTGTTAAAGCGACCCATTTCTTGGACCAATACAGTATTCATACTTTGAGCGTAAGTGGTTGGATATTTTCTCATTGCTGCTTCCGTGTCAAAGTTCATGGGAAGTTTACTCAAGATATCAGCTGATACCTCATACACCGTTTCATCAGCCGACTTTCCTGCACCGCCTGAAGTCCGTGACTGCATACAGTATAAGCAATATTATCAACTTTGATTAGCACTTATAGACATTATTCAGCCTATTCTAATGCACCTGGGATCGTTACCAATAAGGAAATATTAATGTAATAAGGGGATCTGTTTCTGACAGATTTCTTAGTGTCACTGAAGAACTTGTAGCACTATGTTTGGATCAGAGATATGTTGCATATGTATTATATATACCACTTACATTTGAATCATATTGGGGAGGGGGCTATTAAAACAAATAAGAAGGTAAGAATTTATCTTGATCAATCATTATGTAATGCATAAAACGTGTCACCTGTGAACTTATACTGGGACCAAATGAAAGTGCATAGGTCAGACATCAAATATTATCACAGGAATCAGTATGAAATACCACCGGCCTGGCCGACCAAAGCAGAGTTCCCGGCAGCGGAAGCCCGACAGCACTGGAAATCCCGATCGTCGCTAAGGTAAGTATAAACTAACCTAACCCTAACCCTCTTTAGGGGTACCTAACCCTAACCTCCCCCCTCTAAGTGCCTAACCCTAATGCCCCCTCTAAGTGCCTAACCCTAACCCCCCCCTTCCCCGCTGCCTAAACCTAAGTCCCCGGGGGGGTGCCTAACCCTGAGTCCCCCCCGGGGTGCCTAACCCTCCCTCCCTGTGGCCTAACCTAAACACTCCCGGGGGGGTGCCTAACCCTAAGTCCCCCCCCCGGGTGCTCTAAACCTAACCCTCCCCCCCTTCGATCGGGATGCCGGGCGCCGGTCTCCCGGCATCGGGGAAATGTCAGGCGTCTACATCTAGACATTTCACCCTCACCGGGATATGACAGTCAGGAAGCCGGCTGTCGGTATTAAGGCAGCTGGTTTCCCGATTGTATACCTTATCACAAATGCAAAATACATAAAACACCATAAATATGTAGAAGAAAACAGATGCAAAGTGTGAGAGAACCATTGCCTACACAGAGAGGGAGCATATATATATACTGTATATATATATATATATATATATATATATATACATATATATATATATACACACACAATCCAATCAGGGCGGCACTCCAGCAACAAACGACTATAGGCCCGGTGCCCTCCTCTACAAACCCAGCTTTTGAGTTCGAAATATGCAAACAGATGCGGTGGCACTCGGGACAATAAAAAGACACCAAACGACAGGTACGTCGTTATCAACGTTTCGGAGATTTTAATTCTCCATCATCAGGATACAAAAGTACAAAGATCAACACTTACTTTTATCCCCTGCACCTCCCCACTTGAGAACTGTTCTCCGGGCATCCGGCGGGACGGCGCATCAAAATGACGTCACAACCACCCGACCATCTCCCAGGAGACCAAAATAAACAACAAAACAACGTGTGCATGCAGAGCTCTTAGAACATGCACAAATAACATCATAATCAAATTACAATATTTATATTAACATTTACATATTAATTTTGATAAATTACAGGTAAAAATACCTGATTAAAGCCATCAACATCTACAATATCGTGACAAAAATATCCAAAATCAATACATAAAAAAACAATCATTACATACAGAATAATAATTTCACAACCCCTAACGGCATAGACATAGAAATATGCTTAAATCAAAAAAATATATAGATCATCAAGACAAATATCTCCCATCTTCTTTCATGTCAATAGTTGTTAGTACATATTAACTCTTAAAAAGATCATATTATAAGAAACAAAAAAGCCCTAAATTCTCATTAAGACCTTTCGGTGACATGGTCTCTAGTCTGAAGATCCAACGTGTCTCACATTGCAGCAATTTTAAAGATCTATCTCCCCCCCCTGTCAATCTGGGTCAATGATAATATAGCGGAGAGCTGAAACATTATGCCCGCTGTCAAAAAGTGGCAAGCAACAGGTAGATCGCTCCAGCCATTATCGATGGCAGCCCTAATACCCGAGCGGTGTAAAGCCATCCGCTCACGTAATGTTCTGTCGGTCTTACCAACATATGCAAAGCCACAGGGAAAAGGTGTTACTCGCTGTTAAGTATCGACAAGTTAAACAATTTAAACATTTGTAACAACCTAACTTAGGTCTCAAAAAGTGATCAGGTATGTTCTGGCCTAATGTAGCAACATCCGTCCGAACTACCCAGTCCCTGATATTACGGCCTCTCTTGGATGAAGATAAGATTTTTACATTCTGTAGTTTCAAATAATCATCTGTTTCAACAATTGGCCAATGTTTTTTTAGCAGATTTCTTAATATCAGCACTTTCAGAATTAAATTGTTGGACTCAAGGCATTCTATCGTCACAAGTTGCTCTATTTGATGACCTAGACAGAAGTTCAATATGTGGGATAGACAATGCCTTCTGTTTGGATGTTTCAAGGTTTATTGCACTGTAGTCCCATTCTCTGAATTTAGCCATCATGGCATCAATCTGTTCAATTGCAGACTCATCATTGCTACAAATTCTCCGAATATGGATAAATTGGGAATACGGCAAACCCAATATAAGAGATTTAAGGTGAAAACCGTTGGCATGCAATATCGTGTTTCTATCAGTAGGTTTATGATACACTGAAGTTATAATCTGACTGTCACACAACTGGACTTGTACATCCAAAAAACGTACACAATCAGGGTCAATAACTTATGTAAATTTGATAGGACTATCAGAGGAATTGTGTTGCTCAATAAATCCCACGAATTGTTCACGTGAACCTGTCGAAATCAAAAAGATATCGTCTATGTACCTGGTGTAAAAAAAGATTTTTATCAGATACATAGACATTGCTGAAAAAGATCTCTGCCTCTGCCATAACATAAATGCATTAGCGTACGATGGGGCCACATTGGACCCCATCGCACAACCCACTAGCTGAAGGTACATTTTTCCATCAAATAGGAAGTAATTGCGAGTTAATATCATGCACAAAAGATCAGCAATCAAATAAATGTTAGGACCCCTATATGCCTGACTCTCAGAAATGAGTTTGCGTACTGCTGCAATCCCTTCACCATTAGGGATAATAGTGTAAAGGCTGTTGATGTCGATACTACACAAAAAACCTTTAGGAATAGTCCCCAAACTCATCATTTTGTAAAGAAATGATGTAGTATCTAATAGAAAATTGTGATGCTCCATAATACAAGGCTGTAAAAGCATGTCTAAATACATTGATACCCTCTGAAACAATGACCCCCAGGCAGAGATAATGGGTCTACCCGGGGGATTGTTCAGGCACTTATGTATTTTGGGTAAAGTGTATAAAAGTGGTATCACTGGATGTCCAGGTACCAAAGCCGTGCGCAAATCAGATGAAATCATCCCCTCGCTGACTGCTACATCTAGTGTATCACAAAGCTCTTTCATATAAATTAGTGTAGGGTCCCCAGCAAGAGGCCTACACACTGACCCATCAGCCAATTGTCACATGATTTCTGATTTATAATCAGACAAGTTTTGAAAACAGTAGAACCTCCCTTGTCTGCAGGGCGAATAACTATATTGGTATAACCAGATAGATCTCTTAGAGCTCTCCACTCACCTGCAGACAAGTTGGTGCCTGTCTTACCATTTTTGTAACTAGTTCTAACATTTGTCTGATCATCCTGATCAATCATGCGAATAAAAGTTTTTATCGCTGCATTATTGGATACAGGATCAAAACGTGATTTACCACACAATTTACGTAACTGAATCGGAACATCATCACCATCATTGACATTAGGTAAACCATTATTAGATTTCAACACAATTTTATTACTGTGATAGTATTCATGCAATTTAAGCTCCATAATACAGCCTTGTATTATGGAGCATCACAATTTTCTATTAGATACTACATCACTTCTTTACAAAATGTTGAGTTTGGGGACTATTCCTAAAGGCTTTTTTTTGTGTAGTATCGACATCAACAGCCTTTACACTATTATCCCTAATGGTGAAGGGATTGCAGCAGTATACAAACTCATTTCTGAGAGTCAGGCATATAGGGGTCCTGACATTGATTTGATTGCTGATCTTTTGTGCATGATATTAACTCACAATTACTTCCTATTTGATGGAAATATGTATCTTCAGCTAGCGGGTTGTGCGATGGGGTCCAATGTGGCCCCATCGTACACTAATGCATTTATGTTATGGCAGAGGCAGAGATCTTTTTCAGCAATGTCTATGTATCTGAAAAAAATCTTTTTTTTACACCAGGTACATAGACAATATCTTTTTGATTTCGACAGGTTCACATGAACAATTCGTGGGATTTATTGAACAACATAATTCCTCTGATAGTCCTATCAAATTTACATATGTTATTGACCCTGATTGTGTAAGTTTTTGGATGTACAAGTCCAGTTGTGTGACAGTCAGATTATAACTTCAGTGTATAATAAACCTACTGATAGAAACACGATATTGTATGCCAACGGTTTTCATCCCAAATCTCTTATATTGGGTTTGCCGTATTCCCAATTTATCCGTATTCAGAGGATTTGTAGCAATGATGAGTCTGCAATTGAACAGATTGATACCATGAAGGCTAAATTCAGAGAAAGGGACTACAGTGCAATAAACCTTGAAACATCAAACAGAAGGCATTGTCTATCCCACATATTGAACTTCTGTCTAGGTCATCAAATAGAGCAATAATTTAATTCTGAAAGTGCTAATATTAAGAAATCTGCTAAAAAACATTGGCCAATTGTTGAAACAGATGATGATTTGAAACTACAGAATGCAAAAATCTTATCTTCATACAAGAGAGGCCGTAATATCAGGAACTGGGTAGTTCGGATAGATGTTGCTACATTAGGCCAGAACATACCTGATCACTTTTTGAGACCTAAGTTAGGTTGTTACAAATGTTTAAATTGTTTAACTTGTTGATACTTAACAGCGAGTAACACCTTTTCCCACCCTCATAGTGGCAAGCACTTTAGTATCAGACATAGAGTTACTTGCACCACCCGATATATCGTTTATATGATTACTTGTGCCTGTGGCCTTGCATATGTCGGTAAGACCGACAGAACATTACGTGAGCGGATGGCTTTACACCGCTCGGGTATTAGGGCTGCCATCGATAGTGGCTGCAGCGATCAACCTGTTGCTCACCACATTTTGACAGCGGGACATAATGTTTCAGCTCTCCGCTATATTATCATTGACCATATACCCAGATTGACACGGGGGGAAGATAGATCTTTAAAACTGCTGCAATGTGAGACACGTTGGATCTTCAGACTAGAGACCATGTCACCGAAAGGTCTTAATGAGAATTTAGGGTTTTTTTGTTTCTTATAATATGATCTTTTTATGGGTTAATATGTACTAACAACTATTGACATGAAAGAGGATGGGAGATATTTGTCTTGATGATCTATATATTTTTTTGATTTAAGCATATTTCTATGTCTATGCCGTTATGGGTTGTAAAATTATTATTCTGTATGTAATGATTGTTTTTTTATGTACTGATTTTGGATATTTTTGTCACGATATTGTAGATGTTGATGGATTTAATCAGGTATTTTTACCTGTAATTTATCAAAATTAATATGTAAATGTTAATATAAATATTGTAATTTGATTATGATGTTATTTGTGCATGTTCTAAGAGCTCTGCATGCACAGGTTGTTTTGTTGTTTATTTTGGTCTACTAGGAGACAGTCGGGTGGTTGTGACGTCATTTTGACGCGCCGTCCCGCTGGATGCCCAGAGAACAGTTCTCAAGTGGGGAGGAGCAGGTGATAAAAGTAAGTGTTGGTGTTTGTACTTTTGTATCCTGATGATGGAGAATTAAAATCTCCGAAAAGTTGATAACGCACCTGTCGTCTGGTGTCTTTTTACTGTCCTGAGTGCGATCTGTTTGCGTATATATATATATATATATATATATATAATGCTTAAACTGTATCCAAGGAAACAGGCAGCACCAACCAGCACACCAGCTTTGTAGCAAAAAAGACAACATTTATTTCAATGCAAAAAAAGGCATATATCTGCATTCCATCCATGTAGATGACATAATGATACTTATCATATCGTAGTTGTTATAGGCATATTGATAGCTCCCAGTCCGACAGCTGTTTCGGTGTTGCCACCTTCCTCAAGGGTCAGCTATGCCAACTCTAGCAACGAATGCCCTTAAATACCTAACACCCCCATAATGAGTACTCTCACCTGTGCATGCACCTGGCATGCATCACCTCCCATCCGAACGGCCATCACATCCCGGAAGACGGACTCTGCGCATCCACACCATGATCCACATGGCAGGACGCCGTCCTCCGTCAAACCGGAAGTGACGCGCCAGACACAACGGAACTACTGTGACTTCCCCACCAACTACTATCAGCCACAGAGTTCCGTCTGACAGGAAGCGGCTGCCAGATCTCTAACAATACAACCCAATACAAAGCTACTAGCGTCTCATCACCATAGCAACCGGAGGCACTCAATTCTGACAGCTGTCCTCCAGCACTGCTAAACAAATGCAGTAGCACTACCTATTTACCAACAAGATAGATCAAATGTACCCATCAATGCAATAAAATATGTAACAATAAATACATTCTATACCCCATATGCAAAACACCAATATACATATCTGGTGTTCAAATATTGTACATAACATATTAGAAAATAGTATAAAGTTATTTGCAAATCCAAGGGGAAATAATTCTAATCTGCATAAAATACATGCTCTAAAAACATGTTTCCTATAAGTTCCAATCCAATTGCATGTGTACAAATGACCATCAATTTCAATAAATCACGTGCACAATTTGACAGAAAGGATCCAATCAAAAAAGGAATATACTGTGCATACACAAACCAATGTTTTTCTCTACACATGTTAATATTTCTAATCTCACTAAAATTTACACAAAACATTTACTTATATTTTTTCTTACACATATTAATTCCTGCAGTCTCGCTCATGGCTTACAAAAATGATGAAAGAGTAAATTCCTCATTAAGACCCAAAGGGACCATTGAGTCCAACTTATAAATCCACTCACATTCACGTTGCAGCAACAGTCTGTGTCTATCACCACCTCTTCTTAGTGGTGGTATGTGATCAATTGGTTTGAATGCAAAATCCTTCATACTGTGGCCATGCTGAATAAAATGCCTTGCTACCGGTGGTGTGCTGGTATCCATCATGGTGGCTGCTTTTTTAATTGAGGACCTATGGAGCGCAATGCGTTCCTTGACCATACGTATGGTTTTACCCACATAAAGTTTTTTGCATGGACATACAATTATGTATACCACATACTTTGATTCACAAGTTAATCGATGTCGGAGCTGGTAACGTTTGCCTGAAGCATTGTGATGAAAGGATTCTCCCACTAGTAAATGCCGACAGTTAATGCATCCACCGCACTTGAAGGCTCCAATTTTCGATGAGAGCCAATTACCCCATGTATTGACCCTTGGACTTATATCTGAGAAGGTGATGCGTTCTCTCAGATTGGGGCTGCGTTTATAACAAAATATTGGATTTTGTTGGCAAAAAGGACCCACTATGGGATCACTTTGTAAAATATACCAGTAATTGATGATCACTTTCCTCATCAAGGTAGACGAAATTGAATATGTGCTTGATATTATCATCCTTTCAGATTCATCCACTTTAGCCTTGGGAATTAATAGGTCCTCTCTTTTTAGTTTAAGACATTTTTGAATAGCTGCCTGAACCCCTTTAGTATCGTAGTCCCTATTAATGAAATTTTGACCCATTTTTTGTAGGGCCTCTGGGATCTTATCGATATCCGAGGCAGTTCTTACGACTCTCACCATTTGTGAGTAAGGCAATCCCTTTTTCAAGGGTTGCGGATGGAAGCTGCTGGCCAACAAAAGGGTATTTTTATCAGTCAATTTCTTAAAAATGGTCGTAGTGAATTCTCCTACTTCAATTGCAACAGACACATCCAAAAATGAAATACTGAGCGGACTGCAGGAATTCGTGAACCTGATAGAACCCGGTAGAGAATTTAAAGAATCAACAAAACTTTTCAATGCAGGGGCACTGCCAGTCCAGATCAAAAATAAGTCATCTATATAACGCAAGTAGAATGCTATATATTGCGAATAATGCTGATTTGACTTAATGTGCTTAACCTCATAGTCATACATGTAGAGATTCGCGTAGGCCGGAGCCATATTTGAACCCATGGCAGTACCCCTGCGTTGAATAAAAAACAAGTCAAACAAAAAATAATTTTTGCGTAAAATAATCTCCATAAGTAAGAAAAGGAATTCACTGGGTGGACCATTATAGTATGGGCTCATACCCACTACTCTTCTAATGGCTTCCATCCCTTCAACATTATCAATATTTGTGTATAAACTGTTGACATCCAATGTCACAAGTAGACACTGTTCCGGTGGGGGTCCAAAAGATTTTAATTTATTGAGGAAATCGGTTGTATCTTTCACATAATAGGGTGTTTTTTGTACAATAGGCTGCAAATAATAATCCACATACTGTGAAAGTGTTTGAATTAAAGAACCCCTTGAGGAGACAATGGGTCTACCTGGAGAATTAATGAGTGACTTGTGGACTTTTGGCAATATATACAACAGGGGAATCTTGGGAAAATCCTGTTCTAAGAACCCGGCGGTTTGTTCATCAATCCAACCATTTGAAACACCCATTTCTATTATGTTATCAATTTCACGTTTATATAAACCTGTGGGATCATAGGTAAGTTTTTGATAGCATGTACTATCATTAAGTTGCCGTAAAACTTCATTAACATAATCTGACCGGTTCAATATGACTACACCCCCACCCTTATCCGCTGGGCGAATTATAATCTCAGGGTTATCTCTTAATGTCTGGATAGCCTTAATTTCGTCTTTGTTCAAATTTTGATGAATTTTTCCCTGTTTCTTTAATAAAAAAAAAGTTGGTGCTGCCTGTTTCCTTGGATACAGTTTAAGCATTATATTTGAATGATTAATTACCTTGCACCCATTATATAACATGAGGTGTGCGATTTTCTATGGACGATTATTGTAAAAAAGAGTTTGTTCTTCTTTTTTCAAAATTGCACCTATGATATTTATTTTTATTGCTTTTCTTCAACTTGTTTTTTGAAAAAAAAATGTTTACACCTTGTTTGAGAATGGATATAGGTGTTGGAGACCTGACTGGTACCAAGCGTTTTTTGGAGAAAGATATTTCAAAAATATTGTTTGCAGAAACTGACCAACTTGCCTTTGATATTGACAGTCCTGCTGATGTTTTTTCTGATTTAACCAAATTGAAGAAGAGGCATATTGAACTAGATCTTCATGGATTAACCTTGTCACAGTATCACAAGGACAAATTGATCCCTAGAGGGTTTCGTATTAAAAATCAGCCAACAATCGGTAGAAATAACAAAAAATTCTGCAGACAATGGTGTCTCATATTAAACCAATGAAGTTTTGATCTCATGATCTTGGTTATCCAGCAAGGGTAAAATTCATCAAAATTTGAACAAAGATGAAATTAAGGCTATCCAGACCTTAAGAGATAACCCTGAGATTATAATTCGCCCAGCAGATAAGGGTGGGGGTGTAGTCATATTGAACCGGTCAAATTATGTTAATGAAGTTTTACGGCAACTTAATGATAGTACATGCTATCAAAAATTACCTATGATCCCACAGGTTTATATAAACATGAAATTGATAACCTAATAGAAATGGGTGTTTCAAATGGTTGGATTGATGAACAAACCGCCGGGTTCTTAGTACAGGATTCCCTTGTTGTATATATTGCCAAAAGTCCACAAGTCACTCATTAATCCTCCAGGTAGACCCATTGTCTCCTCAAGGGGTTCTTTAAGTCAAACAATTTCACACAGCAATTTCCTTTTTCAAATTTTCAATGTCAGAATTGACTTGCTGGATAACCAAGATCATGAGATCAAAACTACATTGGTTTAATATGAGACACCATTGTCTGCAGAATTTTTTGCTATTTCTGCTGATTGTTGGCTGATTTTTAATACGAAACCCTCTAGGGATCAATTTGTCCTTGTGATACTGTGACAAGGTTAATCCATGAAGATCTAGTTCAATATACCTCTTCTTCAATTTGGTTAAATCAGAAAAAATATCAGCAGGACTGTCAATATCAAAGGCAAGTTGGTCAGTTTCTGCAAACAATATTTTTGAAATATCTTTCTCCAAAAAACGCTTGGTACCAGTCAGGTCTCCAACACCTATATCCATTCTCAAACAAGGTGTAAAAAATTTTTTTTCAAAAAACAAGTTGAAGAAAAGCAATAAAAATAAATATCATAGGTGCAATTTTGAAAAAAGAAGAAAAAACTCTTTTTTACAATAATCGTCCATAGAAAATCGCACACCTCATGTTATATAATGGGTGCAAGGTAATTAATCATTCAAATATAATGCTTAAACTGTATCCAAGGAAACAGGCAGCACCAACTTTTTTTTAATTAAAGAAACAGGGTAAAATTCATCAAAATTTGAACAAAGACGAAATTAAGGCTATCCAGACCTTAAGAGATAACCCTGAGATTATAATTCGCCCAGCAGATAAGGGTGGGGGTGTAGTCATATTGAACCGGTCAGATTATGTTAATGAAGTTTTACGGCAACTTAATGATAGTACATGCTATCAAAAACTTACCTATGATCCCACAGGTTTATATAAACATGAAATTGATAACATAATAGAAATGGGTGTTTCAAATGGTTGGATTGATGAACAAACCGCCGGGTTCTTAGTACAGGATTTTCCCAAGATTCCCCTGTTGTATATATTGCCAAAAGTCCACAAGTCACTCATTAATCCTCCAGGTAGACCCATTGTCTCCTCAAGGGGTTCTTTAAGTCAAACACTTTCACAGTATGTGGATTATTATTTGCAGCCTATTGTACAAAAAACACCCTATTATGTGAAAGATACAACCGATTTCCTCAATAAATTAAAATCTTTTGCACCACCACCGGAACAGTGTCTACTTGTGACATTGGATGTCAACAGTTTATACACAAAATGTGAAAATGTTGAAGGGATGGAAGCCATTAGAAGAGTAGTGGGTATGAGCCCATACTATAATGGTCCACCCAGTGAATTCCTTTTCTTACTTATGGAGATTATCTTACATAAAAATGATTTTTTGTTTGACAACATTTTTTATTCAACGCAGGGGTACTGCCATGGGTTCAAATATGGCTCCGGCCTACGCGAATCTCTACATATATGACTATGAGGTTAAGCACATTAAGTCAAATCAGCATTATTCGCAATATATAGCATTCTACTTGCGTTATATAGATTACTTATTTTTGATCTGGACTGGCAGTGCCCCTGCATTGAAAAGTTTTGTTGATTCTTTAAATTCTCTACCGGGTTCTATCAGGTTCACGTATTCCTGCAGTCCACTCAGTATTTCATTTTTGGATGTGTCTGTTGCAATTGAAGCAGGAGAATTCACTACGACCATTTTTAAGAAATTGACTGATAAAAATACCCTTTTGTTGGCCAGCAGCTTCCATCCGCAACCCTTGAAAAAGGGATTGCCTTACTCACAAATGGTGAGAGTCGTAAGAACTACCTCGGATATCGATAAGATCCCAGAGGCCCTACAAAAAATGGGTCAAAATTTCATTAATAGGGACTACAATACTAAAGGGGTTCAGGCAGCTATTCAAAAATGTCTTAAACTAAAAAGAGAGGACCTATTAATTCCCAAGGCTAAAGTGGATGAATCTGAAAGGATGATAATATCAAGCACGTATTCAATTTCGTCTACCTTGATGAGGAAAGTGATCATCAAATACTGGTATATTTTACAAAGTGATCCCATAGTGGGTCCTTTTTGCCAACAAAATCCAATATTTTGTTATAAACGCAGCCCCAATCTGAGAGAACGCATCACCTTCTCAGATATAAGTCCAAGGGTCAATACACGGGGTAATTGGCTCTCATCGAAAATTGGAGCCTTCAAGTGCGGTGGATGCATTATCTGTCGGCATTTACTAGTGGGAGAATCCTTTCATCACCCTGCTACAGGCAGACGTTACCAGCTCCGACATCGATTAACTTGTGAATCAAAGTATGTGGTATACATAATTGTATGTCCATGCAAAAAACTTTATGTGGGTAATACCATACGTATGGTCAAGGAACGCATTGCGCTCCATAGGTCCTCAATTAAAAAAGCAGCCACCATGATGGATACCAGCACACCACTGGTAGCAAGGCATTTTATTCAGCATGGCCACAGTATGAAGGATTTTGCATTCAAACCAATTGATCACATACCACCACTAAGAAGAGGTGGTGATAGATACAGACTGTTGCTTCAACGTGAATGTGAGTGGATTTATAAGTTGGACTCAATGGTCCCTTTGGGTCTTAATGAGGAATTCACTCTTTCATCATTTTTGTAAGCCATGAGCGAGACTGCAGGAATTAATATGTGTAAGAAAAAATAAGAAAAAATATAAGTAAATGTTTTGTGTAAATTTTAGTGAGATTAGAAATATTAACATGTTTAGAGAAAAACATTGGTTTGTGTATGCACAGTATATTCCTTTTTTGATTGGATCCTTTCTGTCAAATTGTGCACGTGATTTATTGAAATTGATGGTCATTTGTACACATGCAATTGGATTGGAACTTATAGGAAACATGTTTTTAGAGCATGTATTTTATGCAGATTAGAATTATTTCCCCTTGGATTTGCAAATAACTTTATACTATTTTCTAATATGTTATGTACAATATTTGAACACCAGATATGTATATTGGTGTTTTGCATATGGGGTATAGAATGTATTTATTGTTACATATTTTATTGCATTGATGGGTACATTTGATCTATCTTGTTGGTAAATAGGTAGTGCTACTGCGTTTGATTAGCAGCGCTGGAGGACAGCTGTCAGAATTGAGTGCCTCCGGTTGCTATGGTGATGAGACGCTAGTAGCTTTGTATTGGGTTGTATTGTTAGAGATCTGGCAGCCGCTTCCTGTCAGACGGAACTCTGTGGCTGATAGTAGTTGGTGGGGAAGCCACAGTAGTTCCATGGTGTCCGGCGCGTCACTTCCGGTTTGACGGAGGACGGCGTCCCGCCATGTGGATCATGGTGTGGATGCGGAGAGTCCGTCTTCCGGGATGTGATGGCCGCTCGGATGGGAGGTGATGCATGCCAGGTGCGTGTACAGGTGAGAGTACTCATTATGGGGGTGTTAGGTATTTAAGGGCATTCGTTGCTAGAGTTGGCATAGCTGACCCTTGAGGAAGGTGGCAACACCGAAACAGCTGTCGGGCTGGGAGCTATCAATATGCCTATAACAACTACGATATGATAAGTATCATTATGTCATCTACATGGATGGAATGCAGCTATATGCCTTTTTTTGCATTGAAATAAATGTTGTCTTTTTTGCTACAAAGCTGGTGTGCTGGTTGGTGCTGCCTGTTTCCTTGGATATAGTTTAAGCATTATATTTGAATGATTAATTACCTTGCACCCATTATATAACATGAGGTGTGCGATTTTCTATGGACGATTTTATATATATATATATATATATATATATATATATATACACACACACACTACCGTTCAAAAGTTTGGGGTCACTTAGAAATTTCCTTATTTTTGAAAGAAAAGCACAGTTTTTTTCAATGAAGATAACATTAAATTAATCAGAAATACACTCTATACATTGTTAATGTGGTAAATGACTATACTAGCTGCAATGGTCTGTTTTTTAAAGGAATATCTACATAGGTGTATAGCGGCTCATTTCCAGCAACCTTCACTCCAGTGTTCCAATGGTACATTGTGTTTGTTAAGCGCGTTAGAAGAATAATGGATGAATAGAAAACCCTTGAAAACCCTTGTGCAATTATGTTAGCACAGCTGAAAACAGGTTTGCGTTCCTTTGAGCTAGTTTAGTATCTACAGCATCACATTTGTGGGTTCGATTATACTCTCCAATTGGCCAGAAAAAGAGAACTTTCACGTGAAACTCGACAGTCTATTCTTGTTCTTAGAAATGAAGGCTATTCAATGCGAGAAATTGCCAAGAAACTGAACATTTCCTACAACGGTGTGTACTACTTCCTTCAGAGAACAGCACAAACAGGCTCTAACCAGAGTAGAAAGAGAAGTGGGAGGCCCCGGTGTACAACTGTGCAAGAGGACAAGTACATTAGAGTCTCTAGTTTGAGAAATAGACATCCTCACAAGTCCTCAACTGGCAACTTCATTAAATGGTACCCGCAAAACACCAGTGTCAACGTCTACAGTGAAGAGGCGACTCCAGGATGCTGGCCTTCTAGGCAGAGTGGCAAAGAAAAAGCCATATCTGAGACTGGCCAATAAAAGGAAAAGATTAATATGGGCAAAAGAACACAGACATTGGACAGAGGAAGATTGGAAAAAAGTGTTATGGACAGACAAATCAAAGTCTGAGATGTTTGGATCACACAGAAGAACATTTGTGAGATGCAGAACAATTGAAAAGATGCTGGAAGAGTGCCTGACGTCATCTGTCAAGCATGGTGGAGGCAATGTGATGGTCTGGGGCTGCTTTGGTGCTGGTAAAGTGGGAGATTTGTACAAGGTAAAAGGGATTTTGAATAACGAAGGCTATCACTCCATTTTGCAATGCCATACCCTGTGGACAGCGCTTAATTGGAGCCAATTTCTTCCTCCAACAGGACAATGACCCAAAGCACACCTCCAAATTATGCAAGAACTATTTAGGGAAGAAGCAGGCAGCTGGTATTCTGTCTGTAATGGAATGGCCAGCGCAGTCACCAGATCTCAACCTCTGAGCTGATGTGGGAGCAGCTTGACCGTATGGTACGCAATAAGTGCCCATCAAGCCAATCCAACTTGTGGGAGGTACTTCAGGAAGCGTGGGGTGAAATTTCTTCAGATTACCTCGACAAATTAAAATCTAGATTGCAAAAGGTCTGCAATGCTGTAATTGCTGCAAAAGGAGTTTGAATGACAAAATTATTATTTTAAATAAAAATCATTATTTCTAACCTTGCCAATGTCTTGACTATATGTACTATTCATTTTGCAACTCATTTGATAAATAAAAGTCAGATTTCATGTAAAACACAAAATTGTCTGGGTGACACCCAAACTTTTGAATGGTAGTGTGTATATATATATATATATATATATATATATATATATATATAAACACACCAGTAACGGCGGCACTCAAGGATTAAAGAGACGACAACTGCATAACTACAGCCAACTAATGCAGTTGTCGCCTCTTTAATCCTTGAGTGCTGCTGTTACTGGTGTGTTGTGCTTGGTGCATAGATTTTGCACCGTCTTCGGAGGGCAACGAGATAAGAAGTTTTTACTCTATAGTGAGTGCTGGATCTCTACCTTGGATTACCGTATATATATATATATATATATATGTATATGTATATTTAATGGTTCAAAACAATATGCATGGCAACGCAGCCACTAGCAATGATGCATAGCCCTGGAGCATGAACATAGGATAATCAGTTCCTAGTGAGCTGCCTCGGTAATGCTACATGTTCCTAGTGTGAGATGCAATATCATGAATACTGATCAGACTACAGTACCAAATGTCCCTCTACTGTGTGTAACCTGTAGGTGCTCTTTACTTGTGGTAAGTAGAAAACCAGTTCCCCTGCTATTGCAACAAAGGTTTCACAAGTATTCTTTCTTTTACTATGGGGTTTATTCTATAAGCGTTAAATAAGGCTAAAATAGAGTTTACATACTCTGTAAAAATTAGGCATTTGTACATCAACTTTATCATTGATTCTACTGTTTGCCTGATTATAACAGACAGTGCTGCTTCTTCATGTGCTTCTCATTCAAATGGATGGGAAGTTTGCAGTGGAGGAGCAATGACAAAACTGTTTGAAGATTGGTCAGTCTCATCAGGATGAGGAGAGCATTTCTGAGCGCTTACAGTAGTAGCAACACTCCACCCCAAGTATATATTACTCAGAACTAATTATAAATCAGTATTATTGTTTTATTGATATGTCAGCCTTGGGTGCATTTCTGTAAGTAAAATAATACAACAGAAGCATATTAATGAGTTATTCTTTAATAGCAAGTAATAAATGAGGCAAAAATCCAGTTACACATAGGGCCTGATTCTGAGCTGGGAGTAAAGCAGAAAAGAGCAAGTACCTGCAGTGGCGTAAGGTCATGTCAGGCACCCGGAGGCAAGTTCTAATTTGGTGCCCCCCCCCCCAATAAAAATGGAAAATAAATATGTTTAATATCTATCTATCCCGGGAAGAAGTGCCATGTAGTGTGCGGCCATGACGGTACACTCCCGGTACATATATACAGCCCTAAGTGGGGTGATTATATTGTGGTCAATGGAGGAGGTGCCCCTTTAGTGCTGGCACCCGGCGGCAGGCGCCTCCATTGTCTCCCATACTTCTGCCCCTGAGTACCTGTGCACCTGGACAAACCATGTTATATCCTTTTTTTCTTTGCTGCAAAAACCCGGGTCCCAGCTCAGTGGAAAATAGTCCCTGGAAAATAACCCAGGTCAAGTGACCCGCGAATCCAACCCGGGTACCTACCAGAGTCGGACCCAGGATAGACCTGGGTAATGGTGCAGTGTGATTTGGGTCATGCCTAAAATGAGCTGATTGGTGGTTGTGGAGCAGTCACCTCCCACTTTTTATGACCTCACAAATTTAGCAGGGCAGACATGGTTTCAGTGTGAACTGGGCTGACCTGGGAATTACCCCAGATCGATGGTGGTGTGTAAACGGGGTCTGACCTGGGCTGGAACCATGTCCGAAAACCCAGGTCGGACCTGGGTATTTGGCGGAAAAGTGGTATCACACTGCAAGGTGTGCAAATACATGTATTTATTTATTTTTGCATCAAGGGTAAATACTGGCTGATCTTGCATGCAGGGTAGTATTTGCTGATTTTGCATGTAGCCCACAAATGCTGGGCAGCTTTATTTTTACACTGTACAGTACTTTAGATTTGAGTTTGGACACTTCTCAAATTAAAAACTCTCTATACCCGCTAAATCTGTGGCACCTGTAGTGCAGCATGGTTTGTCCAGCTGCACAGTAACTTGCTCTTTTCTGCTTTACTCCCACATCAGAATCAGTCCCACAATGTACTAAAATTACTTTGTTTTTATTAAAGGACATCTCTCATTGTTCAGATAAATTGATGCATATAGTGCCTTTCATGTTCACACCTATAAACACTCAGGGATTTCCTATACTGTCTGTGCCAGGAAGAGAGAATACAATAAGAGAACATGCTGTATGTATGCAAGGGTACGGACTCACATTGAGAGTTGGCGTTTGGTTCCCTGCTTTGTATGCTTTCTCCTGTGCCAGGGCATAGAACAACTCAGACTGTGTACATTTGTATTATGCTAAATCAATTTATCTGAAAAGTGAAAGGTTAAAATGTTTCATAGCAAAATGTTTCACTTTCAAATGTCTGGATTGAACATTAATAAGTTGTTTTTACTTAGAACTATAAATAATGTTAAGACTTGATTATATTAATTTTAGCCTTACTCACTTATAGAGCGATTGACCTGCCCTGACACCATACACCACACCACAGATCTATAATCAGGAACCACATCCAGTGTTTGTAATGAACTAATCCACCTTCTAAGTATTAGTTGGAGATAAAACATAATTTTATTGCTATTGTGTCAAGAGGTATCTACACAATGACCTTACCTTAGCCGGTGTTTTCCGCTTCATTAAAGTTAAAAACGTTGTCAAGAAAATTCTCTTTAAATACAATGTAAACTTGAATGTTACTGACCACTGCAATCTACAGTATTGTATTTAAAATGGTCAGTTTTCATTACAGTAGTTGATTGCAGCATTTTTTCCATTCTTATTATTTTATTATGTTGCTGTTTATTGTAATCAGGTATTTCTATTCAGAAGAAAATGTTTTCCATCCAAGAGATCAGACTTCTGGGAAATGACATTTATATGGCAGCTGGTAGAACCCATGTATAACTCACTAGGCTGGTAGAGCATTACACAGGTTTTTGCTGACTCCGCATATTGAGCCCCAAGCTCAGTTTCTCATTTGTTAACGTTGGTCATTGCAGAATAGGATTTTGGTTGTTTAGTAAGTGCCAGATGTAGTCTCAATGAAACAGAAATGTTTGGAAATTTTTAAGCTAATTTTCATCTTCAAGTTATTTACAAGGGAAATGTTGCATATAATTCACCTAAATAAGAATGGCATCACAATTCTACATCAACAATGACATCTGATGCTGTATAGTGATATTTTCCAACAAGCTCGAATAAATATTAGAGTAAATAATAAATCAAAGTTTTTATCTTGCAAAGTACACTCCAAGGTTCATTTATGTTTAGTTTGCAAATATTTTGTTGATATTTCTACTTTTAAAGTTATAACAGCTAACTGCTTGGCATTACTTACACACAGTTGAGCTATTTACTTAGTTTAGGCTGAAACAATATTCAAAAGAATGCAGATTATTAATTTACTTGGAAACCATGACATCACTGAGGCAAAGTAGCTAAACCAATATACATGAGAATCCAGCCTATTAATTGGAAAGGTGCCCCAGTGATGTCACTTGTTGCTAGGGAACTGACAGTCTGCATCTCTATCAGTTCATGCCACAGGAAGGATGCATTCAAGGTGTGCAGGTGACAAGTTCAATGTAATATATTTCAGCAGCTAAGGCTTAACTCATTGTCATGTTCTATTGTTCATTTCCTTATTTCCATACCATTCATTTAAACAGTGATATTTATGAGTTTAGTGAAGGTAACTTGTAATTATATGTACAGTTAAGTTGAACAAAATGTTATTCAGATAGAGGAAAACAACTAAAATTACTTTATCTGCATAATATAAAGCTGCATAGTAGATACATCATGGCAAACTTAGGCATTTAGGGCCCGATTCAGACCCGGACGCTAAGCCGCGGACGCACGCTATGGGTGATTGACACCCGTCTGCGCATGCATCGCAGTTCGCGTGCGTGAACCAGTCATTGCGATAGGGAATCGTGCGCTCTTAACACAAAGACTGAGCGCTAGTGACAGATTGAGTGACAGATAGCACCGTTTGTGGGTGGTAACAGGGGAAGGTGCTTGTGAATGGGGGAGTGGTGCTGCGAACGCAGGCGTGTCTGGGCATCAAAACGGAGTTTTATGGGTGTGCATAATTAGCATGGAAGCGTCATTGTACACGTCACTTGGTTGTATTTCAGCCTGCAGTGTTCGCAGTACTTGCGGTGGGGTAGAGTCTACCTCAAGCGCTGCGTGCAGCTCCGATGGCTCTCGATGGTTCTGATTAATCATACACTTCTTGGAGATGACGTGTGCTAAGAAAGAAAAGTGGGCGTCTTTAGACCAGTATGCGTTCACTCTGCCGTCGCTCTCATAGAGGGTGTCCTTACACCAGACAATGTGATCCCGGAATTTGCATACACAGCCCCTTTTAGCAGCGAGAGAGTGCAGCTTAGCGTCCGGGTCTGAATCACTCCCTTAGTTCTATGTCTGGATGTTTTGAATATACCACAATAGAAGTGAATCAGAGGGACTATAAACTTGAATTGTGCATTATAGATAGAAAGTTTGTTTCCTAGATGAATAAGGTTTATTTATCTATAACAGGCATGTCAAACATGCGGCCCGAATAAACATTTTATGAGGCCCGACAGTGTGAGCCCACATATTAATATAATATTATGCGGCCCACACCCCTGCCACAATCGGAGCTCAGCTCCGATCGGACAGTGTTTACTTTATTTAAAGCTGGCAACGCTGGTCTCTGAAGCAATCAGGGGCCTGAGGTCGCTTCAGAGGCCAGCGTTCCCAGTGATGCAGCGTGCGGGTGACGTCACTCGCGTCTCCCTCGATGATAGGAGCCTGCGCCTTCCGCTCTGGACCTAATTAGATCCAGTCAGTGTCGGCGTCTACGTGGGACGGTGGGTGTGAAGACGGAGTGGACTGGAGCGGTGCCCAGCGGCCATCGTGAAGAAAGGCAAGTACTGCACAGGTGAGTGGGGCCTGTTCTATACTGGGAGGGGAACAGCATAAGGGACATTGCTGGGGGCACAACATAAGGGGCTCTGCATAAGGGGCATTACTGGGGGCTCTGCATAAGGGGTGGTACTGGGGGCACTAGGGACATTACTGGGGGCTCTGCGTAAGGGGCATTACTTGGGGCTCTGCATAAGGGGCACTACTAGGGACATTACTGGCGGCTCTGCATAAGGGGTATTACTGGGGGCACTGCATAATGGGCACAGATTCAGGGGGCATTAAGGGGCACTTCTACAGCATAAGGGGCACTAATACAGCGGGCACTGCATTGGTTTTTATTACTAATAAACCTTTCAAAATTGCATATAAGACTTTTTTTTTATTGCGGCCCACACACTCTTAAGACCTTGAATATTCGGCCCGGTTGGTATTTTGAGTTTGACATGCCTGATCTAAAACATGAATAATAAAATAAAGTCCCATTTTCAGTATTAAGCTATTTTTTTAATGCCATGTGATGTTGCCAAAATGAATTTACATTTGGCATGAATCTTACACAGCAACTGCAGCGGGACGCTCTTCCATGGCACATACTCCGAATATGTACCCAGAGACATATGCACAGTGGAACATGTCAGTGTGGAAACGTGTCTCCAACTGCTTACATACAGTGTGTACGTGGCAGCAGCTTGCTCCATTGTAAGGCAAACTATTCAATAGTCGCATAATAATAGATATTGACTCCATGTTTTGAACAGGAGAAAGTTATTTCTAAATAGTACATCTTTAAGGGCATAGTTTCAGTAATAGAGTAATACAGTACCAGTAGTATCACATCAGCTCATCAGGCTGCAGTCTGCTTTGTGCATTAAATCAGGACTAAAGCTGTGTCATTTGGCATTAACATAACTTATAAGAGTGTGGAGATAACACTGTATTACTTTTTTTTTTTTTTTTTTACAGAACTGCAGTAGATTGTCAGAACAACAAATGTAATATATTAATTCCTCATAATCTAATCTGTATAGTAGTCTGCCATTGCATGACTCTGCAGTACAAACATAGAAGCCTACAGCTACAAAACTATAAGTAGTGGTCTGGTATCTAATAAGTACAAGTTGCTATTTACTGTAGAAAGGGTTTCTTCATTAAATATGCATCATTTTAAGTTTACGTATTGACACTATAACCTATTATATGATTGGGTTTATGTGGCAACTTCATTTAATAAATACTGAAATACTCAAAGACCTGCTGTCATTGTCCACTAAAGGGAAATAGTTGATAAGAAAATAGAGCACATGGGATAGCTAATTCTCATGTGTAACCTGACTTTCCAAAAGTGCTAAATTGCATAAATATGATAATATATAATTCAATTATTACTTTCCTATGATTATTTGTTCAAACTCAAACGTAAATGACGGAATCTTAAAGTAAACTCAGGAGGGACGGAAACCTCCCGTGCAGCAGGAGGAAGATGACAGAAATATGCCACATAAGGTTTTCCCTCCACCCTGTACTAGCATATCGGCGGGAAAGCAGCCAAGGCACGGTGAGTGCAGCGAGAACAGGAGGGCTGGGCATGTTAGGAGGATGGAGGTGGTTTTAGTAACCTTTTCTGTTGCTGAATATATTTCAAAACAACCTGATAAGTTAGAAACCTCTTGACACAATAACATGAATAGGAAACTATTATGAATAAAAATCCCAAAGATATATAAAGATGTATAAGAAGTTACCAATAAATGTTACTTACACTGGTATCAGTCTGAAGAAGAGCAAAATAAAAAAACAAAAAAGGTTATTTTCAATATTAAACTTCAGCTATGAATAACTATTATTACATGTAAATTGGTATATATTAAATGTCACACTCTTATTTTTAAAGATTACTTTGAGAAATAGAAACAATGTACTTCTGCTTTACAAGTAGGCCATGCGCTTGTTACGATTCTTGAAACCTAATTAGGCCAGAGTTAATATCCCACTATTACATTCTAATTATGTTTTATTAGTATATCCAATACATGAAGAATGTAATAAAATGTTTCAATTATGATTAGGGACATATTCATTTATTATTTGTAGGTATTTGGTGACCTGTGCGCGTTTAGGATTCATGTTAGCCATGCCATGCTAAATAAGCAGCTTTCTGTCTTACTTATTCTTGCCACTTTAATAATATTATAACATGTGGCCTCATTTAGACATAGGATCTAAGCCACCTGGGCAAAGCATGTCGTTATGCAAGGGAAATGAGCTTTTTGCTTGCAGGGAATATACTGCTGGCTTGTGCATGTACTATAATATATAAGTATTAGGCAGTTTTATTTTGATACTGCTATTTAAAGTTGAGCTTTGATGAGCTTAAGCTTGGATTTACCTCCTCCCAACTCTGAATGTGTCCATACATTTTATATGTTACCCTTGTGCAGTGCAACTTGATTTTGCAGAGATGCAAAGTTGCACCTTATAGTGGGATTCACACCAAAATCTAAATGTGGTTAATAACGCGTAGGACAAGAATGAAAGTGGGTATGTCTGCCTTTTTTCCACTCACTGCTTTTCCTGGTTGTCCTCACTCATGCAAAAGATCAAAACCATTTATTTGGGGAAAATATTTTAATGAGGTAGCAGTAAGTCATACTTGCCAACTTTCCCGGATGGTCCAGCAAAGTCATGAATTTGGGGGTCTCGCCAGCCTCACGACAGAGTCTCCCATTGCCATCCACTTCCCAAATAAATTGTGACATCCTAGCCCCATCCAAAAAGCAGTAAATAGTGTCTTTAAACAGCAGTGGACGGGGCCAAAATGATATGTAGACCCACCCCCTGCTTAAAATGCCACAAATTGCTGCTTTAAGCAGCTGGGCTGGAGAGGGCCACGATAATGTCGACACTGCAGTAGGACACCTCCTGCCCAGACTGGGAGCAAAGTGGCTGATACAAACATTTACCACTTTAAGGGGCAAAACAGCTTTAAGTTAAAGTAGAACTGATACCGAAAAACTATCTTTATATGTTAAAGTGGAATGTTACGTTTAAAACGAGATTTTGTTATGTAGAAGTACTTTAATAAAAACCAGGAACATACCAGTTTCATGAGGTGGAGCTTGAATGTGTAAAGAAGCAGCAGTTTAACTGGAAACTCTGGGCATAGGCCACAGGGTTCACTTCAATGGCTGCTCAAAATCATCTAGGATACCAGGCAGGTGTGTTATGGCAATTGCAGCATGACAATAATTGTGCAAAAGTAAAAATAACAATGCTATGTAAGATGCACTGCCCCAAATACCAAATATGTATGTATCATCGATTGTTAAGAAATGCAGTTTTAAAAGAGTATTTATTCAGATTTTTCAGTGGCATTACCTGAGTTAGAAGAATACTGTCAAATAGCTGCTGTGTTTCCGATTGATCCTTGGTTATATCAGCATTAGCATTCATGCCAAAAATCTCAGGTGATGGGTTTAGTGGGAGGGTCTTCGTATACTCAATGTAATGATTGTACTGAAATAATAAAAATATACTGTTAATAATTGGTCAGTGCTTTAATGTTCATCTATATTAAAGAGTATAATAAAACTTTAAAAACCACTATCACCTTATTTTTGAAAGTTTCCTTTGAGAATTTGCAGTCTAATTAATTAAATGTCCATTAGATGGCAACAAGAAATCAATCAACCTACTATAAAGAATTTGTGAATGTTTGTAGTCATAAAATAACTAAGGTGTAACAACTGTAATTAAGAAAACAAAACTCTAGAGTTAATAAAGTAAATGTTACAAATGTGGAGAAATGCACAAAATTATACAACACTGAAAATGTGGTGTAAGGTTATCATTGCTATATAGTATATGATAGAAGTTTTTGAGGTATGTAGTCAGGAAGCCAGCGGTCGAAATGCCATCCACCGGCTTCCCGACAGTGAAATCCTGGCATGGGACTAATGATAGGCGTGTAAATACCGAAGCCCATCATTAGCCCCACCCTGAAATCCTGATGCCCAGCATACTAATCGTAGGTAAGCCGGGCATCGGGAGCGGATAGCCGCGCGGGGAGGGGAGGGTTAGGGTCTCCCAGGGGGACTTAGGGTTAGGCACCCCCTTGAGAGGGTTAGGTTAGGGGAAGGGGGGTTTAGGGTCAGGCACCCACAGGGGAGGTTAGGGTCAGGAACCCTCCTGGGAGGGTTAGGTTTAGGGTGCGGGGAGGGGGGGTTAGGTTTAGGCACCCCTGGGGGAAGTTAGGGTTAGGCACTAGGGGGGAGGTTAGGGTTAGGCACCCCTAAAGGAGGGTTAGGGGGGGGGGAGTTTAGGGATAGCCTTTATACTTAACCTGTCGGGATCTCCATATACCGGCTTTCCGGCGTTGGTATTTCATCCGCCGGGCTGACGTCCGGCGGGATAACATACCGGTTCCAGTTTTTGAAACATAGTACATGTATAGTGTTAATTAGGGATTGGCTACAGTTTCATAATTGCTAAAGTACTTTAAGGTAATATTAATGACATATGAGCCTATGTATCAAGATTTTTTCCACATAATTATGTAGAGTGCTAATGGGCACTGCAGATCACAGTCCACATCATTCTAATTGGGGACTATGATCTCAGCCCCAAATGTCCCAAACTCCAAAAAGCAAAGCTTTTCAGATGTGTGGCCCAGTAAGTTTACACTATCTTCAGATAGTGTAAACTGCTTTAAGCCTAAGGAAGCTCATGAACAGGAGTAAGATCTTTCTTTCTCCCGCCGCCTCAGACTGACACTGTGCACATGCGCAGTGTCAGCTTCTACTAAGAAGTCTTTCACAAACGTGAAAGACTTCCACAAAATGCCAGGGATATACTGTAACACACAAGAGACAGTGGTTACCGCAACCGTTGTCCCTGCGAGTTTCCCTTTGTACATAGGGCCTGATTCAGACCCACTCGCGAGCGGCTGTCCGCTCGCAAGTGGGTCGATGGTCTGCACTGAGCATGCGCACGATGGAGGGAGCTCCGTCGTGCGCATGCGCCAGACACGACGAGCGAAGGACTTTCCTTCGCTCGTTGTGTCCGATCAAAGGGGGCGTGCTGTCAATGTTGATTGACAGCACGCCCCCTTTGGTGGGCGTGCCGGGGGCGTGCCTCCCTGACGGGGGCGTTCCCACGGGAACGCCTCCCGTCAGAAGCCGGCCCACTGACATCACTAGTGATGTCAGTGGGAGTGATTTTGGCTCTGATAGAGCCAAAATCACTCCGGAGCTTGCGGTTGAAAACCTCAACCGCAGGCTCCGGCTCGCAATTTCGATGGTCGCGATGGTCACGACCATCGCGGCCATCAAAATGCACGCTCGTATAGCCTGTGGGTGGTGACCCACAGCTATACGAGCGTCCAGGAGGACGCTCCATGAAAATGGAGCCCGGCCCTCATTCAGAGCGTGCGCTCTGCTCAGAGCGTACGGCTCTGAATGAGGGCCATAGTGGGTATATTTTCATTAAAATTAAAAATATCCACAGTGATATGGCACCTTAATAATTGAGGCAGTTCCGTGATAAAGTTCCATATTAAAGCATAGGCCCTATAGTTGCACAGCACATAATGTAATATTACTGGATAGTGCCAATAAAGAAAAAGACCATTAAACAAAGAAGACAAAGGTGTGAATGAACATTATAGAAAGGATAAAAATTATGAGTATTTTTTCAATTAAAGCATTTAATCATAAAAGACAATGTATCAGTCAATCATAAAACACAATGTACTAAATTAAAATAATGTTAAACAGTAGATTAAAAATGTAACCAGTGGCATATTATATGGAATTAAACAAAAAGGAAGTACAAACGAGAAAAAAACAATAATTAAATACTGTGCATGCTTCAATACATTTTCAAACAATTTTCCATGAAAAGAAATAGGTCATAATGTTGAAATCATATAAAAATAGAGTAGTCATTTGAGTGACAGCAACTGAAAAGTGGTGAAATATAAGTATTCTATGATCTTCAATGATCAGTTATTTAATTCCTTTATGTGGAAGGTATAATTTCTTTTGCATGGTAGTCTAAAAATTTTGCAATAACAGTATGAGGGTACCTCCAATGGGCTCTCTCCTGGCTTAAATGATCTGCTCTTTCTATTTGTGGTGTACACAGGGCCTGATTCAGATCCGCTCGCAAGCAGGTCGATGTTTGCCCCCTGCGCATGCGCCGCCTCCAGCGTGCACATGCGCGAGACCCGGCCAGCAACGGGCGCTCTGTCGCACCAGTGATATCAGTGGTGAGCTTCCTGCTCTAATTAGAGCAGGAAGCTCACTGGGGCTTGCGGGAACGAGACCCTACCACAAGGTTCTCGTCGCAAGCCCTGATGGTCGCGACCATTGCGACCATCACCTGGCCGCTCGCAAAAGCTGTGGGTGGTGACCCACAGCTTAGCGAGCGGCCAGGAGGCTGACACAAAAAAAAAAAGCCGCCCTGATTCAGAGCGAGCGCTCTGAAAGAGCGTCCGGCTCTGAGTCAGGGCCACAGTTCACTCTGTAGAGCTAAAGCCATACTTAGATTAGAATCAAGGTATTCAAAACAGCCTGTCCTTTAACATGTTCAGAAATCCTCTTTAAATTGTAAATTATTACAATGGTGTCTATTTTCTAGGTCATTGATCTTATCAGTAAGAACACACATGGAGGTATTTTGAGCAGTTACTGTATTTCATCCGTTCCCAAACTTTCTTGAATCACGGTGCCCTAGAGTATCAGTATTTTTTCACGGCACCTCAAGACCGAAAGTTTCTTATTGAGAAATCAGCAAAACTACATTAAGTAAATTGTGCTTACCTGTAATCTTTAGGTTCAGTGATGGGGTGATGGACAAGGTTGTGCACTGATTTTTCCTATCACATTGACCATAAATAATTTGATCTTGTACTGGACCACCAACCCATGGGCACCCCTGCAAGTGCTCTGTGCCACCCAGTTTAGGAACCACTGCAGTATTTTGTGGTTATAATAGAGAATCCCCTGGATCACTGATCCTCTGCTCGGTCTATCTATATCATACTTGCCTACTCTCCCTGAACATCTAAGAGACTCCCAAATCTCTTCCAGACACCTAGAAAAATGGTCAAGTCTCATGAAGGTCACCCATGGTTGCTCACATACTGAGTGAAGTGAGTGGTCTAGGTGGCTGATGACGTGATTTGCCCCACCCCTTCCTCGCTTCGTACCATCCTATAGCAGGGGACAGACGGGATAAGACTGGCGGTATAAGGGGCAATCCCAATAATCGTTGTCCCTTTGTTCAATTTACTATGTGCTGTAAAGTTCTCATCAGGTTAGCTGACAGAAAGATCAGTGTTTTGGGTGGACACCTGTCATAACAATAGGGCAGTTCCTTGTGGTTTACCAGACAGTGGCTGGGAAAATAGACCCCCATAGTGATACATAGAGGATAAAGCTGATAACAAGCAGGTGGTGAGGTGCTGGTCCATGATGACAGAAAGGGTATGGTGCAACACTGCACCATGGGACAGGCAGTATTCAGCCACAGGATTCCTGGAAGCAAAAGCAGAGTAGTTCAAGCCTTTGGGCACAGATTTGCCCTCTGGTACACCTCTGCCAAGTAGGGAAACATCTCACAGTAGGCCCTGATATGGAAGGAAAACTTCCCAACGTAACCCCGATAGTAGGGCGAGAATCCTGGGGGAATGTGATGCTCGGTGGCTCGCTACACTCTCCACAAGATTATATTTCCCCTCTATGCCCAAGTGGATGGTAGGGAATGATGTTGGACAATAACTGATGACGTCAGGGTACATCTACAAAAGGCCGGGGATCTATCCACTTCCGCCCGGGCAGGGAAGACATGCGGCGATGTGACTAATGATGTCACACCGCTGCGTAGCATATGTAAAAGTCATGCCCAGCCCAGGCCACAGCTGAGCCACCTGGAAAAGCCCAGCGCTGCCCGGGCCAGGCTACAAGGTAGCTGGGGCTGTGTGGCGGTGGAGGCTATGGGTCCCGGCGTCCGGGGCTGGAACAGTGAGTCCGTGGCCCTGTTTTGTGCCCATCTGGACCTTGGAGCCTGGTATGGGTGTCCCCTTAGTCCCCCCCTGTCGCCAGGCCTTACTTTACCTGCCAGTGGTTGTAATGTTATGGCCGATTATTTATATTGATAGATAGATAGATAGTTTGGCAAGTCAAGACAGCTGCCTCTCTAGTCTCTCTGTCAGCCAGAGTCAGTCACCCCTGGAACAGATCCCGGGAGCGGCAGCCCGACAGCGCTGGAAATCCCGATCATCCTTAGGTAAGTAATAACTATTCTAACCCTAACCCCTCCTTAGGGGAGCCTAACCCTAACCTCCCCCCTGTAAGTGCCTAACCCTAATCCCCCCTGTAAGTGCCTAACCTTAACCCCCCCCTTCCCCTCTGCCTAAACCTAAGTCCCCCCGGTGGGGTGCCTAACCCTAAGTCCGCTCCGGGGGTGCCTAACCCTAACCCTCCCTCCCCCTAGCCTAAGCCTAACTCTAACCCTCCCGGGGGGGTGCCTAACCCTAAATCCCCCCCAGGTGCGCTAAACCTAACCCTCCCCCCCCCTCGGCTGTCCGCTAACGCTTCCCGGGATCCCTACGATCCGGATGCCAGGCGCCTGTCTCACCGGCGTCGGGAAAATGTCTAGATATAGACGCCTGTCATTTAACCCACGCCGGGATAAAGCAGTCGGGAAGCCGGCTTTTGGGATCACGTCATCCGGTTTCCCGATTGCATCCCATAAGTACCACATCCAGTCAGTGTTTCATAGCAAAAGGTACCAAATCCTGTTTCAGTTTAATTGGTGGAATTTTCACCGCCCAGCACTCATTAACACTTTCTTAAACCCTATCAGCTGCCTTAAAGATCTTCCCACACAGCACCCATCAACCTATTCACCAATTAACTCCAAACTCAGCACCTAATAATTTTCCACCACCCCACACACGCACAGACACACACATACAGACATATACACACACACATCAATGCTCCTCACCTATCTAAAACCATACTGTGATGCTGAATCACGTACAGTACATCAGATTGTTTGTGATAGCTGTGCCTCTCAGAATAGGAACTACTGTATGTTGTTCATGTTTTCTGTAATTTCATCTCAGTATGGTTTTAAAATGGAGTGTCTTTTTCCTGACCGTGGACATTCCTATATGCCTGCAGTCAGATAATAAGGCATTTTGGACATAAAGCTTAGAAAATGTTTAAATATCCTTTTTACCGAAAAGTATGATGCAGTATTTGCGAGTGTTGGGATAGTTTACATTCTAGGATCAGATTTTAAATGGGTGAACTGGCAAGAAGTAGCACAATATTCAGTACCAACCACAAAAAAGGTTCAAAATTAGGAGGCTCAAAACTGCAAATACATATATTCTCTCTGCTTTTGCATGTAGCCCACAAATGCTGGACAGTTTTTTTTTTACACTGCAGTTTTAGATGTCAGGTTGGACACAGCCCCCCCAAATCTAACTCTCTCTTCATATTTAACGTCTGCCCCACCTGCAGTGCAGCATGGTTTTACCAAGATGCACAGTTACTTGTTCTTTCCTACTCTATTCCCAAAGCTGAATCAGGCTTATAGTGTAGAACCTGTTTGTCATCACAAGATGATAAGGCTGGGATTGAGGTATGATGATCTTATGGTAGCAAACATAATCATGTGCAATAGGCTAAATAGAAAGATATGGTGGCTCTGCTAACAGCCATGGGGTACAAAGATGTAAACCAGTTGCCATTTTATAAACACATTGTAAAGGGTAATACAGAAGTACAAGAAAATGATGATGAGAATATCGCGGTTGCTTATGATGACTGAATAATATCATTGTGCAGAGAAAAAGGAACGTGTTAACAAAAAAGTGACTTTCTTTTAACTTAAAAATAAACTACCTCGTATATAGAAGGGAATATTTGCTATTAAGTAACATAATGAATAATATATTCAGTCAAACGTTCTTTGTAGTGAAATGGAACTACTTCTACATGTATTTTAAAATAAATTTTTATGCCAAAATGTACCAAATCCCAGTTTGCTATACACACATAATATACATTTCCGCCCTTATATTAAGGGCCATATTCAATTAGCGGCAGAAAGCCATTATCGGCGAAACTTTTTCACCGATTCCACTTATCCCAGTATTCAATTAGTCCGACTTTTCACCGCTGCAGAAAGGTTGCGCCTTGTAACCAGCGGAAAAGTTTTGCCAACGAAGACCCAGCGGAAAAAGTGCAGAATTGGGGTTTTGGGGTGCAAAATTGCAGCAACCCCCCTAAACCCTTTTTACACCCCTTGACGCTAATTGCGTTAAAAAAACGCTAAAAAACACACCAAAAACACCCAAAAAAAGTGGGCGAAAAAAATCAAACTGAGGGTACAAAATAAAAAAACTATAGTGAAATAGCCTTTGGGGGGGGACTGGAAGTATGGGGTACGTGTATTTTTGATTGCAGGTGCTTGCTGAAGGTGCGTTTTTGGCGCATTTTAATGCTTGACTTTAGCAACTTTAAAATATGCTTGCACCCATTTTCATGTACCCCAAATATGATGGAACTACTTATTTTCCCCAAAAAACGCAAAATAGCGCCTATAGAGACCATTCAAAGACCTTCAGCAGGGCTAATCGGGGGTACCCATAGTGAACCCCCATGTCAGAGCATCCTTTGGGGGGTATCAGGCTGAATTCCCCAAAAATTACCGCACTTTACGCCTGTTTGCGTTTTGCCGAGTCCTGTTTTCAAATTGAATACGGGGATACGCGGGGACGGGCGCGATACTTTTGCTCACCTGAAACCAGTGATGACGGTGAAAAATCTGACAACAGACTTTTCGCTTCTAATTGAATACGGCCCTAAGGCTGAATCGAAAGAAACAGCATTCTCCCATAGAGAATTCCTTATGGGGTGGGGGGGGGGGCATGGTGTTTAAGGGGCTACAACTCATAAGCTATTGGCGGTACAGAGCTGAAATTGGCATGGATGGATAGAATTGTCGCTCGGTGCTGCATGCCAAATTTCAGGGCAAAAAAAATCAAAAAATTAGGATTTGGGAGCAGTGGTGGCCCCAGAGGTGGGGCTGCAGCGCAGTTCAAAATTCAAATAAGGGAGCCACACCAACTACCATTTAAAACACTGCCAAACATGGCTGGGACTCACTGGCAGTTGGTGTGGCTCCCCTATTTGAATTTTAGACTTCACTGCAGCCCCACCCCTGGAGCCGCCACTGTTTGGGAGTAATCTGAAGTTCCAACGGTCACTTTTTTCTGACACTCTCAATTACGACCACTTTTCTGCTGTTCTCTATGGGAGATTTTTGGGAAGGCATAACTCAGGGTAGAGGGCGAATTTAGCCTTGGGGTTTATTTTATTAGGTAGCTATTGTTCCAGGGTAGGTGCTTTTGGGGTTCAGGTAAATTAGAAAGTTACAGTTTTTAAACTATTACCTCACGAATGCTCCATTATACAGATAGGAAGTTTCAACTTGTTGTGCAGCCTCAGTTGGTGCCTTCAGCAGGTGTACTCACTGTGGCTTCACTTGGGTGCACCAAGATGGCTGTTGTTTGCAGGCATTAGCGGCGCTGGGACCCGGCAATGGCATCAGGCGGTAGCAGCGGCGGGAAGCCGGCGGAGGTGCGAGCATCAGCAGCAGCTTTGGTGCGCCCATCAGCGGCGGCGGTGCGGGTGTCAGCAAAATTTAAAATGAGGATTTGAGAACAATCTAAAGTTCCAACTGTCAGTTTTTCTGCCACTCTCAGCTAGGACCACTTTTCTGCTGTTCCTCCAGCCTTCATTGGAGTGCACTGACTGAAACTGTGACCTCATCGTGTTGTGGAGGTCAAGCGGCAAAGCCACAGATTCCCTCCCCCCTCCTTCCCCAGCCACTTGCGCAGTGGCACATTACTGCTTCTGATCCCAGCCAAGAGCCAGCCAAATGCTGTGCAACTTACAAGTGTTCCGCATGCCACATCTGGCAAGTATGCTCGGGGATGCCAACCCCTACTTTAAATTTTGAGCAGAATGTTGAATAACACAATCCTCGCAATGTAGAGTAACACACTTCTAACAATACAGTCTTTATACAGTGAGTGATATTAGAACTTTATATAGAATATGTATGCAATATCATTAAAGGTACAGGCAATTTAAAAACTCTTAAAATACACATTGTCCTGTCTGTTCCCAGATCTAGTACATAAAAAAATAAAAAGGCTACTCACATCTCCATCTGTTGGTGCATAGTAAATGCCACTTGAGTCAAATTTGTAATTTTCATTTTGAATAATCTCAGTGTTATAGAATTTGTTCAGAATGCTACGGAGTGTCCTACGATCCCAATCATCAGTTACTCTTCCTCCATAATTACACTCTCCAGTCATGTATCGTACAGCATCATAGGGCACCTCCTGTGATATTAGACGTAGACATGTAGACAAAAATTGTGCAATTTCATATCAGTCAGTAGTTTAAAATATGAGATATGGTAAGAACTTACCCTTGTTATCTCTATTTCTACGAAGTCCATAGGGTTCCACAGGATACCTTGGGGTATAGGTGTGACGTCAGTCGCAGGGCACCAAAGAGTTAAGCTTTCAGCCTCCCAGGATGCACTAGGTCCCCCTCCTATACCCCGCCCCCGGGCCAAGGCACCTCAGTTAGTTACCAAGCCATAGGCCGGAGGAGGAGAAGGAAGAGAGAGAACAAAGATCTGGACACATACAAGAATCACATTCTCACCAGAGGGAGACGGAAAACCGGTGACCAGAGCAAAGCCCATCTGCAGCACAGGTGCGACAGGGTGGGAGTCCTGTGGAACCCTATGGACTTCATAGAAATAGAGATAACAAGGGTAAGTTCTTACCATATCTCATATTTTCTACTTCAGGGTCCATAGGGTATCCACAGGATACCTTGGGGATGTCCCAAAGCAGTATCCTTTAAGGGTGGGGACGCTCCTGTGCAGAAAGGAGAATCCGCCGCCCGAAGGAAGCATCCTGAGAGGCGAAGGTGTCAAACCTGTAATACCTCACGAAGGTATGGACAGAAGACCACGTAGCAGCCTTGCAGATCTGAACTGCCGAGGCACCACGTCGAGCTGCCCACGAAGGACCCACAGACCTAGTGGAATGAGCCTTCAGAGAAGGAGGGACCGGTAGGCCTTCATGAAGATAAGCTTCAGAAATAGCCATACGGATCCAGGCTGCCAAAGTTTGCTTTGAAGCAGGCCAACCCTTTTTACAGAAGCCATAGAGGACAACAAAGCGTCCGACTTCCTAAACGAAGAAGTGCGGTCAACATAAGTCCTTAAGGCCCGCACAACATCCAAAGAGGCCTCACCCACGGAAAGACCCGGTGAGTTAAAGGCCGGAACAACTATTTCCTCGTTAACATGAAACTGGGAAACAACTTTGGGAAGAAACTCGGGCCGAGTGCGGAGCACTGCCCTGTTCCCATGAAAAACCAAGAAAGGGGGTCTACAAGAAAGAGCCCCTAACTCAGAAACACGTCTGGCTGAAGCAACGGCCAGAAGGAAAACAGTCTTAGCTGTTAGCCATTTAATATCCACTGAGCCCAGTGGTTCAAACGGCGGTCCTTGGAGAGCCCTCAGGACCACAGCCAAATCCCAAGGCGCCACAGGTGGAACAAAGGGCGGCTGAATACGGAGAACACCTTGCATAAAGGTGCGCACATCCGGGATTGTAGCAATCCTACGGTGAAACCAGACAGATAGGGCCGAAACCTGTACCTTCAAAGAAGCAAGGCGAAGCCCATGATCTAGTCCCGCTTGCAGGAAGGCGAGAATCCGAGACAGATGAAACTCCCGCGGTGCATAACCTCTCGGTCGACACCACTGGAAGAACGTATGCCACACGCGATGGTATATCCTCGCGGAAGACGGTTTCCGAGCTCGTAACATGGTACGCACCACAGAGCTGGAAAACCCCCGGGACCTCAGCATGGCCGTCTCAACAGCCACGCCGCCAAAGACAGCCGAGTCAGGTCCGGGTGAAGACAAGGACCCTGAGACAGAAGGTCCAGTCGTAGCGGCAACCGCAGAGGACTGTCCACAGACAGACCCTGAAGGTCTGAGAACCAGTGCCGTCTGGGCCACGCGGGAGCTATCAACAGGAGCGTCCCTCCTTCCTGTTTGAATTTCCGGATTACCCGTGGAAGAAGGGAGACCGGAGGGAACAGGTATGCGAACCTGAACGTCCACCGGATGGACAGAGCATCCACCAGAGACGCCCCTTCGTCTCTTGTGCGAGACCCGTACACCGGCAACTTGTTGTTGTGCCAGGACGCCATGAGGTCGATTTCTGGAAGACCCCACCTGTCCACCAGTAGTTGAAAAACGTCCGGGTGCAGGGACCATTTCCCTGGATGAACGTCCTGGCAACTTAGAAAGTCCGCCTCCCAATTTAGCACTCCCGGGATGAAGACCGCTGATATGGCTGGAAGATTGCGCTCCGCCCAAACCAGGATCCGAGAGACCTCTACGAGAGCCGCCCGACTGCGAGTTCCTCTTTGCCTGTTTATGTAGGCCACGGTGGTGGCATTGTCCGACTGGACCTGCACCGGGTGACCCTGGAGAAACCGCTGTGCCTGCAGGAGAGCATTGAAGACCGCACGGAGTTCCAAGATATTTATTGGAAGCTCCGCTTCTGTCGGCGTCCACCTGCCCTGGAACAAGTGTGGACCCGAAACTGCTCCCCAGCCCCGAAGACTGGCGTCCATTGTCAACAGGACCCAATTTGGAACCCAGAACGGACGTCCCTTGTTGAGGTGGGTCGTCTTTAACCACCACGCAAGGGACAGGCGAACCTACGGGGTGAGCACAATCGTCTGGAACTTCAGAGACTGAGGCAGCCCGTTCCACTTGGACAGGATCAGGTGCTGCAGAGGTCTGGAGTGAAACTGGGCGTATTCCACCATGTCGAACACCGACACCATGGAGCCCAGTAACCTCATCGCCGAGTGTAAGGACACCCGGCGGCTGTGCAGACAACTGCGCACCCTTGACTGTAAAGCAGAGATCTTGTCCTCCGTCACGAAGATCCTTTGCTGTCCCGAGTCCAATAAGGCTCCAAGATGCAGAATCCTCCGAGACGGGATTAGAGTGGACTTCTGCCAGTTGATTAGCTAGCCGTGCCGTTGCAGCAGTGCAATGGTCAGGTCCAAGTGGTGTAACAGGAGCTCTGGAGATCCTGCCACCAATAACAGGTCGTCCAAGTACGGCAACATGCGGACTCCTTGCAGCTGCAGAGAAGCCGCCATGACCGCCATCACCTTGGTGAAAACACGTGGTGCTGTCGCCAGGCCAAAAGGTAACGCCCGAAACTGGAAGTGGTCGCTGCGGATTGCAAACCGAAGGAACTCTTGATGGCGCAAAAGAATAGGGACATGCAGGTAAGCATCCTGTATGTCCAATGACACCATGTAGTCCCCAGGTTCCAGTGCCAGAATGATGGACCGTAGGGTCTCCATCCGAAACTTCGGGACCCGCAAAGACTTGTTGAGTGCTTTGAGGTTGAGAATCGGACGATATGACCCATTGGGTTTCTGTACCAAAAATAGATTTGAATAGAAACCCTGGCCCCTCTGGGAGAATGGAACAGGCACTATAACTCCAGCCTGGAGCATAGTGTGCAATACCTTCCGCAGCTCCGTAGCCTTGTTCCGGTCTGATGGTAGACCCGTGGTGAAGAATCGAGCCGGGGGTCTGTGCCGGAAGGAGAGGGCGTACCCGTGAGAGACCACCTCCAGAACCCAAGTGTCTGTCGTAGTGAACGACCAACACCGGGAGAACTGCAGCAGGCGGCCTCCCACCCTGGGATCCCCCAAGGGGAGACCCGGACCGTCAGGCCGCAGGCTTGTCATCTGGCTTGGGGGCCGGACGTCTTATACGCCATGCCTGTTTCCGGGGCTTGACCGATTTCTTAGGGCCAGCCTGTCGAGGAAACGACTGTGGTTTGGGCCTGCCCTGGGCCCTAGATGACCGAAAGGACGATGGTCCAGAACCAGAAGGAGCAGCGGCCGACGGGAGACAAGCAGATTTGGCTGCCGCCAGCGTGGCCACAATCTTATCCAGATCCGGACCGAAGAGAACTTCTCCGGTAAACGGCAACGCTTCCAGACCTTTCTTGGAATCTGCGTCCGCCGTCCAGGATCGCAGCCACAAGGTGCGACGAGCAGCTACCGCTGCTGAAGAAATTCTAGACACCAGAGTACTAATGTCTAGAGCCGCCTCTTTGATGTAGGTAGCCGAATCACGGAGATTGCCAATCAACTCCGCCTGTTCGGCCGGACAGTCGGATTCAAAAGAAGCCTCTAATGAATCCGCCCAGCGCTCCATCGCTCTGGCAACCCAGCAAATGGCCACAGCCGGCCGTGCTGCCCCCCCTGCAAGGGAATAAGCGGACTTCAGGCAGATTTCTACCTTGCGGTCCGTAGCATCCTTAAGGGAGGACATGGATGGCATCGGCAATGTGGCACTACGGACAAGACGGGTCACGTGAGAATCCACCTGTGGAGGGGATTCCCACTTAGCAAAATAATTATCCGCGAACGGATAAGCCACCGCCAGGCGTCTCTGCGGCTGGTATCTTTTGCCAGGTTGTTTCCACGTCTCCTCTAAATGGTCCACCAACTGACCCGAAAGAGGAAAGACTGTGGCATCGCCCTTCACATCTTTGAAAAAGGCATACTTAGATTTAGCCGCTGGGGGAACTTCGTCCTCAATCACCAAGGCTGTGCGGACCGCCCGAATAAGTCCAGGAATATATACTTTGGACTTAGCATCAGCGTCCTTAGTATGGAGAGGTTCCTGATCGTAAGGATCCAGAATCTCCCCATCATCAGACGTCCCTTCGTCATCCTCATAAGGAGCGGACAGAGACGCCACCGGCCTTTTATGAGGCCGCATCACAGACTCCCCTTGCAACACATCCGACAAGTGCTGTACAGAACTCGTCAGGGAGTTAACCCACGCTGGCTCCTGAGAACCCGGGAGCGGGGAAATAGGGAGACTGTGGGGTACCACCAATTGTCGTGGGAACCCCTGCATGGGTGACGACACCACAGACTGCTGGGACAAACCCATCGGAGTAAACTCGGGCTGCGGAGCTAACTGGCCCACTAAAGCTGTTAACGCCTGAGCGAAACAAGCCCAGGGCGGCTCCTGTACCGGTGCTGTAACCGTAATAGGCCGCGCCATGGACAAACACTGCCGGCAAAGGCCCTCCGCGCTACCCTCCCCCTCCGCTAACGGTACTTTGCACGTGGTACACTGTAGCCGGAGGGGAAAATCACTTTCAGACATGATGGCACCACGTATGTGACCTCTCTCACCAATTAAGTATTAAATAGGCGAGAGACCACCCTGCAGCACCGCACCGCAAGGGCCTTAGCAGAAAGAACAGGGACAGTAATAAAGCTGACAGTTTAGAGAAGAAAAGTTACAGGCAGCGCTAGCACAGTCACATACAATGCAGAGAAATAACAATTCCTGCACTAACAGCGCTGATCACTCAACTACACAGACACAGGGCCTGGTAGGACACAACGCTGCATACACAGACCTGAGCCACAGCGGAGGAGAGGTATGCGGGGGGACCCAGACCACGATGCTTCCTTCCAGACTTCCAGCAGCGTTCACCATGCGTTGCAGAGAAGATGGCCGCCGAGGAGCAGAGAGAAGCTGGCCTGGGGGAGGAGAGCTGACACAGGACCAGTCGGCAGCATGCAGAGAGGGCTGTGTGCAGCGGGGGAGGCGCCGGCTGTGAGACAGGGAAGGCGCGCTCCCCTGGCATGCATTTAACCCCTGGGACGCCGCAGCGCTACCGCTCTGCTGTGGTCCGCTGTCCCAGGGGGTAGTGGAAGCGCAGGTTGGTCGCCTGGCTCCACGCTGCAGCCAGTCCCCAGGGAGCCCCCTGCCTGGGGACTTAGGACCATGTGATCAGCGGGGACCCACCGCGGGACCCCGCTGCTTACCTCTGTCCCCCTTGAATCCGGCCATGGTCCGGAGCATCTGGGGTCACCGCTAGCTGTGACCCCAGACGCCCACCAGCATCCCCGGATCAGTACCGGCGTTCTGGTACCGGCGGGGTGTAGGGAAGACAGCATGGACGTCAGGACTGACTGTCCATGCTGTTCATCCAGATGTGCAGCCACAGCTGCATGAAGAAAAAGCTTCAGGGGCTCTTCTAGCCCCCACTCCAACAGGTGCACCCGACTCCGGCCGGGCACCAAACTAAACTGAGGTGCCTTGGCCCGGGGGCGGGGTATAGGAGGGGGACCTAGTGCATCCTGGGAGGCTGAAAGCTTAACTCTTTGGTGCCCTGCGACTGACGTCACACCTATACCCGAAGGTATCCTGTGGATACCCTATGGACCCTGAAGTAGAAAGTACATTACTAACAGCAAGTGTTAATTTAAATCCAATATAAGAGTCTTTTTGTTTGGTAGTTATATTAGAAGGCCCATGACCCCACTACCCAAGAGTGAGTTGTGACTTCATGAACCTCCATATATTACAGTTTCATAAGCATTACAAAAGGCTATTGTACATAACTGTATATTCGCCCATGATACATGTAGTAATATGTTGTTCTACTGACAAAAAGAACTGGACGGACATTGGCAGGCAGCTTTATTAGTCCGTTCTTTGTTTTACAAGATCATATTTTCATTGTTTAACAAAAAAGAGCTGTCTGGGCAGGGCCGCAACAAGGGGGGGCTAAGGGAGCACGTGACCCGGGTGCCAGACATGAGAGGGTGCTGGGGAGAGGCTGCCGGAAGGCTAGGTTGCTGCTCTTGTGGGTTTGGAGCCGCATCCCGGCCTTGAGAGGCACAGAGACACCATCAGTCTAATGTGGTGCTGGTTACAAGACAATCAGTGCTCGCGGACCGGCAGCCAATCAGCAGTGGCTGCCGGTCCGTGAGCTCCAATTGGTTCATGAGCAGCGCCACTTTACAATGACAGCAGTACTGACAGTTCCCCAGTGTGTGGCAGCTCCGTCCCGCGCCAGCACGAGCTCACCCACCGCACAGCCCTGTCAGGTAAGAGAAGAGACATGGGGCTTAACTGTAGCTTAATGTAAAAGAGGCCTTACTCTGACATAATGTGTAAGGAGCCTTACTGTGGCATAATGTGTAAGGGGCCTTATTGTGGCGTAATGTAAAAGAGGCCTTACTCTGGCATAATGTGTAAGGAGCTTTACTGTGGCATAATGTGTAAGGGGCCTTATTGTGGCATAATGTAAAAGGGGCCTTACTGTGGCATAATGTGTTGTAGGGGGCATTACTGTGGCAGAATGTGTTGTAAGGGGCAATACTGTGTTGCATAATGTGTTGTATGGGACATTATTGTGGTATAATGTGTTATAAGGTTCATTAATGGGTGGCATAATGTGTTATAAGGGGCATTACTGTGTCACAAAACCATACACCCTTTTTGTCCTCTATGTTGTATTTTTTTTGGGGGGTGCCAAATTATGACCTTGCCCCGGGTGACAAAAATCCTAGTTTCAGCCCTGGTCTGGGACATCACCGTTACAACCTGATTAAATGACAGATACTGACTCTGTCTTTAATGAATTTACAAAGTACATATAACAATAGCTATTTCCAACACAAAAATGAAACATAGGATAACGCTATCACTGTAGTAAGCTAGTGCAGCCTCTCTATTATTTAAATTAATATGAATGAAACATGCTCTCTGAATAATAATCTTTTTTTTTTAAATATATAATCTTAATACATTTTCTGAACATACATTTAGGCTTCATAATTAAATGTAGCATGAGGTGGACTCAAAAGGTTTTTATTATTGTTATTATTTTTTATTAATATTTTAAAATATCTCTGGGTTGGTCTTCAGAAAAGACCAACCCAGCATCTGATCTTCTAGCTCATGGCTGAAGATCAGATGCTGTTCTCATTTATTACTGATGGCAAGTACTGGCGCTCAGTAGCAATCATTGCATTCATTGGGCAGTGATCCTGTTATGTGGAATAATGCTCCCAGTTTGCAGCTGATATAGAAATAATTTTGGGTACTAAGAGAGCACACTGAAAAGGAAATGTGGTGCAGAATTATATGGGATGTAGTCTGGAAGCCGACGGTCTAAATGCCGTCCGCCGGCTTCCAGACTGCTGTACCCCGACTAGGGACGAATGACAGGCGTCTAAATCTAGACGCCTGTCATTTGCCCGACGTCGGGAGACCAGTGCCTGGCATCTCGATCGAACGGATGCAGGGCGCCGCAGCGGACAGCCGCGCGGGGGGGGGGGGTATGGGTTTGGTTTAGGGCTCCCGGTGGGGACTTAGGGTTAGGCACCCCCCAGGAGGTTAGGGTTGGCTAGGGGGAGGGAGGGTTAGGGTTAGGCACCCCCGGAGGGAGGTTAGGGTTAGGCACCGCCCCAGGGGACTTAGATTTAGGCAGCGGGGAAGGGGGGTTAGGTTTAGGCACTTAAAGGGGGGGTTGGGGTTAGGCACAGGGGGGGGTTAGGGTTAGGCACCCCTAAGGAGGGTTAGGTTAGTAAATACTTACCTTTAGGACGATCGGGATTTCCTCCTTTGTCGGGCAGCCGCTGTCGGGAATTGAACCGCCGGCCATGCGATTATATGTCACAAGCACGATAATTCCCCAGCAGCTGCTGAGCCAAAGTTTGGTAGGAAGTCACTTTCATATTGGAGGGCGGGAAAGGGAAGAAAATGAGAATCCTTGTCTGCAGTATGGCTGGCAATGGGTGCTGATCTCTCAGAAATCTTTGGCTGGATTTTGCAATATAGTTATCAATAGGGATTCTATGTTCAATGTGGTTGGCAGGGAAGGGTCTGCATGCAAAATAGAAGGCAATAAAGCAGGGGTGTAACTAGGTATTTGAAGGCCCCATAGCAAAAGTTTGTAAGGGCCACTATGTATCACCCAATGGTGAAAAATGTATATAACACATGTAACTTTGACAAGGAAGATGGGCCCCTCTCAGCTCTGGGCCCCATAGTAGCTGCACCCCTGCATCTATGGTAGTGACACCCATGCAATGAAGGTGATGTGTGTGATACGTTTGGTAATGAGAATCTGTGCAATATACTGTGTTATATGACTGGCAATGGGGAACGTGTCCGTGCATTATGACTGACAATGGAGGGTATCTGTGCATTGGCAGCCAAAGGGGATTCTGTCCAATGACCGGCAGTGAAATATATGCAGTGGCGGCCAGGATGGCATAACTATGAAGGCACATTGCTGATGCAGATGCAGGGCTCTGCTTGTGTGACTTGCTGAAGCATAGTGGAGAGAAATTCGGGTGGTAGACAGGAAGCTGTAACTCTCTTCCTGCACAGGGGATGTTTGCCAAATGTGCTAATGGCAAACCAATGTACTCAAAATGAAGAAACCACTAACAATGCATACTTGATGTTTCTCTTACCGCATATTGATTTAGAAACATCTGTAGCTGTTGCACACTTATCCTCATGTCTGTCTCATTAAATTCATAAGGAATATTCCATCCAAGTGGGCCAAATTTACGTCTTTCCTGAGCCAACGCATGGAAGAAGCACAGACCATATAGCATTTTCTTGAACTCCGGCTAAGAAAAAGAGAAAAGCATGAGCAGGTTTAAAGACATTGCTTAGTGCAGCTATTTAACGTACGCCTGTCCAGCATACAGTTCACAGAAGTGGCTCCTCAAGGCTTTCTCATTTGTCCAAGTGCATTCTGCAATTGCTATTAAAGTGAATGTTAAACATACTAGCCCGGCATTTAAGTATGACTTCAAAACTCACTTCTTCATTATAGCCTAACTCCCTTGCCCATCTTCTGCTTTCCCTAGGTCTACTCATCTATCCCTCCATGTGTATGCCTGTCCCCTAGATTGTAGGCTCTAATGAGCAGGGCCCTCTCCCCTTTGTACCACTGCATAATTATATAATTTGAGCCCTGCAGTTAAGTATATATGTAAAGTTACGTTTTTGTATGTACATGTGTAATTTGTTACGTGTTACGATACTCTTGTGATGCCATATAAATAAAACATGCTAATAACAATAATCTATGTATGTACTGTATGTATAATAGGTGTAATAATTCACTTAGAGTAAATAAAGTAAATAATGTAACATTTATTTATTTATTTATTTATTTGGCATTGCCATAGACCAAAATTTTGTTTTTAGAAATGAATTGGTATAATATCAGTTAAAACATGTAATTATTATTTTGTTTGTTTTATTCTGCATAATATGTATTTGAACAATTGAATATAGGGCAAATGAAAAAGAACTGTTTTGTTTTAGAACATGGATTTAAATATAATAAACAATACTAACAAGCTTTTTGCAGCTATTGAAAAATTCTGGATCAGAGATAGGATCCATCAGATAGGAGCGGATGATGTTGGAGCGCAAGCCTTTGGGTGCCTCATTAGTCATTTTCACTCCGTTCTGTAGTACAGACACAGGGAAGTTCGGTGATGGATAACTTGTAAGCCAGAGGCGAAAATCTGGGTGCGTAGTCTCAGGATTCAACTCCTGTGAAATGATAAAACATTAAAATATAAACATACACTGCAATTTAATTTCAACATGTCATGAATATTTAATGCTATATATAATGTACAAAATGATGTTGCTTTTTACCTTGGATTTACTTGATTGATACTAAAGATGTAATAAAGTAATAAAAATGGGAGCAATGTGGTGAATTCTCCATGAAAGTAGTATGTAAAGTAACTTTAGATGCACAGTGTTCTACAAGTTGTTGATACAAGCAAACTTTAGCCATCTATATTTTTAGAATATATTTGCATGGCTCTTCTTGCTGGACCCGCAAAAATTACTGCAAACATTTTAAATATGGGAATGGTGATAAAGAAATATCTGATATTTTATTAACTCTATAAACACTGTTAAACATGGTGAGACTTGGGGCTTTATTTACAAAGTGGTGGCTGCTTCCCAGCAGGTTGGAGGTGAACGTTTTAAACTGCAAGCTTCACACTAACTGCAAGTGGCATTTTACATTTTCACCGTCGGGAAGCTTCGGAAATATACTGTAGACCTTCAGGTCTGCCCATTACTAATAAAACTGCTAACATGCATTTCCCTCATTACACATTATAATTTGAGTATGTGTATTAATAGTGCTGGCCCCAAATAAATATAATATTTCGCATTGAAAGTTTATATTGTGATGTATCATTTAATGAATTGTGAACAATGGCCCTGATTCAGAGCCGGACGCTCTGACCAGAGCGCTCGCTCTGAATCAGGGCCCACCTCCATTAATATGGAGCGTCCTCCTGGACGCTCGTATAGCTGTGGGTCACCACCCACAGCATATACGAGCGTGCAGGATGATGGTCGCGATGGTCTTGACCATCGCGACCATCGAAACTGCGAGCAGAAGCCTGCGGTTGAGTTTTTCAACCGCAAGGCCAGGAGTGATTTTGGCTCTATCAGAGCCATAATCACTCCCACTGACATCACTAGTGATGTCAGTGGGGCCGGCTTCAGACGGTAGGCGTTCCCATGGGAACGCCTCCGTCTGGCAGGCACGCCCCCGGCACGCCCACCAAAGGGGGCATGCTGTCAGTCAACATCGACAACACGCCCCCTTTGATGAGACACTACGAGCGAAGGAAAGTCCTTCGCTCGTCGGGTCTCGCGCATGCGCACGACGGAGCTCCCTCCGTCGTGCGCATGCGCAGTGCAGACCATCGACGCACTTGCGAGCGGACAGCCGCTCGCGAGTGGGTCTGAATGAGGGCCAATATTGCTAAACACTAATCCCTACAATGAGATTTATTTCACTGATCCTGCTTACAGTAAAAAAATATGACAGCCCTCCTAAGATATAGTTTTGTAAAATACAGTAATATGTACAGTAGTAATAATGACCGAGTTAATATGCCCAGCGACATGTTCCGTAGCAGTGTGATACCAGATATCCCAGGCAGTAGCTGTAATCCCAGACATTATGGTCCTGATGCAGAGTTTAACACACCTGTTTGCGCAGAGCATCTTGTTTGTAGAGCCATATGCATTTCAATCACATCTCTACTTGCAACTGAGGGCTGTGGAGAGGTGGACGTAAGCATAAATGCGCAAGTTTTCAGATGTATAATTTGCGCAAAGTGTGCACTGATGACGATAACAAGAAGCCATTATATGCAAAAGGACAGGATCTGTAATAGACATGCATGAAACCTGCAGTCTGACCTTATTGTACCAGTCACCAGGATCACCATGCCGCCCTCCAACTTGACATTAGCGTAGAACCCACTGGATCATCGAGATTGAAGGAAAGATGTAGATGAGCGGGATAGTCCATGGCAGCAACATCCATCAGGAGTGCTCCAGGATCCCTAGTACGGGAACAGTATCTCTGCAGCTGGTGGTTGTGATGAGACACCATCATATCTATGCCTGGTAGGCCCCAATGGCTGGCCAGTAAATGGAAGATGTCTGGATGCAGAGCCCACTCTCCCATTGAACATGCTGGAAGCTTAGGAAGATCAACTCTCCCAATTCTGCACACCAGAAATGAAAACATGCTGGGAAAGTGATGCAACTTACCTCCTATATGGCACCATGACTACAAGTGCCGACCTGGTGGTTTATGTAGGTGACAGCTTTCGTCTTGTTCAACTGCACCTTGATTTCATGCCCACGGAGGAGAGGCTAAGCTAAGCAAACAGCTACCCTGTGTGAGGTTCTGGTTTTGTTGTGGACCCGGGGTGGTGATAGGAGCCCACACAGAAGCAGATTTAAATGAAAATGTGGAACTTTTAATGAGTGGTTTAGTAGACATGAATATGGCAAAAGTAAAAGTCCAGACAAAGCACTGTAGTGCACTTGGGACCTGTAGTGAAGCAAATGGGAGAATGTCCAGATAGTGACAGGCAGGAAACAGTCCAGTATGTAGGTATGGTGAGCTGAAATGATATGCAGGTAGAGGAGATATAATCCAGCAGAGTGTAAGTGGAGGCAAGGTGCAGGGTGACAGCAGACTCAGGTACTCAGGCAGGAGGAAGGTAAATGGAGGGTGCAGGGAAGTCCAGCGGTTGGAGCAGGCAAGGTAACAGGCGAGGTAGCGTTTCCAAGGAGGCAGGTAATGAGCTCAGGAACTCTCTCTCAGCTGTCGCTGAGAAACACGTTGCACTGGCAATGAAGGGAGGCTCTGGACCTCTCTAAATACCAAGTGCCGCACCGTGACTGGCCGGAGAGAGCACGTGACCCACCAGGATTGGACAACTGAATCACATGGCCGGAGGCAAAATGGCGGCGCCCATGTCAGGTGGAACGGAAGCACCACCAGGCCTCACCAACCCAGAGTGACGATGTGCCCGCACAGAACCACGCACGGCCAATGCCCCACGCCAAACACCAGCGCCGCCGCCAGATGGCCCCCGCCACAGCAACCTCACAGGTATTACCCGTCGACCACCATGCCGGGAAACCCTGGTCGTGACACCCTGCCCTGAGCTCCAAGATAGTAATGGATAATTGGCTCTCCTGAGCCATCGACCATCCGTGGAATGTCTGCTGACAAGACACCACCCCCCACCCCCAAAGATTTGTGTCTGTGGTGAGCAAAATCCAGTCCTGGATCCAAAAGGGATGGCCCCTGTTCAGGTGGGACTGGTGTAGCCATCGTTAGAGAGAGTGAAGAAACTCCCTCAAGAAAATGATCATCTGCACCATGAGGTGCAGATGGGATTTGTTCCACCTGGCCAGAACCTCCTTTTAAAGAGGACGGATGTGAAACTGGGCATATTCCAGCATGTCAAGACCAAAGAACCCAGGATCTGCATGCAGGAGTGAATTGACACCCAATGATGACTGAGGAATGTGCAAACCTTGGGTGGCAGGGCTTGAGTCTCGTCTCCTGGACAGAATATATGCTGAACCCTGGAATCAAGCCGAGCTCCCAAATGCAGCATCTCCTGAGAAGGCGTCAATGTACTCTTTTGCCAATTGATCATCCACCCGTGTGACTCTAGAAGATCCACCGCCAGACAAATGTGGTCCCCCAGGACAAAAGGGGATTGGGCCAAGATAAGAAGGTCATCCCTTCAATTAAGGTATGCTGTCATGACCACCAACTGGTAAGGATCTGATCGCACCGCAAATCTGAGAAAGCACTGGTATCCGACTTGGATGAGGATGTTTAAATAGGCATTCTGGATGTCCAAAAATGCCATAAAATCCTGCGGTTCCAAACCTAGAATGATGAAGCAAAGAGGCTCCATGCGGAATCTTGGAATCCACAGATACCTGTTCAGCGCTTTCAATTGGAGGATGGGACAAAATGAGCAGTCCAGCTTTTGGACCAGGAAGAGGCTGGCGTAGAATCCCATACCTCTTTGAGATGGGGGAACTGGTATGATGACCCTGGAAACCTGAAGGGAGTGAACTGACTCCCTGAGAGCTTTTGCTTTTCCTGGATCTGCTGGAAATCCTATGGAAAAGAACTGCGCCAGAGGATGCTTCTGAAAAGTTAGAGACTACACCCTTAACCCAAGCATCTGTTGTGGTTCCTATCCAAACTTCTGTGGAAAAAAAAAGCTGGCCACCCACACTGGAAGCCCATCCCATCATGCAGCAGGACTGTCAGCTGGCTTGGTAGCTGGACACCTGGGGGACCAAGACTACTTACCATGTGGCTTACATCTCTTGGAGGAGGAACTCTGGAATTTAGACGATGCCTGACCTCTGGCCTTTCCATGCGGATGAAAGGAATGAAACGTAGATGTTCTGGCACTTGGAGGTGCCGCCAAAGTTAGGAAGGCCATGCTGGATGCAACCACTGTAGCAACAATCCTGTTGAACTCCTGACCAAAGAGGATGTCAGGACCCCTAGTATGTTAGGGTCCTGCCCGACAAGAGGTTACCCAGATATGGTGGGCAGGCCCATAACCTTGGCCAAGATTGAGCCCTAGTATGTTAGGGACCTGCCCGACAAGAGGTTACCCGGATATGGTGGGCAGGCCCATAACCTTGGCCAAGATTATGCCAAAAACCTCTATTGTATTTACTGCAAAATGTATTTATTTATATATAATCAGTTAATTTGGAGTTGTGCACTTGTATTTCTTCTTTGTGTATATATCAATGGTCTCCATAGGTAGCACCTCCAATATATGTCCAGAGTGTGCAGTCTGAGATCCATTTTCTTTGTAAACTAATTAGTGCATTGATTTGCACACCTGGGAAGCCTGAGCCACTTTTCTGTCATGCGAAGAGCTATTGGTCCTTGTCCTTGTCCAAGAGATAAGGAGCTCAACTTTGAGCCTCCAAAACCCTTCAAGATAAAGCAGATAATTTGATGGGTTTCACAAACTAGCAAAGTTCCACGAAGTTAAACCAACAAAATTAAATCTTAATACAATATACTGAAGGGTCACAAGATTGACTGCGAATCTCAAAAGAATAAAATTCCTTTATTGAGGTAAATAGAATGCAGGGAATTATAATGAAGAAAATTATAAAATGGGAATGTAAATATATGTTTATCTGGGAGATAAAGTGAAATCTGACAAGTATATGAAAAAATGTAAAAGCATAATCAAGTGCTTTTTGAAAAAAAAGTACTAAAAATGTAAACTATCAAAATAGCACTGGCTAGATAAAATGTGTACATTTCCATTGTGCTGCATAGAACTGGCCTTCTCTACAACTATACTATGCAACGGGATGTAGTTATGAGACCGACACTACAATCCCGGCAGGGGATTTAAAAGGCGTCGAAACACTGACGCCTATGCTAATCCCGACGCCGGGACCCCGACAGGACGCCGGACCGATCATCCAGCACCAGAGGTAAGTAGCGATGTAGCCGGGGATGGGGGGGTTAGATTTAAGGACCCCCAGGGGGACTTAGGGTTAGGCACCCACCCAGGGAGGGTTAGGCTAGGGGAAGGGGGGTTAAGTTTAGGCACTAAGGGGGAGAGGTTAGGGACCCCCCCAGGAGGGTTAGGTTTAGGGGAAGGGAAGGGAGGGTTAGGATTAGGCACTAACGGGGAGGAGGTTAGGGTTAGGCACTAGGGGGGGGAGGTTAGGGTTAGGCACCCCTAAAGGAGGGTTAGGGTTAGGGGGGAGAGAGGAGGGTTAGATTACTTACCTCCGCTGTCGGGATTTCCTCATCGTCGGACTAGCGCTGTCGTGACTTGAAACGACGGCTACACAGCCGTCAGCATCATAACATTTTGGCTACCATGCCTTGTTTATTGTCATGGATATTGAATATTGAGTGTGCAGTCTGAGATCCATTTTCTTTGTAAACTAATTAGTGCATTGATTTGCACACCTGGGAAGTCTGAGCCACTTCCCACTCAGACTAGCACCTCTACTACATTGGTTTAGAGCATGGAGTCTGGCAATGTAATATGCACACCAGTCAAGGTACAATATAGGTAAGTCCTGCTAATATTTAGACTGTGTAGTGCAGCTTTGGTTCATTTTTGGGGTGTGGGTCCCCCTAGATTGCTTTGCTGATCTGCTTCAGGGCACCGCAGTTTAACACATTTTCCTTTAACACATTGTAATACCTCACTGCCTGTTTCTTTTATATATATGTATTTAACTTTTTTATTTTTATTCTTTATATGTGGCCAGCGGCTGCTCTTAACACTTCACTTTTCTTATTAGAGCAGCGCCTTGGGGTGGTTTAGCTGGGCTAGCTTGGGGGTGTCCTGCGGTCTGGATTTGAGCCCTAGTATGTTAGGGACCTGCCAGACAAGGATATGGTGGGCAGGCCCATAACCTTGGCCAAGATTATGCCAAAAACCTCTATTGTATTTACTGCAAAATGTATTTATATATATATATAATCAGTTAATTTGGAGTTGTGCACTTGTATTTCTTCTTTGTGTATATATCAATGGTCTCCACAGGTAGTACCTCCAATTATATATATTATATATATATATATATGTCCAGAGTGTGCAGTCTGAGATCCATTTTCTTTGCAAAGAGGATGTCGCCAGAATATGGGAGCGCCTCTAACGATTTCTTTGAATCAGTATCAGCTCGCCAGGAATTCAGGAATGTAGCCAGAGGGTTCACCTGGCCGCAACAGTAGATGCCGATACCCTAGAGGTCAAGACCCGAGTGTCAATGGCCGTCACACCCAGGGAAGAACCCGCCTCCTTAATGTGCCCAACTAAAGACAATAATTCCTTTCTACTGGTATCTGAGCTGAGGCTGGCTTCCAATGCATTTGCCCAGCTGACAATGGCCTTGGCCACCCAAGCCAAAGCCAGGGAGTGTGTGCAATAGCCCCTGCATTGGTGTAGGCTGTCAAGAAAAGTCTCCAGCTTCCAATCCATAAGTTCCCTACAGGAAGCCATATTAGGTATAGGAAGAATGGAAGATCTAACAAGGCGAGTGATGTGGGCATCAAATGAAGGAGGAGACTCCCACCTAGCCCACTCTGTAATCGATAGCAGGTGGTAGGATGTAATGCACTTTGACAACTGGAAGCGCCTATTAGGATAAGACCATGCTTTCATAAGGAAGTTCTCCAACTGCCCCAAAGGAGGGAACTCAATGGTCACCTTCTTTAGACGTTTGAAAACCGGGGCTTTGGGCCTGTTCAGCATCCTCCACCTGGAGTACCAATCTAACTGCCTTGATCAAAGCCTCATTATCAACTATAGAAACAGAATATTTAGGCACTGAAGAAGGTTTCCCTTCGGACGCAACTGAGATACTAGCCTTTCACTCGCAGGACAACTCAGAATCTGAATCATCTTCAGATAAGGGCGGAGAACTTCTCCTTCTAGAAGGTATGCGCTTGGATAAGCTATCCCTGTCTAGCATCTGCTGGAAAGTTGCTGACACCTGCGCTGAACCCTGTGCCAACTGTGCAAATGACTGCATCCACGGAGGTTCTAAAGTAGACTGCCGAGCAGTCTGGTTAGGCAAAGTACTGGTACCCGAGAGCACCACTTTAGAACCGTGACTCGGATTTACCCATATTCACGAAGTTCCGGTGGATTCGGATTTCTGGAGAACCGAACATCTCTAATTTTATATATATATATATATATATATATATATATATATATAAAAATAAATAAATAAATATAAAGGTGAACAATGAGTGGTAAGCAGCTCTAATACATCATAAATGTGCTGCACAAATAGGAGAAAAACATTGACCTTTAGGATGTCTCAGTGTGACCGATATACAGCAGCAGTGCACACACAGGCAAAAAGCACTTAACTCTCACAAGCAAACAGAACCATTCGATGCATTAAAAGTAAAACAGTGGACAAATACTGCTCAACAATCTAGTAACAGCAGAAAATAGCTTTTCAATATAACCAGGCTACTTGGAGCAAGGTATAAGTGAGGCAGGAGCCCAAGCTTCCCACCCTGCGTGTGCTGAGGCAGGCAATGCAATTACACTGGCTGCCCAGCTTTAATTAGGAGGTGGAGAGAGGAGAGGTGAACACCTGTCTGCACTGAAGGAGCATGCTCAGGTGTGGGGAGGGAATAGCATAGAGGAGCCTGTCTCCCCCTCTGGTATAGACCCCAGGGCAATGGCCGCCACCGCTACAAGCAGTGTTCCCATTCTAAATGCCTCGGTGGTCTAGTATACAGAGGAGGGACCCCCATACCAACACTACTAGCACCGCCGGTGAAAAACCGTGAATATGTGGCTCCCTGCAATCAGGGTGCTGCGCTTACCTGCCCCCTTGTGTCCGGCTGCGGGCTCCGGAACTTGAGTGCAATTCTCTCTGGAGCCCACGCCGCAAGTTACCAACCCAGTTGCCAGTGCTGCCGCCCTGGCACTGGGGTTGCTGGAGCGATACTGAGGGCAACCATAGAATAGCCTTTCAATGGCCCTCTGTAAACAAAAAAGAAAAAAATAATAATGAGGGACCAGGGTCGTCTTAAGAGAGGAGGGGGCCCGTGTACACTCCCCGTGCGGGGCCCCCTCCTCTCTCCACGGTGGGCGGCAGCCGATTGATGCGGCTGGCCAGCCACCGAATCATTAGTAGACTCCGGGCACTAGAGTGTGCCCGGAGTCTACTGTGCATGCGCAGAACACTGGAAAAATGCGGGACCACGGACAGGTACATTTAAAATAATATGGGTGCAGGGTGTGCGGTGCGGGGCCCCCCTGGACCTGGGGGCCCATGTGCCCCGCACACACACTGCACCCATTATACAGTATATACGCCACTGTGGGGGACCACTTACAAGCAGTCCCCCTGGAAAAGGTGTCCGCTCCCGCCAACACTGAACTGAAAACTGGCTGGCTGGGGGTGGGGTAAAGGGAGCCCTGGGTTGCTGGGTAATTAAAATGAACTGTTTGGTGTCCAGACCCTCCTCTCCAGGCTGTACCAAACATCCTCCCTGTGCCCCTTAGTGGAGGAAGAAGAAATACCATATCTAACTCCAACTATTTTACTCCTAAAATAAAAAGTTGTGAGTTATATACCAGATTAATTGAACTACACTGCCCTGTTTATATTGGAGGGGATGCTTACACCCCCCCCCCCCCCCCCTATTAATCATTGTTGCTGCACAGCTTTGTTCTCCTCTGGTTAGTAATATCATGGGACTTTTAGTTCCTCATTAATTTGATTTTTATGTAGATTTAAAAACAATTAAGGCTTCAGTGAAACTTGTATACCAGCCTATTAATTTATAAAATCAATATTATTCAATCTTAATATATGTATATAAATGTATCATTGTATTTGTGCCTTTGTCTTGTGGCCTTATGAGTTATTTTAGATTTAAATTCATATTAAATTTAACTGCTATTTGTTACAACAAAATTTTAACTTTTTGGGAAAATATGTATTTTCAGATACAGCAAAAGATAAGATTTTTTAATACACAATGTTAATTCAACACTAGAATGAATTAAATTTACTTTGTAAATATATTTTTTTCCATTTCTTGGCTTAATCTAAAGGCACATTAAATATGAAAATCCCATTCACTTCGGATGTGGCTTAGATGATATCAGACCCCGCTCACACAAAACTAGCTATTGCAAAACCAATCAATGAAAATGTTTTCAAGGACATAGATGTGTGAAATAAGGTGAGACTTCATTAACCCATGCACTGCTGAGAAACAAGAGGCAACATCCACATCTATCTGTTCGCAAAATAATAGCCAATAGCAAGGGATTCGTCAGCAAAAGTTAAAAGTACTATAAGTTAAAATACTAAAAATAACAAATAAAGGAGAACTTAATATAGTTAGTGAAAAGCAAAAAATAAAAGTAAAACATATATATTACGGCTTTGAATCATGAAAACAGTATGAAGATTACATTTTAAAATATTGCTTGCATCAAGTAGTACATTTAACCTTCATGAATTATATTTTCCATTCTGGAACACTTTCAAAGTGAGTCATGTCATACAAATAGCCAGAGCCTGTTATTTAAATACAAACAGAAGAAAATCTCTCTCTCCAGAAGCTGGCGGCACACACAGTAATCCCTCATGTAGTCTTCTATGTAAGGTTTGCAGGAGTGAAGGAGTAGAGTTGAAGGGAAGCATTTCCAGGGCATTTCAAGACAAATTGATATGTTGATAGAATAAGGGAAGTCAGGCAGCATTCTTCTACAATACCGTAAAATTCCTATCTTCATAAAAATAATACATTTGGGTAGCACCACTAATTTTGATATATAGAATAGCTTATTAAAATAACTTCTGATCCTTGAAATAGGATTTGAAATTGTCTGTTAAAAACAGAGATACCCTGTATCAGTCATTTCACAGGTAAAAGTATTATATACATTCTAAGAAGACCAGTATTGCAGCGATTCCCTTGGATTTTGCATTGTGCTTTGAGTTTGCGTAGGGCTCAAACCCTTGCACCTAGTACTCGTTGCTCCAAAGAGTGTGCAAAACATTTTTCTTACTACTCAATTCTTTTTTACAATTCAAGTTCCACCTAACTGATAATAAGATGCTTTGCAAATTTACTTTTCTGCTGCTTCACATTTTATTTAAACTCTTCGCTGTAAATTTGGTTTGGGTGGAGTTCTACTTTCATAGTGTTCCAACAGAGTAGAAAATGAACAGTAATCATAGATGTGTTATTAATAATAATAATATTATAGTACATATGATAACAATAATAACATTGTTATTATAGTACATATCAGCTGAAATATCCAGCTCATAAATATAAAGCTTAATCTATTTTGGCATATGCATGTTTTTCCCACCTTCATGTTCAATAAAACTCAAAATTGTTACAGGATATTCTGGTCAGAGTTTATATGAGTAGAATCCGGGGTCAGTTTGAGTGGTTAGGAAGATAACAAAAAACTTTACCTCACATACTTTCTCCAGCATCGGCATCCATGAGGTAGCAAGGTGGCAGTTTTGAAGCACTACCCAGCTACCTTCCTTTATAGCCTTTTCTGTCATGCGAAGAGCTATTGGTCCTTGTCCTTGTCCAAGAGATAAGGAGCTCAACTTTGAGCCTCCAAAACCCTTCAAGATAAAGCAGATAATTTGATGGGTTTCACAAACTAGCAAAGTTCCACGAAGTTAAACCAACAAAATTAAATCTTAATACAATATACTGAAGGGTCACAAGATTGACTGCGAATCTCAAAAGAATAAAATTCCTTTATTGAGGTAAATAGAATGCAGGGAATTATAATTAAGAAAATTATAAAATGGGAATATAAATATATGTTTATCTGGGAGATAAAGTGAAATCTGACAAGTATATGAAAAAATTTAAAAGCATAATCAAGTGCTTTTTGAAAAAAAAGTACTAAAAATGTAAACTATCAAAATAGCATTGGCTAGATAAAATGTGTACATTTCCATTGTGCTGCATAGAACTGGCCTTCTCTACAACTATACTATGCAACGGGATGTACTTATGAGACCGACACTACAATCCCGGCAGGGGATTTAAAAGGCGTCGAAACACTGACGCCTATGCTAATCCCGACGCCGGGACCCCGACAGGACGCCGGACCGATCATCCAGCACCGGAGGTAAGTAGCGATGTAGCCGGGGATGGGGGGGTTAGATTTAAGGACCCCCAGGGGGACTTAGGGTTAGGCACCCACCCAGGGAGGGTTAGGCTAGGGGAAGGGGGGTTAAGTTTAGGCACTAAGGGGGAGAGGTTAGGGACCCCCCCAGGAGGGTTAGGTTTAGGGGAAGGGAAGGGGGGGTTAGGATTAGGCACTAACGGGGGGGAGGTTAGGGTTAGGCACTAGGGGGGGAGGTTAGGGTTAGGCACCCCTAAAGGAGGGTTAGGGTTAGGGGGGAGAGAGGAGGGTTAGATTACTTACCTCCGCTGTCGGGATTTCCTCCGCGTCGGACTAGCGCTGTCGTGATTTGAAACGACGGCTACACAGCCGTCAGCATCATAACATTTTGGCTACCATGCCTTGTTTATTGTCATGGATATTGAATATTATGACATGTTATTGTGCCTATATATTTGTAAATGAAAACCTTTAATAAACTACTTGCAAAAAAAAAAATTGTGTACCTGATCGTCTGCAAATTTCAGTAAGGCTGCCATTGGATCGGCACCAGGAGACAACACAAAGACCAATGGGGCACAGCAGTGGCTGTCACCAAATGCTTTGGCAAGATCAAATGGAGGAGGTTCAATAAATTGACGCCCTAAATTTTCTGTTACAAATTCCTGAACCATTGGAATAACCTAGAAGCAAAATATAGTTAAAAGAATTGGTAAACTGGAAAACAGTAAATGCTGAATTAAATACTTAAACAGAGTAGATGATGATGGGAGGAATATAGTAAATATCTAGTTTGTTCTGTAAATTAAAGGAATGAAAATGAGGAAAATAAAATAGTAAATCTATTCCGAACTCTAATCTAGTAAATAACTATTTGATTTCTAGATCAAAAGAGTTGTGCGATTTTGATTGTTTTAAATAAGAGATTCACCAGTGATGTAATAAAGCTTGCAGCTTTTCCTATTAATTTCAATGGGCACTCCATCGCGTGTGCTATATGCAGAAACCACAAATGAATGGGCCATTGAAATAAATAGGAAAGCAATATGCCTAAATAAATTAAAATATGCCTAGTAGCACCTCTGCCGCCACCACCAAACTTCTTAACCAGAGCTGGACATCATGTTCTGGGTAACACTAAAACAGGGAGACCATGAGCGTGGGGCCCACTGCTAGAGTGGGTAGCAGCCCAAGACAGCACACGTTGAGTCAGCAAGTGATTAAATATAATTCTAAAAATACAATCTTACTTAAACTTTTGTTTTACTATCTTAAAATATACAACTAGGTCACCTGTAAAATATTACAAACTCTGTGGTTCTGGTTAGAAAGTATAAAATAAAATACTGTGCAAAAGTTTTAGGCAGGTGTGGAAAAAATGCTGCAAAGTAATGGTCGGTTCACACTAGACGATATGTCGTATGATCCAGCCTGATCGGATGACATGTTGGCAACTTTGTCTAGTGTGGACATTCAATGTCGCTGACGATGCGTGCTTCCTCGACATCGTCAGTGAGGGCCATGATGCCGAATGCAGCATGGCCCACGCCCTCGCGATGTCTCTCCCAACATCGGCAAGTGTGTATGCAGTTGCCGATGCCGACCCCCACCGGGTCCCATCACACGACAAGTCGACTGGGTACACATCGTTACATGTGTACCCAGCTTAAGAATGTTTTTAAAAACAGATTAATTTTATCAATTAACAAAATGCAAAGTGAATGAACAGAAGATAAATCTAAATCAAATCAATATTTGGTGTGACCACCCTTTGCCTTCAAAACAGCATCAATTCTTCTAGGTACACTTACACAAAGTCAGGGATTTTATAGGATTATAGTCAGGTGTATGATTAAACAATCATATCAAACAGCTGATAAAGATCATAATTTCTTCTTTCGGGTCCACAGCTATTACGTTGGGGTATGTGGATTTATCCAGGCACCAAACAGTTAATCCAAGCTCTCAGCTCCCAGGATGCACCAGGTCCTCCCTTATATACCCCGCCCCTGGTTACAGGCAGTCAGTTGTTCTGTTTGGTGCAAGAAGGCACTGCACTGACAGTGGGACTGCTGGAGCAGTCCCAGGGGCAAGTTTTTCTTTCCTGAGCAGGCGGCACGTGCTGTTGATCAGGTAAGCGTCTGATGGGAAACGTGCGGTCGCCTGCTCCATCTACCCCCGCCGGCGCCGCAATGCTGGTCTAACAACTGGTGCTTTTGGCAGGGGCTTAGGCTCTGGACCACAACCGGGATGCAGGTAAGTGTGGCTGTGGTGGCCACTGACGCCGCAGCCACGTGGCGGTCCGTCCTCCGTGCGTGGAGACTGGCCGAGGGACTGCTTTTGTGAGATGTCAGGGAAACCTGGTCTGCTTTCATTAGACCACCGGGACTTGATGTGCCTGACAGCCGGGGGAGCTAATGGCAGCAGCCATGTCAGTGTGCCGGGTGGATCCACACAGCTTAGGGGAAGTTCGCTCTCCCCGGCGGCTCCTCCCCCAACCTTCACTACAGCCCTCACGTGGTTTCCTGCGTCTAAGTTGCTCCTCTCAGCCTCCCTCTATACGAGTCAGTCAGAGACCACTTTCGGGTGCTCTCGGTGGCTGTACACTCAGGAGGTTTGAGTCAGTCTCCTTGTATGCCACTCCCACGGGCTGGTCATACAGAGCTCTATATTCTACTAGACCTCAGGCTATTCGTAGTAAATTAAGAGCTTAAAATGCATATACTCATATTATGCATTGCATGTGACTTATGAAAATCTGCTGTGTGTGGTGCTGCCTTTTTTATGTCTAAATAACTGTCAGTTATAACCTATCACTGCTGTTCTCCTCATAAACCCTCTACTATAGGTGTGTGGGAAATTTGGGTGTGAAACAATGTCACATGTGTGCTCAGAACTTTGCATAATTGTAAAAATCAGTGTTATGTCCAAAGAATCTGAAAGACAAGGGGCTGAAGCCCCTGTGCTGGTGTCATGTATGGTTATCCCCATAGGATTAAGGAGTCACCACAGTCAAACTTACCAGCTTCTGGACAGGAACTCCCTGGGGGGGGTCCTTTTTCCTAGATTATGGACCAATATACTTTTGCTTGGGTAGCCAGGTTATACAGAGCGCAATATCCTACTAAGCTGGTGTGTTTTTTTGTAGTTGATTAAGAGCCTGTGTCAAATATATTGCTTAAATGCATTAGGGTACAGACTGTCAGTTATAACTGTACTTCACATTTTCTAGTGTTTGTGCTGAGGGGGCTAAATTGTAATTCACATATACTGGTGAAAACTGTGCTGCCCATCTCCCTCACTCCTAATTTAATTAGGAAAGCTCAGCTACAGTTGAATACTGACGGGGGGGGGTTGTCTATTCCTGAGTATGCCTTGCTACTAGGAAGGTGTATAACACTTGAATCCTACCAACTTTGTTTGCTGGGTATTCAGTACTTATTTGACTATTTGGCAAATATATGCATGTAGGTCTGGCCGAACTGATGTGTTTAGGCAAGGATGTTATGTGATTTATGCTACTGTTTAAAGTTTTTACTTTTATCTTCCTAAACTCCCAAAACTGTGGTGTAAGGGGTTAGAGAGTGCTTCACATGTATGTTGTCTGTGAAAGTGGTCACTTGGCATTGTTAACCCTACACTTGTTGTAGGTTATTTGCAAATATTTCTTAGGAGGCTTGTTTCATCTCCCTGTATACCTCTCCTGGGATGGCCAGGTTATACAGAGCTCAATATCCTACTTAGCCTTGTGTGCTGTTCTTAGTTAACTAAGAACTTATGGCAAATATAGGTGAAACAGGGGAAAAAAAAAAACCCTCCCTCTATATGAGTCTGCCGGGGAGCATTCTCAGGTGTTCTAAGTGGCTGTGTGCTCAAGAGGTCAGGTCAGTCCCTGTATGCCTCCCCTGCGGTGATCAGGTCACACAGAGCTCTATATCCTACCTGGGGTTTGGTAGTTGAGTAGAGAGCTTAGTGTGTGTACAGATATATATATAAGATTGTGTATCTGTGTGCATTGCATGTGGCTTATGAAATCTACTGTGTTATGCTTCCTTGTCAGTCATAACCTGTCACTGCTGTTTCTCCTCATTAACCCTCTACGACAGGTGTGTGGGATATATTAATGGGGAACGGTTGTCACATTGATACTCAGACTTTGGATAATTTTAGAAAATTGTTATGTCCAGAAGAAACTGAAAAACAGGTGGCAGAAGCCCCTGGGCTGGTGTCATGTATGGCCTGTAAGCGGGGTTGCCCTCACAGGATTTAATAACGTGGTCACTGTTTTAAGGAGTCACCACAGCAGTCAAGTCTACCGGCTTCTGAACAGGAGCCTCCTTGGGTTGCATTTTCCCAGATCATGGTGCAGCTTGCAGACAGGTTGGCGGCACCTATGCCGGTCCTGATAATGGGGTACCCCCAGCAGCTGCAACCTACTACGTTTATGCCCCTAGGCATCTGTCCTGGAGGGACATGTATGCTCACTCAGGTCAGAATGTGGCTTCGTCCTCAGCAGCCTTCCAGCAACCGTGGCAGGCAGCTAGGCCAGTACAGCAAAAAAACAGAAAGCGGTCGGTCTCACACACCGTCCAGCCCTTAGATTCTGGTACATCTTCTGGTGATTAAGGGGATACACGGGTCTCCTCTCAAGGGTCACCACTCTCAGGAGAAGACCTGTTCCCAACAGCACATATCCCCTCTCTGTTTAGAACGGTCAAAACTATGCTGAACATAAATTATGTAGAGCCGGTACAAAGAAAGGCTCCAGTATTCAAAAGCCGGAATGTTGGGAAAGCTCAATTTCCCAAATTTGAGCATCTATTCGGAAATTAGGGAGGTAGTATGGAGTTATCCGGACAGGAAAATCCATATTACCAGTAAGGTTGAGGCCGTATATCCCTTTCCAGTACCATCTGCATTTAAATGTTCCACTGATAAGAGACAAAGTCTGACTCAAGGCAGTCTTTTCTCTATCAGCGGCTGTCATTTGCCCGGCCATGGCTACGGCATGGGGTTTTCAAAATAAAGGCACAGACGATCTATCACCAGAAGTGCGACTGTCCCTGTTATGGTGGTTGCAGACGTACCGTCTCAACAAAGGTGCCCATTCTGGATCCAGATTGGGTACTCCTCACGCACGATGCCAGCCTCCGCGGATGGGGAGCAGGGACAGGTCGACACACATTTCAAGGAGAGTGGACGACAAGGGAAAGCCGGCTGTCCAGAAACGTCCTGGAACTAGCGGCAGTATTCAAAAGTGCTTGTTCAAGCTCAGGAAATACTAAAAGAGCAGGCCTGTTCAGGTACAAACCAACAACGCGACCGCAGTAGCCTACCTCATCCATCAGGAGCCAGGCGGCCATGGAGAAAGTATCAAACATTCTGATTTGGGTAGAATGTCAGTTCCCAGCGAGATCAGCTGTGTTCAAACTAGGAGTTCTCAATTTGGAAGCGGACTTCCTTGGCCAGCAGGATATACATGCCAGTGAGTGGGCTCTTCATCCACAGGTGCTTCAGAGCCTTGTGGACAGACGGGGACTTCCAGTGGTAGACCTCATGGTCTAGGGTCACAGGGTCCCCAGGTACAGGTCCAGAACCAGGGATACTGCAGCTGAGTATGTGGATGCTCTGGCAGTAGAGTGGAACTTCAAACTGGCGTATTCTGTTTCTTCCGTTTTCCCTTATTCCAAGGGTTATCAGGAAATACAAGCAGGAGAGTGCAACAGTAATACTGATAGCCCCTGCTTGGCCCAGGTGCCATAGGTTCACCGACCTACAGAGTGTCTATGGAGAGACCGGGATCTCCATCTGGCCTCCCTGAGAGTTCAGGCTTCTGCACTTTCAGTTTGGTTCAGTGAAGGATCGCCCCGTTGGCCTGACGTCACAATACTTTTTCAGGGTGTTCTGAGGGTTCAGCCTCCCTTTGTCCCCCCCCCCCGGTAGCCCGTGGGGTTTGACATTGGTTCTCAGGACTTTTTGCAGGCTCCTTCATTCGAACCCCTGAAATCAGGCTGACAGCGAAGACAGTTTTTTCTTCTGGCTAAACGCTTTGGCCCGTTGGGTCTCAGATTTGGCAGCCCTGTCTTTTCGCTCTCATTTGCTGATATTTCATCAGGATAGAGCTGTTTTTCGTACTAGGGGGGTTTCCCGGTTTCATGGGAAATTAAGAAATGATGGATCCGACTTTACAAGCTTCAGGCTTTTTGGCTACTGAGGCATCACTGGATGTTGTTTGGTCATGTATCTAGGTAGATTGCACCAACTCCATTAGGAGTAAGGTTTTTTATTTGGGTTGTATGCGAGGCTGGCCAGCTAACAGACAGACTTTGGCCAGATGGTTGCATATGACAATTTCTCAAGCGTACACACAAGCTGTTCTTGTTGTGCCGAACACAGTCACATCGCATTCTACTCAATCTATGGGACCATCGTGGACGGTGCGTCGTGGAGTCTCTGCTGAACAAATACGCAAGGCACCCATGTGGTCTTCCGTCCACACCTTTGTCAAATTGTATGCATTTGAAACATTTGCCTCTCAGGATGCTTCCTTCGGGCATAGGATTCTCCTCTCTACTGAAAAACAGGAGCGTCCCCGCCCTAGGGGTACTGCTTGGCTATATCCCCAAAGTAATATCTGTGCACCCCATGGACCCCGAAGAAGATAATAAGAGTTATGGTATAACATACCTTTGTTAACTCTTTTTCTTTGAGGTCCATGGAGTCGACAGGACACCCATCCTAACGCACCTGGTGTTATTGGATAATTCTTTGTATCTCTGAGTGTTTTTCTCTTTGATGAGAGATTGGTCTAGAGAACATGGGTCCTTCCTTCTTATCTGTTTTGCCTTCTCTTGGTGGGCTTTATAACAAACTGACTGCCTGTAACCAGGGGTGGGGTATATAGGGGGGGACCTGGTGCATCCTGGGAGCAAACAGTTAATCCAAGGAGTTAATCCTTGGATTAACTGTTTGGTGTCAGGAAAAATCCACATACCCAACGTAATAGCTGTGGACCACATGGACCTCGACGAAGAGTTAACGAAGGTATGTTATACCATAACTCTTATTATTCATACGTAGGTTGAAACACAGTCATTAACTGAAACAGAAACAGCTGTATATGAGGCTTAAAACTAGGTAAGGAACAGCAAAACTCTGCTACAAAGGTGAGGTTGTGGAAGACCGTTTCATGTCACAGATCATACACCATGGCACGACTGAGCACAGCAACAAGACATAAGGTAGTTATACTTCATCAGTAAGGTCTCTGATGAAGATTTCAAAGCAGACTGGGGTTTCAAGATGTGCCGTTCAAGCTCTTTTGAAGAAGCACAAAGAAACAGGCAACGTTGAGGACCATAGACGCAGTGGTCAGCCAAGGAAACTTAGTGCATCAGATGAAAGACACATCATGCTTTTCCAGCAGTGCCATCAGCTCAGAACTGGCAGAAACAAGTGGAACCCAGGTAAACCATCTACTGTTTGAGAAGTCTGGCCAGAAGTGGTCTTCATATAAGAATTGCGGCCAAAAAGCCATACCTTCGACATGGAAACAAGGCCAAGCGACTCAACTATGCAGGAAAACATAGGAACTGGGGTGCAGAAAAAGGACAGCAGGTGCTCTGGACAGATGAGTCAAAATTTTTAATATTTGGCTATAACAGACGGCAGTTTGTTTACCGATGCGCTGAAGAATGTTACAATAATGAGTGTCTGAAGGCAACTGAATCATGGTCGATGTTCCTTGCAAGTTTGGGGCTGCATTTCAACAAATGGAGTTGGGGATATGGTCAGCATTAATGGTGACCTCAATGCTGAGAAATACAGGCAGGTACTTATCCATCATGCAATACTATCAGGGAGGCGTCTGATTGGCTCCAATTTTATTGTACAGCAGCCAATGTCATTAAGAACTATCTTCAGCGTAAAGAAGAACATGGAGTCCTGGAAGTGATGATATGGCCCCCACAGAGCCCTGATCTCAACATCATCGAATCTGTCTGGGATTACATGAGAGGAAGAAGGATTTGAGCAAACCTACATCCACAGAAGATCTGTGGTTTAGTTCTCCAAGATGTTTGGAATAACCTCCTTGCCCCGTTCCTTCAAACTGTATGCAAGTGTACCTAGAAGAATTGATGCTGTTTAAAAGGGAAAGGGTGGTCACACCAAATATTGATTTGATTTAGATTTCTATTATGTTCACTCACTTTGCATTTTGTTAATTGATAAAAATAAACTATTAATACTTCTAGTTTTGAAAGCATTCTTACTTTGCAGCATCTTTTTCACACCTGTCTAAAACCAAGGCTTAGACCCCATTGCACAGTACTGTGTATGGAGTCTAAGCCTTGGAGAGAGATAAAGTGAATAGACATAAAGTGAATGGAGATAAAGAACCAACCAATCAGCTCCTGTCTGTCATTTTTTGAAAACAGTCTGTAAAGTAACAGTTAGGAACTGATTGGTTGGTACTTAATCTTTCTCCAGGGTTTAGTACATAGGCCCCTATGTATTAAATTTCTGCTCCGACTAGTGAGCTTTAAGCTAATATTTTCTCATAAAAACAAGAAGGAAACAAGAGAAATATGTTTGCAGTTATAGTTTTCTGTCATGCTCCATTACATTCAATATGCAATGTTGGTTGTTTATCAGATTTCAAGGCACCAACTCATCAAAGCTGTGTATGATAAGACTCTAAAATTGCAGCCATACTTACTTTGTCAGGCCTTAGGCATCGGATGATGAGCATCCTTTGGAACTGACCCACTTTTTCTTGCCATTCAGAAGGAAAAGCCTCATGATGTGGTTCCTGCCAGTGCAAACACAGCACGTTGGTTTTATTTCATTTGTCACTTTTCATAATAGTTCCAAAACATTAAAGTGAAAACAAGAGCAAGCTGAGCTTTGTATTTCGCCTAGAAATCCTGAAACGGACATTTATTTTAAAGATTGCAGTAAAGATGAACAAATAAAAGATACAATTATCCTCTTAAGATGTAAAGATTTCCATTACAAAAGTAAAAGAATATTACAGCAAAATGAGTTGTGGGAAATCAGCTCAGTTTTAAACAGGCTTTTGTAATTGAAGAGTTTCTCAGAATTGCCCCTGCTCACATAACAATAAAGACTTGTGCTATGATCTCTCATGTATGTAGCAAGTAAATGCTGGCTATGGGAATGACATAGGAAAGGGTGCGGATAAGATAGTTTTGACATGGTTTTATGGTAGGAAGAATATTCACTTAATAGTGAGCAGTGAATTATGATAAATGTGATGGACAAGTACAAAACATGTCTAAAATTGTCATGTATGCCCTCATGGCTTCATGCCTTCAATACCGCAGTATGTTCACCAAATTCCCATCTTTTTCAGATAGAAATCATCCAATCACTGCAGCTATGAAATACTTTGCACTAGTTTATCTGGCTTGGCCTAACGGCTGGATTATCATGTTCTCACCATTTGCCTTCAAATGAGAACTAAAATCCTATTTCCTAGTTTGTTATCAGTTATGACTGTACTTAATGTATTTCTGATGACTTTTACCTCCCATCTACCTGGGCTTGTTATAATCGCCTCCTCCCTGGAGTATACAGTGAAAATTACAGAAAATCAGATTAAAAAATAGAGCAACTGATAAATAAAAATCTTTTTTACTGCACTCTTATATACAGATTTGGGATCATTTGTCCAGAAACCTTATATGCAGATGACTGTAAAGCTTAAAAAAAATAAAAACATAAAAAGTACCTAATGGCTGCTATTTAGTAAAAATGTCAAACAGACATGATCATTGTAGCTTTCTTCCCATAGTCACTATGAGGAGTACCAGTAAATACAAGCCTTTGTGACCAGAAGTGTAAAATAACCACAGAAGTGTATAATAACCATATCACATTTCAGTTTGATATGTGTTTGTTAGGGTGGTTACGGGAAATCGACTTCAGTATGCCGGTGCTGGGATCCCGACACACGTTATAACTTTAAACATACCACTGCTTCAGCATAGTGAGGTCGTCATAGTGACTGGTTACTTTGTCACTGTCGATCTTGTGACTGAATACCGCTTGTTACATTGAGAATATATTATTATGTGCTCACTATACCCTAATATTTTTCACAGTGCTTTGTTTTGGTGCCATAATAATATCTATTTAAGTGTATTACACAGGGGATGGAAGAAGACAACTTGGTAAAAAACAAAAAACAAAAACATAATTCACTTAAAAAGATTTGTATAGTGATCCAGTGGCCAGGAACCATTTCAATGCAACATGAGGCAGTCATTGTCTTATGTGGAAAGCCCACAGAGCAGGTGTTTTAGGGTCTGAGGGAGGGATGTGAATGGAACAATGTGAGTATGTGATTGTCCTAAATAACAACCATACAGATTTCATGGGATGCAGTTCATTTACCAGCATCCGGAATGCCGGATGTTGAAATCTCAACTCTGTACTAAAGATAGGCGTCTAAATACCGACACCTATCTTTAGCCCGATGCCGAAATCCCGACGCCCAGCATCCTGAATGAAGGTAAGCAGGGACTGTTAGCCGCGGGGGTGGAGGATTAGTTTTAGGCACCCCAGGGTGGATTTAGGGTTAGACACCCCCTGGGGAAGATTAGGGTTAGACTAGGGGAAGGGAGGGTTAGGGTTAGGTGCCACTGGGGGGAGGTTAGGGTTAGGCACCCCCCTGGGAGTGTTAGGTTTAGGGTGCGGGAAGGGGGGTTAGGCATCACCAGGGGGAGGTAAGGGTTAGGCACCAATGGGGGGAGGTTAGGGTTAGGCACAACTAATGGAGGGTTAGGGGGTAGAGGGGAGGGTTAGGGTACTTACCAGCCCCAGCCGGGATCTGGACGGTTCGGGCTTCCAGCGTCGGTATTTAGTCCGCCAGCAATACATCCGGCGGCATTACATACCGATTCCCATGGTTACCTACTACCACTAGGGGGGGTGGGGGTTGATATTGCTGGGGTTCTTTTGACACTGGAGGGTGCTATTTTTGATGGGGCATGGGAAGTGAAATTACAATGGGGGCCTATGGAAACCTGGGGTTTTGGGTGGGGTGTAAAACATCCCCTAAGTAAAAAAAATTTGATTAAATATTGAAATACATTTTTAAAAATACTTTTTAAACTTAATTAAATTGAAGAAGAAAAACAACAATTTCTGTGAGGGTTTGATATAAAAAAAATTGTCAGTTAAGTGGCTATACATATTAAATAATTAACCTGAAAAATGGTCTATGCTCTGAAACTATTTCTGCACAATTAATGTTAACATTCAGCTATGGTTAAAAATGTTCAAAGCATATAAACTTTAAAGAGTAAATTAACACTGCCTGCATTTAAAAGATCTGCCCCCAGACTCAGTTGTTGGTGCCCCAGGCCCCCGCCTCCTATGCCCTCTTACCCGCAGCGCCGTCTGGTGCATCCTTGTTGACATCCAGCTCCTGGAAGATCTGCAGCCACCCTTATGCTCGGGCCAGCCACTCAGGACTCTGCTGCAGGGGTCCGCGGCTAGGACTGCTGTCAGGATGGAGTGGGATGGAGAGTTGTGGGTGAGGGGGGGGGGCGCCGGACGTGTCACACTGGCATTAGAAGCTGCTGAGGAGCAGCGACACCAATGAGCAGGGACAGGCTATAGATAGACGGAAGCGGCATCTTATAGTCTGACACAGGGCCCTCCACTAGTATATGGTTATGGTAGCTTCTCAGGTGCCGGGAAGAGGTGCCATGCATTGGGCAGCCGTGACGGTACACTCCGGGTACATATTTACAGCCCTAAGTGGGGTGAATATATTGTGGGCAATGGAGAATGCGCCCGGCAGCAGGCACCTCCATTGTCTCCCATAGTTCTGCCCCTGCCTTGAAGTATGTACAATGCTATACAGGGCCGTAACTAGGGTAGTGCGACCAGTGCCATGGCACAGGGCACCGCAGGGCAGGGGGCACTGTTTGGGCCTGTCAATTTTCCTGTTTATTATCATTCTCACTTGTAGCTTCCTCTTCATTTATCCCAAGCACCTCCTGGCTGCCCCAGGAGTACCCATATCTCTTCCCTGGCCCTTCCCTATAAGGTCATGGCCCTTTTTCAGGCGCACTATCTTATGTTCCTATTTAAAAAATGGGGGGGCGCCAATGCTCTCTCTGGCACAGGGCACCAAAAAGTCTAGTTACGGCTCTGATGCTATATATCTGTGAAAGACGTTGTTCACATATATCATGTGTACTGTACACACAAGCTGATACACTAGACAATATATTGTTTGTCACCTGTACAAACGATACATCGCCTAGCCCCAGCATTAGTTATATTGCAGCTCCAATTCACATTAACAGCGCCGTAACAAGCACTCCCAGCGGCCATGACATCATGCTGAGGGGCGGGGCCACAATTGACAGTGATTACAGGATGCTCTGGGGGACTGTAAGGGCAGTGGTGTGAATGTCTCAAGCATCCTAAGAACACTCTACGTGGCACTGCTGTAGAGATTCTGGCTGCAGGGTGCTGCTAGCCAGATGCAGAGGCCGTGGGTGAGCAGCGGTGCTGCCCACAGAGCTCTGCACTCAGTGCGGCCACACCGCTCGCACACCCCTAGTTACAGCCCTGCACATTAGCAAATATAAATATTGAAACAAACAAGGTTCTCCATGTAATGTTTAACTCTCTTTCTCCAATTTGTAATCCTGTTTGTTGGCAGTACAGTCTTAGGGGTATACTTACTAAAGTGTAGGTTTTTAGAAGTGGAGATGTTGTTCAAAGCAACCCAATCAGATTCTAGGTATTATCTTCTAGAAGGTGCTAGGTAAATGTTAAGTAGAATTTGATTGGTTGCTATGGGCAACATCACCACTTCTAAAACTACCACTTTAGTAAATATACCCCACAGTGCCAAAGCTAGCGTACTGAGAAGCACCTGGAATGTACTGACATATTTTGTTGTTAGGAAGTAGGTTTACCATAACTGTATTCTAAAAACTCATCTTCCATATTAGAAGTTAATGTTGAAAAAGCAAAAAAAAAACACACTGAAAACAATTACACGGATAACATAATATTTACGTCACTTTATATATTTGTATCCATCAGTCAATTCAAAGCTCATATAATGGAAATACTTATCATATTATAAATATACACAGGGGCATATCTACTGTATAATGGGTGCAAGGTGTGCACCCATATTATCTAATACTTACCTCTTCGAGGTCCCACGTCGGGTGTCTCAGCCCTGCACAAAACACTGGAAAATGGCTGCCACTGCCATTTTTCCGGCATTTTGAGCATATACAGTGAGGAAATCGCCAGTGACCTGCACATGCGCAGCAGACTCTGGGCTCAGACTAGTGCCCACAGTCTACTGCTGCGGGCAGTGTACTTCCGGCCACCGGTGAGAGAGGAGGGGGCCCCGGACGTGGAATGCACACGGGCCCCCTCCTGAATGTACAGTAGATGTAGGACTTATAGATATTTAAGGATTTCTAAGTAATCTTTCTCTTTCAGCTTCACAAGCTGTTTCTTCTGCCTGCTTCATCAGTTAACAGAAATTATACTCTGACAGCAAAATAGTTAAGACATACACCTAAACTTGGCAAGTACAGATGTGTCCACATACATCTTACTATCAAACAGCCCTTCTAGTCGCTAGCGACGAGCGCCTTTTTGTGTGAAATGCTACGTTAAAGTGTAACAGCCGCTGACACTGAAACTTAGTACTTCGCATGCATATACATCCACAGTCACCCCACCATTCTGTGAGTGACCCCAATCTCATTCTTTGAGAGTGGTGAATCTGCAGTTAACCACAGGGTGTGATGGCATGCCATATCTGTATTGCGCAAGGAATACATCCATTAAGGCTAATGATCATAATTTCATTGCTTTTTGGAGTTTGAGTGGCAGTAAATTAATAGGTTTGGGAGTTTTCAGATCATGTCTAAGCAGCCTTAATGGGACATGTGAAACCATAAGATTTTTTTTTCTTTGGAGTTTCATAGCTTTTCATTCTTTAAAATGTATTAACTATCAGGGTTTGGTCTGGGCCACCTGCAGGGAAGAAGGGCAACAAAATAGTACACTAATGCAGGTGGAAGAGGGGACAGCACACAAGAGGTTGGTTTGGGAGGTGCAGAGTGCGAGACAGCTGTAGGTGCGTGGGGTAGCGGCAGTAGCGGTGGTGCAGAGCAGTGGCAGCGGTGCAGTGCAAAGGGGGAATCAGTGGGCGACAGAGGGCTCACTGGTAGTGTGTATGCACCCGAGAAAATCAAATCAATAAGTCACAGATGTGTATGCATGTGTGAGTACATGTGTGTGTGCATGTATGTTTTAATAAAATTATACTTTTATATGGTGTGTGTGTTGTGTGTTTTTTTAATATTGCTTTTGTTGTGGAACTACAGCTACCAGCATGCCCGTAATGCCCCGCATGCTGATACTTGTGGTTCTCCAAGTACCAGCATGCGGGGGAGGCTTGCTGAGAACTGTAGTTCCACAGCAATAGACAATATTTTAAATTGAATTGCACCACACTTTACACAATCAACCCGGGATACACTACCCAGGGGTGCCTGGATAGCCCCGGGCTATCAGCCTGGGCCGGGGGTGCCCTGGAGAGGGGGACCCCTTTATTGGGGGGGTCCCAAACTCCCCAGGGATCCCCAGCCTGGGCTGACTAGTGGTCAGGGGTGATGCTGCAGCTGGCGGGCCTGGTGAAAGGGCTCCCTTGGCTGTGGCATCACCCCCCTGCTAGAAAGGGTCCGGTGCTGATTCTGGGAAATACAAGGGGGGCCCTATGCATTTTTTTGTCCTGTATTTCCAGAACCAGGACTGGCTCAGAGCCCGGTGTTGGTTGCACTAAATACGGGGGACCCCCTACGTCAGGGGTCAGGGAAATTTTTTACCCTTTGCCCCAAAATAAATTTAGATACGCCGAAGTTACCCCCTTGATTTGAAAGGAAGGAAATCATATAGTAGTGCCCCATATAATGCCCCTGTAGTAGTGCCCCCATATAATGCCCCTGTAGTAGTGCCCCCATATAGTGCCCCTGTAGTAGTGCCCCCATATAGTTCCCCTGTAGCAGTGCCCCCATATAATGCCCCTGTAGAAATGCCCCATATAGTGCCCCTGTAGTAGAGCCCCCATATAATTCCCCTGTAGCAGTGCCCCAATATAATGCCCCTTTAGTAGTGCCCCATTATAGTGCCCCTGTAGTAGTGCCCCCATATAATGCCCATGTAGCAGTTCCCCAATATAATGCAGTGCCCCATATAGTGCCCCTGTAGTAGAGCCCCATATAATGCCCCTGTAGCAGAGCCCCCATATAATGCCCCTTTAGTAGTGCCCCTGTAGTAGCGCCCCCATATAATGCCCCTTTAGTAGTGCCCCCATATAATGCCCCTGTAGTAGTGCCCCCATATAATGCCTCTGTAGCAGTGCCCCAATATAATGCCCGTGTAGCAGTGCCCCATATAGTGCCCTTGTAGTAGAGCCCCCATATAAAGACCCTGTGGCAATGCCCCCATATAATGCCCCTGTAGCAGTGCCCCTGTAGTAGTGCCCCCATATAATGTCCCTTTAGTAGTGCCCCCAGGGCCCGGCTCTAGGGGTGTTCGACCAGTGCGGTCGCACAGGGGCGCCACCCGTAGAGGGGCGGCACCCCTCCCCAGCATCCCAATTTCAGTACTGTCCCGCTGTTCCTCCTGCGGGCCGAAGTGGCCCACGGGTGGTCAAATCGGGAGGCTGGGGACCCCCACCGCCACAGCTGTGCGGTGGTGCCGGACCCCCGGAGAGTGAATGGATGCCGCGCGCATGTGCGTGGCAACCATTCATTGACGGGAGAGGCTGGGGGAAGCCCAGCCAATGACGGTGGGCTTTACCCCCAGCCTGACGTTATTTGAAGGCGTGCCGTGCGGGCACGCCTCTAAATAACATCACATAGGCGGCGTTGCCACACCCCCAAATTCGGTCGCACGTGGAAAAGCCATCTCGAGGGCCGGCACAGGGTGCTCCGAACCCTGGAGTCGGCCCTGAGTGCCCCCATATAGTGCCCCTGTAGTAGTGAACCCATATAGTGCCGCTTGTACAAAGAAAAAGAAAACACCTTAATCCCCGCTCCTGCATCCACCGCCATCCTGTCTGCCCGGCTGCTCCTCAGAACTATGGGAGAGACGTCATGACGCCTCTCCCATAGTGCACATGGGGAGAGCCGGAAGCTGGAGTTCAGAAGAGAACTCCAGCCTCTGGCTAATGCGGCGCTGCATGGAAGGAGCCGGGTGCCTACTGGTAATAACATCTCAGTATGCGTCCGGGTTAGAGCCTCCCTGCCGGCGCCAGTGACCTCCATTCCTGGGGGTAATGGATGGACAGCCGGGCATGCAATGATTAATATACATGCCCGGCTGTCCGTCCATTACCCCCAGGAATTAAATTTTTACCCCATTTGGGGTCATTTACCCCTGTTCCCCAACCAGTGCCCTACGTCATTTGTCCCCCATATTTTGGCAATCAGGACTGGTTATGAAAAGCCTGGTGCTGGTTGTGCTTCATACGGGGGACCCTGTATTTAGCGCAACCAGTACTTTGGGCTCCATAGCCCGGGGCTGGTTGTTTTTTTGGGAAGGGGGCCCGCGCCATTTTTTTTTTTACACAGAGGCACAGGCGGGTCTCACTGACCCGTCCATGCTTCTGTGTTTGTTTTTTAAACACAGATTCAAGTATCACGGAATTTCCAGACCCAAGCTTGCATCTGTGTGCTGCCACCTCTCTCGGGTCCTAATGCCTGCACCACCGCCGCCCGCACCACCGCCGCCGCCAATGTCTGCAACCGTCCTCGGTTCCCGGCCACAGCTAATGCCAACTAACCCCTACCCCCTCTCCCCCGCATCCCGGCCACAGCAAACGCCGGCTTCCTGCCCCCCCCCAGTCCCGGCCCCCGCTACCGCCCACATACAACGGCCATCTTGCTGCACACAATTGAAGCCACTACACTTGCTGGACGCTCCTACTGAGGCTGCGCACAAGTTGAAAAGTCCCATCTCTACAATGGCACATTCTTGAGGTAATAGTTTAAAAACTGTAACTTTCTAATTTACCTGAACCCCAAAAGCACGTAACCTGGCACAATAGCTACCTAATAAAACAAACCCCAAGTCTAAATTCCACCCCTACCCTGAGTTTTGCCTTCCCAAAAAACCCCCATAGACTACAGCAGAAAAGTGGTCCTAACTGAGAATGTCAGAAAAATGTGACAGTTGGAGCTTTAGATTACTCCCATGTCCTCATTTTTTATGTTTATGCCCTGAAATTTGGCATGCAGCACCATGGGACAGTTCTACCCAGTCATACCAAATTTCAACTCTGTGCCTCCTATAGTTTTTGAGGTGTAGCCCCTTAAACACCCTGCCCCCCCTTCGGAATTCTCTATGGAGAAATCTGGTTTTTTAGATGCAGCCTTAATATAAGGGCACAACTGTGCCCTTATAATTATTAGGGGTGGGGAGGCAAGAGGGCTTTCTTTTGGTGACAATTTGGAATAATCACATTTTCTTATTTAATATACACTACAAGTACCCTTTAAGAAAAAAAATCATTACAAAATGTAAATCGAAATTTTTAATCAATATATTGTTCAGGAAGTTCTTCCCAACACTGTTGCAGAAATTCCCACACATTTGTTGCACTTGTAGGTTGCTTTGCCTTCATCCTTCTGTCCAGTTCATCCTACACCAGCTTGATAGATACCAGGCTGGCCATTCCATGATTGAAGCCTACCATATTGTTGTTTTCCTAAAAAGTTAGTTCTGACATGCCTGGAGGTATGGTTTGGGTCATTACCTTGCTGTAGAATGAACCACCGTAAAATGCTATGGTACCCCATTTGGTTCAGGGTACAAGTCACTCTGTCCAAGTCACTGACTCAGGATCCAGCAAAAGAGCCCCAGACCATCACACTTCCTTCTCCATGTTTGACAGTTGGTGTAAAAGGGGTTTAATCACTAAGCAGCGTCTTCAGTGGCGTATCTATAATGGGTGCAGTGTGTGCGGGGCACAAGGGCCCCCTGGACCGCACACACTGAACCCATATTATTTTATACTTACCTGTCCGTGGTCCCACGTCGGGTATCTGCGCTACTCAGAACACCGGAAAATGGCCGCCGCGGCCATTTTCTGGTGTTCTGTGCATGCGCAGTAGTCTCCGGGCACTAGAGTGTGCCCGGAGTCTACTGCGCATGCACAGAACGCCAGAAAAATGTCCGAAACTGCCATTTTTCTGCGTTCTGCGCACGCGCAGTAGACTCCGGAGTCTACTAAGGCTCCGGTGGCTGGCTAGCCGCATCAGTCGGCTGCCGGCCATCGGGGAGAGAGGAGGGGGCCCCTCCACAGGGAGTGCACATGGGCCCCCTCCTCTCTTAAGATGCGTCTTGTATATGCTGCCATTTCCCGGCGTGTTTTGCTATTAAAAGCATTGATATTTAAAATGTTTGGCTTAAATCCGCCAGGAAGCAGCGACTTTTAGTAAATAAAATGCACACACTGAGGAGCTATCGTTTCACCTACTCAGTGGACTACCTTTGTACCATTTCAGGTTATTCACTGGACTTGAGTGTGGCGGTTTTAAAACTTTTGACCAGTAGTGTACATTGAAATATATGCAAAAGAAGAGAAAGAGAAACATAAACCAATAAAGGTTGTTCCCGTAATTAGGCCATTGCCATTAGTATGCCTCATTAATAAGCAGTTTGAAAATGTATACAGAATGTATATTGGCTTATGGTGGTCTGAGGTCTGATACCTATATTATTGCGTGGAGAAGCGATGTGATATGGCCTACTTTCAGCTGAGTAACTAGAACTTTGTGGCCCCATAGCAACATTTTAAAGAATCCTCTTCAACACACACATGCCTGGGTGTGCTCTGCAAGGGAGTGGGTCATAATAACAATTCATTCAATACTGTGATCCCACAGCAATACTGGAGGAAATATCTCCATATGTAGGGAATGGGGCCTTTAACCTTCTTATTGCCAGATCACCAAGTGTGGCTAAAGCCGATTCTCATTACCAAGTTACTAATAGAAGGGGTGCACCCTGAGAGCGGCAGTGTAACCCCCTCAGTCTACACTCCACTATGATGGGGCCAGGTACAAGGAACAGGACCCCTGTAGTCCTGACAGCATTTTGGAATATCAAGGCTTGTGGATACTATTCATACACTTTTGTGACTGATAACTGACTGTTGATTACAGAGCTAAAGTTAGTATATATGTATGGTATTATAATAATAAATGCTAATGTAATAATTTTTAATATTAAGTAAATGTAATATTTGTTTTTGACATTAACTGATTCATGGATTTCTTACTATTAGTAATATTAACACAAATATATTTATCTAATTTTCTACCTGGAGCAGCACATTCCAATCAACATCAGACCTTTTATATTGTAAAATGTATTTATATATTTTGTGAGGCTTTATATATTTTTAGGCATCTCAAAACTTTTATTTTTATTTTTGCCATCATATAGAAACATGGTGACAAGATACAGATTTGGGGACATAAATACTATGATCAAGTGTTTTTTTTTTGTTTGTTTGTTTTTGAAAGGCAATAATATTTAAATTGGTTGCTCATTATCTCCTGATCCCCCAACCCCTTTCACCAATCAGCTTCCACCCCTCCTCCTCAGCTCAAACATTCACCATGGGCCTGGACTTTGCCTGCTTTGCCCTGCAGTAACAGCATGGACAGACCGATTGGTCACATTGCAACCAGTAATATCTTGAGTTGGTACCCTGAGAGGGGGGAACCGCTGTGAAAGCCCCATATGACACCATTATCAATCTGGCTCTGGGGCAGGCCCATTAGCCACTGCACACCCTGCACCCACTATACTGTAGTTACGCCTCTGTCTACTTTGCTGCCATGACAGATTCTCTAAATGGGTGCAGCAATGTTACTGCTACATAAGCGGGGAACGGGATGCACCCCAAGGGAAAGACAAATTAATACATTGGTAAACAATATGATAATTGAAGACATGGAAGAAAGGCAACACACTGACTAATGTAGTACAATATAATTCACTATTTGTTTAGCTTTAGATTTTCTTTACATTGAATGTGGTTATATTTTGTGAGCCAACTTATATATAAGGAGGTGCTTTGTATAAGCAAACATGTGGTGTTCATGGCAAACATCTAAAATCTTATGGGAGGTAAATCATACATATAAAAACAAAATTCAGAAAACCTGATCTAGATTAGTACTACATTTTTACCTGTGTAATGTAAACAATCTTTCTAATATTTTAGCTACAGTACCATCCCCTTTCACCACAACCTATAACAGGCCACTGTTCAGAACTAACCTCAGCTGGTGAGGTTGGAGAGGTAACCACCAAATGTCCCTCACTGACAAATTTCAGAAAGAGAGGTGAAAACAGCTTCTAAAATCAGCTCTGCCCAATCAGCGCCTTAGGAATTTCCATAGACGTGTTTTGTTTGGGAAAGGTAGATGGTAATTACAAAAATAAATGTAACTTTAAATATGTTTATCTATAAAATAAAAAATGTACATTGTCATTCAAATCCCACTTACCAAACTATCATACACTGATTTCCATCCATCTTTCAGCCTCATAAAATCCTTGCGAATTCCTTTGAAACTCAAGCTGGAATCTAAGCGGCATATTTCATCCCATGATTTCTGGGGTAACCAGGTGCATGGATTGGAGTGTGGATTGTCTAGTCCTATGCCTCCAGTTAGTAAAAACATCCATTCTCCTTTATCAATCTAGAACAATACCATTAGCACATTGAGCAGCCAAAATGAACAGATTCATTATTGTTTAAGTTAAAACAGGGAAGCATGCCTTGTAGCTTAAAGCTACAAATGGGTATAAACACAAATTCTTCCACTTACTAAGAGCACAAACCTTTGCTTAGGGTTTTACATTCGTATTTTATCTTATACGTTCCAATTCCACGCAAATGTTTCAATTCTCTTATGCACCCAGTTGGTATTAAAATTATTTGCTTGCAAATAATGGTTGCTGTTTTTATATTATGTCAGCTGATATTTTATGTGTAATAATGTATCAATGTACTTTGAAAAACATAGTAAAGCACAACGGAATATGCTGGCACTATACAATTAAATGTTAAGGCCGGTACACACTAAACGATGTCTAGTGTGTACCGATCTCGTAAGTGACGGCACTGGCAGGGTGCCGGCATCGGCAAATGCATACACACTTGTCGATGCCGGAAGCGACAGTAGGGGCCATGCTTCATTGGGCTGCATGGCCCCTGCTGACAATATCTCCCATCAGACCTGCACGCAGGTCCGATGGACGATTTCGCTGACGACGCATGGAAGCGCGCATAGTCAGTGACATTGAGGGTACGCACTAGACGATGTGCCCGATATCGAATTCGAATTATAAATGAATTAGAGTGAATAGCTACCTTACAATTAATGTTACATTCAGGATGCAAATAATACATGAAAAACTAAATAATAGTCAGCATTAAGCTTTTTTATCCCAGTAAATAAATAGCACTAAAATTACCCCAAGATTCTATTTGTAAGGTATATACACAGGTATCATGCTGCTTAGAATGCAAATAAACCACGCTTGGCTCAAAGAAGGATTATGGGCCTGATTCAGCAAGGATCGCAACTGCGAATGCAACAGTGATTACGCACGCAGTCTCACTGCGATAGTATACTAATCCATTGCGATCGCTATGCCGCCGCAGCACTACATAAGTGTCGAAGTCGAATAATTGCATGCGACCGCAATTCAACTGTTATCGGACGATCTGGTCGTCCGCTGCCCGATTTAGGTTGGTACAATCCACGCTGTAACATTGCGTGAGCACGCACCCAGTGTGCGCACGTATCCACTCATTTGCACGACACTAAATAGTGAATAATATACAACACTCTCACACTGACAAACACAATATTCATGCAGGGTTTAGTTAGTAACCAGAAACAGCTTCTGTATACATGTTTGAGAAAAGTAATTAAAAAACAATACACCAGGACACTGTGAGTGTTTTACATATAAATTGGGAAGCCCCGCATAGACAAGTATGGCTGTGGCAATTGAAATATAACCCAGACATTGATATGCACAATTGAATTTGTCTGAATTAACAATGGTCAGAGGTTTTGCTTACCAGACGCAGTGGCAACGACAATCAGCTAGGGGTCCCCACCCTGCTTGAAAGTGAACCTAGCTGTTTGTAACACCTCGCATTATAGTTTTAAAAATATGTTAGTAAGGGATAATATATATATATATATATATATATATTAAATCCATCATAAATAGCCTTACATGCATAAAACACACACACATAGACTTACATGCATAAACACCGCACATTACGCACAGTTGCGTTGTTTATCATAAGCACTGTACAAATAAACGCACCACACATATTAGCAACTTTATGCAATATTCTCTTACACTTACACATACACAAATTACATAAAACGGTTCTGCAGTAATAAAGGTTATTACCCAAAGTGTTATTTATATATTTGCAATGATGTGGAGTGCATGTTATATGATATTTATGGTTTAGTACATAATAAGTAGATCATGTTTGGTGCCATTCTGATCCGCTGTGTATTAGCAGATCTCCAGTACTAACGGTGGGGAAATCGCTACAAGCATCTGCAAGTTATGAACTATAGGGAATTAGGTGATAGAATGTACAATGTATGAAGTGTTCATTGCTTAGTTATGCGGCAGGAAAAAGTACACAAAGAGCCACTGGGAGGCTGAACTTCTCAAGTACAAACAGACCAATGAACTATGTCGTAACAGAAGACCAAAGAAGAAGAACCAATGAAACAATACCAGCTCATGTCCATTGTATAGCTAATTCCTGAAAGAGTATATATGTGCGCTCTCTGACCCCAGTCTTGAGTCTTCTTGCTGTGCTGTTGATGGAGATTTCTTGCTGATGCAGGTATCTGGGACCAGAGCGCGTGCATATATAACAACTGTACCTTGGGTCTGTATGATTTATTTGCTCTAATTGTCTTTAGATCACAGCGTGCAACTATTTGTACTTTTCTTAAATAATAACTTTTGTGCGTTGGACCACAAGTGCCAAAGTCTGAGAGCATTTATTGGGGTGTGCGACTGGTCATAGCGCTACTTAGAGCCATCTATGTTTAGAGTAGGGGTGTGCACCGGCCACTTTTCGTGTTTTGTGTTTTGGTTTTGGATCTGGATCTTTCTTCGTGTTTTGGATCTGGATTGGTTTTGCCAAAACCAACCTTCCGTGTTTTGGGTTCTGGGTTTTGTGTTTTGGATCTGTATTTTTTTGAAAAAAAGCATAAAAACAGCTAAAATCACAGAATTTGTAGGTTTTTCTGCTCCTATGCTATTATTAACCTCAATAACCTTAATTTCCACTCATTTCCAGTCTATTCTGAACACCTCACACCTCACAATAGTGTTTTTATGTCCAAAAGGTTGCACCGAGGTAGCTGGATGACTATGCTAAGCGACACGAGTGGGTGGCACAAACACGTGACCCATCTAGGCGTGATACTGCAGTGGCAGACAGGATGGCAGTTTGAAAAACTAGGCCCCAAACTGTACATAATGCAAAGAAAAAAAAGAGATGCAAGATGGAATTGTCCTTGGGCCCTCCCACCCACCCTTATGTTGTATAAACAGGACATGCACACTTTAACAAACCAATCATTTCAGCGCCAGGGTCTGCCACACAACTGTGGCTGAAATGATTGGTTCGTTTGGGCCCCCACAAAACAAGCTGGCAATTAATGTGTCCCTGCACAAACTGGCTCTACGGAGGCAAGATGTCATCCTCATCCTCCTCATCCACCGATTCCTCACCCTCTTCAGTGTGTACATCCTCATCCTCACAAAGTATTAACTCGTCCCCACTTGAATCCACCACCACAGGTCCCTCTGTACGTTCTGGAGGCTGGTCTCCCTGGAAGAGCTGATAATTCATTTTGATGAACATCATCTTCTCCACATTCTGTGGAAGCAACCTCCTACGCCTTTCGCTGACAAGGTTCCCGGCTGCACTAAACACTCTTTCGGAGTACACACTGGAGGGGGGGCAACTCAGGTAAAATAGAGCCAGTTTGTACAGGGGCCTCCAAATTGCCTCTTTTTCCTGCCAGTACAGGTATGGACTGTCTGACATGCCTACTTGGATGCTGTCACCGATGTAATCCTCCACCATTCTGTCAATGGTGACAGTATCATATGCAGTGACAGTAGACATGTCAGAAATTGTTGCCAGGTCCTTCAGTCCGGACCAGATGTCCAAACTTGGTCCTGCCTGCCCTGCATCACTGCCAGCGGGTTGCTTAGGATACCTAAGTTTTTTCCTGGCAGCCCCAGTTGCGGGAGAAAATGAAGAAGGAGCTGTTGACGTGTCACGTTCCGCTTCAGCTGACAGTGTGTTCACCAGCAGGTCTTTGCACCTCTGCAGGCTTGTGTCGGCCAGAAAGAGAGACACCACATAGGCTTTAAACCTAGGATCGAGCACGGTGGCCAAAATGTAGTGGTCTGATTTCAACAGATTGACCACCCTGGAATCCTGGCAAAGCGAATGAAGGGCTTCATCCACAAGTCCCACATGCCGAGCACAATCGCTCCGTCTTAGCTCCTCCTTCACTTTCTCCAGCTGCTTCTGCAAAAGCCTGATGAGGGGAATGACCTGACTCAAGCTGGCAGTGTCTGAACTGACTTCACGTGTGGCAAGTTCGAAGGGCTGGAGAACCTTGCACAACACGGAAATCATTCTCCACTGCGCTTGAGTCAGGTGCATACCCCCTCCTTTGCCTATGTCATAGGTGGATGTATAGGCTTGAATGCCTTTTGCTGCTCCTCCATCCTCTGAAGCATATAGAGGGTTGAGTTCCACCGCGTCACAACCTCTTGCTTCAGGTGATGGCGGGGCAGGTTCAAGAGTGTTTGCTGGCGCTCCAGTCTTCGGCACGCAGTCGCTGAATGGCGAAAGTGGCCTGAAATTTTTCGGGCCACCCAAAGCGTCTCCTGCACGCCCCTGTCGCTTTCAGAAAATTCTGCACCACCAAGTTTATTGTGTGAGCAAAACATGGGACGTGCTGGAATTTGCCTAGATGTAATGCCCGCACAATATTGGTGGCGTTGTCAGATATCACAAATCCCCAGGAGAGTCTAAGTGGGGTAAGCCACTGGGCGATGATTTCCCTCAGTTTCTCTAAGAGGTTGTCGGCGGTGTGCCTCTTACTGAAACCGGTGATACACAGCGTAGCCTGCCTTGGAACGAGCTGGCGTTTCTGAGATGCTGCGACTGGTGATGCTGCTGCTGTTGCTGCGTAAGGTGATACATCTACCCAGTGGGCTGTCACAGTCATATAGTCCTTAGTCTGCCCTGTTCCACTTGTCCACATGTCCGTGGTTAAGTGGACATTGGGTACAACGGCATTTTTCAGGACACTGAGGACACTTTTTCTGACGTTTCTGTACAGTCTCGGTATCGCCTGCCTAGTGAAGTGGAATCTAGACGGGATTTGGAACCGGGGACACACTACCTCCAGCAATTGTCTAAATCCCACTGCACTAATGGCGGATACCGGACGCACATCTAACACCAACATAGCAGTCAAGGCCTCAGTTATACGTTTTGCTTCAGGATGACTGCTGTCGTACTTCATCCTCCTCGCTAAAGACTGTTGGAGGGTCAATTGTTTAGTAAAAGTAGTGGTGTTCCTACTTCCTCTCTGGGATGATGAACGACTCCCAGCAGCAGCAGCGGCAGCAGGAGGCGTAGCAATGCAGGATCCTCCGGAGGAATCCCGGATAGGAGAGTCAGTCATGCCAGTGACATGGCCTGCAGGACTACTTCCGATCCTGACTAAGGAGGAAATTGACGAGGAGGGAGTTGACGGTGTGGTTTGCAGGCGCTTGGATACAACAGGACAACGGGATTTAGGTGTCCCTGGACTGCTTACGGTCTTAGCCAAAGTTTCTGAACTTGACAGTAACTTATTATGAACACGCTGCAGGTGCCGTATAAGGGAGGATGTTCCTAGGTGGTTAACGTCCCTACCCCTACTTATTCCACCTTTACATAAGGTACATATGGCAAGACAGTTGTTGTCCGGATTTGGATAGAAATATTGCCAGACCAAAGAGGTGGAATGTTTGGTCTTCTGCCCAGGCATGACCGTGATGGGCTTTTTCATCCCACGGACAACAACTGTCTCCCCCGGAGCCTGATTTAAACAAACCACATCACCATCAGAATCCTCCTCGCCAACTTCCTCCTCAGCGCCAGCTACACCAGTATCCTCATCCTGTTGTACTTCAACAGTGACATCTTCAATTTGCATATCAGCAAGTGGACTGTGGGTGCTCCTTTCAGCACTTGCAGGGGGCGTGCAAATGGTGGAAAGAGCCACCTCTTCCCGTCCAGTGCTGGGAAGGTCAGGCATCGCAACCACCACCACACTTGGACTCTCCTTGGGGATTTGTGATATCTTCTTAGAAAGCACAGTTCTTCGCTGTGCTTTTGCCAGCTTAACTCTTTTGATTTTTTTAGTGGGAGGAGGACTTCCATCGTCATGTGAAGCTGAACCACTAGTCATGAACATACTAGGGATCGACCTTAGCCGTTCCTTGCCACTCCGTGTCGTAAATGGCATATTGGCAAGTTTACGTTTCTCTTCAGCTGATTTAAATGTTTTTTTCAAGGTCATTTTCCTGAACTTTGTCATTTGGGATTGTATGTGCCCTCTATTATGACATTGGGCATCGGCCTTGGCAGACGACGTTGATGGCATGTTATCGTCTATGTCATGACTAGTGGCAGCAGCTTCAGCACTAGGAGGAAGTGGTTCTTGATCTTTCTCTATTTTATTTTTATCGGAGAAAGTTTGGTCCTCCATTTATGTTATATCGATTTGATATATATGTGCGGCTAAACACAGAAAATATCTTTTTATTTTTGCTGGAGAGTAGTGCACTTTGTGGGTTACACCAGCCTTTAAGAAATGAGCCAGCCGGCTCTTTACTTATGGGACACAGGCGCACGCTTGGCGCTGCTCCTTTGTTGATGCACGTGCGGCTACTGCGCACACAATTCACAAACACAGAAAATAATTTTTTTTTTGGTTTGGACTGGAGTGTACTTTGGTGGTTACAGCACCCTTTAACGGTCAAGCCAGCTGGCCCTTTACTTATGACACAGGCGCACGCTTGGCACTACTTTGTTGATGCACGTGCGGCTACTGCGCACACAATTCACAAACACAGAAAATAATTTTTTTTTTGGTTTGGACTGGAGTGTACTTTGGGGGTTACAGCACCCTTTAACGGTCAAGCCAGCCGGCCCTTTACTTATGACACAGGCGCACGCTTGGCACTACTTTGTTGATGCACGTGCGGCTACTGCGCACACAATTCACAAACACAGAAAATATATTATTTTTTTAGCACTTGGGGGGAGCACCCCTGATGGACAGAGCACCCCCTGGACAACACTACAGCACCCCTTTAGGACTGGGACACTGCACAGGACTTTGGAGTGGACACAGCCCCTATGGAGAACTGACTGCACAACACAGTCCAGCCAGCCCCTATGGACTTTGAAGTAGTGGACACAGCCCTATTAACAACAGCAGCACAGCACAACACAGCCAGCCCCTATGGACTTTGAAGTAGTGGACAACAGCAGCACTACACTACACTACACTACACAGCCCAGCCAGCCCTAACTCCCACCCTCCCTCTTCACTGTCCACAGCCGACTGAGAAAATGGCGCCGACGCGGGTACCTTATATAGGTTCCAAAACCCGCGAGACTCGGAAGGCGGGATGATGACGTTTTGCCTCGATTTCAGATCCGAGTCAGGCGGGAAAAGTCGAGCCTGACTCGGATCGGGGTGGCTCGGGGGGGTTCGGATTTCAGAAATCCGAACCCGCTCACCCCTAGTTTAGAGGTTTATATGCAGGATTGTCTAGAGGTTTATAGGCAGGATTGTAACAAGGTTTAATCAGGATATAACAGTTGGGGGCTCGCAGTGTGAATCACGCTATCTGATACACGGTAACACTCGGTCAGTTGTCTCTCAGCAAAAGGGTGGAGGCGCCATAACAGGAGACGCATTTAGCCATTGCCTGTTACCATTTTGTTGCTGAGAGCGCACTGCCGGTTATTGTGTAAAAAGAGTGCTGATTAGAATCCAGCGACAAGGAAGGAAAAAGTTTGTTTTCCCTCGTTGATAGAATTGTATGTTTAAAAGGGGAAGTCGCATTATTGTGTATACGACCAGTCGCACAATAGCGTACACGTATTTCTGGTAGTGCTGCCAAGTGTTTTGAACAAAGCCGTTGAAATTGCATTGTGTTATTGATAGTTAACATTGTTGTAAGTATCTCGATCACTGTTGCCATACTCTGGGAGAACGTTTATTTTTCTGCGCAGGAAAAAAGTGTGTAACAGTGAGCATTTGTTGGTTTAGGGTGTAACACGGTTCCTAAATGTTAAGGGTATCGTAGGACCCTTAAGTGCTAGGCGTAAAGAGCGGCCTAGTGACTCGGTAGCAGCTTATCGTTTACTATACACAAAGCAGGTGTATGGGTTGTTATTTTTGTTAGGGTTCGGCTCTCAGTGTGATTACAGTATTCAGTAATCGGTTAGGTTTATTTGAGCACTGTAATTGAACAGCATAGTTTTGGCTAAACTATGATTGTGAACTGATGAGAGGGTGGACGAAATCAACTGGAAAACAAAGGGTAAGTATTACCCCCTAGCAGTTGAAAAGTAGTCAAAAAGGGATTTCTGCGTGGAAGCAGCTTCTTCCATAGGTGAGTGGAGGCGTCTAGAGGTCTTCCATAAGGTTTGTGGATACGCCCTGTTTCAAAGATGTCCACAGGTAAGTGAAAGTGTCTTGAGTGTCTTTCACCAGTTTAAATCTTTATTAAAAAACGAAGGGTTTGTCCCAGGACGGGAGTCACGCAAACAGTAGAGATGTTAGACAATGATGTGCTGCTAATGGAAGCACCACTTGGGTCGGCACGCCTTATTATGCATACTAAGTACGGTGCTTATGCAATTAGGTACTGTGATGTATGGTTTAAGATGACGATGAAGAGTGTTAGACCGTTTCCCAGAATTGGTAGCTTTGATAAGGATGTACTGAACAATGTCCGAGATCACATCAGTCTGGTGCGTTCTCAAGTGAAAAAGGTAAAATATAACGAATGTTTAAAATTATGGCAGCATGAGGGAGATGCGTGGCTTAAAGGTGTGCAAGCGACGCAAACTAGCATCGCGAGCACGATACCGGAAAGTACACCCGCAACACTAAACTGCGGGGCATGCGCGCCTCGTGATAGCGCGCACATGCTGCAAGGTAGCTTTGTGGAATGTATTGCCAGTGGTTCACGCGCACCACCGCCGCCCTATGCGGATGGGGGTGCAGGTACAGTTGTTGAAAAAACCCATAAAAATGTAACAAGTAATTTGTACCCTCTCTTAAGTAATCATAAGGAAAATGTTTATGATGCGGATGATGAGCCTATTGTTATGTCTGTCATTTCCCATGATGTACACATGTTAGATGCTCCACCACGGCAAGCACAAGTGGTGCCGCCATCTCCATCTGTAATAGTACAGGAAGTGTTAACATCCACTGCACCCGTAGAGGAAGTTGTTAACCCTATACGTAGCAGTAATAGACTAAACTCCCAGCCAGGTAATAAGATCAAAAGTAGCAGTGCGGCCGGTCTGCATCCTATCCGGACAATAACTGTTCCGAATGGGAATGCGGATGCGAACGGTGTAGTGCCCACCAGGGAGGTAGCAATGCATTGTCCTTGGACAAGAGTGGAGCTAAACTCCATAATGAATGATTTCCCCGATCCTAAAAAGGAATTAGCCAAATGTCAAAGATTTTTTAAAAATGTGGGTAGTTCTTACTAGCCAACCAACAAAGATTGGCAAGTGGTGTTAAGGGCTTGTCTTCCATGCAATACCGACGTGACAAAATTTATCACGGATTGTGTATTGGATGGAGATGTTCCCTTAACAGACGAAGTTAAACAAAGTAACATTTCCCGCATCGTAACTCAATTGGGTGTATATTTTCCAGTAGTAGTTAACTGGAGCAAAATCTTCACCATAAAACAAAAAGAGAGTGAATCTGCAGAGGATTATTGCAACCGAGCTCTGCAGGCTATCACCCAGTACACTGGGTTAGAAGATATTAAAGATAGCACTCACCACAGGGGAATGATTGTCACTGTACTTATGAATGGCCTAAAAGAGAACATAAAGACCAGAGTTCAGACCTCACAGCCTGGCTGGAGGGGAGTCACTGTAGATACCCTCATAGAATCCGCTATTGAACATGATAAGAACATCTCTAAAAAGAGAGAGACCCAGAGCGAAAAACTAATGGCTGTTAGTATCCAAGCTCTAGAAGGAATGACTGTAACATCACAGCCAGCAGACACACCTGCACCTGCACAGCTACACGTCCTCACTAATCCTACACCACCGCAAACACAGCCCTACCCCACTTATCACACACAACCGCAACTCCCATACTATCCACAACCACCATATCTCCCTCAATATCCTTACCCATACCCACCACCTTTCCCTCTTGCTCAACCCACACAGCAATCCTTTCATCCACCCCACTCACGAAAGTGCTTTAATTGCAACCAACCAGGACATGTGAGTAGGTACTGTACAGCGAAGAGGGTAGGACCCCCTAACCAGGGAGTATCTGGATATCTCCATAAGGGATATACACAGAGACCAGCAAATGTCCAACAGGCACCAGCTCCAATTTTGGCCATTAATGCTTTATTGGAGAGTGGGAGTCAATGCTAGTGGTCAGGTCATACCTGTAGTCTACAGATAGTCAGGCTAACGGGAAGTGCTAGGGAAGAACCAGTAATGATGGTTGATGTAGCTGGTACTAAATATCCCTTTCTTGTAGACACAGGGGCGACCAGGTCAGTGATAAAATCTCCCGTTAATTTACAGGTAACCAACGAGACAGTACCATCAATGGGAGTAATCGGCAAAGTGCAACATTATCCTTTAACAAAATCCACAGAGGTCACTATCGGGCCTTTGCATACCAGACATTCTTTTTTCCTGGCAGCAGCGGCTCCTACTAACCTTCACGGGGTAGGGATTTGTTATGTAAGATGGGATGTGTCATATATTGTACCTCTGATGGTGTATTTTTAGATATCCCAGAGAGACTTGCGCACGAGATGAGGGATATGCTGGACACTCCCCAAAGGATAATGTATCACTCTACCAGATTAAGTGAGAATCCATCTCAGGTAGATCAAATGTCCCAAATTCCAGATTCACTTTGGACCAAGGATGGACAGGACACTGGATTAATGGCAAACGTAAGTCCCGTAATGGTAAATTTAAAAAGCGGTAGGCAAGCTCCAAAAATTCCCCAGTACCCATTAAAACAGGAGGTAGAAACAGGGGTTTATGCTATAATTGAGCGATTGTTACAGCAGGGAATTTTAGTTCGTACAGCTAGTGTAGCCAACAGTCCCATCTTTTCTGTAAAGAAGAGTGGTGGGAGGGGTAATAGGCTGGTACAAGACCTTAGAGGGGTTAATAAGGTGGTAGAGAGCCAATTTCCCATAGTGCCAAATCCAGCTGTCATTCTCATGCAGATCCCACCAAATGCAACCCATTTCACTGTCATTGACCTCTGTTCTGCTTTCTTCTCTGTGCCTCTTCATCCTGACTGTCAGTACCTATTCGCCTTTGCATACAGGGGTGTACAATTCACATGGACACGATTGCCAAAAGGTTTCATAGACAGCCCCAGCATCTTTTCCCAGGCCTTACACAACTGTTTACAATCTTTTCAACCTGTCAATGGATCTGTTCTAATACAATATGTGGATGTTTTATTGTTATGTTCTGATTCGTTTGTGTCATGTTTAAATGATACTAAACTTTTGCTGCTTCATCTCTCGCAAACAGGACACAAGGTTGCCAAGGACAAACTACAGCCATGCCAGTCCAGGGTTAAATATTTGGGACACTGCCTAACTCAGGGGTTACGACATCTCACAAATGACAGAATCCAGGCCATACAGAACATGACACTGCCGCAGAACCAACAGCAAATTCGTACCCTCTTGGGAATGTGTGGATACTGCAGAATGTGGATCCCAGGTTTTTCTATTTTGGCCTTGCCATTACAGGACTTAGTCTCTTCCTCAAAGCCCGATCGTGTCATACACACAGAGGAATCAGAGCAGGCTTTCCTTAATCTTAAGGAGAGTCTGACAAGAGCACCTGCATTGGGAATACCTGATTACGAAAAACCTTTTGATTTGTATTGTACGGAAGCCGATGGTTACGCAGCGTGTCCTCACACAAAAACATGGTGATGCCAGTAGGCCCGTAGAATACTACAGTGCACAGTTGGACACTGGCAAGATCACTCCCAACGTGTTTAAGAAGTGTAGCAGCAACTGCTCTATTGGTCAGTAAGAGTGAGGATGTAGTACAAGGCCATTATATGATTGTCTATACTCCCCATGCTGTATCTACTTTGCTAAACCCTGCCCAAACCAGACAACTCTCCTCAGCTAAGTTCACAATATGGGAACTAGCCTTAATAGTACCTGCAAATATCACCATCAAAAGGTGCAGTATGTTAAATCCAGCTATGTATTTACCATATGTGCAACATGATGCACAAAGGGTGGAGAGAGGTGAGCCGCTGGCAGCAGGTGAGTTCTGCAGGTATATTGATGCACATGATTGTATGGAATATCTGAATCAAACCTTTACCGCAAGACCTGACATATGGGATACACCTTTAGAAAATGTAGATGTGACATTTTACATGGATGGGAGCTGTCATAGACAGACTGACACTGGACAGTTATATACAGGTTATGCTGTTGTAAATGACGAAGACATCATAGAAGCCGAACCTTTAGGACCACCACACTTGGCCAAAGTGGCGGAACTGGTGGCACCAAAGAGGGCGTGTGAATTAGCGGAAGGTAAATCTGCTAATATCTATACTGACTCTAGGTACGTCTTCGGAGTAGTATATGATTTCGTTGCCTTATGGCATCTGAGAAAATTTATGACAGCAGCAGGCACACCAATTGCACATCCCAAACATATAAAAGGACTATTAACAGCAATCCAATTGCCAAAGGCAGTGGCAGTAATTAAGTGTAAAGCCCAACATGTGAAGATGATCCCGTGTCACTGGGCAACAACAGGGCAGACGAAACTGCAAAATGGGCAGCAGGGTTAAAAATGAATTTACCAACTGAACAAATCATGACTTTCCAAACAATTGATATGCTGAAATTAATTGAGGTGCAAAATTTGTGTTCTACCCAGGAAAGTCAGTCTGGAGGTCCAAGGGATGTGAGCAAGAGTCCTCTTTACTCTGGAGGGATGGACAAGGTAAGCCAGTGGCTCCCAAGGCATACTACCCCAGCCTGGCTGAGGCAGTGCATAGTCTGACTCATTTGGGAAAGCAAGGTATGTGCAAATTGGTGAGAGCATACTGGTGCGCACCAGGTTTCTCTTCTAAAGCGGAAAAGAGAGCAATGTCCTGTCTGACCTGCTTGAGAAAAAACATTGGGAAAACGATCCCTACTGAACCATATCACATTCCTCCAACTGACGGACCTTTCCAGGTAATACAAATTGATTTCATCCAATTACCACCCTGCAGGAATCTCAAGTATGTATTAGTGTGCACTGATGTGTTTTCCAATTGGGTTGAGGCATACCCAGCTGCCACTAATACTGCTGCGTTTACTGCCAAGAAAATTGTTCAGGAGTTTGTGTGCAGATACAGTATCCCTAAAATTATCGAGAGTGATAGGGGTAATCATTTCACAGGTGATGTTTTTCAAAATATGTGTAAGCTGATGGGTATTAATAGTCGACTTCACACCCCCTACCCACCGCAAGCCAGTGCCAAGGTGGAGAGGATGAATGTAACTATTAAAAATAAATTAAGTAAAATCATGGCAGAGACTGGACTAGGATGGCCAGAAGCATTAACGTTGGTCCTACATAGCATAAGGACCAATCCTAGACCCCCTCTAAATCTGTCCCCCTTTCAAATACTGTTTGGTAGACAACCTCATTTGATTATAAGCCCGTAGGAAGATTTAAAAGGTAACAACGAGGTAACTGTAAAGTATCTTATATCAAAAAGTAAACAGTTAAAACAGCAACAGCAGAAACTGAAATTGTTGTCCCATGATATGCCTGAAACAAACTGTCATGATGTTGAACCTGGAGAATATGTTATGATCAGAAATTACTTGCGTTCAGGTTGTTTGACTGATTGTTGGGAGGGTCCATATCAGGTGTTGCTGATGAGTAACACATCTTTGAAGGTGGCCGAGAGAGATACCTGGGTCCATTCCACTCACTGCAAAAAGTTCAACCAACCGGTGGAGAAACAAGGCGGAGACGAGGCTGATAATGCATACCTGTCGATCGCGAGATTGTTCCGGGAGGATTAAAAGGTGGCAGTGAGATACTTGAGCTAAAGAAATTTGCAGGTCCTTGCTGCGGCGATGGACTGGTCTGCTGTGTTCATTTTTATATTCTCTTCCAGAGTTTCCATCATCCTGGTTTGTTCGTGGGATTTCTGGTTTCTGTGATGGGGAACCGATAGAGGAGATGGGAGCTGATGGCAGAATTGATGGAGTAGAGTCGAAAGGAGGAGTGTTATGCCAATGAGGGCAGAGTTTGACCAATCTTAGTACTGTAATTGTTAAGAGATCTGCTATTTTGAATACTCGGAGACAGTGTGAAGTTCTATCGTCTGAGGATTATTGTATGTGTGAGTTCTGTGGGTCCGTAATTGATGAGAGATGCATCCAACGGTGTCAATCCAAGTATAATCAGTATTGGGGTGGGTATCCTTTAGAGGATTATCACACCATGGTGGGCAAAAATTTTAACCAAACCGACTGTTGGGTGTGCTCTCACGTGCCACAAGGACAGCATAATGTAGGATTAGTGCCCTTCCCATTAAATATCTCTGAAATTCTAGAATTGCAAAATGGGAAGACACTGGACGGAAAATTTCTTAATACCAAAATGCCCCATTTTAAGCTCCACCAGTATCAAGTAGATAAATCACTTTTATGTTTAAACACCACCAACTCCAATGAACCAGGAAGTTGGGAGGTGACTGGGAATAATCAGATGATCACCTTCTCACTAAGAGCTGACCGTGAGCCTATGAATTATGAACTGTTACGCAAAATTAGGTCAGGTGGAAGACACTTCCGGTATAAATATACACTGAGTTCCACCAAAGAAATGGTTGATAGAATATCAGAAGGGTACTGTGCTAAGATTATACAACCAGAAACATGTATTTGCCAGATGCGAGAACCTGAGATAGGATTATTTGTGAGGGAAATGTGTTTGATGATCATGATGCATACTATTCATTATGTTCTCCCCGATGATGTATATTTTATATGTGGAAGGAAAGCATATAAGTGGCTTTCTCCGAGTTTCGAAGGTTTGTGTTTTCTCAGAAGAGTAGTCCCAGAGGTTATGACCCTCACACATGTTGAAATGCTTGGTATTCATAAAAACACACCATCACCATATCTTCACACACAGTATGAACATAGAGACAAAAGAAATATGATACCTGGTGATGTGCATAAAGCCACACAGTTAATTAGTGAGACAACTGGCTTTCAGGTTTTGGTAGCACTAGATCCCACCAGGATCGCTCGGGGTATACTAAATTTTAGATATATCCAAGATCTTGCTAAATTAATAGATAATATCACTGAGATGTATGATGACACATTCAGGTATACAGGTAGGGAGTTGCAAGCGTACAAGAAAGAACTGGTGCAACACAGACCAGTGTTAAATTATTTAACAGCTGTCACTGGAGGGTATTGCGTAACTTTGACCACCCAATTTGGAGTAAAGTGTTGCACTTACGTCACAAATGATACCAGCGACCCCAAGGAGGTGATAAACCATATGAATGGATGAAATTCTGCAGTTAAAATGGGAATTTCGAAAAAACCATAATGCTTCAGTGGCTGAAGTAGAGGAGAAGGTAGAGGAATGGGTTTCATGGTTGAACCCAGTGAAATGGTTCTCAGGTCTAGGAGAATGGGTCCAAGAAATGATTGCAAGCATAGTTAAACTCCTGATCCTCATACTGGTTGTCATCATAGTAATTGGCATATGTGTCAGGTGTGTTCCTACTGTGTTGAAGTGTGTAAAATGTAAAAATAAGGTAAACCGGAAGAACGAAATTATGATGGTGGTCAGTAGTGACAATATGAATAGTGAGATAAATGTAGAACTGTATTACAACCCTGAATTAGAATGTACCCTATAATATTGTGATCTGGATTTGTGTGGTTGTGCATAAATATATTGTTGATGTTATTTTAAGTCATCTTAGGTAATGCAGTCCCAATCCCCCTTCCCAAACTTCCTTTATAGGTTAGATGAGTTCCCACATCCTGCCCTTGGTCCCTTAAGGATCCGCAGATGGTGTATAAGGGTTGTTTCACCCTCCTTGAGACGCATTATCTAATGGTTCAAATTACCAAACTGTGTCATACCATAATAACATTAAACGGTATATTCTCATGCATGGTTAAACAGATTCAAAACAGGTTGTGATAGCGTTTGATTGGCTATCAAAGGGTGGAATGTCGAAGTCGAATAATTACATGCGACGATTTGGTCGTCCAATGCCCGATTTATGTTGGTACAATCCACGATGTAACATTGCGTGCATGCGCACGTATCCACACATTCGCACAACACTAAATAGTGAATAATATAGAACACTCTCACACTGACAAACACAATATTCATGCAGGGTTTAGTTAGTAACAAGAAACAGCTTCTGTATACATGTCTGAGAAAAGTAATTAAAAAACACCAGGATACTGTGAGTGTTTTACATATAAATTGGGAAGCCCCCCATAGACAAGTATGGCTGTGGCAATTGAAATATAACCCAGACATTGATATGCACAATTGAATTTGTCTGAATTAACAATGGTCAGAGGTTTTGCTTACCAGACGCAGTGGCAACGACAATCAGCTGGGGGTCCCCACCCTGCTTGAAAGTGAACATAGCTGCTTGTAACACCTTGCATTATAGTTTTAAAAATATGTTAGTAAGGGATAAAATATATATATATATATATATATATATATTAAATGCATCATAAATAGACTTACATGCATAAAACACACACACATAGACTTACATGCATAAACACCGCACATTACGCACAGTTGCGCTGTTTATCATAAGCACTCTATAAATAAACGCACCACGCATATTAGCAACTTTATGCAATATTCTCTTACACTTACACAAATTACATAAAAATATTCTGCAGTAATAAAGCTAATTACCCAAAGTGTTATTTATATTTGCAATGATGTGGAGTGCATGTTATATGATATTTATGGTTTAGTACATAATAAGTAGATCATGTTTGGTGCCATTCTGATCCGCTGTGTATTTGCAGAACTCCGGTACTATCGGTGGGGAAATCGCTACAAGCATCTGCAAGTTATGAACTATAGGGAATTAGGTGATAGAATGTACAATGTATGAAGTGTTCATTGCTTAGTTATGCGACAGGAAAAAGTACACAAAGAGCCACTGGGAGGCTGAACTTCTCAAGTACAAACAGACCAATGAACTATGTCGTAACAGAAGACCAAAGAAGAAGAACCAATGAAACAATACCAGCTCATGTCCATTGTATAGCCAATTCCTGAAAGAGTATATATGTGCGCTCTCTGACCCCAGTCTTGAGTCTTCTTGCTGTGCTGTTGATGGAGGTTTCTTGCTGATGCCGGTATCTGGGACCAGCGCACGTGCGTATATAACAACTGTACCTTGGGTCTGTATGATTTATTTGCGCTAATTGTCTTTAGATCACAGCGTGCAACTATCTGTACTTTTGAACTTTTGTGCGTTGGACCACAAGTGCCAAAGTCTGAGAGCATTTATTGGGGTGTGCGACTGGTCATAGCGCTACTTAGCGCCATCTATGTTTAGAGGTTTATAGGCAGGATTGTCTAGAGGTTTATACGCAGGATTGTACCAAGGTTTAATCAGGATATAACATAAGGACGCTCCCCTTTACCTTACACACATCCGTAACCCTTTGTAAGACTGCAAAACCATTGGTACCATTGCAGCCTCACGCACACTTGCACAAGCTCTGACCTTACTCAGGAATTGCTAACCTCCTTGTACGCTAGGAGTACTCAGGCTGCGTAAGGCATAGTCACTGCGATCGCAATCCCGATCACAGTGGCAGGTTCATGCACGCACCCTGCGATGCAAGCGCAGTACGCAACAATCGGACAATTGCATGCAGATTAGCAGTTGCGATCCTTGCTGAATCAGGCCCTATGTGTGAAAACTGGAACAAAAACAGAGTGTAACTTTTTTGCCTATTTGAACAAGTGGAGTTTTGCAGAGAATAAATTATTATGAGATACAGATATCAAAGTGCATACAAACAGGTGGCATTGCTCTCTATGTAATACAGTAGATGGAAATTACACCAATTGTGAGGTAACTGCTAATATGGCAATTTAAAGGTATAGTTTGTACTTTTAAAAGGCTGAATAAGCTGTGCTCACATACACATACGCAGGTCATGCCATTCTGCATGTGGTTTCTAAGCCTTATTCTAGTAGTCTAAAAAACAAGATGGCCTGCAATAAATAAACAGGTCATTATATGAGCTTGTTTCTGTATTACTTATTTAACTAAATAAATCATTATTTGTTTTATGTAGGGAATATAGGTCAATTCTAATGAGAAGGCAATTAAGGACTAGGAATCAGTGTAGGCAACCAAGCTACAGACGTTAGAAAACTGTAATGTATAAGAAGATAGGATAATTAATTGAATTTAAAAAAAAACACATAGTATTTGCCAGCATGGAAGGCAATTATAAGAGTGCTTACCAGGTTTTCATACTTCAAAAGGTTTACTGTTAAACAGAAGGAAAAAAGCAGCTTGTCCTTTTCAAACAGAGAGCGGCAAACATTTGCATATAGTGAATATGTAAAGTGGTCCTTCAGGATTTGCAACCTAAAAAACAAACAAAATAGGGACATGATAATAAACTTTACTTTACAGACACATTTTCCTTTAATATCAGCTATAAGCAATATCTATCACCACAAGTGTAGCATGTGCGATTGCAACCACAACCAACCACCACACATAATAGCTTTAGCAGACTGTTACTGGATAGAATATAAGGTAACATCTCATAACACCAGGTGCCATGTCTGTTGTGTAGATATATGTGGTTATGTTTATTCCTTACCTGAAGCCTTGTCGGTAAATCTGCTATGTTGTTACTGGTTTATTGAGAACAGTGTTTGTACTCTGCCTTTTGCACCAAGTCCTGCTATTTTCTCCGCAGCAGCACGCAATGGAAAACCATGAAAATGACTCGTCTATCGGTAGTTTAATGTAATGTTGGATAAGGTAAGATGAAGTTTGGGACTACTATTGAAACTGTGACATTTGTGTTGTCTCCCATGAAAACACTCAACCTTTCCTATGTGCTAACATTCTTCCTTCATCACCTGAGGCCATTATTTGCCAGTGCTTTGGATATTGGATCTTGTACAATTGGAGGCTGTGGGCCTGATTCAGACCCGCTCGCAAGCGGGTCGATGTTGGCCCAGTGCGCATGTGCACGACGGAGCCGGCTCCGTCGTGCGCATGCGCGAGATCCGGATAGCGACGGGCAAGCCGTCGCTCCGGGTCTTGCACCAAAGGGGGCGTGCTGTTGATGGTGAGTGAAAGCACGCCCCCTTTGGTGGGCGAGCCGGGGTCGTGGCTGCCCAGACGGAGGCGTTCCCATGGGAACGCCTACCGTCTGGGGCCAGCCCCACTGACATCACAAGTGATGTCAGTGGGAGTGCTTCTGTCTCTGATAGAGCCGAAAGCACTCCAGGGCTTGCAGCAACGAGACCCTACCACAAGGGTATCGTTGCAAGCCCGATGGTCGCGATGGTCTTGACTATCGCCACCATCTTCCTGGCCGCTCGCTATAGCTGTGGGTGGTCACCCACAGCTATACGAGCGGCCAGGAGGCCGCTCTAAAAATGAAGAAGGACGGCCCTGGTTCAGAGCGAGCGCTCTGTCAGAGCGTCCGGCTATGAATCAGGGCCTCAGTGTACAGAAAAATCCTCAACTCCAACTTAACCAGATATGAGGCACCAGCAACTGGTCTGCGAAGCTTTGTCTTGTATGAATGAACCATTGCTGATACAATATAAATAGAAATGTGTTTAAAAAACCTACCTTGTCTGTAAGTGTTCCGATTTCTCTGAGTGGTCTATTGACATGATAAAAAGATTAATAAACCATGTAAGAGAGTACTGGTACATGGGCTCAATATTGTCTAAATCAGCAATGGAAAAAAAGAGAATAGAAGAATGGATGGAGATCGGACGGTAGCCCATCCGTGTTGCATCAATCTTCTTCTCTGTCGCTTCGGCCACAGTTTGCTTCTCAGAAATTTCATTTGCCAGAGCCTTAGAGGATGACAATATTTTAATGGCAGTTTCATCTTCTAATATGTTTCCTTCTGAAGATGAAAGTACTTCTAGAATCTTGTCTTCAATTTCTTTTAGCTGCCTGGATGAGTAAAAAAGAATGCATTTAAAATTACATACAGAAACTCAGTGTTAGGATAGAAAACATTTAAAATGCATATGTTCAAACGCTAAATACTTTTAAATATTTTAAATTAACATATTTATTAGTTAGAGTGTAACCTCATCAGACTTCAAACATATGAATAATTACAGTCATCTACATCAAACCTCAACGGACAATTTCATTATTCAAAATTTTATTTGATCTTGAACTTTTGCCACCAATTCTGATCTCGGGAAAGTTGAACAGAGCAGCACCACAGCTTTTATGTCCAAAATAAACTTGCAATACAGTTTAATGGGTCTTAAAGGATCATTCCACACACAACTGAACAACCAGATTTGGGTGGAACATAAGGAGTGAGACCCAGTACCAAGGTTATTTACCCTGGTTGTCATCTTCAGGCTCTCCACATGGCCCAGTGATGTCTGCCACACTCTCCTCCCTACTGCCAACCTGATCTTTTCTTAGAGAGGCAGCATTCTGTGTACTGAGCAACCAGAAACTAGTGGTGGGTGAGTGCAGGTGAGGGCGGAGATTTTTGGAGACCAAGTATCACTTAGGATATACTACCCAAAACTGAATTAAGCATTTTGAAAGATTGTTGGGTCTATTTACTAAGCTGTGTTAGGAGAGAAAGTGAACGGTGATAAGGTACCAGCCAATCAGCTCCTAACTGCCATGTCACAGGCCGTGTTTGAAAAATGGCAGTTAGGAGCTGATTGGCTGGTACCTTATCACTGTTCACTTTATCTCCTAACACAGCTTAGTAAATAGACCCCTTCTTCTTTAAAATATTATGGGCCATTCACATTTCCAGAAATCTGAACTTGCCTTGTAGATATAATACATAATTTTAAGGCAAAATGTTATCAGTTAACAGTGCCTAGTAACTATACAGTATATGTTTACAAACCACAATTAATTATTGTGTGAGGAGAAAAAACTTGCAAAACAGATTGAAAGTGTTTAGATTTCTCACACATTCCTGTCTTAGTTTAATTTAGAGGGAATTTTAATTTAGCAGGACATACGTGTCTTCCCACTTTATTTAAAGTAAAAATGAGTTACATGGTTGCTGGAGTGAATTGAGGCAAGTGAGTTGGGTCTCTATTCCATGAAGCCAGTCCTAGGTTTCTGTCCAAATAGTCAGGTATTAGGTCTGTTTGCCAAGGCTGCAAGCAGGAATAACTACCAGAGGTGTCTCATACTTCTTGTGCAATACAGAGAAATGGAAAACTGCAATTCCACACCTAGGGGTATATTTACTAAAGTGTGAGATTTTAGAAGTGGAGTTGTTACCCATAGCAACCAATCAGATTCTACTTATTTATCTACCATCTTCTAGAAGTTAATAGCTGGAATCTGATTGGTTGCTATGGGCACCAACTCCACTTCTTAAAACCTGCACTTTAGTAAATATACCCCCTAAAGTCAGCAATTTGCATATACCTCTGCAATGCAAGTTTGTTAATATACTGTATGTTGCTGTGCCCAAGTGTATACCATATATGAATAGAATATTGCAGCTTGTATTGTCCTTGCATGAAAACTTTATGTTTTGCTTACTCCCAAAATTCCCTTTAAAAATATATATTGGTATAATGCTCATGTTGAATGATGGCAAGAGAAGTAGTCAGAAATCAGTCAAAACTTAAGCAATCATAATGTTGACATGGTCATGATGTTGACAGGATCAAAAGATTGAGAGTGAAAAAAGAAAAGTCAACATTCAAAATGTCAACAGAGTCAAAGGGCTAAATGTAATAGGGTGAGAGTTTAGAATATGTGAGAGTTTAGCAGTAAACTGTAATGGTGCGTACACACTAGACGCTATGCTCTCTGAGCGATATCGTCTAGTGTGTCCCCGGCAGGGTGTGCTCAATGTCGTTCATAACATTGACCACACCCGCAGAATGATATCATTAACGATTCCATAACATGCAGCAACCTGACGACATCGTCAGGTTGGCCTGCATGTTAACCCGATGAACGATGATGATGAACGATGATGACAAACGACCCGCGGGAACGCGCGTCGTCATTATCGTTCATCGTTTTTGTGTTAAAAATGGACGATAAAGTGGACGACTGAACGATAACGATATCGTTATCGTTCAGTTGTCCACTTTAATCGCCCAGTGTGTACGCACCTTAACACTTTTTAACCTCGGCCAATGTAATAGAGACCGAAAACATACAAACTCACATGTTCTTAGAATCAAAAACTCACACGATTTAAACTCTCAACCAGATGTTTTCCCATTTTGAAGATTAAACTTGACCAATGTGAGTGGTTACTGCTAAACCCTCACATTTTGTAAACTCTGTAGTGTAGACAGTCATAATATTGATAGTCAAAATCTCCACATACTGTAACTAAAATTAGAACTAGTGGTAACCAGTAAACAGTGAGCCTGTCATATCAGACTGATTGCAATTAGCAACGCAGATGATACTACCCTCCAGTGTAATGCTAATTGCAATGAAACAGTTGCAATAGGGCATGCTGGCATGTATAGTTCCACATCAACATACATTGACTGCCGCAGCTACTAAACCCTATCATGGTAGTGCTCCTGTTAGGGTCTGCTCAAACAGTGGCAGGGCATGATGGCAACACACATTAAATGCAGCTGATGCTATTTTCGTTGATAGTAGCTCTAAATAAACATAGACATGCAAATATAGACATGCATATATTACCAATGCCAACATTTTAACTCTATATTCTGAAATGGTAAAAATGCTAATTGCAATCAGGCTGTTGATATTAGCATATTAGAACAACACATTATATCGACATTATGGTGTCTTTGTGTTTTAAATTTCTGAATTCTGACTAAGAAATGTACCCCAACCCAATGGCAAGGTATAGAGTAAAGTATTAGTCATTTAACCGTTTGTTTTCTGCTCCCTGTAGAATAAGTGCTTGCTTCTCTTCCTCAAGGTCTGGTCTTTCTCGAGCAACGACAATTCCCAAGAGTTGATCCTGCATCCCTTCAGGAGTGATCATAAAATTCAGCAAGGTGACCTGTATGATTTTAATAACATTGAAACACAAATATTTACTAATTTTTTCCAACTTAATAGAGCAACAAAATAAAACCTTGGTTTAAAGCATGTTTGACCTTTCAATAGCGTATTTCTAATTTATTCAAAAAGAGCATAGCATTTAAATGTGAACTTTAAAGCAAGATAAGAATCAGGCAAATACACACAGTAAATAAGAAGGTGCATAATAAACATAAAGCTCAATCACTTTTTTATACAGCGGTACAATTTATAACAAATTATTAGGAAATATATTTTCCCAGGTGGCGATTGACAAACAAAATTTCTGCCAAATAGCTAATTTACTAAAAATATCATTAGAATGGAATGCAAATAAGTAGAAGAAACAGATCTATTTAACTACAAATATCCCCTTAACTGATGTAAATAATGGTATTGACTTTCACTCACTATCCCATATTTTAAATCATGTATGAAATTATTATTTTCTCTAAGGCAATTCAATCAAATACAGATTTACTTCTTATGCTTAAAAAATACATAATCTAAACTGACCTTGACAGAGGTTTCCGGTAAATAGTGAGGATTCCTCAATTTAGTTGTAATGTAGAAGCGGAAATCAGGAGCATACTCAATAGTGGAATCACCAAGCCGAATGCATACACTACCTCCCTGTTTAAATGTCTGCTTTAGCAGAAGCGGCTCTAGAATAGGATCTAATTCTTCTCCAACATTCTCCAGTAACACTAAAAAAGGGTAAAGTTGAGTAATGACAGAAAATAAACAGATAAAATCCAACTTGACAAATTAGACTTAATAAGTTAAATAAGATACATAGTGGTACAGTTTTTTATCATTTAATACATTCCTTGATTTACTAGCAGACCTGAAAACTGAATGTCATTCTAGAGCATATCTACAATTCATATTTCACTTTGATATTCTATAACATGACTACTAAATCAATTAAAGTGAAAAAATATGGTCCTATTATAGATATCAGACTCTAGAGATGATGTTGTGGCGGGAGTACAATTATAGTGTTATAGTCTTTCTGATGGTACAGGTTGAGTCTCCCATATCCAAAATGCTTGGGACCAGGGGTATTTTGAATAACAGAATATTCCGTATTTTGGAATAATTGCATACCATAATGTTATATCTTGGGAATAGGACCCAAATATACACACAGAATGCATTTATGTGTTATATACAACTTATACAAACAGCCTGCAGGTAATTTTATACAATATATTCAATAATTTGTGGCTCAAAAAAGTTTGTGTACAGAAATGAAATTAATTTATGTTACATATATACCTTATACACACAGCCTGAAGGTAATTTTATACAATATTTTTAACCATTTATGCCTTAGACAAAGTTTGTGTACATTAAACCATCAAAAGTCAAAGCTTTGATTATCTCAGCCATGCCAAAAAAATTCTGTATTTCGGAATATTCCGTATTTCACGATATTTGGATATGGGAGACTCAACCTGGTTGATACTGTATTTACAGAAATCTTCTAAGTAGCCAGGCTTGGACTTGGGCTCCGGGGATTCGGGGATTTCCCCGGTGGGCCCCGATGTTTAATAGCCACGCCCTCTTTTGCGAGTGGGCGTGGTCTAGACCAGGTCGCATGCAGGGTTTATTTTATAGCAGGCTGTTTAGGTTACTGACCCGGCTGCTGATCGCTGACCCCCCCTTCCCTGCACTGGGCTGTCTTACATCACCTGCAGCGGCATTCCGCGCTGTTCACTACTTTGTTTATAGTCTTGCCTGCAGAGTCCCGTCTGGTGTAAGCTGCTGCCCCTCCCCCAGGACCATCCACCAATGAGGTAGGTTTGTCTCTTCTAGACACACCCGCCTCTCCTCTCTCTGCACGGACTCCTGTGGCTGTGGCTTCCTCCTCCCTGCACAGCACTCTGACATTACAGAGAGTGTGAGGCTGGCTGGAAGCTGCTTTATATAGTAGTGTGCAGCATGGATTGCTTCATGTCTCCTTGCACTTGCAGCAAATGTCTCTCTCCAGTCACCTGCCATGAGAATGGCTTCAGGTAACATAGGACAATAAAAAAAGTTAATAAGTGCAACACCCCAAACCCCCCCCCCCAATCCACTACACATGTCCATTTTCTCTGCATCCCAATCCTTGGAATCCTCCTCATCTCTGGAATGTAACAGACCCTCTTGTCTTGTAACCCTCTCCCTGCCAGCCTCCTATTCCATGTACAGTATAGATTTTATTCCTGCTAAAAAATAGATTAAATATACTAGGTATGTATATAGAATATACACTATATATGTATGTATACTATGTAGGTGTATACTATGTATATGTATGCATAGGGCAGCACAGACGGTGTAATGGTTAGCATTACTGCCTCACAGCACTGAGGTCATGGGTTCAATTCCCACCATGGCCCTAACTGTGCGGAGTTTGTATATTCTCCCTGTGCTTGCGTGGGTTTCCTCCGGGTACTCCGGTTTCCTCCCACACTCCAAAAATATACTGGTAGGTTAATTGGCACACAGAAAATATTAACCCTAGTGTGTAAGTGTGTGAGCATGTGTTAGGGAATATAGATTGTAAGCTCCAATGGGGCAGGGACTGATGTGAATGGCCAAATATTCTTTGTAAAGTGCTGCGGAATATGTGTGCGCTATATAAATAACTGGTAATAATAATAATAATGTATGCTATGTGTATGTATGTATGTGTATGCTATGTATAAGTACAGTATGTATGCATGTCTGTGTATACAATGTATATGTATGTATTATATATGTACAGTATGTGCGTGCATGCATGTTTGTATGTTATGTATGGTTGCATGTCTATGTATACAATGTATATATATACTATATATGTATTCTACGTATAGTTAATTGTGTATACATATATACATGTGTTCTATGTACATGATTGTTTATGTACAGAGGGTCTGATTCAGAGCCGGACGCTATTTGCGGACGGTCGTTCTGATAAAGGGGGTGGCTATTTAAATGAACCGTTCGCTCTTTGCGGTCTGTTGACGCCTCTATGTCTGAACGAGCGAACAAAACATGTCGTGTTTTGAAAAATACGCCCCCTGGCCGCTCGCATCCTACGTCATGTCCGCTATTTAATAGATTAATCGAGTACATCGAAAGGCGAATGAACTGCTCGCTATTCTTGTGGTTGGTTTTTCCTACTGCTATCTTATGAGCAGTTCTGACTATAAAATAACCAAGTGATGTGGTCAATGACGCTGCTGTATTAATTATGCACACCCTTAAAACGCCCGTTTTGACCTTTAAGCACGCCTGCGTTCTGATCTGCACTCCCCGTTTTCAAGCACCTTCCCCTGTTACCACCCACATACGCCTCATTCTGTCACTCAAAATAGCAGGCATTCGCTATTTAGCGAACAAACGATTTTCGGCCGCACTGACTGGTTCGCGCATGCGTATTACAATCCGTACGCATGCGCAGTTGTGCAAACATCGCTCTGAACGAACGGCCGCTTACGAGCGGCTCTTAATGAAGCCCAGTATGTGTACACTATATATATATATATATATATATATATACACACACACTCAGCATATGTGTGTGTGTGTGTTGTGTGTGTGTGTGTGTTAACTATGTATATTATATATAAGCAATAATTGGTGCCCCTTTTATTAGACTACTATAATAAAAGGGTCACCGATTAGTTATACTTTTAGAAAGGGGGCACGGATTATTGCTCATTTAATAAAACAGAGCACAGAATACTATAATAAAAGTGGGCACGGATTATTGGTATTATATTAAAAGTGTCATAGATTATTGCTATTAATGGGGATGACCATACCTACAAAAGGCTGGTCATGGTCACGCCCCTTCAGTGGGCCTCTGTCATTGCATTCCCCTGTGGGCCCTTTATGCCCCAGTCCGACACTGTAAGTAGCTCTCTACATGTCTACCCTTTAGCAGGGGAAGGGCAGCAATAATTGTGTACATGGGGATGGGGAAGTAGGTATTGTACACCAATAGCGTATATCACTGCCACAAACTACTCTAGAAGATATGCACGATACGTCTGCAGGTATGATTACTATTTGACAATCCTTCCACTGCTATTAATTAGTGTTTGAGACATACTGTCTTTTTGTATTTTCCTTAAAGTTAATTTTGTCTTCATCATCTGTTTTTAGGTTTATTTTATTTATAATAATATATATATTTTATTTTATTTATAATATATATACATTTTATTTTATTTCTATATATTTTTTTTTATTTCTATATATATATATATATTTAAAAAAATATATATATGTATATAAAAAATATACACATATCTATATATACATATATATTAGGGATGTGCGCCGACCCCCGTGTTTTGGATGTGTATCTCCTTTGTGTTTTGGATCTGGAATTGATTTTGCCAAAACTGCCTTTACGTGTTTTGGTCTTGGATCTGTATTTTATTTTCAAAAAGTGATAAAAACTTTTTGTTCCTACAGTATTATTAATCTCAATAACATTAATTTCCACTTGTTTCCAGTCAATTTTCACACTATATTGTTCACCAACATAGGTTAAACCAACTCACAAGTATGTTCAATAGAAAACAATACAACACAGAAATTTACTAAAATCGTACGTGAAATATCCTTGCTCAAAACAATTAGTTGTAGTTAACAAGCAGCAAACAAAAAAAAATCCTACACCATGTGTAAATAGATAGCAACAGCAGGCATGAATGCCCCCTATACAACTGCACATGCAAGTCAGATACAGTGTGGGTCGCATACAGTGCGGGTCGGTCACAGTGTGAGTCGGATACAGTGTGGGACAGTGTGGATTGGATACAGTGTAGGTCAGATATAGTGTGGGATACAGTGCGGGTTGGATACAGCGCAGGCCGAATACCGTGTTATACAGTGTGGGTTGAATACAGTGCAGGTCGGATACAGTGCAGGGTACAGTGTGAGTCGGTTACAGTGCGGTTCAGATACAGTGCAGTTTACAGTGCAGGTCAGATACAGTGCGGGATACATAGTGGGTTGGATGCAGTGCAGGTCAGATATAGTGTTGGATACAGTGTGGGTTGGATACAGTGAGAGTCGGTTACAATGCAGGTTGGATACAGTGTGGATCTGATATTGGGGTCAATTCAGCAGATTCCTGATGTTCGGGAATCTGCGCAGGTGCCAGACCCGTTCTGTGCATGTGCAGAATGGGTCTGTGGGCCCGCATGGAGACTGCCAGCAGACTGTCAGTGATTGACAGTCTGCTGGCGTTTGTGGCCGGGGAGGGAGCGGCGATAGCCTCCGTTTCCTGAAACGGAGGCGTGTCACCGCCGTTGGGGGGGAGGAAAGAGGCCAGGATCTCCGTTAGCTGACGGAGATTTCCTGGTCTCTCACTGTAATCTGCAGCGACCGGCTGCGGGACCCCATGGGTAACGCAGCTGACCGATGGTCCGCAGAGTATCTGATGTTGTGTTGGACAATGCAGCTCGGATACATAATGCAGCAGGAGGTGTGATGCCTCCTGCTGCATTACCATAATTGCAAGGATCGCAATTGCAAAGCTGCCTGCGTGCAGCTTTGCAATTGCGGTCCTTGATGAATCTGGCCCATAGTGCGGGATACAGTTTGGGTTGAATGCAGTGCAGGGTACAGTGTGAGTCGGTTACAGTGCTTGTCGCATACAGTGCAGTTTATAGTGCAAGTCGAATACAGTGTGGGTTGAATACAGTGTGGGTCGGATACAGTGTGTTATACAGTGTGGGTTGGATACACCAATAGTGCACTTACTGTGACAGCAGTGTCGGGTGTGCGGGGTGCTGGCAGTGGCCTCAATGCAAGAGTGCAAGTGGTGGCCTCAATGCGAGGGTGCCGGCGGAGTGGCGGTGTAGGCTGTGTGGGGGTGCTGGCAGTGTCCTCAGTGCAGGGTGCCGGCAGAGTGAGGGTGCCAGCGATGTCCTCAGTGCAGGGGTGCTCACAGTGTCGGCAGTGCAGGGGTGCCCTCGGTGTAGGAGTGGCGGCAGTGCGGGGTTGCTGACGGTGTCCTCAGTACATGGGGAGTGCAGGGATGCCAGTGGTGTCCTCAGTGTGAGAGTACCGAAAGTGTCAGCAGTGTGGGGTTGCTGACAGTGTCGTCAGTACGTGGGGCAGCAGTGCAGGGGTGCTGGCAGTGTCCTCAGTGCAGGCTGCCGGCAGAGCGGGGGTGCCAACGGTGTCCTCAGTTTGGAGGTCCTGGTGGTGTCGGCAGTGCATGGGTGCCGGTGGTGTCCACAATGCAGGTTGCCAGCAGTGTCGGCAGCAGGGGTGTCGGCAGAGTGGGGTGTGTTAGTAGCGGGGGGTGCAGCCGGTGTTGGCAGCGGGAGGAGCAGCAATGTCAGGCAAGGGGGACGGGCGGCATCTTCCTACCTTCCTGTGTCAATAGAATTCAATATGCTTAATGCTGATTGGCTGAGAGCTGTGACAGACGGGTCTCTCAGCCAATAAGCATTAAGCCCATTGAATTTAATGGGACTTGTAAAATGGCCGCTCGAGGCAAAACCTCGAGATCAGACAGTGGGATCGCGAGGTTTTGCCTCTATTAGGGATCCGGGGCAGGCAGGGAGATCCGAGCTGTGTCTCGGATCCCCGAAATATATATATATATACACTCACTCACACACACATACATACACACATACATGCATATTGCATAAATATTTATTTATAATAATAAAATTTATTATTTAGCTGTAATATGGTAATGTAGCAGGAGCGTCAATGCCTCCTGCATGCATTACTGATCCCAGCTGCATCCAAGGATGCAGTATCGGATCATCTGTGATCTCTTCTTCCGGGTGAGTGACCATGGGGTCACGCAAGCCGGCCGCCGGAGATGAGTAAAAGAGGCCAGGAAATCTCAGTCAGCCTATGGAGATCCTGGCCTCTCCAATCCCCCCAAAGGTGGCGAAATGCCTCTGTTTTGAGAAACAGAGTCAGCCGCTGCCCCCTCCCCACCAAGAAACGGCACAGTCTGCTCCCGGTGTGCGTGCAGGATCGCAGACCCGTACTACACATGCGCTGTACGGGTCAAGCACATGTGCAGATTCCTGATAATCAGGAACCCGCATGATATCGGTCACTGCATCCACAGCTGAATCACCCTCTGAATCACTCTGCAGACCAACATTGAAGACCATGTCTAGCAGAGTTGCCATCAGGGGGGAATGTCGGGACTGGAGTCCCGCTCCCGGACAGAGTGGCAACATGTGGCTGCTATCAATCTCCTCTGCGGTTTGTAATCTCTGTATGCTAAACTTTGACAGGATTCTTTGACAGGATCAAAGAGTGTGGATTGATTATGCTGTCCGCCACAGTCAATGTATCAAGTGCTGAGCTGCTCATAAGCTTGACAGGCACTCTTGCAAGACTACAGGCCGGCTGCTGTAAGATGAGAGAGTTAATAAAATGCTTATAATGCACACTATTTAATGTCAAAGTTTATTATGTAAACACAGAGGGCTTACTAACTCCATATTTCATGTATGTGGCTGGTTGGAAGAGTGATATAACACAGCACTCTGGACTGTGACAGTGTGTGTATGAAGCCAGACCCTCAGCCCCAGAACCTGTGTAATTTGTCCCGGTTTTATGGGATATGTGACAATGGGCCTGACTCAGTACAGATCGCAACTGCAATCAAATAGCGATTACGCACGCAGTCTCTCTGCGAAGATATGCTAAGGTCTGCGATCGCTATGCCATATGCAGCCTAAGGATGCCCACCTTACCTTACACACATCCGTAATACTTAGCAAGACTGCGAAACCATCGGTAACAGAGTACCATCGCAGCCTCATGCACACTTGCACAAGGTCTGACCTTACTCAGCAATTGCTAACATCATCGCACGCAGTAAGTACACAAGCTGCATATGGCATAGCAGTGACTAAATTATGCACGCCCCTGCAACGGCGTTCAAACGCACTAGCACGCCTGCCTTTCACCGACCACCCCCAAATGGTACTTCCTGTCAATTACTCTTCATTGGTCTGCATAGTCACTGCGATCGCAGTCCCGATCACAGTGGAGTGTTCGCGCACTGCGGTGCATACGCATGCTAAGAACGCAATAATCGGCCAACTGCGTGCATAACCGCAGTTGTAATTGCTGCTGAATCAGGCCCAATGTGGGGCCCTGATGAAGTTCAAACCTGGGCAAAAACCTAATCCTGGTCAAACTACACCACCATGCCAATTGTGGTAGAGCTAGGTACAAAACTCTTGCCGTGCATAAAAGGACAAACAGACACACACTTTCTCGTTTATTATATAGTGTTCATTCTAGCACCCTGCATCTGCCACAACTCATGTAGTTCTGCCTGGGGTGTTAATCTCTGCTCTGGTGCTTCCAGCAAACTCAGCGGAAGCAACAAACTTCTAATATACAGACCAGTGTGTGCTAGAAGCACAAGAGCAGAGTGTGACACCCCAGGTAGGAAAGAAGAACTGCACAAGTTGTGACAGTTGCAGGGTGCTAGAATGAAGACTATTATATACTAGTTGGGATGCCCAGCGTTGCCTAGGTTGAAGACTGGACCCTGCAGCCTTTATTTGTTTACATTGCCCTCGCCTATAACTCTATTCCATTGATCCTGAAAAGGACCCAATTGTTTGCTAACATGCATGCAAACAGTGGCATAACTAACGTGGGTGCAAGGGGTGCGGCAACTATGGTGGCCGAGCTGCCTCTGTGGCCCACCGCTCCCCCTGCACACTGTCACGCACTCAAGTTGGGCCGTACCAGTCAGAGCCGCTGAGGGGGGCCCAGATTTCAGCGGTGTTGATTTGGTGCCGGCCTGCCAGCTGATTGCAGCTGGCACTTCGGAAGGCAGACATGGAGAGACAGTGCCACTGGTTGTGAGGCAATCAGAGCTCGCAGACCGACAGCCAATCAGCAGTGGCGGCTCCTGACTGGCTGACAGTTCGGGAGCTCCGAATGACTTGCGACCTGCGTCAGATTCAAATTGCGCTGGTGCTGTCTGTCCATGTCTGCCGCTGCCTGCCAGTGCACCAGCTGTAATTAGCTAGCAGCCAGATACCAAATCCACACCTGCTGGCTGCTGATAGCACACAGGGGTAGGTGAGAGACTGCTGGAGGGGCACGGGGAGGTGAGTTGCTGTGGGGGTCATAATGTGTAAGGGGCATTACTATATGGCATTATGTTATAAGGGGCATTACTGTGTGACATAATGTGTATGAGGCACTACTATTGTCTGCAATAATGTGTTACAGTATATGGGGCACTACTATTGTGTAGAATAATGTGTTATATGGGGGCACTACTGCTATGTGGCATAATCTGTAACTGGCATTACTGTGTGGTATAATGTGTAAGGGCATTACTGTGTAGTGTAGGGGACATTACTGTGTGGCATAATGTTTAAGGGGCACTACTACTGTGTGGCATGTGTATAAGGAGTACTACTGTGTGGCATAACCTGAATGGGCTCTGTGTGGCATAACATGAATTGGCTCTGTGTGGGGGCAAATATATGTTTTTTTTTTACCTCTGGGGGGGCCTTATTGAGATTTTGCTATGTGGCCCTCAAAGTTCTAGTTACGCCCTTGCATGTTTACACAGAGGGCTGACTAATATATATGGTCACTTTAAAAAGGACTAACTCTAGATTAATATGAACTTGCATGAGTCAAAGTTTGCTCAGACTGAGGTTTAAAGGATACTTTTGTAGCTTTCACACAGGTTTTTGCCAAATTTGGTGGAGCTAGGTCCAAGACTCTGGCCATGCATACAGGACAAACAGACTTGCTTATTTTATATATATATATATATATATATATATATACATACATACAAGAAGAAACACCCTTCTGACGAAGTCCAGCTAAGGGACGAAACGCATAGAGGACATCGTGGCACTTTGACTTTCCCCAGTTGGGAGCATTGAGATTCTTATTGAGATAAGCATTTTGAAGATTATTCTATTGTAATTACGAATTTTACCTTTTATATGTTGTATGTAATAAATGTCTATTATACTGCACCATGAGAGTTCTGTTTCTCTCTTTATATAAATCCATAAACCGATACATGACTATTATGTACTAGCATCCACTGGGAAATTAGCCTGAAGTGGGGAACTCCGCTACAGAAACCTAGGAGCTAATGGTTATACGCATACTATTATAACCTATATGGTACGCGCATTTCATTATTATTTTCACACTCCACATAACCATATGATTACTAAACTATGAGGCGCTGTGTTTTCACCTTTTGTTTTCAAATATATATATATATATATATATATATATATATATATTTATATATATATAAAGTTAAAGGTTTTTCTAAAATGAGTGGTACGAGGCTACAATTTATAAGTTTTACAACAACAAAAACTTGAAGTGTTAGCCATCCCGAGGAAGAATTTATTCATTGCATCATGTAAAAACAAACTGGAGTCCATCCATTGGAAAATGAGGTTCAGCACCTCAAGTCCAGTAGTCCAAAGAGCCTCACGGGCATTGTGGCCAACTGTGGCAACTGACAAAAACTTATCTTGCTTTCACAAGAAAAAACCTATGGCATGCATCATGAGAGGCAAGAACATCCGTGACATCGTGGTTCACACTGAGGGCCTGATTCAGACCTGCACGCGAGTGCTGAGCGCTCGCCAGCAGGTCGATGGTGCCCTAGTGCACATGCGCACGACGGAGAGAGCTCCGTTGTGCGCATGCGTGAGACCCGAATAACGACGGGGTAGCCGTCGTTATGGGTCTCGCACCAAAGGGGGTGTGCTGTCGGTGTTGATTGACAGCACGCCCCCTTTGGTGGGCGTGCCGGGGGCGTGGCTGCCAGACGCAGGCATTCCCATGGGAACGCTAACCGTCTGGGTCCGGCCCCACTGACATCAGTAGTGATGTCAGTGGGAGTGATTTTGGCTCTGATAGAGCCAAAATCACTCCAGGGTCACCCACAGCTATGCGAGCGGCTAGGAGGCTGCTCCAAGTTTAGGTAGGAGGGCCCTGATGCAGAGCGAGCGCTCTGGTCAGAGCGTCCGGCTCTGAATCAGGCCCTAATATCACCGGCTTTCAAGAGACTAGTGTACCTGGCCCTGTTTTTTTGAAAAAGGGACCAGGGTGCTACAGGTGCTTGAACTGCACCACATGCAGACATATGATTACTGGCTCATCTTTCCCACATCCGCATACAGGTGCCAAAATTAACCTTAAACATGTTCTGACGTGTACCACTACACATGTGGTATATGTCATTATTTGCCCCTGCAGACAGTATTATGTGGGGAAAACTTCTAGGTCATTTCGTGAATGCATGGCCCTGCACCGCTCGGCCATACGGTCAGCCTTGACAGAATTTTCATATTTTGGCCTCTGTTCACCACCACAATGGCTTTGAAATGAAACAAACACGATGTGCTTTAACTGCAGACTTTCAGATTTAATTTGAGGGTAATTCCATCCAAATTAGGTGAACGGTGTAGGAATTACAACGGTTTCTATATGTGCCTGCCACTTTTTAAGGGGCCAAAATTAATGGGACTATCAACTAAAAAGCTATTTCATGGACAGGTGTGGCTATTACCTCGTTATTTCATTATCAATTAAGCAGGTAAAAGGTCTGGAGTTGATTCTAGGTGTGACATTTGCATTTGGAATCAGTTGCTGTCAACTCTCAATATGAGATCCAAAGAGTTGTCACTATCAGTGAAGCAAGCCATCATTAGGCTGAAAAATCAAAACAAACCCATCAGAGAGATAGCAAAAACATTAGGTGTTGCCAAATCAACTGTTTGGAACATTCTTAAAAAGAAAGAACGCACCGGAGAGCTCAGCAACACCAAAAGACCCGTAAGACCACGGAAAACAACTGTGGTGGATGACTAAAGAAGTATTTCCCTGGTAAAGTAAAACCCCTTCACAACAGTTAGCCAATTCAAGAACACTCTCCAGGAGGTAGGTGTATATGTGTCAAAGTCAACAATCAAGAGAAGACTTCACAAGAGTGAATATAGAGGGTTTACCACAAGATGTAAACCATTGGTGAGCCACAAAAACAGGAAGACCAGATTAGAGTTTGCCAAACAACATCTAAAAAAGCCATTACAGTTCTGGAACAACATCCTATGGACAGATGAGACAAAGATCAACTAGTACCAGAGTGATGGGAAGAGAAGAGTATGGAGAAGGAAAGGAACTGTTCATGATCCAAAACATACCACCTCATCAGTGAAGCATGGTGGTGGTAGTGTCATGGCGTGGGCATGTATGGCTGCCAATGGAACTGGTTCCCTTGTATTTATTGATGATGTGACTGCTGACAAAAGCAGCAGAATGAATTCTGAAGTGTTTCGGGCAATATTATATGCTCATATTCAGTCAAATGCTTCAGAACTCATTGGACGCGCTTCACAATGCAGATGGACAATGACCCGAAGCATACTGCAAAAGCAACCAAAGAGTTTTTTTAAGGCTAAAAAGTGGAATGTTATGCAATGGCCAAGTCAATCCCCTGACCTGAATCCAATTGAGCATGCATTTCACTTGATGAAGACAAAACTGAAGGGAAAATGCCCCAAGAACAAGCAAGAACACAAGACCTTTGCAGTAGAGGCCTGGCAGAGCATCACCAGGGATGAAACCCAGCGTCTGGTGATGTCTATGCATTCCAGACTTCAGGCTGTAATTGCCTGCAAAGGATTTGCAACAAAGTATTAAAAAGTGAAAGTTAGATTTAGGATTGTTTAGTTTGTCCCATTACTTTTGGCCCCTTAAAAAGTGGGAGGCACATATAGAAACCGCTGTAATTCCTACACCGTTCACCTGATTTGGATGTAATTACCCTCAAATTAAATCTGAAAGTCTGCAGTTAAAGCACATCTTGTTTGTCTCATTTCAAAGCCATTGTGGTGGTGAACAGAGGCCAAAATATGAAAATTCTGTCAATGTCCCAATATCTATGCACCTGACTGTATGTATATATATATATATATATATATTCTCCTACATACCATTGCTGCTGTTAGTAATGTGGACTATTATATTGGTAGTATGTCTTTATTAGTTAATATGGTCGCAGGAGAAATTTTCAGTATTGCCCATGTTGTTGTTTTACAACACCAGTGTGGCCGGTGAGACAGTACACCCGCCTGGCGTCGCGTTGCTATAGCAACCGCGCACACAGTGCGAGTGACGTCATTGACAGGGGACGCCCTGGCTGACGGTCCACGTGAGCCGCCGGATGTGTTCCTGCCCCCGGCTGTACTCGGCTGTAAGAGTTCTTCTGTATTAAGGTAAGATGTTTTATATGTAACCTTCTTGATTGTATTCCTTGACAAAAGTGCCAATAGGCTCTGAAACGTTGGATATTTAATACATGTTTTTTTGACTCTTTCAAACCTCTGAGTGCCGCTGTATTTCTTCTTGTATATATTGGTTCTCATCACAGAAGACACCGGAGTCTGTGATATTTATTACTTGGAGTGCCAGATTATATAATTTTTTATTATTATTATTATTATTATTATTATTATTATTATTATTATTTTTCAGTCATGTAATTTAAGTAACATTGTCTCCTGGGAAAATATGTATACAATTAATTACGTCAAAAATATTGACACTTTGCTATCTGCCATTGTATAACTTGTGCATTTTTTAAACCAAGAACTGCATCAAGAATATTTTTTAATGAATACATAAAATGCAGTGCTTTACAAAACAATTAAAGGAGCTAATTAAGAGAATTTTCCACAAATGAGTCTTTGAACATGCAGATTTTACCACCTGCTGTTAATACAGCAATTACAGTTTTAATGTGATTAATGATCAGTAGAAAACGAAGGCAAGAATTGCACCACACATTTTAGAAAAACTACATTTAACTCTTTATCTTCTGAGTACTGACACACAGTAAATTTAGTGCTTGAAACCTACCTGGGGTCCCAAACTGGATGCAGTTCTCCAGCGTCCTCACAAAGTCAGGGTCACTTAGTTTAATGATATGTAAGCTGTTGGCCTTTTCCATATTCTTCACCCATTTATTTGCCTGACCTTGTGGATCAATCATCAAAGGCCAGCGCCTTGCGTTCCTGTAATTGCATTCATGTAAATACTTAACATCGTTTATTTATACATTATACATACTAAGTATGCAGTCTTCAACGTTATTTATTGAATGTGTAATCTCTCAACTCAATCTAACCAAAATCATGAATAATTCAAATAAAGATAAAGTTGATAAACAAACTATTTATTTTGTAACAAACGACAAGATGCACATTATCAGGTGACATCTTCAACAATGAACTTTAACAAAGTGAAAATTGAAATATAATTGTCAGAGTGGCAACTGTTGGCCAGCAATAGCAGGATTTTATCCACTGTAATGAAACATTTTGGAATGGAAATAATTGTAATTCTTTAACATTCCTTTGGAATACCAGTTATACATATTTTAGTATGAGCTCACCGAAAATATATTACATAGAAAATGTAACATATTACCGAGGAAATCAACTGAAGTCAACTAAAAGTAGTATTTACTTAGACAATAGATGAAAAGTATTTGTTTTGTTTAACAGAATGTAAAATGTGTAATTTTAAGAGCTGTTTAAAAGCATTTTAAAAGGGGTTTATGATTACATGAAGTATAGCTAATAGGGTACAATTAATACTGCAAACTTATTTGTGTCATACTGAATTGTGACCTAGGATTTTACTAAAAGTATATTATTTTTTTATGTAGGTACTAACATATTACAGTGTACAGCAGCACTGACATATTACAGTGTACAGCAGCACTAACATATTACAGTGTACAGCAGCACTAACATATTACAGTGTACAGCAGCACTGACATATTACAGTGTACAGCAGCACTGACATATTACAGTGTACAGCAGCACTGACATATTACATTGTACAGCAGCACTGACATATTACAGTGTACAGCAGCACTAACATATTACAGTGTACAGCAGCACTAACATATTACAGTGTACAGCAGCACTAACATATTACAGTGTACAGCAGCACTAACATATTACAGTGTACAGCAGCACTGACATATTACAGTGTACAGCAGCACTGACATATTACAGTGTACAGCAGCACTAACATATTACAGTGTACAGCAGCACTAACATATTACAGTGTACAGCAGCACTGACATATTACAGTGTACAGCAGCACTGTACATTGAGGGGACAAACGCATTACATATAATGATATAAAATATAAGGTAAATATTGCCCTGTTCAAACAATCACTGGGAAAGTGGCAGCTGTCAGGCCTCAGGGTGCGTAGGGCATTGCAGTAGCTAATTTATGCACACCCCTGCAACGGCATGCAAACGCACTGGCACGCCTGCGTTTCCCCGAACACCCGCCCCCCCCCCACACCCCCCGTCACCACCCACAAACGGTGCTTCCTGTCAATCACTCTGTGAGGGGTCTGCGTAGCCTCTGGGAATGCAGTACCGATCACAATAGCTAGTTCGCAATCGCATACGCATGCACAGAGAACAACAAGCTGCCGATTGCATGCAAGTTAGCAACTGCGATCCTTACTGATTCAGGCCCAAAGTCCCAACATTCCAGGATCTGGCCAACAGCAACAGAGATTTGGAGAAAGTTGTAATATATGGCCCACTAACTGACAGCACTTTATTGTTATGTATACTTGTGGCAAGAGCTCACATATTTGAAATTATGCTTTATTTAGGCAGGGCACGTCCCTGGGGGACTTTACACACCCCCTATGAATACTTTACCTGTATGATTTCCTCTACGAGACCAGCCTGTAGAGAAGCAGATTGTAGGTGATGGGGGCGGGGCTGGGCGATTCACATCATTAGGCCCTGCCCCTCTGTGGCAAAATAACAAGATTAATGCATATTTAAATAGGGGACGGGGCAAACTAAGTGATTATCATAGAATTGCGTTATTAAACCCCACTTCCTCCTCGCAGACCCACCGATTCCAGGTAAGTTTCTCAGCATTTTGCCCACTACTCTAGGAAGTGAGTGGGATGTGGGAAAAGTGCCTACTCTTCTGTGAGTGTGGGGGGCTACCTGAAAAATCGGGAGCCTCCCGCACGTTTTGGGAGAGTAGGCAAGTAAGCTCCTATATGACTTGGCTACACCTAGGCCCTGATTCAGACCCACTCGCAGCCGCTGGGTCTGTGGGCGTTTTTTTTTCTCCGGCTACTCGCAAAGCTGTGGGAGACCACCCACAGATTGTGCAAGTGGCCAGGAGACCACCGCGATCATCGCGACCATCGGCCTTGCGACAAGACCCTGCGGTAGGGTCTAGGCTGTCACAAGGCCGGGTGGACTCCCTGCTCTAATAGTAGTGATGTCAGTTTGCCTGCCCAACAAATGTCAGGCGTTCCTAAGGGAATGCCTGCATTTGTCCAACCACCCCCCCTACCCGCCCGCAAAAGAGGGCGAGCTGTCACTCACCATCGACAGCTGACCCGTCTTGTTGCGAGCCCCGTAGCAACTGAACTTCAGTCGCTCAGCGGGGCTCGCGCACGCCAGACGCGGTGCATGCGCAGTGCGCAAACATCGGGCCGCTTGCGAGCGGCTCTGAATGAGCTCCCTAGTGTACAGTGACCACATCCCATTTACCATAAACTGTCCCTTCCGACCCTCTGTCCTGTACTAGGGTATGTCAGGATCTGTGTCTTGTTTGGGCTCTGGACTGGGATGGGACCCCTAGGCAAAACTGGTTAGGGCTGGTAGGGCTTGAAAAAACAAAGTTAAGTGGTTTAATAATTTTCTTCATACAGAAGTTAATCTAGAGAATTGAAACTGAACTGAAATGGAATCAGAAGGAGACATTAAAGCTGAGAGTAACTGATATCCTGCCCGGTAAATGGAAGCAGACACTTGCTGAAGAATCTTGTAATCAAGTGTAACAGGAGTGCTCTCTGCTAGTGAAGTAACTGTGCACACTGGTGAAGTTTGCCACTTTGCTGGTGATGGGAAATGCACAGAAAGGTGTAGGTTGCACACTCTGCAGGTTAAGAGTAGGAATGCACACAGGTAATGAAGGTGCACTCTGCAGGCTGTGATTGTTAAGGTGCCCACACACATAGCGATGTGCTCACGATCTGACATCGTGTATGATTTCCCTTGAACTCTCCTCGGGCATCTCCCCAGCAGTCCTACACACGATTTGGAGTAAAAAGCATCCAATCTGACTCTGATCTATCGTGCATCTTAACTTTTTTTTATTTTTTTCCAGTGCATTGTGTCCGAGATTGTCAGATCTGCCCTACTGCACAGCAGATCTGACGATGCGATGTGCGACCAGCGGGGACGCGCATCGCATCGTGATTGTGAGTGGGGACTCACAATTTACTCTCAATTTGGCCATATTTTACATGTTCTGTCGTTTAATGTGTCGGAATCGGCCAGATCGGGTAAAATATTGCTATGTGTGTGGCCAGCTTTAGTGCAAACAGATCCAGTATGGAGATGTTCAGCAGTCATGCACACAGATGCTGGATATGCACTCTGCAGGCTGTGATTGTTAGTGCACACAGATACTGGATATGCACTCTGCAGCTGTGATTGTTAGTGCACACAGATACTGGATATGCACTCTGCAGCTGTGATTGTTAGTGCACACAGATACATGATATGCACTCTGCAGCTGTGATTGTTAGTGCACACAGATACTGGATATGCACTCTGCAGCTGTGATTGTTAGTGCACACAGATACATGATATGCACTCTGCAGGCTGTGAGTCATAGTGCACGCAGGTACTGGATATGGAGATGTTCAGCAGTCATGCACACAAGTAACGGAGGTGCACTCTGCAGGCTGTTTGTTAGTGCACACAGCAGGGTCGTATCTATAATGGGTGCAGGGTGTGTGGTGCACACGGGCCCCTGGTTCCAGGTGGGCCCACACCGCACACCCTGCACCCATATAGTCTTTATACTTACCTGTCCAACGTTTGCAGAGCAGCAAAAATCACTGGGAAAATGGTGGTGGCCATTTTCCTGGTGACTCGCGCATGAGCATTACTGATGTCCCCGGGAAAACGGTGCGGGCAACATTTTCCCAGAATCTACTTTACTGCACCCGCCGTGGCACCACTAGAGACAGGATGGGGCCTGCACTGAGTCTGCACATGGGCCCACTCCTCTCTTAAAACGCCCCTAGTCTGGAAACTGCACAGGTCAGCAGAGGTTAATTGCACTGGCTTACAGGCTGGAGTTGATTAGCAGCATGGAACAGCACCGAATTGTAGGCAGATGCAAGTGAGGGGAAACTGAAGCAGGGAACTGGAAACCTATGAACACAGAACTAGAGCGTACACAATGGAGTGTACACCAAATGGTAGATACTCATACAGCAATCAACCAGGAATCAGGAAATAGAGTAGCTTACAATGGAACTGAGCCGAGAACAGGTAAGGTACAAGTTGTGCTGGCAATGAGCAGGTGCATCTAAGTGGTTTAACTACGAATGTAATTGGTGGCTCTGGTCAGGTGGAAGCTGTGATTAGGAAAAACCAGAGTCAGCTGATCAATCCAACATAGTGGTGCTCACGGTACGCTGAACCCTGGAATAGGCCCCAAGTATAGACATGTGCAGAAGCTGGCACAGAGGGTCCTCCTTCAGTACTTCCTCCCCTGCCAGGTCATGGGCTACCTCATCCCCCCTACCTCCGGGACATACACTACTCACCTGGACGCCTAGGTGAGTAGTCTATGTGCCGGTGCGTGGGGGGATGGAGTAGTCCATGACCTGGTGGATGGGAAAGTGCCGGAATGGCACCAGCTGTGCCCACTTCTGTGCACCCCTATGACAACAAGTCGAGATGCCGGCGCCGGGATTCTGACTGCATGTCCAATGACAGGGTTAGCTCATACATGGAGTTGCTACTGATTTAATATTTGGGCTAGTATGGGGAAGAAGACCTAGAGTAAAGTGTTCATTATACCAGGAGACAGGTCCCAGCTCCTCCAGAGACTGTGCCCCTCCATAGACCCCCCCCCCCCCCCATTTAGGGCTGCTTTCCTGGGCTGGTCTTTAATCCCAATCCGCCACTGTGCATAGCATATTAATTCCAAATACATAACCAATTACAAGAACTGCCTACATATAGTTAATGTAGTTTGCCCTGTGAAAACAATGTTAAAGATTTTAAAAATATACAATGAATCAATTTGTTTCACATTGGTAAATAATATATATGGTAATAGTACAATTAAAGTCATAACTTAAAATAAATAACCTGAATAAGCCTCTTGAAATATCTTTTCACTTGGAAACAGATTGAATAAAGGCATGCTGCCAAACTTTAAGAAAACCAAACCAGAAGATCATAAGCCTGATTTAGAGATTACATTTAGGGACCAAAATAACACTGGCACAAGGAGAGTAGATTAGTGCCAATGTTATGAACTTCTTCAATCGTAAAATCTTTTATTTCACAGCTCGAAAAGATAAATGAGTATTGCTGCTAGAAGTTAGGTCTATCAATTCCATACTGATACAAAAGGGACACAGATATTTCAATAATAGATTGTAGCTATACTACAGACCAGTACGCCTTACATCAATAGTGGGAAAAATAATGGAAACACTTTTAAAAGAACGAGTTGTGGAATATCTCAAATCCAACAATTTACAGGATTCCAAGCAACATGGATTTCCTGGGGGGAGATCATGCCAAACAAATCTTATTGACTTTTTTGACTGAGTGACAAAAGTAATAGATCATGGGGGGGGCGTAGATGTAGCTTATCTAGACTTTAGTAAGGCTTTTGAAACGATCCCTCATCGCAGAATGATAAACAAACTGGAAGTTTGGGATTGGATTCTATGACTGTTGAATGGATAAGGTCTTGGTTGCAGGATAGGAAAAAGAGAATTGTAGTACATGGAGTGTATTCACTGTAGGGAAAGGTTACCAGTGGAGCACCCCAGGGATCTGTACTTGGGCCAGTGGTTTTTAATATCTATGTTGGTATTGAAGGGATAATATGCCTTTTTGCTGATGACACAAAAGTATGCAACAGGGTAGACACACCAGGAGGGGTAAAACAAATGACTGAGGATCTGAGTAGACTAGAGGAATGGGCAAGAACATGGCAACTACAGTTTACTGTGAAAAAATGCAAAATCATGCACTTGGATCTCAATAACCCAAGGGCTAAATATAGTATCAACGACACTATATTGGAAAATACAGAGGAGGAAAGGGATTTAGGAGTCACCATTTCAGATCATTTGAACATAGGCAAGCAATGCACCAAAGCATTGAAGAAGGCAAGAGGTCATGCACTGAAACTGGAGGGAGGTAGGCTCAGAGGAAATTTAAGGAAAATTTACTTCACAGAAAGGGTAGTGGATAAGTGAAATAGCCTCCAATCAGAGGTGGTTGAAGCTAACACTGTATATATATATATATATATATATATATATATATATTTATTTATTTTTTCAATCATGTATTTGAAGTATTGTCTCCTAAGAAAAATATGTATACAATTAATTATTATTGTATGTATTGAAAGCACAAAGAGGTACGGGAGGTAGTTATAATGTTGACATGTACAATGTCAACATTCAGTTATGATGTCAACATTGAACATGTCGGTATCTACAGAATGTCAATGTGTTCACAATGTCGACATGTGAAATGACAACATTCTGAACAGACCAGCAGCGTAGGGTCAGGTTTAGTGTACTGGAGGGGAGGGTTAGTGTAAGACACTAGGTTTAGAGCTAGGCTACGGGAGGGAAGGGTTAGTGTAAGACACTAGAGTTAGGGCTAGGCTATGGGAGGGGAGGGTTAGTGTAAGACACTATGGTTAGGGTTGGGATACGGGAGGGAAGGGTTAGTGTAAGACACTAGGGTTAGGGCTAGGCTATGGCAGGAGAGGGCTAGTGTTGGGCACTAGGGTTAGGACTATGCTACGGGAGGGAAGGGTTAGTGTAAGACACTAGGGTTAGGGCTAGGCTATGGGAGGGAAGGGTTAGTGTAAGACACTAGGGTTAGGGCTAGGCTATGGGAGGGAAGGGTTAGTGTAAGACACTAGGGTTAGGGCTAGGCTATGGAAGGGAAGGGTTATTGTAAGACACTAGGGTTAGTGCTAAGCTATGGGAGGGGAGGGTTAGTGTTGTGCACTAGGGTTAGGACTATGCTACAGGAGGGAAGGGATAGTGTAAGGCACTAGGGTTAGGGCTAGGCTATGAGAGGGCAGGGTTAGTGTAAGATACTAGGGTTAGGGCTAGGCTATGGGAGGGGAAGGTTAGTGTTGGGCACTATGGTTAGGGCTAGGCTACGGGAGGAGATGGTTAGTGTTAGGCACTAGGGTTAGGGCTAGGCTAGGTTAGTGTTGGGCACTATGGTTAGGGCTAGGCTACGAGAGGAGAGAGTTAGAGTTGGGCACTAGGGTTAGGATATGAGAGGGGAGGGTTAGTGTTAGGCACTAGGGTTAGGGCTATGCTATTGGAAGGGAGGGTTACTGTTAGGCACTAGGGTTAGGGCTAGGCTATGGGAGGGTTAGTGTTAGGCACTAGGGTTAGGACTAGGCTACAAGTGGGGAGGGTTAGAGTTTGGCACTAGGGTTAGGCTATGAGAGGGGAGAGTTAGTGTTATGTACTATAGTTAGGGTATGAGTGGGGAGGGTTAGTGTTAAGCATTAGGGTCAGTGCTAAGCATTAGGGTTAGTGCTAGGCTAAGGGAGGGGAGGGTTAGGGTTAGGCGCTAGGGTGAGGCTTAGGCTATGAGAGGGGAGAGTTAGTGTTATGCACTAGGGTTAGGGTTATGGAGGAAAGTTAGTGTTAGGCACTAGAGCTAGTGTTCGTGGAAAGGACTAGTTCTACTCACTGCCAGAACTGCAGCTGTATCCTCCAGACTCGGTTTAACAGGTAAGTCACCACTAGACCACATTTCATCAGTGTTGACAGGATGAATGTTGATGTGGTTACCATTTACATGACAAGCATGTTGACATGCTGCATGTCAGCATTACTGACCATGTTAACAATATGAATGTTGACAATATATACCACACTATTTTTACTATCATCACGCCATCATATGGTATAAAACAGAATGTGCCAGCATGCTAAGCAACTAGAAATGCTTTGCTGTGCTCACTTGAAAACTAATAGCCCTTTCAGACATAGTAAAAAACCTGGGAATTTGTTGGGGCACGCCGAGTCGACCCGGGTCCTGCTTATGTCTGAAAGGATCAGACTTGGGTTGACAGTACCGGGTCTGCAACCCTACAATTGACCAGGGTTATTTCCGGGACTTACAACCCGGGCCAGTAACCAGGCTGCATGGCGTGACTCGGGTTTTTAGACCCGGGTTGTGCCGAGAAGGAGCTGATTGGCTGTTCGGGGCTGTTACAGATTATCTCATCAGCGGCAAATGGCAGAAGACGTCCTCTTTAAATGCCTTCACACAATGCCAGGGCAGACACGGCTTATGTGTGAAAGGGGTCGACCTGGGAAAAAACAGGATCTGCGGTGTAGTGTGAAAGGGGTTCTACGAGCTGGGACCCAAGTTACACCGGTGTTGAAAAACCTGGGTCGGAGCAATGTATTTGCTGAAGCGTATGTCTGAAAGGGGTATAATCCTGCAATATATATATCGGTCATTCAGCATATAATAGAGCTTACGCACATTCATCACTCACTTCAGCCCAGACACCTACAGGGATTAAACCACAAAAAAAACATCCACTACCCGAATAGTAACTAACACCTATGGGTTATTTTAAAGGGTTGGGTACTGGATGCCAGCGCTCGGAATCCCGGTAGTCAAACTCCTGACGCCGGCATCCCAAAAGGGTTAGGATATGCAGTATCCTAACCCTACCCCCCTCTCTACCCCTAACCCTCCCTGATGCCTAAACCTAATCTCCCTCCAAGTGCCTAAACCTAACCTCCCCCTCCCCGCACCCTAAACCTTACCCTCCCCCCTTAGTGCTTTACCCTAACCCTCCCCCTAGTGACTAACCCTAAACCTGCTACTTACTTTCGGGGTGCCGGCGGTCGGGATGCCGGTGTTGGTATTCTGACAAGTGTCGGGATTCCGGACCCGGTATTCTAAGGACCAGCATCCCCTTTGCCGGGATATTGACCATATCCCATTTTAAAGGTGACCTCTACTTCACCAAAAAGCATTTTAAACATACAATCTATCAGAGTGCTAATCAGCAAGCATTAAAACACATATTTAGCAATCAATCCATTGTTAATGTAGTGAATCAGCTCGTGATTCATTTTGTAGCATCAAGTAATGAAAGAATACCAACAGGTCAATCAAAACAAAAACAAAATGCAAAATTAGCTTCCTGGATCAGAGTAAGGATAGGATTGGCTATATTTCCAATCAGGAATTAGACTAAGATATGTTAAAATACATGTCCTGTTTAACTTCCTCTCTGTCAAGTGAGGTTCCAAAGGCCTCATTAAGGCTGTAAGTAGGTTGTACCATGAGGAAATTTTAGACAGATAATGAACACAAAATAACTTTTAGATATCATATTTTAAAGCTTGGCTTACATAGTGGGGTGTGACACAGAGGATTCTGTAGCGCCGCAGATCGGGGTAAAAAATTACAAAGATACAAAGTTACAAAAATGGACAGGTACAGATGAATTCACAAACTAACATATATACATAATTACCTGGGGCATATTTATAATGGGTGCAGGGTGTGCAGTGCACACAGGCCCCTGTGTGCAGGGGGCCCGCACTGCACACCTGCACCCATACTTTTTTATTCTGTACTTACCTCTCCGATGTCCCACAGAGTAGCGCTACAGAAAACACCTGGAAAATGGTCGCCGCGGCCTTTTTCTCAGCGTTTTGCACATGCGCAGTAGAAAATCACCGGGAAAATGGCTACTACACCAGTTCCCTGGTGCCTGGAGTCTACCGCTGCTGTCAGTTCACTGACAGCAGATGGGGAGAGAGGAGGGCGTCCTGGACGTTGAGTGAACATGGGCCCCCTCCTCTCTCTACAACGCCCATAAGAATTACAACCAACAAATGACAATTATGTAGAGAAAACAAAAGGAGAGAGGGCCTTGATTCCGCAATCTTACATTCTAGAGGTAAGATGAAGGAGAGGGAAACAGAGATTGGGGAGGCTGTGCAATTAGAAGGGGCTGTGGTAGTAATAGCACTGTAGCAGTTTAAACAGAGTTTTCATTATTTATCCTCCACAGTGGAAATTCCAGGCACCCATAATACACTCCTACATTTAGCTATGAGATCTGTCACAGAGCCTGCATTGATTATTACATCATACTTGCCGACAATCAGTTCCCTCCTTTCCGGGAGGGAGCTGATTGGCAGCTAACAGCGGGGGGCGTGGTCGGCAAGTCATGTCACATTGGGGGCGGAGCAGGGGTGGGGCCGCACGATTGCATCATCGTGGCCCTGCCCCCTCTTCACAATGCCGTTATTTTCGGCATTGTGAACCAGGGGGCGGGGCCATGATGACGCGATTCAGCGCGAATCGCGTCACCGGCCCCCCCGCTGCGGGGGTTTCTAGTTTAATCTGGGGGGAGGTCAGGAGGGTTGCTGGCTGCCGCGAGGCTTGCCTGCCTTTCCTGGGTGGGGGAATAGCGACCCGCCCTGGGCTTATGCCCTTCTGCTCCACGGGAGGTTTCTGTCCTCCCTGAGCTCGCCTTAGGACACCTGCGTTACCCGAAAATCGGGAGGCTCCAGGCCAAATCGGGAGGGTAGGCAAGCCTGTATTACATATTGCCCTGCACACAAACACAGGGCTGTAACTAGGGACATACTTGCCTACTTTTGTAAAAACATTTCAGGGAGATTGTGAAAGCAACACCTATGAGTGTGGTGGTAAAGTGGGCGTGTACTGCTACATCTGAGAGGTTTTCCATAAAATTGATTTACATCCAAATGTAAGTGAGCCCCAAAGCAGTTAGTAAGATCTATTTGTTGATGAAAACACACTGATACTTTTCAGAAAATGCATTGTGCCCAAGTTATAACCAATGCAGGAAAATAATACCAATGACCCCATTTGAATGTATATATCTCTGTTTTATTTTTATATACCAGCTTCATAATGGGGGTAATGTGCAATCAGGGAAATTGCTCGACTCTTCAGGGAGTCAGGGAAATTGATGATATTTCAGGGAGTCTCCCTGACAATCCGGGAGAGTTGGCAAGAATGACTAGGGGTGTGCAAGCAGTGCTGTCTGAAAGCACAGGACCCTAGTGGCACCTGTGTTTGGCTTGCAGGGTGCACGGAAAAACCTGGAGAGCATCTTTTTTGTTTCTCATGCATGGGGCAGGGGTAGGGGAATAGAGACCCGCACTGGGCATATTAGTGGCCTGCTAAGGCACTGCCCGTTCTTACACTGAATTTTTGTAAAAATGTATTCCTTCAACACATCACACAAGATGCAAGCTCCTAACTTCCAGTCCTCCATTCCATTCTCTGAAAGCCGTTCAATATGATGTAAAGTTTCCATGACCATACATAAGGGAGTGCAATATGTGATTTTTATACTAATGAATGTGAAGCTTCACAGCTGGACAATAAGTATATTGATGGCACATACTTACAATGGTAAATATTGAGATGCCTTGCTGCTTAGCTTTTGCCCTTCTGCTCCACGATGTCACGCTTGACTCTGAAGAATCTCCTACTAAGGAGTTGAAAGCGGAGGTCCGGGGTTGAGGGAGGAATCGGAAGCAAGGGGCCTGAATGTATGATCTCCTCATCCACAAGTGTCGGATGTTGGCAAGACCTGTTCAAAGGCGCGGAGTCTAACCTGCTGGGAGGTGTTCACTAGTGACCCCTCCAAGCGGGATATGGGTTTAAGCTGCACCCAGCAGACAGGTCGCGGCCCTATGGCCAGGTATCCGACCCCGTGGGAATGGAGAAAAACACAAACGATGGCCGAAGTGAAAAGAAGCACTAGCTGAGTTTCTGCACTGGAGAATGGGAGTACTAAGTACACAGAGTAAGATGTTTTGACCAGGAGATGGCACTGGTGGTAGCACGCAGGCAAGGGGTTTCTGATGCACTGCTGCACAATAAGATGGCACTGGTGGTTGCATGCAGGCAAGGTGTTTCTGACACACTGTTGCACAAAGAGATGGTACTGGTGGTTAGCACTCAGGCAAGGAGTTTCTGACTCACTGCTGCACAATAAGATGGTACTGGTGGTTAGCACGCAGGCAAGGTGTTCCTGTCGTACTGCTGCACAAAGAGATGGCATGGTGGTTTGCACACAGGCAAGGTGTTCCTGTGGCACTGCTGCACAGAGAGATGGCACTTGAAGAGAACCTGGAATGAAGTGACGACTAGTAGACACGAGAAGTAACAACATTGTACAGGCAACTTCCTGTTGCCCAGAGCCCGTTTAAATACCCTAAGGTAGCATCCATTGGAAGGCAGCCTCAGCCAATGATAACCATGCTACCATTGGTTGGAGTGTCAGTCAGGTGATACAGACTGTCATGGCTGCGTCCATGACGGAAACCAAATAACGGAGCAGCCATAGACGATAATGCACCAAAGGCATAATTCTCAGCACGTCACCAGCTGCCGTACCAGACGCCTGACCGCATGAGAAGTCAGCGCAACGGTGAGTAACGGCTGATCCTAGGCCGGAACCTGACACACGGGAGGTTTCTGTCCTCCCTGTGCTCACCTTAGGACACCTGCGTTACTGTTTGACAGGTGTACCGCCCCAGTCAAACTCCCACCCTGCCACTGTCCCCGGAGCGCAGAGCCGGCCCTAGTCAAATTGGTGCCCTAGGCAAAATTTTGGCTGGTGCCCCCTAGCAGAAAATCCCACCAGCAAACTAAGGGCTCAATCCAATTAGATGCGATGTACTCGCGTGTGCGAGTTATCGCGACAGTGGCCGTGCTTGACGGCTGCCCGGATTCGCCTGAAAGTGCTCGCTGCCCCATAGGGCGGCGAGCAAATTCAGGTGAATTCAGTGGCGAGTTGGGCTGCGAAGGGTGCAATGTGCCGTGCCATTGTAACGGCACATCACACCTAATTGGATCGAGCCCTAGGTGTTTATACGTGGATGTAGTTATATTGCCGTTGGACGGGATGCCGCCGGCCGTCCATATACCGACGCCGGAATCCCGCTGTCTGACATAATGCTGATGCCGATTATATCCTGAAGGAGATCAGGATACTGGCATCGGCGTCCAGAACGCCGGACTCCCGAACGTCCACACCCACACAAGTACAGTAAGTTGGTTTCCCCGGGTTGGGGGGTTTAGATTTAGGCACTCCAGGGCGGAGATTAGGGATAAGCACCCCCCGGGGAGGATTAGGGTTAGGCTACGGGGAGGGGGGTTAGGGTTAGGCACCCCTGGGGGGGGTTATGGTTAGGCTCTCCGTCTCTCCCCCTTAACCCTCCCTTAGTGGTGCCTAACCCTAACCTTCCCCCTGGTGCCTAAACCTAACTTCCCCCCGTGAGTTCCTACCCCTAACACTCCCCCTTAGGAGTGCCTAACGCTAACCTCCCCCCCCAAAACCTAACCCCGCTACGCTCCCTAAACCTAAACCCCCGCGGCCAACGCTAAGAGCGCTCTGGACTTACCTAGTCCGGGCTGGCATCCTCCAGCTTTCTGGCATCGGGATTAAAGATAGCTGTCGGTATTTCGACGCCTATCTTAAGTCCCTTGTCAGGATTCGGATGTCGGTATTGAGCCCGGCGACATTGCGGCCGCTGGTCTCATAACTACATCCCATGTTGGAGCCATATAGCTAAAGGATATTGAAAAATAAACCATTTAACTATTCAGCAACAAAACAATGCAAACAAAACATTTTCACACTCCCTTTACACAAGCATATTAAACATTGTCTAGGGCAACATGTCTTGCAAGTTATTTTGTCAACCTTGTAGAATTAAGCGCCAAATAAGTTGTACATTTAAATGCATGCTCCAGCAGTAGGTGACTGGCAGCAAAATAAAACCCTGCAGTGAGCGCAACATGAACAACCAGCTTTAACCAATATAATAAGATTGTCATTATGTTTTACAATGATAACCATATGTTTAAAGAAAACATCTAATACTAAAGTAAAGAAATTTGGATTAGAAGTTTAAATAATTGAATGATTTTATCATTACAGAAAAACAAAGGATGATCACTGCTATTTGTTTCAGGGTTTTAAATGTCCATGTCCATTCATGTCTTTATGGTCACTAAAAGCCTGCACAATAACTTGTTTCATGCATATCATTACAAGCCATAGCCAAATCTTTTTTTTGCCCAATATCTGATTGATATGATGCATGTCTGCTTCAACTGAGGTTATTGCTTAATTACTTTCACAAACTATTTGATGCCAGCAACAGAAGAAGCTAATTTTCATTAATATATTTAGTTCTATGTATTTCCCAGCCAAAAAAAAATCCCTGAAATTTGATGATCTGCCATATCCTCATCACAATGGCATAGCAGTGCTAAAGTGTCAGATTTCTATCAATGATTTACAGTCTCCCAACTATCCTGAGATTATCATGGCAACCATAGTCACATGACATAAGATATAGAGAGAATAGAGACATTGATACACTTATAGCATAATATATCACCCCCTCTTTTCTTTGCCATCACATAACTATCGACAAGCTTGGTGCCTGACTGGCTCAGATCAAGGTTACACTCTGCTGAGAACCAACAGAAACCAAATATTTGCAGGAGAGAAACATTTCATTTTACAGTAGCAACTTGCAAGTCATACCCAATATGTGCCCCACTGAGAGATTGTGTAAAGTGAACACTTAATTTAACTCATCAGCTCATTCAGCTTCCAATATCAACTTTACATTGATTCCCAAATCTTTCCTTACTTAGAGTTATTTAAACATTCTTCAACTAAGTTTTCCTCTTCAGAAAGTTTGGGCTAAGCTGTGTAGTCTGAATGACTCTAGATTTTGTATCTAGCTAGCCATACACATGAGACTTATTACTGCACTCTCTTTTAAGAGATTGACTGTATTTGCTGCTGTTTTCTGATGCATGGCATTTATCTGGTCATACAGTATTGCATTCTATAGGTTCCCAAACTTTTTTGAATCACGAAGCCCTAGAGTATCACCATTTTTTCCCCGGCAACCCTGGGGCAAAAGTTTGTTATTGAGAAATTCAGCAAAACTTAAATGAAGTAAATTGTGCTTATATGTCACCCTTAGATTCAGTCACGTGGTGGTTAACAGGATTCTGCTTTTTTTTTGTCCACATATTTTTTGATTGTCAGCAGCCAGCACTGGTTTTGCCGATCACACTGACTAAAAATATTTTTATTTGTACTGGACCACCAACCTGAGGCACCCCTGCAAGTGCCCTGAGGCACCCCAGGGTGCCACGGCACCCAGTTTGGGAACCACTGGGTTAGAGGATACCTCTTTATGTGTTTTTTTTGGAGGTCCTCCCTTAATTTGTATTATTTTCTCTTAAATGTGCTAAATCTTCAATAAAATGATCAAATGGCAAACAAATGACACCAAAATCTACCTCTGTTCTCTTGATCTCTCCACTCCTGTCCTGTCCATTTCACCATTTCACCTGAAGCCTGTTGGTCATCTCTTCAACCTCACAAGCTCCCCTCTTCGTTGACAATAGCCCCCCTTTCCTCAGCTTTATATCAAGGGGGTATATTTACTAGATTGAGAGTTCTACTTAACATTTAACTAGCACCTTCTAGAGGATAATAGATAGAATCCTTGATTCTGCCCTCACTTCAATTCTGTTATTTTCATCTCCACAATATTTCCACCAGGCTTTTTACATCCACTATGCACAGCACTGGGGAACCCATGTGGCACCATATAAAAAAAAATAAAACAAACAAATAAATAATTATAACGTGATTTTAAAATGAAGACTCAAGAATCAATTTTTGGGCTGTCATCATTTGTAATTAAACAAGAATTCCAGATAAGCACTGAAGTCTATTGAATTCTTATGAATTTCTTGTCTCTAAAATCCTGAGCATAGCTATAATGCTGTGCAGCGACGGAGAGATTACTGCACAATGAAGTAAGGAAGGAGCAGGGCACTGACAACCCACTCTTGAATTTTGGCAATTAGGAAAGTGGGATGCTAATAGGGAGCACTGAATTACCATTAGAGGACCTGATTCAGCAGTGCACCCCAGTGCACTGCTGAACGCAGATAACCAATGTTTGGGAATCTGCGCAGGACCCATTCTGCGAGTGTGAAGAATGGGTCCTGCTAACACACTCGCAGACTGTTAGTGATGCCTCCTGCTGCATTACCATATCTGCAAGGATCGCAATTGCAAAGCTGCAATTACGATCCTTGCAGAATCAAGCCCTGAGATCGAAGATAGTAGGATTGTAGGAGTTATTTCCCTCTCAGCTGTGTGGGTGTGTAGACTCACATTACTTTTTAGAGCCTGACAGTACCTGGTCAAAGCGTTTCTGTTCTCATCAGCGCTGTAACCTCTGTCTGCCTGTATCTGTTATACAACGCTGTTGCACTTCCCAAGCACCAGGTGCATGAGTGCTGGCTTCAGACAGTAAGTCAAGAGTGGACAGTCTATCACCTATCAGGATAGAGCGGACATTTTATACTGGTGGTTCTGTAGTAGCTTTATCGGAATCTCATGTAATGGTTTGAACGGGGGTAATGCATTCAGTATTAGGTTCAAGTCCCATGGGGCTAAGACCGACCTAACTTAAGTCTGTATTCTTTTCATTGCTTGGCAGAACATCTTTACAAGATTCTCCCCAGATAATCTTCTGTCCAGCAGAATACTTAATGCTGCTATTTATACCTTAATGGTTGAAGTCACCAAACCTTTTTCAAACCCATCATGTAGAAACTGCAGTACTTGCGGTGTATCAGCCTTCATCACATGAAATATTGAGCCAGCCCAAATATTTTTTTTCCAGATTCTATAATAGATATCTGAAGACACTCTCTTTCTTGCTTGCATAAAACATTTTACCACTTGTTCAGACAATTTCTGTCTTAGTAGTTCCCCTTCAACTTCCACACCATCAGAAAAAAATGAAGGAAAAAGATTTACATCTGCACACATCACATATAATAATTGAAAGGAAACCCCATATTCGATATATTGTAGTTAGTATTTAAATTGGGGGTGCTGCCATTTTGACATATGTAAATATTGACTAAATTACAAAAGAGAAAAAAAGCTAATTTGTCTAGGTATATGGCGCACATAAAGTTGTAGTATAAATATTAAAAAGGCAAATCTTTATTAGGTATACATTAAAAATAAGTTGGTACAATGGTACCAATACCAGCGAAATAAAGGTTAAAATCAGAAAGTGACAACAAGTGAAAAAATTGTGATTATCCGTGAAAATTACATTTTGTTCTTCCGACATTACTATAGTGTACTTTCGAGTGTCTATCTGCACACCCTAGAATTGTATTTGCTGTGCGGGATCTATCTGACTCTTTTCCCAATTTATTGCCCAACCGCGACACTGAAGACATTTTATGGTTCTGTCCACAACTTCTCTCACCATCTCTCTTGAGCTTCTGGCAATTAGCAGATCATCTAAATATGGCCATACTGCTATACCTTGGCTTCTCAGGCAAGAGGGAATGTAGCCAAAACGAAAGGAAGGCATGTAAATTGGAGATGTTTTCCCTGGATGCTAAATCTCAGAATCTTTCGATATTTTTGCATATGAATGAAATGCACAATGATAACCAGCTCTGCTCTGTAACAATATGTGTAGGAACTGTGCTTGATTTCACCAAATCTTAACCATGTTGTTTTCCAGTGTTTTTGTTGTTAATGAAGCATTTTAAAGTGCATTAGAAAAACATAAGACTAACAGTAAGACTTAACACCCTTAAAACAAATTAAGCACCCTATAAAAAAAACAAAGAACAAACCACTAGGCAATACAATCAGCAGACTACTAGATGAATCAATTGTTGTTTCTGTGTATTCATTTATGTAATATTCACTTGCTGTACGTGTTCATAAAAGATCATGACTTACGAAATGATAATGCCATTGTCAATGGAAAAGCTGTCGGAAGGTAAACCAGCAATATTCCATGCTCGGATTTTCACTGGCTCCCCTAACGTGCTGGTGAGTGAGAAGTCTTCTGAACAGGGTATGTTCTGATGTATGCAAAGTGAGCTCCATTCTTTTGTTTGCATCTAGAAGATAAAAGTTAATGCTTAGTTTTTGTAGCAAACTCTTTATTGTACAAATAACGGTGGTAAAGGCAATTTTTGATTATGTTTTACATATAGATTAAATTACACCATTTTAAATGTCACAGAATTGCACATGGGAAAATATTTGAGGCATTGTTTGTCTTGATCTACAGTTAACCCCTGTATAATTTGCTACAAAATGACCAGATTATTCCTCAATTTGTGTGCTGTGTTAGGTTTTCCTGGAAAACATTTTTTTTATTATTATTATTATTATTATTATTATTACTTCTAAGTGTACTGTAACTAAACAAAATTATTATTGCTTAAAAGAGGGTCGCGCTGCCCTATTGGGGGAAAAAATTGATTAAGGGACTATATATTCTCTGTGTGTGTAAGATGCAGAACCGTATATGTTAACCCAGCCCTATATACAATTTTAGAATAATCACACAAATGTTCGCGCTAAGTAGCAAAGTAATGTATAACTAGTCGTTGTATTTATTTATGTATCAATAATAACATATATGACCCAGTGTTGGTTTCATATACTTTATTTTGAAGTCACAGTGCTCCGTATCTATATATGTCTCTATGAGGACCAGATTGAGTGTTCCTACCACAAGTGGACACTATCTGTCCTCTCACACTAGTGGAAAATCAATCAAGTCTACAAATCCAGTCAATTGAAATTAGTTCAGCTCATGTATCAAAAAAAGGGGAAAAACAAAAATAGAATATATGATGACGCAATTCAATATGAAGATGTAGGTGTTGTGTTCTGGTGGGGCCGCGTTCTGTGCCCCCAGGTGCACAAACTTACCCCTTGTAGTCCTGGTGTGTTCCCCTCCTGGGTGTATATTTACAAAGGTTCGATTTTGCTTTCTGTTTGATATTCCATTAGATTTTGGTTCAATTTTCTTAGAGGAGATTTACTAAAGCCCAAATTGAATGTCAAATCGAACAGTAAAATTAATTTAAAATCAAATTTCTGCAAAACATCGATGTTTTCCCATAGAAGAATATAGGATCCCTTCATTTACTAACATTCGATTTGTAAAACAAAAGTAAAATGAACTCCAAATCGAACTTCAAATCCCCAAATGAATTGAAGTGCTTCATGCTTTCGATTTTAGCATGAGCAGTTCTATTTGACACAGATGCATGCATACATTTTTTTTTTTACATTGACACTTATCAAGCTTTTTACACTAATAGGGGAATTCAATATGGAGCGAAAACTCAGTTTTTCGCGTTAATATCGCACCTATGACATCATTATCGCAGGTTTTAGTTTTACACTGTATTCAATTTAAAAGACTTTTTGCAGGTTCGAAAAGTCTTTGAAAAAAAAGGGGATAAATTTTCACCACTGAATAGGTGGCGAAAAAAAGTGCAGAATTGGGGTTTAGGGGTGCAGGCTTAAAAAAAATAGCCTGCACCCCTGGGAATGACATTTAAAAAATAACTGTGTCAAAAAAAGTAAAAAAAAAAAAAATAGGGACACCCCAAAAAATTATTTTAAAAATTGGGGGAAAAAAAAAAAATGGGAAAAAATTGTTTAACAATAGGGAAATAGGTTCAGGGCTATTCTGCAAGTATGCGGTAGGTGTTTTCTAGAATAGATTTATAGCGGCAGGTGCACAAATGCAGAATTTTTAAAAACTTACTTTAGGAACATCAAAATATGCTAGTACCCATTTTCATGTACCCCAAATTTGATGGGACCACTTAAAAAAAACGAAAAAAATAACCTAAGTGCTCTTCTGCAACACTTCTTCAATGTTGGGAAAAAAACACCTGCTGCGGCTAATTAAATCCCCGACTTTCATTTACAGGCTAAAACGGGGGTACCCATAGTGATCCCCCATGTTTTTACAACTTTAGGCGGGTCCTACAATTTTTTTAAGGAACATTTTGTAACTTTACGCAAATCCCACTTCGCAGGCTCCCGTTTTCGTTAGTTTCATATTGAATACGGGGATAAGCGGGCGTGCGCCCGATACTTTATCCCATGTAAAAGCTTCGTTATGAAACGTAAACTTCGACATATTGAATTCCCCTCTCAGTGTAAAAAGCTTGTTAAGTGTTTATGTAAAAAAAAAAAAATTACGTGGGGTCCCCCCTTAAAAGCACAGCCAGCCCCGGACTTTTCATAGTCAGTCCTGTTTGTGTAAATACAGGGGAAATAAATGTGTAGGGTTCCCCTGGTATTGCCATAGCCAGCACCTGGCTATTTCTAGCAGGGGAGGGGAGTAATGCCACAGCCAGGGAAACCCTATCACCGGGTCCTCCGGCTAAAGAATTACCCACTAGTCAGCCCAGGCCGAAAATCCCTGGGGAGTTGGAGCCCCCCCAATAAAGGGGTCCCCCTCTCCAGGGCACCCCAGGCCTAGGCTGATAGCTTGTGTAAAATGTGTGTAAAATTATATGTGTAAAACATTGGCCCTCATTCAGAGGCTCGCGCAACAAGCGAGTGCTCGTACTGAATTAGGGCGGCCGCTTGTATTTTTAAGTGCGGCCTCCTGGTCGCTAGCTAAGCTGTGGGTTACCACCCTAAGGTTGGGTCTCGGCAACCGCAAGCCCAATGGAGATTCCTGCTCTGATCGAGCAGGAAGCTCCCCAATGACATCACTGCTGATGTCAGTGCGGCCGCCCACAAAACGGCAGGCGTTCCTTAAGCCTCCGTTTTGGAAACCACCCCCCCGGCCCGCCTACAAAAAGGGGCGAGCTGTCGATCAACATCGACAGCTGGCCCTTTTGTAGTGAGCTCCGGAGCGAGAGAATATGTCTAAACCTGGTCTAAACATCGACCCGGTTGCGAGCGCTCAGCGTTTGTGACCGGGTCTGAATGAGGGCCATTGTCTTAAGAGTAGAACTGCAGGGCCCAGCAAGCCTCCCCCGCATGCTGGTACTTGGAGAACCACAAGTACCAGCATGTGGGGCATTAAGGGCCTGCTGGTACCTCTAGTTCACCTGTAAAGAAATATTAAAATAAAAACAACACACACACACACCATGACAGTATAAGTTTATTACACACATACGCACTTACAATACCTGGACTGGTCCTCTTCTCCATGTAGGCATCCTCTGTCTTCTGAAAATAAAAAAACAAAACGTTCCGAGCCACGTACTCAGTACGGTCCTTGGAAGATGGTACCTCCCAAATTACGGCCTCAGCCGCGGCATTTCCCTTAGATGTTCCGAGGCTGAGCGTTCATTGGCTGAGAGAGGTGAGCATCCGCCTCTCTCAGCCAATGAACGGCTCCCACCATTGAAGTCACTAGTGAGAGCAGCAGGCTAACCTTTAGTAACCTTGCAGTTACTAAAACCTTCAGGCCCTAGGGTCTAAATATAGATAACTAAATAAAGGCAGTGTTTGCCAGTTAGGTACCTGTAGGAGAAAGTGGAAAAAAATCATAATGAAGTAAAGGAACTAGATAAATGTACCAGAATCATATGAATAACAAATAAGAATATATTTAACATTAGAACGAAAAAAATAGAGGTATATATCGTAATATGACCACAATAAGCCCTATATGAATAACCACGACAAAGATGGCGCCTATTAAGCACGGACATTAAACCCTACAAGAATGAATACCACAACAAAATTGGCATCCAAAACCACAACAAAGATGGCGCCTGCACTAATAATACCTGATACCACAACTAAGATGGTGCCTAATGGTATAAAATGAGACTCAATCAACTATGCAATTCCCTGAGGAAGGCTAAACTAGCCGACAGGCGTTGGAACAGGACTAGTACATCAGCATCACCACCATTACTACTATTACAATTAAAGTCTCCTCGCTTTACACGAGTTGAGCGGCCGGAGCGGTAGCTGGGAACCGCGTACTTTCACGACAGCAAGAAACCCCATCAAAGGCGGAGATCACCGGATCGATCACCAGGAAGGGAACACACCAGGACTACAAGGGGTAAGTTTGTGCACCTGGGGGAACAAGACGCCGCCCCACCAGAACACAACACCCACATCTTCATATTGAATTGTGTTATCATCGATTCTATTTTTGTTATTCCCTTTTTTTGATACATGAACTGAACTAATTTGTATTGACTGAATTCATAGACTTGATTCACTATTAATCTGCTTGATGATCGCTAATAGAGTTTATCCATTCTAATTAGAACCATATGGCTTACTGGTTTTGTATGGATATTTAAAATCCAATATTTTTTTAGCTGTTTTTTTTTTTATGAGTGTTTATACCGGCCGGTTCCATACACTTAATCATTTCTAATTGTTTATAACCCTATATTTTTATTATTTATTAATTATTTGTATAGTAATTGTTATGCATTACATCTTTGTCAAGTAGCGCTGTCTGTATGTTTTGCTTTTTTTGTGTTTCATATTATAGGTAGAGGCATTTACCTATCCCTTGATAGCAGCTGTACTAAAGATTGCATTAATTCTAATTAAATGCTATATAGGTGGTTGGTTTAGAGCACCTGGTTTTATTTTCTCTTTTATTGAATCACAAGATGACCAGTGAATGGATGATGATCTTAAAGGGTCTTATCCTAGAAATACTTCTGAATTGGAAACCGCTCGACTGCGAATGATACTAAATGGAGGTGGTTGTGCTGGCAATAGATAATGAAATTGTGGGAGCTGAGATTATTCGGGAGGGTGGGAAGATGATCGGCTAAGTCTTAGGAGAGAGAGATAATGTGGTAGAAAAGTGAGTCTAGCAGGGAGGACAAGGGTACTGTGTCAATAGTCTCCAGGTTTTGCTTAGTGATGGTAACCTTAGGAGGCAGAGGTGGAGAAGGGGTGAGGGATAAATTAAAAAGAGAGAAGGTGATGGTCAGAGTGGGGGAACATGGAACTGATGTATTCAGAGGTTTCACAGTGGTGAATGAAGACCAGATCAAGTGAGCGTCCACGCACATGGGAAGGTGAGGAGGTTCATTGAGAGAGACAAAGTGGTAAGGAGTAAATACTACTTAATGGGAATACAATTATTACTTTGGAAACATATTACTTTTATTAAAAGAAAATATATAAGTAATGTATTTTGTTATTATTATTTTAAAATGTATAATATGATAAGTAGCACACTACTCTTTCCCAGGTAGCTAATTGTGAGAATAGGAAAGTTAGCATGAGAGCAAACCATGCTAATAGGCTCCAGGCCATTGCCGCGTGACCCAAGACTGTCAGATACAGCAGGTCACAGAGACTGACTGACTGCAGTAGAGACCACACACACATTAGATATACAGGTGTCACATGTAGATTCTATATATATGTATAGAATTAAAGGGATTTAACTTCGACCATTTACTTATTTTCATCGCTCTATTCAGCAAAACAAAAACACAAAAGATTGATCCATTTTCTATTTTTTGTATGCTGTGATACGCTTACATCCAGTCAGTATATACAGTATATTAACTCATCCAAATTCAACTAAGCGAGTAGCTATTCTGACCAACAAGCATAATGATATATTTAGGTGAAAACATTATGCAATTATGATTGTCTACATTATTCTATAAGCACTACTGTTTTATTAACATCCTCTGTTCCATCTTCAATAGACAAAACTTCTTTCATTACTGTCACTTGTAACTTTATATTATGTACATTTTTAAAGCTAATAGGAACATGGTGTTTTGTTTTATTTGTTACGCAGAGCAGTGACTGTAAACTGAAAGCATGATTTATTAAAGCTTGATAACAAACGTTAGAAGGAGAAATATGGCTTTTAGTACTGTAAGTTTGGAAAATGAATAGCCAGAAAGGTGGATTTCACTACACATCCCTACAGAAGAACTCGCAACCTGAAGATACTAGTATGCAACGGGTGGATGCAGACTACATCCCATTTGCAACATGTGGCTGCATAGTTAGCCTTGGGTCTGCCTAATAGAAAGTACAACTTTCTTCATACGTATCTGCTGAGCTCACTTCTAATGGTGCATACACACGGTCAGACTTTGTAGGACGATATGAACGATAACGTTTATCGTTCATATTGTCCTTTTTTTGGCCCCTTCCAACCCCCAAACGACGGATGATGCGCGGGCATGGATGGTCGATAACGACCAGTGCCCGTGCATGCAGTCCAAACTGGACGATATCGACCAGGTTATTATAGGAACCTGAGATCGTTGATCGCGTGTCGTTATAGTCGTTTGGGGGTTGGTGGTGTGCTGGATGATCGATATCGATAATCCAGCACATGCAGTGTTGGGGGACAGCTACTGCCCAACTCAATGCTAACTAGATGCTTTGAAAAAAAGGCAGGAGTTATGGGGGGAAATAAAGTGACATGAAGGTTTATTAAAGACTTCAGTACTTAAATCAATGAGTTTCAAATTAAAAGATAAATGAGTGCAAAACATGTTCTGTGTTAAATAGACTTCATTTTACCTAGCAACCGTGTTGTCAGGAATATACTTTAACATGCATTTATTTTCTACTTTGTTTTCTATTATGCACCTCTTATGTGTGATTTGTTAAGATTAAAGAAAGAAGACCTGGAATAGAACTACTCTGTGCTGTCTGCATCATTGACGGAGGAAAGCAGTACTAGTGTGTAAGGAACTCAGCACAAATGCTGCTGGTTAGGTGCAGGAAAACACAGTATAAAGTGTAGTATTCCATAGGCTAATACACATGGGCACCCGTATGCCGTTATCCTTAATGATCTGAATCTCTGCTGCTGTCACATGGGCTGCTACGGCTATTCTTGGCTGCCTCCCACCATGTAGGTGAATGTATGTATGTATATAATTTCTATATAGACTTAAACAGACTTGTGTTACTTTACATCAGAGACATATTTTGTACAATACATTTTTGTGGATATTGGTATAATCATTTGTTAAAGCATAACAAATCTTCCATAGTGGTGCAAGGAAAAACAGGTATGTACAGTATACCTATAATCCTGTTCATTTTAAAGTCCTGATATACAGTAATACCCCTTTCACATCGCTAATGGCAGGTCGCACCCAGGATTTGTACACACGTCGATCCCGGATGCGACCTGACGGAGACCCCCTTTCAGACTGGCGGCCCGACCCGGCACTAATGCTGTGTCGATTACGTCACTGCTGAGCCGGCGCTTGGAGATGATTTCAACTCCAAGCGCCAGCTCTCCCTATGCAGTGAACAGGACCTGGGTCGCTTCGAACCTTGGTTACCCGTTCACACCGCACCGTGAGCCGGGTTGGACTCGTGTACAACCCTGCTCGCTACCGAGTTGAAATGCCGGGTCGCTCGACCCGGGTTATTTCAACAGGCCCCTTTCACACTGCACAGTAACCCGGGTTGCTGTGCATTTATGTGCAGTAACTTGGGTTATTTGATGGCGATGTGAAAGGGGTATGAGTAACATATGATGATATAACAAAGGCACTATTCCAGGAGAACTAAAGAGAATTGTAATTTATATATTCATAATCCAAATAAGATAACACTGTAATCACCACAGACATTGACAATGTAATTATGGTACCAACTGGGATGCATTAATTAAAAGTTAATTATCAACCCCCTGATTATTCTTTTTGTTCTCCATGGTCGCTTAATTACCAATTTCTTCACTTACAGAACTCCTGTGTTGTAAAGCTAATTCTTTCCTATTTAGGTGCAGTTATAAACATCACTAAAGAGAATGTGATTTCTGTGCCATTTCAAAGAATCAATTTCAAGTTATTATTAATACAATTGTAGAAAGACGTGGACACCTTGCACTGTTGTTAAAGATTAAGACGCATCTGGGGCTCCCTTTTGCAAGTAGCAAGGACATGAATTCTGATTAATGCATTCTGAGATGTGATATAAAGTCTGTTATCTGTTGATTAAGTCTGTTTCTTTGTAAATCTAACATATTAATGTTGATAGTATGTTCCCCAGATGCTACCCATGTCTTTTAAGTTTAGTTTTTAAGCATTATGTTTTTATATATTTATCTACATGGCAAAGAACTGTTCACATATTTTTATTACCAACCCCCCTCAGCTCAGAGAGACAAATGTTTGCAAAAACACTGGCCTTGATTCACAAGTGGCCGCAGTGCTGATGTTTGAGCAGTTGAGCGATGTTTTGCTACTGTACTGTGAAAAGTCTGTGAAAGCCATTCTGCACACGCATGAACCTAACTGTTACTATAGCGGTCGCAGTTGCAAACAAGATTTGTTGAAAGATTTAAGATGGAAACACTGCGTGAGCCATAGGCTGTACCAGTGGTCGATGATGCAACCGATGGTGCTCAGATAATGGCAGTGTCTCATTATGTTGTACGCTATTACAGAAGGTGAATGCTAAAACTTGCATTCGCATATTTTCGCTATTGAGAATCTGTAAGTAATCACAGCAGCTCATGAAATGTGCCCAACTCTAAATCAGGATACAGCATCGGTCACCATAGGGCAGCAATCGACCATCTGAGTAAGCCTAACCAGAAGCAACTCCTCTGCAGTTGGATTGTAAATCTGCGTAGGAAGATGCAAAACCTGACTTCAGCATGCCCAGAAAACCTCTCCACCCCCAAAAAGCCACAGCCTGTCATTCAGTCTGCGGCATGGGCGTAACTACCAGAGGTGCAAAGGGTGCAACTGCTATGGGGCCCAGAGCTTAGGGGGGTTGGATCTTCCTTGTCAAAGTTACATGGATTATATGTTGTTGTTTTTTTACCATTGGGTGGTACATAGGGGCCCTTACAAACTTTTGCTATGGGGCCTTCAAATACCTAGTTACTCCCCTGGGCTGCGGCTTCTCCAACTCTGCAACCAGAGCCGCAAATGTATTATAGTACTGTGGCTCCAGTGCAAGCCCAGTCAACCCAGCAACAGAGATGTACACTAATCATTGGGTTTGCATATATATCTTTAAATCAACCCCATAGTGTCACCCCTTTCAGAGTTAGGGATGGCCATGGACCATTGATGGTTATGAAACCATTTGTGGTCTATGGCCAGTGGCAAATGTTTTTTTTCCCCATAAATGGTGGAGAACTGATGCTGCATCATCAATGGAAGCACCCAATGTTGAGAAAACATAGGCAGTGAGGTCTGATGGCTTTGGTCTACACAGCACTCAGCTTTCGATGGCGTCCTCTTACCTTATGGACTGGCTACTGTATAGTCCTCACCACTCTGGGTACACTGGTATCTGGGACAGATATGTATGCTAATGTAATCACAGCTGTGATCCCGTAGGGGGCGGCTGTGTGAAAGTATGCTAATGCGTGCAGCCGCCTGGAAATGCATTGAGACACCCGCAGGCGGCTTCGCAGATCCAAGCAAGTGCAAACAAACATGCAGCGGTGGTCGCAGGTCCTTCAATAATTGAACATCTATGTAAACATATGGTCACGTAGAATGGCCATAGGAACAGAGATTTTGGCGCCATATTTTCTGAGTACTGGATTACAGATGTAGCCATATGCTCTGAAACTGGTCATGTCACGCCCCCTTTTTTGCCACCACTCCCACAATATGGCCTCTGTCTGTCAATCACTTGCAAATAAATTCCATAGTCAAATTTGATAACATTTTAATGCTGAGCTTGTGCACTGCAACTAAGACGCATGGGCAGTCTGCCGATAATTGTCCAAAAGCAAAAATATTGACAATGCGTACACAGGGCCAGATTAAGGGGTCGAGGACAGGGGCAGTCATCCCGGGGCCCCCACGCAGGGTCGATGTGACCCTGCCGAGAAAAGATGTAACGGGTGGAGGCTCAGCAGCTGCTGCTGTTCTACCAAAAACAGCAGCAGTGTCAGTGCTACTGCATCTGCTTTCTTCTATGGAGGAGAGGGGCCGGCTCCACACTAACGGATGCATGGGGGGTTTCTGAGTAGAAACCACCCCTGACACACCAATTATCCCCTACAGTGACTGCCCGTATCAGGGGCGAAGCCAATACGGCAAGCCTGCCCCCATATCCCCACAAATCACGGCATTAAATCACAGGGGGTGGAGCCTACTGAATAGAGGTGCCCGGCATCTGTTGCAACCTATTCAGGTGACTGGTCCTGCAGCAGCTGCTGCATCAAGTGAAAGTATGTATGTGTACTGTTTTAGTGTGTGTGTATGTATGTGATTCTGTGTGTATATGTGTTAGTGTGTACACTGTGTATGTATGTGTTAATGTGTATATATGTGTATGTGTTAGTTTGCATGTATGTGTTAATTTGTATATATTTGTTAGTGTGTATGTTTTAATGTGTATATATGTGTTGGTGTGTGTAAACTGTTTATGTGCGAGTGTATGTTATATATATATATGGCTCAATGTAGGGCTTTCTGGGGGGATAAGCTCTGTGTGGCTTGGAGGGGGCCCCAAAAATTTAGTTCCCTTTGGGCCCCCACAAGTCTTGATCCAGCCCTATGCTTACATATCTGAATCAGGCCCACTATCTGCAGCTGCTCCTCCCCTCTCTTCTATGCTGCTGCCTCTGACTTACTACTTTGACACCACCTCTTCACCTGCTACTCATATGCAGCTGTAATCAAAGCCGATGGGGCCCGCTGAGAGAGGGTGGCCCAGGGCCAATGTCCCCTCCCCAAACCAACTTTGTCCTCTTTTTATACCTGACATTTGAGGCATCTATGAATACCTTAAGGATGATTTGAAAAGGGGATAATCCAGAAATCCAGTTTTCCTGATTTAGTTGGGCTTTTCTTTGTTGGGAGAAAAAGACTATTCTCTAACAATGTCTATCAACTACAGAGGATTAAACAAAAATATGTTGATAAACTAAAAGAGGTTTTTTTTAAAAAAGAGGATTAAACAAAACTGGCATAATAAACTGTACCCTATTCCTTTTGATCTCTGAATTCTTTGACTGCATTCATGAAGCCAATTTTTTTTTTCTAAACTTAAACTTCTTGGCACATATGCTCTGATTTGTGTAAAAGACTGATGAATGGAAAACTAAATTTTACATACAGTATTCGACGACCAATGTAATTATCTGTCGCCCCCAAGGAGGGGGGGGGGGGGAGGATTGGGCCATTGGACGCACAGGACAGTTCCCACTGGGTTGGCCACATGCTCCCGGCATGTATTTGAATGTGATCTGTATGACTGCAGCAGGAGGTCCCAGCGGTCGCCCATGCAGCAGGTCTCTGCGGCCAACTCAGCAGGGAGAACATTCGGGAGACCAGAAGGACACTTACACATGATACCCCGCAGTCACTGGCTGACAACCGACACTGACGGTCGCCCAGAGAGACGTCCTGCCCAATATCCAGGCTGTAGTGCTATTGCTGCTGCCCAGGATGACAGGAAGCCACAAGCAAGCCAATAGTAAGAAACCCTGTATAAGCCTGTGTGTGTTGGTGCAGTGTGGAGAGTGGGAGGGAAGGGGCGGTGAGATGGGGCTGACAGCCATCTGTGCTTGACCCGGCAGATGGTGGGTCCATAACTACTAGAATGTTTATTCATATAATTTTTTTTAAATTGCTTATTGCACCTCTGAATGTTTTTATGAGTGAGATCAGCAGATAGGAAAGTGACATTATATAAATATGTATGTCCCTTTTGTAGTTATGCGTATGCACAAATATGGCATAGTATACATATATATATTATAGGCCTGATTGTGAGTCAGACGCAGTAGCAATGTTGGAGTGATGTTTTTCATCTGCTTATGCATCTGAGTTGTACTGCGCATACATCCTGATGGTGTTCATACAGAGTAGCAGTACAGATTCAGACGTGCGACTGATGATGGTGGCGTCTAAAGATGCACAAAGCATGATTGCAGTGTCTGTAGATACTGACAGTGGGGGTCTCAGTCTTTGCACATTCGGACATACAGATGTACACCATGGAAGCAGGGCTGGATTAAGGTCTGTTTGGGCCCCTGGGCAACAAACGTGTGGGGGCCCCTATCAATAAAAGTTATATATATATATGTGTGTTCACTCTAGGTCCGGCGCCAGGCAGGGCGCTGGACCTAGAGAAAGGGCACATCTGTGCGTGCCCGAAAAGGGGCATGGCCAATGAAAAGCGGGCGTGTCTTTAAGACACATCCCCTTTTCGTCACTCTTGGGGGCGTGCTCGGCACTTACGGACATTCCGGGCTGCCCACAAGCGCTGTTGTCAGTGTGAATGGACAGTGTTGTAATACAGCAGCAATCCAGGCTGAAAAAAAGCCTCAGTGAAATACAGCCGTCAAGAAAGGGGAATGAATAGCATCGGATGCTATTGAGATGTAGGACAATCTAAAAAAGTTATTATTCTTTTTGTGTTTGTGTATTAATTTTTATCCAGATTTTGGAATGGATATCTTTTGTGGGTAAGTTATGGTGCCAGGGGGTGATAGTGAGTGAAGGGTATTTCAGTGGATGAGATATAGCGGTACATTTAGGAAGTGTCATCGCTTATTGGTGGTTTTGACATCAAAGTTTAAAGCTCCATTGATATAAAATGCAAAAACAGGCAGAGCAGGCAGCTTTATATTTTGAGATCAAACCTACAGTACCAAGAAGCAGTGGCTTACAAAAAGCGATGGCACTTTCTAAATGTTACATTACGGCAGTGGCGTAACTAGGTCCGTAGGGGCTCGTGCCCTGGGCGTAGTCGAAACGTTGGTGCGTGGGGGGTGTCTCGCTGAAGGCAGCGGTTCGTTTCAGTCAATGTACTGCAAACCACAGTGAGTGCGGTTCGCACTACACAGTAAAACTGCCGACACAGGGTAGTACACTCGTATTACCTGGCGGCGGCGTGTTTGTTTTAGCAGTCAATGAGAGTCTGACAGACTCTCATTGGCCACTGCACCCACGGCCAGAGCCGGGCTGGAGCTCACTCATGAGCTCCGCCTTCCAGCTCCCACAGTGGGTGAAGGGAGAGACGTCATGACGTCTCTCCCATAGTGTCGAGCAGGAGGACGGAGGAGCGGAGAGCGGCAGCCGCAGGAGCGGGGATTCAGGTAAGTATTGTGTTTTGTGTGTGTCTTTGTAATATATGTAAGAGGCACTACTAGGGGCACTGTATAAGGGGCACTGCATAGGTGGGGATCACTACTAGGGGCACTGCATAGGGGGACCACTACTGGGGGCACTGTATAAAGGTGACCTCTACTAGGGGCACTGTATAAGTGGCACTACTGTGGGCATTGTATAAGAGGCACTACTGGGGGCACTGTATAAGGGTTCACTACTGGGGGCACTGTATAAGGGTGCACTACTGGGGGCACTGTATAAGGGTTAGGGTGGTTAGGAAGCAACTGATGGGGTGACAGTAATAATGTCCTCCTTAATGGTAAATCCCAGGTGTTGGCTAGACCTAACCAGAGGCGCGGAGTCTAATCCACTTGGTGGTCTTTACCAGTGACCCCTCCTATTGGGATTTGGGTTTCGTCGCACCAATTGAGCAGGTTAGGTACCTGGCAAGGAGATGAGTACGCAGAATAGTAAATGCAAAGAATCCTGTGAGTACATGCACTGGTTTTGCACTGAAGGAACCTGGTAACACTAGGAGTCAGTACATGGATATCGTAGTGAGTACACACACTGGTGATCCAGACGCAGGATTGATACAGGAGAATGGCACTAGGAGTCAGTACACGGATACTGTCAGGGCCGGTGCTACCATTAGGCAGCTGCCTAAGGGCGCCTGTCACTGGAGGGCGCTGCTGAGTCCACAAAAAAAAATGAAGGATGTCTCTTTCAGTCCCGGACGGGACACAGGCTGACACAGGAACTCCCCTAGCCCCTGACACTGCACTCTCACTTGTTAGTGCAGCAGAGTCAGCAGAATTGGTGGTGGCCCCTTCCCTCTCCTCCAGTCATCTCCTTTCCATTGGGTGCCAGCCTGTCTCTCATGATGAGTGTGTGTGGGTTTCATGAGTGCTGGCAGGGTGAGAGTGTATGTGCGGGGAAAGATTAATCAGTGCAGGCAGCGTTTGTGTGGGGGGAGGTTGGTTTTATTAAGTACTGGCAGCGTGAGTGTGTGTGTGTATGGGTTCTAATGAGTGGTGGCAGGGTAAGTGTGGAGGGGAATGAGTGCTGACATGTGGGGCTGTATGCTGGCAGTATGTGTGTGGGTTAATAAGTTCTGGCATAGTGAGTGTGTTAATGAGTGCTGAGAAGGTTAGTGTGTGAGGGGGTTAATAAGTTCCAGCAGTGTGTGTGTGTGTGTGTGAGGGGGGCGGTTAATGAGTGCTGACATGTATTGGAGCACTGATGTATAGATATATATATATATATATATATATATATATATATATATTGGGAACACAACTGTAAGGCATACAAAGAATTTGGGACACGTGTGGCATATATATCGTGGGAATTGAGTGGCATAATTCATGGCTATGTGGCATACAATAAAATTGGTGCACAGCTGTGTGGCATATGTATTGTGGGCACAAATGTGGGGAATATGATGTATTGGGGCACAACTGTGTGGCATAATATGTATTATAGGCATTGATGTGTAGCATAATTATGAACTGAGGATACAGCTGTGTGGCATATAACAAATTTGTTGTACATGCATGTAGCATACCATGAATAGGGGGCCATGTTATGAGGCACAGTATGATTTTGGGGATCTGCTGTGCGGCATATTAATTGGGATATTTCTATATTGTAAAATATGAATATGGGACACTGCTGTGTATGCATATTATGAATTGGAGGGAGCAGGGATGGTGGGTGAAATGTTACCTAGGGTGCCCAGAAACCTTGCACTGGCCCTGGCTACTGTACTGAGTGAGTATGTGCACTGGTTTTGCACTTTAGGAACCCTGTAACATTAGGAGTTACTACACGTATAGCGTACTGAGGGCCTGATTCAGACCCGTTCGCAAGGCTGCATTCACACGCAGCTGTCAGCACCCAAAGTATGCAAATCCCGCGATCGCTAGCAAGACATTAGCACGTCCACTATGTTTTGCCGTGTGATCGCAGTATGTATTTAGATGCCCACCAGCCTGACACAAGATGCCCACTTTCCCTTAGTAACATACGTCATCTCCAGGAAGTTTATTAAAAATCGGTAACATCGGCTGATATCAGACCCATACGCAGTCTGACCGCACCCTACCGCAAGCACTGCGAGTGCTGCTGTGTTTAATTCAGCCATGTGAACGTCTATGCTGACGATGTGTCTTAATTATGCACACCCATGAAATGGCGTTCCAACGCACAGACACGCCTGCGTTCGCACCACCACACCGCCGTTACCATCGTCCACACTGTCACCACCCACAAATGACACATCCTGTCACTCATGTTTGCGGAGCGTCTGTGTATAGGGTGTGAACACTTCCCGATCGCATGGACTAGTTCGCACACTGTTTCTTGTACGCATGCGCAGATTGCAAACATTGGCAGGCTGCGTGTGAACGGGTCTGAATCAGGCCCTGAGTACACACGCTGGTGATCCAGATGCAGGATTGATACAGGAGAATGGCACTAGGAGTCAGTACACGGATGAGAATACACGGATGCTGTACTGAGTACACACGCTGGTGATCCAGACGCAGGATTCATACAGGAGAATGGCACTAGGCGTCAGTACACGGATGCTGTACTGAGTACACACACTGTTGATCCAGACACAGGATTGATACAGGAGAATGGCACTAGGAGTCAGTACACGGATGCTGTACTGAGTACACACACTGGTGATCCAGACACAGGATTGATACAGGAGAATGGCACTAGGAGTCAGTACACGGATGAGAATACACGGATGCTGTACTGAGTACACACGCTGGTGATCCAGACGCAGGATTGATACAGGAGAATGGCACTAGGAGTCAGTACACGGATGAGAATACACGGATGCTGTACTGAGTACATATGCTGGTGATCCAGATGCAGGATTGATACAGGAGAATGGCACTAGGAATCAGTACACGGATGCTGTACTGAGTACACACACTGGTGATCCAGACACAGGATTGATACAGGAGAATGGCACTAGGAGTCAGTACACGGATGCTGTACTGAGGGCCTGATTCAGACCCGCTTGCAAGCGGGTCAATTGTTAGGCAGTGCGTACGCACGGCGTGCACGAGCCCCAGAGCGAGCGAGAAATCACTCGCTCCGGCGCTCGCATCCAAAAGTACACGGATGAGAATACACGGATGCTGTACTGAGTACACACGCTGGTGATCCAGATGCAGGATTGATACAGGAGAATGGTACTAGGAGTCAGTACACGGATGAGAATACACGGATGCTGTACTGAGTACACACGCTGGTGATCCAGACACAGGATTCATACAGGAGAATGGCACTAGGCGTCAGTACACGGATGCTGTACTGAGTACACACACTGTTGATCCAGACACAGGATTGATACAGGAGAATGGCACTAGGTGTCAGTACACGGATGCTGTACTGAGTACACACACTGGTGATCCAGACACAGGATTGATACAAGAGAATGGCACTAGGAGTCAGTACACGGATGAGAATACACGGATGCTGTACTGAGTACACACGCTGGTGATCCAGACGCAGGATTGATACAGGAGAATGGCACTAGGAGTCAGTACACGGATGAGAATACACGGATGCTGTACTGAGTACATATGCTGGTGATCCAGATGCAGGATTGATACAGGAGAATGGCACTAGGAATCAGTACACGGATGCTGTACTGAGTACACACACTGGTGATCCAGACACAGGATTGATACAGGAGAATGGCACTAGGAGTCAGTACACGGATGCTGTACTGAGGGCCTGATTCAGACCCGCTTGCAAGCGGGTCAATTGTTAGGCAGTGCGTAAATCACTCGCTCCGGCGCTCGCATCCAAAAGGGGCGGCTGTCGATGTTGATCGACAGCTCGCCCCATTCGGTAGGCGGGTTGGGGGGTGGCTTGCCAAATGGAAGCATTCCCGAAGGAACGCCTGCCGTTTGGGGGTGGCCCCACTGACATCACGAGTGATGTCAGTGGTGAGCTTCTGGCTCTATTAGAGCCAGAAGCTCACTGGGGCTTTCGGGAAAGAGATCCTACCACAAGGGTCCTCGCGACCATCACCTGACTGCTCGCAAAAGCTGTGGGTGGTCACGCTTTTTGCGTGCAGCTCTGAATCAGGCCCTGAATATACACACTGGTAAATGGTACTGCAGTATAACATTGATGCTGATGAGGATATCAGCTGAGACTTATGAGAGCATACTGGTGAAATACAGCATAAGGTGCCCATACATCAGCGACTGTTTGTCGCGATCCGGCGATGCGATGGGAAATGCCAGCATTGCCGAGTGGAAACTCCGGCCTCCCACCATCAATGTTCTGCGATCTGTCGCCGGATCGCAGACATTTGTCATGTTAAATGTCAGCGATTTGACAATTGCAATAATTCTTTTATCACAATCATCAAATCGCCGAAATCCAACATGTTGGATTTCTGTGATCCTGCGATGCCGGGTTGCAGCATCGCGGGATTGCGGCAATCCATCGCTGATGTATGGGGCCCTTAAATCTAAAAAGAGTACTGGAGATAGGTACACAGAATAGCACACAGAGTACTGAAGTTACCCATGGAGTTCAGCATGCAGACAGTGCTAAAGTGATTACTGCAGACGTGGATAGAAGTCACTGAAAGTGAATAACAAGGTGGAGCCTGGAGTGATGTTACAGAATCTTAGTCACTGGAGAAGTGAAGTTGAACAGCAGCTTCCTGTTCCTGGAGTCAGACTACAGTAAATATCCTTAGGTCATTGGATCAGAAGATCAGCTGAGTGACCGCAGGACTACCATTGGGAGAGAATAGTCAGGTGATACAGATCAACATGGCTGCGCCCATGACCACCACCGCAGGAATCAGGATGCACGCATGGGAGCCATAGCAGACCCCGGGGAGAATACTCAGCCCACCACTCATCTCCAGCCCTGGCGACTGAACACCTGAGCTCAAGGACGTTGGCGCAGCGGTGAGTAGTGGCCGATCCCAGGCCACATCCTAACAGGGCACTACTGGGGGCACTGCATAGAGGGGACCACTTCTGGGGGCACTGCCTAGAGGGGCCCACTACTGGGGGTACTGTATAAGGGGCACTGCATAGGACGACCACTACTGGGGGCACTGTCTAAGGGTGCACTGTATAAGGGTGCACTACTTGGGGCACTGGATAAGGGGCACTGGATAAGGGGCACTGTATAAGAGGTACTACTGGGGCACTGCATAAGGGGCACACTACGGTGGGCATTGCAAGAGGGGCACTAAGATGCATATGGAATGGAAAGGAATGTTCCCAGAGTGATGAGAAACGATAGTGTGTCATGTTGACATGCCCCCTTTTCAGTGGCTACACCCCTTGTGGCATATGGCCACACCCATTTTTTTTATGCTCGCTCATTGGGGGGATCCTCCATTTTTCATCTTGCCCTGGGCTCCAAATACCCTGGTTACGCCAATGCATTAGGGGACATGTCAATTGCTCTGCCTGTTTACCGTGGAGGGTTTTATGAACATGCTTTTTATTTATTTCATACCCCACTTCCTATGTTTCATCTAGGGTAGAAGGAGGACTGATTGGGGCTGTTGTGATTAAGGATTTTTCAGTTTAATGTTGCATTAGATATGTAGAGTAAAAATAAGAGTTATGGTATAACATACCTTTGTTAACTCTTTTTCTTCGAGGTCCATGGGGTCCACAGTCATTATGTTGGGGTATGAATCCCAGTCACCAGTTAACACAAACGAGCTCTCTGCTCCCAGGATGCACCGGGGTTCCTCCTCATATACCCCACCCCCTGCCTCAGGTAGCCAGGCATCCTGAGAGGCAAAAATGTCAAAGGCATAACAATTGACAAAGGTGTGGACGGAAGACCATGTGGCTGCCCTGCAGAACTATTCAGCAGAGGCACCCCAGCAAGCCGCCCACGAAGGCCCCACTGACCGTGTGGATGTACCTTTACTGAGTCTGGCACCACCAGACTAGTCTGTGTGTATATGAGAAATCGTCATATAAATTCATCTGACAAGCGTCCGCTTATCGGCTGGCCAGCCTTATGACTGTCATACAGTACAAAAGGGAAACCTACTTCCTCATGCTGTTGGCGCGATCCACATAATTATGTAGCGCATGGCCAACATCCAAGGAAGCCTCACTTACCGAGAGGCATGTAGTCTGAAAGCTGGGACCACAATCTCTACATTCATATAGAACCAGAATACCACTCTTGGAAGGTATTCCGCCCTAATATGAAGTATCGCTCTCTCCCGATGACTTATTAAAACGGGGAAGCGGGAAGAAAGTGCTGCTAGATCAGAGATCCTCCAGTCTGACGAAAAGAACATACTCGAGAAAACCTAACCCCCTAGGGCCACATTTTCTCAGTTCATCCCGGAGAACATACAAAGTTTTTAATAACTGCAGCCAGAAGTAAGTTTCTTGTCCTCTGAACTACAGAACATCCTTTCACAAGGAGGAGGTCTTGAAGAACCATGCCGTCCAAGATGGACGAGTCAGGTCTAGATACAGGAAGGAATCCTGTATTAACAGTTCCGACCTTAGCAGAAGAGGCCACAGAGTGTCTATGGAGTGACTCTGCAGGTTGGCGAACCAGCAGCGCCTGGGTCAAGCAGGGGCCATCAGTATTACTGTTGCATGTTCCCATTAACCCTTAGAGGGGGGGGTGAAGCAAATACGCTAGTTTGAAGTTCTACTCTACTGCCAGAGCATCTACAAACACTGTGCCCCTACCTGGGGACCCTGTGCTTGTGACTCAAGGCCATGAGGTCTACTCTGTAAGACCCATCCATCCACAAGGCTCTGAAATAACTGTGGATGAAGAGCCCGCACTCTCTGGCGCGTATATCCTGCTGGCCTAGGAAGTCCACTTCCAAAATAAGGACTCCTGGTATGAGCACAACCGATCTCGCTGGAAAATGACATTCTGCCCCCGATAGATGAGGCAGTCTACTGCGGTGGTGTTGATAAATTGCACCTAGACCGGCCTGCCCCTTTAGTATTCCCTGAGCTTGAAAAGCGCTCCTGAATACTGCCCTTAGTTCCAGGACGTTTTACGGAGAGACTGCTTTCCGTTGTCCTCCATTTTCCTTGAAACGTGTGTCGACCTGTCACTGCTCCCCACCTGCGGAGGCTGGTATCATCCAGATCCAGAACAGGCAACCCTTGTTGCGACAAACATCTTTAACGGATAGTCGCTCTTCTGGCGAGAGACAGACAGTCTGTGCTTTTATTTGGAACCCCGGCCGTACCCTGGCCGTGCAAATAACAGCTCCTGACAGAGAAAGACTGCGCAGAAAACGGCTTCGAATCTCTTATCAGTGAAACATTTACAGGCGAATGCCAATGGTATTGGAAAGGGATATAAGGCCTCAACCTTTCTGGTAATATGGATTTTTCTGCCCGGAGAAACTCCATACTACGTTCCCTACCACTCCTGGAATCTCAGGTGGTCTCTCATCCCAGTACTAACTGGGCTCAATGCTGCCTAGCTATCAAGATCCAACTATCTTGGGCATGCCCAGTATGGTCTGGCTGTAGTCAGATTTGGGAGGCTTTCCCAACTTTCTGGCATTAGAACACTGGAGCCTCTCCTTATACCGGCTCCACAAGCATAGCTTTGACCCCGCTGATCAGGGAGGAGACGTACTGTTGGAAGACGGTCTTCCTCTCTCCAGAGTGACTCCTGGGAGGAGACCCGTGTGTCCCCCTAAACACCAGAAGATGTACCCGAATCTGAGGGCTGGACGGAGCGTGAGACCGACCGCCTTCTGATTCTTTTGGCTGTACTAGCCTAGCTGCTTGCCATAACTGCTGGAAAGCTGCTAAGGACGAAGTCACCTTTGACCCGAGTGAGCACACATGTCCCTCCAGGGCAGATGCCTAGGAAGCCCAAACATGGTAGGCTGCAGCTGCTGAAGATACCTTAATATCAGGGTTGGCGCAGGAGTCGCCAATCTATCCACAACCTGCGCTATGATCTGGTAGATTTGACTACTGTGGTGACTCTTTAGCACAGTGACCACCACAGCCCATTTATATTAAGTCCAGTGAGGTCACCCCCATCGCCCCTCTCTGTGGCCTGGCCCGCGTAAGGGGCCGACGCCATCTGGTCTTTGGCTGCAAAGACCTAGCAGCCTGTAGTAATTGTTGAACGGCTACTAAAGATGATGCCTGCCTCAACCACTGCCTACAGCACCTGGTATTCCCAGGTGGTCTCCCATCCAAGTACTAACCAGGACCAACACGGCATAGCTTCCAAAGTCAGATGAGATTGGGCATGTCCAGTGTGGTATGGCTGTAGGTGGCATAACCATAGGGGCTGCTGCTACAGGTCACACATGCCACCAACTCAGGGGCCCCAGCCATCTGTCTTACCTTTTCATTGGACATAAAAGGTTTATCCAATGTCTAGTATTAATGTGACCATCATTTTACATCCAATGTACCCACGTATCTTTGTAGCGGGTTACATGAGGAGAAAGCAGTGATAGACTTATGCTGACAAGGCAGCATAATACAGCAGATTCCATGTAGTGCACATGATACATAATTATATATAAATGTATATACATACATACATACACGCATATCCCCTGTTCATACACACTAAACTCTCTGGCCAACTACCAAACACCAGGTAGGACCTAGAGCTCTGTATGACCTGATCACCGCAGTGGAGGCATATATACATACATGCAACGAAAAAATTTTGGGTCTACTACAAACAGCCGACAAGGCTAAGTAGGACATCAAGCTCTGTATAAACTAGCCATCCACAGAGAGGCACCCAGGAAGATGAACCAAATCTCCTGAGAACATTTGCAAGTAACCCACAACAAGCGTCGGTTTACAGAAAACATACGTGTGAAGCACTCTCTAACCCCTAACTACAGTTTAGGGGTTTCAGGAAAGTTAAATTTTGAACAGTAGCACATTGATGCCTAACTGACCAGTTTTGCAAAATCTACCTGTAGATTTGCATCAATCGGTACTAAATCCAAGCAACAAAAGTTGGTAGGATTCCAATGTTATGCACTTTCCTGGGAACAAGGCATACTCAGGGATAGCCAACTTCCCTCCCCCCCCAATCAGTACTCAACTCAGCTGAGTCTTCCTAATTAGGAGAGGGGGGATGGGCAACCCAGCCCTACCAGTAGATGTGAATTACAATATAGCCCATATAGTCTACAGCTGGGGCCAATGTAATGTGTTCATCTTCACACATAGGGCCTCATTCAGACCCACTCGCAAACGGCTGTCCGCTCGCAAGTGGGTCGAAGGTGTGCACTGCGCATGCGCACGACGGAGGGAGCTCCGTCGTGCGCATGCGCCAGACGCGACGAGCGAAGGACTTTCTGATCAAAGGGGGCGTGCTGTCGATGTTGATTGACAGCACGCCCCCTTTGGTGGGCGTGCCGGGGGCATGCCTCCCAGACGGGGGCGTTCCCAAGGGAACGCCTACCGTCAGAAGCCGGCCCACTGACATCACTAGTGATGTCAGTGGGAGTGATTTTGGCTCTGATAGAGCCAAAATCACTCCGGGCCTTGCGGTTGAGAAACTCAACCGCAGGCTCCGGCTCGCGGTGGCGATGGTCACGATGGTCAAGACCATCGCGGCCATCAACCTGCACGCTCGTATAGGCTGTGGGTGGTGACCCACAGCTATACGAGCGTCCAGGAGGACGCTCCATAATTATGGAGGTGGGCCCTGATTCAGAGCGAGCGCTCTGGTCAGAGCGTCCGGCTCTGAATCAGGGCCATAGTCTTTTCAGAAACAAAGACAGCATAACTCAGCAAAACTTAACGCATTTAAGCAGTATGTTTGCCATAGGCTCTTAATCAAAAAAGCACAGTAGCTTAGTAGGATATAACAAGGTACTTTGGTCCATAATCTGGGAAAAATAAACCCAAGGGAGTTCCTATCCAAATGCTGTGAGGTTTGTCTACTTAACACAGTAATCACATAATACAGATTGTATGAGATCCTGTGGGGAAAACCCCCCCAGCACAGGGACCTTAGCCGCCTGTCCTTCAGACTCTGACATAATAATGACAAGTTCTGAGTACACACGTGATTTTGTTTCACCCTAACTACCCACACACCCGTAGGAAAGGGTTAAGGGGAAAGACAGTGATAATTTACAGGAGTCACAGTTCTTTTTACATAAGAAACAGTATCGATAAAACAACAATCACATGTCATGCATAAACACTCTGGAAATACAGTGACAGTATATAGGAATTACAGTTCTTTTACAGAAGAAACAGTATACATAAACAACAATCACATGTCATGTATAAATACTCTGCGAGCCATATGCATATAAGCTCTCACTACCACAATCAGCCCAAGCTTAGGTAGGATAGAGCCCTGTAAAAACCTAGACCAGCAGTAGGCAAGGTATACAGGGAGACTGCCCAACATCCTCTCTTGTAGGAGCAGCGTTCAGAGAGCAACTGACATACACTCTGGCTGCCCTATTTGGAGGCTGGGAGGAGCAATCCACAATCACTGCGCAAGAGGACTGAACTAGCGTGTGGATTTGGGGAGGGGCCGCACAGGGAAGCGTACCTCCCCTATGCTGCTTGGACCTGCCCGGTAACGTGACCTGGCCGCCGCCACAAGCCCCGGGCTGGTCAGGAACATCAAATCCCGGTGGTCTAGGCTAGGAGAACAAGCCGTATGCCTCCTGACTGCAGCGCGCCACTGGCCAGTCTCACCGCCAGAGGCAGGACCGCCACGTGGTCCCGGCGTCAGCGGCCACCGCGACCACCTGCTTACCTGCCATCCCCTTGATCCAGTTGCGGTCCAGGGCCAGAAAGCCCCTGCCGAATCCCCTGCCAAGGACCTGCCGAGGCTAGCGGTGCGGCGCCGGAGGAGGTAGTTGCAGCGCGTGGCCGGTGTGCCTCCAATCAGGCGCGAGGCTGCTTCCAGGACAGCTCAGACCACCCGCTGAGATAGAGAGTAAAACTTTCTTTTTTTTTTGCTACTCATCTGCAGGACTGCTCCAGCAGTCCCACTGTCTATGTGGTGAACACACCAAACAGGAAGAACTGGCTACCTGAGGCAGGGGGTGGGGTATATGAGGTGGAACCCCGGTGCATCCTTTGTCAAAACTGGATTATTGGCTGAGACAAGATCAGTTTAAAATTGAAGCGTGCGCGACGCCATCTTGCAAATGGCAGCTAGACTCCATTTTAGAAACAAGAATTGCAAGACGCCATTTTGTGACCAGCGTCACTTTAAGTTACGACTCAGGAGCTAAGTAGAAAAGGCCACGTTTTTGTTAATCTACCAAGGGCAACTGGAAGAACAAGCTTCCTGAGTAAAAGTAAATAGAATAGACAATGGGTATTTTTACATACATATTGGGAATCCCTGGATGCAGACAAAGTATAGTTGTGGCAATTGTAATATAATCCAGGCATTGATCTACACAATTGGATTTGTCTGAATCCTAAACAGGTCTTAGCCCCACACACAGACAGGATGGCCCCAACTTCACAGCTTGAGATGATAACACAGTCGCATTCACACAAGAGTCTGGGAGAACAAAAGAGCTTTTTCCCTTTGAACACAGGAAAGGTGGGGGCCTGCTGACAGAGGGCATGTGGAACTACCATGCTCAGCAATCCACACTGCTAGATGTTCACTTCATGTATGAGAAATGATGCACTTAAATCTCACTCATTAATAACTAGCGTCCTTATATCAACCCCGAATACTCACACATTACATATTCACACATAAGGTTTAATAAGCTTTAAAGTATATGATTTAAGTTGGTTCAGTTAGTTTAAATGCTGTGAAATAAAGATATTTGATAACTAAGGTTCTATACATGTTAAGACAGCAGTGTTTGGGTTCGTACTGATGCATACTCTTTCAACAGAATTCCGGTACTATCAGTGTGGAGATCGCATCATGCATTCGCAACTTATGGACCGCAGAGGCTACAAGCAACAAAATGTATATTTTAGGAACAACTGTTAGGATGCAGCATGGGGAGGCAGAAGGGAAAAGACCCTCAGTTGTTAGAGGCTGGGCGAGTCTATTTGAACCAGCCTGTTAAATGCACTGTAACATATGCTTCTCCCCTGGGAACCAATGGCATAAGCAAGAAACTTCTCTATTGTCCTGTCTATTCTGGGGGGGGTATAAACATGTGTGCTCAAACACTGGGTCTTTAGTCTTCTTGCTGAATGACAATGGGGTCTCTTGCTGATGCCTATCACCGGGTCCGGAAGCGTGGCGTATGTATACTGTACTTGGGGGTCTGTATAATTCCTTTGCGTCTAATTGTGTCTAGATCAATAGCATGTAACTGACTGTACTTTTTTACTTGAATAATACTTTGTGCTTTAGAACCACATGTTCTAAGTCTGGAGTCTCTATTTACTGTATGACTGCGTACGCAAATTAGGCGTCATCCTTAGAGGTTCATAGGTAGGATTTTAGAAGGTACAGGCAGGGGTATATAGAGGTTCATTTTAATATCAACACCTAGGAGCAGAGAGCTCGTTTGTGTTAACTGTTTGGTGACCGGGATTCATACCCCAACGTAAAGGCTGTGGACCCCATGGACCCCGAAGAAGAAAAAGACGTTTATGTAGCACATTTTGAGCAAAAAAGACACCAAGAGCTGTTATTTGGTACAACTTGAGCCAAAGTGTGCAGATTCTGATTGGTTGTTATAAGCAATGACTCCACTTTTTCCTTAAAGGGGCTGATTCAATTAGCGGCTTGATTTACAGTGGGGCTGCAGCTCCTGGTTTAACAAACGGAGCTATTCAGTTAATGGCCAATTTCCTAGTGCGTAAATCCGCAGCTAACGCGCATTAACCTATAACTCCCAGATTAAGTGTCTGAACCTATGGAGTTACTCAGCACGGTAAGCCGCAGTAGGTGCACTTAACGCGGACTTTTCCTTGCAGGTCCTGAGGCTGCAAGAAAAGTGTGTTTTAAGTGCACCCTCTAGGGCTTGCCGCGGTGGGAAGCAGCGGTAATAGAACAGCTCCAGCACAAGCCGGGGCTAATGGAAGCTTTAATAAATCTGCCCCAAAGTATCAAAATAAATATATGCAATGCTTTTATCTCAAATTGTTAATAGCATGGACAGCTGAAAGCAATGGTACTTATATCACTGGAGCTCTTAGCCTGTAAGGTATCTGGACCTAGCAGTGAATGACATGAAGGCCTTGTGTGCACCACCGGAGCCATGTCATATCACCAACAGCAGCTACAATTGTTTCCCACGCTACCTTTTAAACCAAGCGTATCCCACGCACTCTTAGACTGTAAGCTTATTTGGGGAGGTAAACCATTACCTCTTATTTTGGGTCATAGTATGTCATTTGTTTGTAATATGATCCCCTATTTAGCATGTTTGAGCTTTATAAATAAAATGTTAGAATGTAACTTAAAAGTTTCCAGTCATTAGTATGTAATAGCGCTCTACACGTTAACAGTTTTAAACTTCCTTTAATCCACTCTTTAAAATAGCTGTACTTGTTGGAGGCCCCTCCAATTAGACCACCGTAGTACAGAACAAAGGCCTCTCCTGTGCTGGTCTGACACATGTGCAGAAGAGACCCCACCTTCCCTCCTCTTATTGAGAGCATAGCAGGGGACATGAGATGCGAGAATGGTATTGCATGTCCTATACCCAGCTTTTACTATGGGCCCTGCTGATGCACTGTTCCGCCTGTAAAGTTTTTCAATGTAAAGTTCATAAACCCTGTGTGCAAAAGGATAATATCATACAAGCATGGTAATCATCTGTGTGGCATTACCCTCAGGGCAAAAGGCATAGTGAATATAAATAGAACAATAAAATAAAAAAATAAAAAGATACAGGATAGTGCCAGAAAACTGATCTTTCACCTAGCAAACTTATTTATTGCATAAACTTTAAGCTAGCCACCCATGCTGATCATCCAGATGTTTGATATTTAATTTCCTGCATGCCAATTAATGTGTGGGCAACAAAAGACAAATCATGATCTAATTTATTACTAAAATCATTTATGAGTTTGTTCGAACAGCCTTCCAAATTTCTGTCAGCCATGTTCTCTGAAAAGGTCAAATTGATTTATTTAGTTTAAAATTGGTAATTTTAGAAAGAATTGTTACTACTGCACATGCTTAGAATCCTAATAGATACGAACTCTTGTTACAGTGTATCCTGCCAGATTTACACTGCACTGTGTGTAGGGATAATCACTTGAACCTAATTTGCTCTGAATTCAGCTTGCTTTGTTGACTGATATGGAAAATGTTGCCATTTGCACAGGAAAATGATGTGTACATGTGTAAATAGCGTAAGTCACATGAGGAAAGGGAAAGCAACAAGGATGTCTGTAACTTGGCATTTGGTACTTTTTGTTAACATGCCTAATGTGTTTTTTTTTTTTGGTTATCATCTGAGAGCATCAAAGAAGATAGATTGTTATAACATCTCACACAAATGAATGATTCTAAAGTACCAAGAGCCTATTCAGCTGTATCATCTGTTTAGAACGCACCTGCATGGCTTTATTCTAGGAGAGCCCCTATAATCTTCTACTTGAATAAATGTTGATTAAGCATCTTCCAGAAATGTGTGAAGTGCTAGTTTACAAATGAGTAAAAGTATTTCAAAGAACTCATTCAAAGCCTTAAATAAAAACATCCATCACATTCAGTGTGATTTCTTCTTACAAACATGCAGTAGCGCTAGCGCATACAATATAAATGCCTCTAATGGACTTGCAGGTGTGATGCTCCTAGAACATTGTATTCAAGAAAATAGAAACTGGCTGCATAGAATGTGTGCATGCTTCACACAGCAACATGTCTATTCCCGGGGAACAGGATAAAAGCCTGTAAAGCTTTCTGTGAGTCAACAGCCAATTAAAAGAAATTGCATTTGTAGAAATACATTTCTAGATACATAAAGCATATTCTGTGATTGACTTGCAATTTAAATGTGAAAATTTTAACTATATAAGTATTCAGAAATAGTCAAATGATTAACCCAAGCTCTGTACAGTTACACAATTAAGAATATCAATTTCTGTGTATGTATGACAATATCACATTACTGCTATTCCTTAACACAAGAGGTGGTGTCTAATGTATCTCTGCACTTTAGCTTATTTTTCTCAGGTACACAGAATATCAGTGAAACAGACACAGGTCAAAGGGATGGCTGAAACTGTCACTAGTTTTCAGGTTCATTTGTACACCTCTGGCAATTCTTAATAGGATATGAATCAACAGTGCCATCTACAGGATTTCTTTTAAATTGCATACATCATTTTTGTCAAAGGTTACATTTTTCCATATGAAGAAAAAGAAGGCAAATTAGCTGGACTATTATTATTATTATTATTATTATTATTATTATCAGTTATTTATAAAGCGCACACATATTCCGCAGCGCTTTACAGAGAATAGAATAAAAACACAATCTTTCAGTTGCCACTATAGCCTTAAGCTGGCCACACACTAGACCAACTTACATCCAACCAGCCAACTTGTTGATTGGTTGGAATGAAAATCTGGTAAGGAATGAAAGCAAATGACAATCAGCAATTTGCTCCCAAACGCCTGAAAATGGACACAAAATGATGTTTGAACAAATTGTTTAGATCACAGGTTCTCAAACTAGGTCCTTAGGACTCCAAACGGTGCATGTTTTCCATGTCTCCACACTGAATCAAGTGAAATAATTAGCTCCATCTGTGGACCTTTTAAAATGTGTCAATGAGTAATGATTACACCTGTGCACCTGCTGGGTGACCTGCAAACCATGACCTGTGTGGGGTCCTGAGGACTGAGTTTGAGAACCACTGGTTTAGATCAAACATTTAACAAACTTGTCTGATGAACATTTTCATCTGTTTTCTGGCATTTAGGAGCAAATTGCTGATCATCATTTACTCCCATATGTTACCAGATTTTTATTCCAACCAATCAACAAGTTGGCTGGTTGGATGTAAGTTGGTCTAGTGTGTGGCCAGCTTTACCATAGGGATCTGTCCTAGCTTCGGTTCTGTAAAACGAGTGGATAAAATAATAACCTTGCTATTTATTTGTGCACTGCTAATTATTATGCTATTTTAAAGGTTTTCTTGATAAATTATTTTAAAGATACCATGGAAATATGCATTTTTATACTTTAATGAAACATAGCAACACCTTAACTTAACTAATTTCAAGCAGCTCCCATACATAAATATGCATAGCATATGTCCCTAATGCATTAATCTATTGGTCTAGCATTAGAATAACTGCCATATTTCCTTTGTATTGCATCTAGTAATATATCAAATGAAATGTTGCCATAGGTAGAAAAACAAAAGATTTAGGAAATGGGCTTACTATCTGAATAGGACACCAAGAACTGTAAAGATAACATTGCTAATGCTGAGTAAAATATTGCTTAGTTGCATATGGTAGCATACTTCATGGCATTTTAATTGCAAATCATAGGAACTGTGCCTTTGACAACATTCCTGCTTATATTCAGCAGCGAACCTGTAAGATGTTTGATATATATGCAATGGAACTGCTCATTAAAACAAAGATTAGACACATGTACATGTTGAAAACAAAACAAACACTTACTGACATCGCTGGAAAAAGTCCACCGTTTCAGGATGGAAGGCATTTGGGGAAAATAATTGAGTTTTACATTCAGAAACAAAATACATAAACATAACAGTACACATAAAAATGAAAACTGACTAATATTACTTGGTAAAAGGTTTCTCTAAATTTAGATAAGTTTAATTGAAAGGTTTATATGAAACCCAGACCACGTTTACTAAATGTAGTCATTTTAACCTTCCTTCTGTGTATTTCATCAAAACTTTTAGTGTTTATCTTTAAGAAAGAGAATATTTAAATTGCCCAGGGATACAACAAATTGTTCTTGTAGATGGAACTGCATCCTGTGCACAGCCAAATAGTGCCGTAATAGACAGGCAAAATTGCTGTGAAAATGTCATGCAATGCAAGTGTGTACATTTCATAGAGGTTTAGTTCTGGCAAAACAATCCACTTCCACTTTTACTTTGCCAACTAGTATCTATGTGAAGAAATACAATTCCAGATGTTGACCGTAAAGTGTAATTGAAACCCGAGACCTAGGACATCTTGGCCACCAACATCACCAGTTTTCACTCGCACTCCACAGAAGTGCCTATACAACCTAGGGACGTGCGTAGCTGGACATTATGGCAGTACATCGTCAAGAATTTAATTTTCCCTATTAGTAGAGCTTTACTGATGACAGTCAATGTATTGTGCTGTGAAGTGTGATGTGGCTAGGATAGGTCTGGGAATAAATTGCCAAATTCTGCCTGCAAAACCTGCACGACTGAGCAGTTAGAGAGGAATATTCTGTAGAACAGCTTTAAAAATGTCACTTTAATTTTTTAGGTGAAAATTACAAACAGAACGTAAAAAGATAAAATAATACAATTACATAATAATAAAAAATGCTGCAACTAGCCTATGAGCACTTGTGCTTGGATCACTTTTTGTCTGGGAGTAGTGGCATGCCTTTTTTAATTAAACAATCTTTTTATATACACAACAAATGACCATGCTCATGGTGATGAGGATCTTCCAGGGGTAGCGCACCCATAATGGATACCATTACCTACAGCCACATTCACTGCTCTGTCCACCTCTATGTAGAGAACGATTATGGGAATACGTCTCCTCTGTATTCAATCAATGCATTGAAGCCGCTACTCCTCCCCCTGTTCCGTGCAAGTCAGTGATGAGTATAATATTAACACACCGATGTGCATCACGCACATGAGCAGTACGAAAAACATTCTACACTTAAAACAGGCTTTGTGTCCAACTCTACATAAAGCCCAGGGTGGCAGATTCTGACATTTAGACAATCCCCAAGAGGCCAGTGCTATATCCAATTTAGCCCTACATGTGTGACCAAATCAAAAAGGTCTGGCCCCAGCATCCAAAAGGCACAGATGATGACTGCATACATGGTCATTGGTGGTCATTGAAAGCGCTCTCTCTGCTAATTGTAGTCCAAGCTGGCAGTCCCTGGGGGAGAAAGCACCTCATCCTGGTACTGACTGTCCAGCTGTAACTATCAGGGAGGGAAGCCACTGCCAGGCTGTCACTGTGGTGGCAGATTTCACTGGGGGGATCTGCAATCTTAATTCTATACCAGAAATACTAAGGAATACTGTAATTCTGCAACACGTGACATATACATATTTAATTGTGCAAATAATACATCAGTCACAGGGCCTGATTCAGATATGTACATAAACACGAAGGTTTACATACATATCCGATGGTAGTACATCTGCACGTGTGCAGGACCCGTTCTGGGCATGTGCAGAATGGGACCTGTGATCACAGATGGTGATCCGGGGCAGCATCTATGGACGATGCACTGGATTGTAGATGTATGCTGAAGGTGTCCATTTCCCACATCCTGTGCATTAGCATATTAGTAGGACGGTATTGCACAGCCGCTTCCTCCTTCCTGAATCAGGCCCATAGTTTTTAATGGAACCTACACACACACACACACATGTATACTTCTGTATGTACATATATATATATATATATATATATATATATATATACGCACACACATATATCTGTATGTGTGTGTTCCATTAAAAACGGTGACTGATATATTACATTGTTTAAATGACATGTATCATCATTAATTATTTTTTATAGGAAACATTCAAAGAACAATGGATCTGATTGAGAGGTGGACGCAAATGGCTTCTTAGCTGCGATCCAGTACTAAGTGTGCTTGAAAAACATGCAAATGTTGCAGCCACATAGCTTTGTATTGAATCGCCCATTGACTGCTCCTCATGTCTGTTGCTTGGAGAAGGGATGCAACCATCAGACTCACATCAGTTGATAGTCAACCATAGGAGCAGCCCTATGGTCATGCAGAATGGTTGTGGGAACAGAGACACCGGAGCCATTTTTACTACATACAAGATCACAATCACAGTTTGTGACCCTGAAACGGTGGTGACAAGCCTGCATTTCAGCTGCCACTCCCTCGTCACCTCCCGCAAGCATTCTCTGACTGTCAATCACACTCACTGCGACCACTGACGGTAATGAAACTTGACGCATGCGCAGTGCGACTCATACTCATGTGCAGACAACCAATAATCACTGAACTGTGAAAACATCTGCATTGTGTCCAATTACAATCCTCAATTTGGGCAAATCTACCATTTGAGTACCATCCCAAAGCAGGAATAAGAATGAGATAATTTTTTTAAATTTCTATCCTTAATAACAAACAATAATACACTATAACTGTGGAAGTACCTGTCTGTAACTTGAAGTGAATGCTCCTTGATAAGCTACAATTCCTGATGAAATTAGGATATCTCCAGTCAGGTTAATATAAAGTTTTCCAAGCTGTACTGCAGTTTGACTCCATCTTGTTTTCTCCCCACCTAGTCCTCCAATCAACTGTTCTGCACGATCAAGTTTTTTGCTGCACAAATCAACCTGAAAATAATATTTTCTTATTAATTTAAAAAGCAACAGAAAAATCACATTGGAGCTTTTCTGTACTAAATCTCACATAGAAAGCATTCATTTACCATCCATATATCTTCCTATGTACAGTAAAATGTACTGAAAAACAAGTTGGTGGTTAATACTATGACTAACTCTCTTAATATTGTCCTCCCTGAGTTGAAACAGTACATTCATTCAAGTTTGGTTCAGGGTAACAGGCTAAATATAACCCAGGAACAATAGTAGATTTGAAACAGATTATAAATGAATAGAAATCTCCAGTGACAATTCCCTCTTTAGATGCTGAGAAAGAATTTTAAAAAAGCTGGATGTTTATGTTCCAAACCCTAAAATCCTTTTATATACACAGGAGATTTATTCATGGGCATTAAAGCTTTGTATTTTAATCCTACCACTAAAATCATGAATAACAACACTCAATCCAAAACCGTTCCAATAAGTAATGGACATGCCCTCTATCTCCCCTGATTTTTGCCTTGGTCATACTGTAAGTCTCACAGTTCCCACTTCTTCAGATAACATACTCTTATCTCATGCACCCTCAGGTGTCGCTTGCAAACTTCCATAGATTGACCTCTAACTTTGGCACAGTTTCCTGATGCAAAATTATATTTCCAAAATGTAAAGCCATGCTCCTTCACAAATCAGGGATAGTCATCAAGTCAGTCAGTTTTACTGTACATTTAAGTGGGAAAAACAGGATAAAATATTTAGGCGTGTCCATTACATCCTCATACTACTAGTCCCACCAGGAGATCCTTCTAAACTAATCTCTAGACCAAAAAAACACATTTCTACTTGCTATATATGGTTTACATGGAGATGTTTTATAAAATCGTGACTGGATAAGATCAAAGCAATTAAAATGATTATTATGCTAAATCTTTTATATTTATTTCACACCCTTTCTGTTAAAGTCCCATATATAGTATTTAAGATCCATGGGTTATATTCTTCTATCTTGTCCTCCAAAATTATTAGCAACCTCCCATTTATTAGCAGCAGTAAAATCTCCAATACCTAAAAACTGGAAGCAATGTGATCCTCAATATGATTCTCCTTCTAAGTCAGCTCTTAAAAGCTGTATGGAGAACATAGTGCATTATCTGCAAGCTAAACAATCAAAGTATGATGGACAGAGAAATGCGTTAGCAGGACCACCCACATCCCAGACAATTCTAATTGCAACCTGGTTCATTGCACTACCAACAAAGAAATGCACTCCGGTCCTACTGAGCCACACCTACCCAAAATTCCTCCAGGAGTACAGACATACCCCAAACGGGGCGGCACAAAGCTGCAGGAAGCGCTAGTTCTCCGGCTGAAACACCACCACTCTCCCTTCACAGGACTGCACAGAGCTGCAGGAATTATTTCCCTCTCAAGTACATCTTTACTGGGAGATATGGACATATACCTTAGGATACGGTACTTAGGATACGGTAATCCATCTATGTTACCTACATGCAGGTTAGTTGGACTGTTTTTGAACCAGCGGTTCTCCTTTCATTGTTGGGACATTTTATGCAGATTTTAAGCAGATTTGTAGTCATTTAACAGTATATATTTTCCTGTATATATGAGTATATGCAAGATACATTTATTAACCAATAAATTCTGATTTATTCCTTTGATCCATTGAGTGCAGTGGCTTTGCCTACCTACAGTAGCTTTGTGCAGTTTCTATTTTTTATATGTAGATACAATCAAAGTATGATGCCATATGCACCATGTGTTTTTTATAGACCAGCGAAATGTGCACAATCTCTAAATAAACTATCTCTGCCCTAAAACTATAACAGTAGCTACTGTCCTTTCATAGTCAGCAAATTTCCTGCCAAGGGCATTATATTAGAAGTTGGGGGCTGTCTACAATTTACTGTCTGTGAAGCAGGAAACAGTGGCATGCACAATGCACCTGGAAAATTCAACACTGTGCCCGTGCACACACACACCTATTGCTAGAGGCGCCAACTTTCTGGAGATTTCCTCGGAAAGATGAAGCATGCACAGAGGATATTAAAAACACTGGCAATATGCCAGAGTCTGTGCCGTTTCCTGTGCCATTGCCATCTCTCCAAAAACATCACCAGAAAGCTGGTGCTGCCGGTAGCAAATGAGGGCGACCATTGGTGTATCTAATAATGGGTGCAGGTCACACTTTTCCTGGTGATTTGCGCATGTGCAGCAGAGATGTCTACAGGAACATAGTGCAGGCGACATGTTCCCGGAGACCTGCGCATGTGCAGAAGACGCTGGCACAAAGCCAGGGTTTACCGCGCTGCTGGAGACGAGGGGGCCCAAACGGAGGCTGCACCCGGGCCCCCTCCTCTCTTGCACAATGGTATATCTGTTGGGTGCATGGTGCACCTACGATAGATTCGCTAATGATTCCTGCTTTGAAGACAGTAAATTAGATTCTCATTTATGTACTGTGGGCCTGATTCAGAGTTGTACAATATGCAGATGTTTTCGCAGTTGAGTGATTATCGGGAAACTGCACAGTGCGCATGTGTCAAAATACTTTACTATAGTCGCTTGCTACGGACCGCGTCTGGGGGACGTAACGGTAAGTGGAGGTAAAAACACAGGCATGTCGTTGCATGCGTCTGCGATCCCGTATGCAGGAAACATGGCTTCGGCATCTGACTTTCCCATGGCCAGCCTGCAGGACCGTAGATTTACTCTTTACTGCTACAACGGAATGACTTCTGATGGGTGCTGAAATTTATTACGCAGATGCTTGGATTTGCAAACCTGCTGGTGGGCATATAAATACCTCTCCCGGCAGCTGCAACATTTTTGAAGAGCAGCTGCTTACACTTACGCAGCTGCAATGCCAATAGTGTACTTCCCTGAATCAGGCCCTATGTCTGTTACAAAAATATAATACCTTTGTACATATATAGGTAAACAACTACATTTAATATTTAAAAACTCTGTGCTCTTATTTTTTGTACATGTAACTCTTCCTCCCAACCATTAATCCCCAACCTGCAGTTCCCCTCCCTAATCTTATCTCCCCCCTGGCCCCTACACTAAACTGGATATTGTTAAAATATGCAACAAAAAGATTTTAATGATACAAATGCAATTTTATTTAATCAATAAGTAAAAACCTATCTAAAGAAAGGGTTGGTGGCTTTGTGTGGACTGGATTAACACTGAATGTAAGAAAATAAATTAAATATTTCAATAAAATATTGGGAACACTAAGGGCTGGATTCAATTAGCAGCGAAAATTCGCGGTTTGCCGAAAAATTTTCACAGGTGTGAACCTTTCACACAAAAATGCACACTTTTTTATCATATTTCCACACTTATGCAAATATGCATGAAACAACCATCTGACATAATTTAAGAACCCCAAATACTTTTATTAGGGCCACTAATACACTTCTACAATGATTACTTATGTCAGTTACCTATTTTAAGGGCTACAGACACATTTCCTCAAATTCACCTGTACTTTTCACTAGTCACTCCATGAACAGTTTTCGTGCAAATGTGTTTTCGCGTCTTTTGTAATTGGATAGTGTGAAAAATAGGAGCGTGCATAGACAAAAGACACAAAAATATCTCACCAAAACACGCAAATAGTGCAAAAATTTCTCAGACGTTAAGTTTTCGCGTCTAATTGAATTCTCCCCTAAATCTGATCACTATCTTAGCATCAGCGTAAGTTATCTCCAGAACTATACTATGCAAAACCAAGTCTAGGCTCTACAACCTCTCATTTACCTAAGGTAAAGAACAACAGCTCTGTATTGGGAACTACTGTGCAATGGATCTGAAGGTTCTGAGTGAGACCAGTTAGGTACAAAAAGGAACAATGTAATTATGCATAGCTGCATTCATTCTTCTTACTTGTTTTTTGTTTTTTTCATTAAACGTGATCCATTGTAAGGAGGAGGTAGATAAACTATGTTAAACTTTTATCTACAGATGGGTCCACATATATCTAGCCTCCTGGCGTGTTAAACAGCCCTTCTAATTGCACCATGCCGTGGTGTGACTCAGTAGTGCCAAGCATATTTTCGTGCTTCGTTATGCCTTCAAATGTGTCTTATTCGCACAACGATGAATAGATAGCACAAGCAGCTGCCGATTATTAAAATAATATGCAGCATGCCTATGTTCTCTGTGTATCTGTGGGTGTATCTGCATGTTAAACACTACGTTACAGTGTTTCAGCCACTGACACTGTAACGTAGCATTTCACATTCAGATACACCCGTGCTCACTCAGAGAAAATAGGCATGATGCATATCATTTTAATCAGCAGAAGCTGATTGTGCTATATAGTTGCATCGTCGTGCAAATAAGACGTAAACAGGCATACAAAAAGACACTCTGCGCTACCGAGTCACACTGAGCTCCTGCATTGTGTGGCGTGACTTGTGGCGCACGGAAAGTAGATGTATGTGGGCACATCTGTAAGTACAGTATTATAAAAATAGATATCTAAATAATACATCTTCCACTCAGAACTGTATGAATACTAACAGTATTGTGAAATCCAGCTAAGAAAGTAGATGAATTCTATATTCATTGGAAATGTATGTATGTGTTTACAGTGTTCACATTATACTGCAATTGATTACAAGGAGAGATTACTGAGAGAGAGGGAAAACATCATCAATATAAACAGTACCCAAACTAGCTGTTAGGTAAACGGAACACAAACCCTTGGTGCCAATAAGTATTAACTTTTATTGGAGCTCATCAATCCTTCTGTGCAGAGGCACATATTTAATGGCAGCTAATTTGTGAGTTGAAGCCCCAAGAAAATAATTTATATGACGTGTCTACACATTACACTCTGTTAAGTATGTCAGTTAAGATTCTTATCACATTATACTAGAATGACAAAAAATATTACTCAGAATAGACAGTTATTATATCACCAGCCTACAATAGCTAATATCTAAAAGCTTAACCTCATTAGAATGAATGCAGTCACCTGATATTAATCCACTACAGCCAAATATCTTTCTCTATTTCTGAGAATTAAAACATGACTATTACATTAATAACCTACAGATCTCATTACAATGTAGGTTTTTCTAAGCAAATAAGCGGTGTCAGTTCTGATGTGTTAATGTTATTGTATGTGTAATTTGAGCAAAACAAAACTTCAATTCTAAGCAAAACACTAAGGGAATAATTGATACCTCTTTCACACTGCCAACCCGGGTCGCACCCGGGATTTTGTACACGGATCTATCCAGGTGAGACCCCTTTCAGACTGGCGGCCCGACCCGGCTTATTGCCGGATCGATGACGTCACCACCATCACGTGCTGCTCTACACTACAGGTCCAAGATGTTCCAGATACACTACACTACATGTCTAAGGTGTTCCAGACAGGGCCATTGAGAAAGCCTTGATGCTTTCAGTTTGTGTACTAATCTGGACAATTGGACTTGCATTCAACTCTCCATAAGCCCCTACAGGTTCAAAGTATGAACATACAATACACTACATGTACACTTGAAATGAAGATAGACTACATGTCCAAGGTGTACCAGATAAACTACACTACATGTCCAAGGTGTACCAGATAAACTACACTACATGTCCAAGGTGTACCAGGTACACTAGTTTAAGATACATTACAGTACATGTCCAAGGTGTACCAGGTACACTAGTTTAAGATACATTACAGTACATGTCCAAGGTGTTTCAGATATATTACAGTACATGTCCAAGAAGTTCCAGATGCTCTAAACTACAGGTCCAAGATGTTTCAGATACACTACAATACAATACATGTCTAAGGTGTTCCAGACAGGGCCATTGAGAAAGCCTTGGGGCCCGGGTACTGAAGGGGGCATGGTACACATTGGATACATCACAGTAAATCATGCTTGCCTACTTTTGAAAATGCATTTCATGGATATTGTGAAAGCATCACCTATGAGCACAGCAGTAAAGTGGGCGTGTCTGCTGCATCTGAGAGGCGTGTCTCCCATATCCACTAATATCCACTATCCACTATGCGCCTGATTCAGAGCCGCTCGTAAGCGGCCGCTCGTTCGCTCCGAGCGATGTTTGCCCAACTGCGCATGCGTACGGATAGTAATACGCATGCGCGAACCAGTCAGTGCGGCCGAAAATCGTTTGTTCACTAAATAGCGAATGCCTGCTATTTTGAGTGACAGAATGAGGCGTATGTGGGTGGTAACAGGGGAAGGTGCTTGAAAACGGGGAGTGGAGATCCGAACGCAGGCGTGCTTAAAGGTCAAAACGGGCGTTTTAAGGGTGTGCATAACTAATACAGGAGCGTCATTGACCACGTCACTGGGTTATTGTATAGCCAGAACTGCTCGCAAGATTGTGGTAGCAAAAACCAACCACAAGAATAGCGAGCAGTTCATACGCTGGTCGATGTACTCGATTAATCTATTAAATAGCGGACATGACGTAGGATGCGAGCGGCCAGGGGGCGTATTTTTCCAAAAAACGACCGCAAGTTTTGTTCGCTCGTTCAGACCTAGAGGCATGACCAGACCGCAAAGAGCGAACGGTTCATTTGAATAGCCACCCCTATTTTCTGGACGAGCGAGCGCTAATTGCGTCCGGCTCTGAATCAGGCCCTATATCCACATATCCACTAATGAACAACTTAACGATAACGACATCATTATCGTTCATTATACCATGCAGTGGATATTGTGCCCACACTGAGCGATATGTCGTTCAGTGTAGGCACCCTCCCTCATCCCCGAACATGCACAACCTGATTATATCGTCAGGTTGGGCAATATGTTCAGGTGATGACAGATGCCGACAACGACCACGATTAATTCACTGAACAATTACGATGTCGTTATCGTTCAATCGGCCTTTATATCGTGTAGTGGATATGCGCCTTAAGTAAGATCTATTTGTTGATGAAAACACACTGATACTTTCCATAAATGTATGTAGACATAGGGATCATTGTGCCTTATATCCAATTAAGGGAAATTATACTAATGATCCCATTTGAATGTACTGTCTCTGTTTTTTTATATATACAGTCAGGTGCATAAATATTGGGACATTGACAGAATTTTCATATATTGGCCTCTATTCACCACCACAATGGCTTTGAAATGAAACAAACAAGATGTGCTTTAACTGTAGACTTTCAGATTTAATTTGAGGGTAATTACATCCAAATCAGGTGAACGGTGTAGGAATTACAACGGTTTCTATATGTGCCTCCCACTTTTTAAGGGGCCAAAAGTAATGGGACAAACTAAACAATCCTAAATCTAACTTTCACTTTTTAATACATTGTTGCAAATCCTTTGCAGGCAATTACAGCCTGAAGTCTGGAACGCATAGACATCACCAGACGCTGGGTTTCATCCCTGGTGATGCTCTGCCAGGCCTCTACTGCAAATGTCTTCAGTTCCTGCTTGTTCTTGGGGCATTTTCCCTCCAGTTTTGTCTTCAACAAGTGAAATGCATGCTCAATCGGATTCAGGTCAGGGGATTGACTTGGCCATTGCATAACATTCCACTTTTTAGCCTTAAAAAACTCTTTGGTTGCTTTTGCAGTATGCTTCGGGTCATTGTCCATCAGCACTGTGAAGCGCCGTCCAATGAGTTCTGAAGCATTTGACTGAATATGAGCATATAATATTGCCCGAAACACTTCAGAATTCATTCTGCTGCTTTTGTCAGCAGTCACATCATCAATAAATACAAGGGAACCAGTTCCATTGGCAGCCATACATGCCCACGCCATGACACTACCACCACCATGCTTCACTGATGAGGTGGTATGTTTTGGATCATGAGCAGTTCCTTTCCATCTCCATACTCTTCTCTTCCCATCACTCTGGTACAAGTTGATCTTTGTCTCATCTGTCCATAGGATGTTGTTCCAGAACTGTAATAGCTTTTTTAGATGTTGTTTGGCAAACTCTAATCTGGTCTTCCTGTTTTTGTGGCTCACCAATGGTTTACATCTTGTGGTGAACCCTCTATATTCACTCTTGTGAAGTCTTCTCTTGATTGTTGACTTTGACACATATACACCTACCTCCTGGAGAGTGTTCTTGATTTGGCCAACTGTTGTGAAGGGGTTTTTCTTCACCAGGGAAATAATTCTTCAGTCATTCACCACAGTTGTTTTCCGTGGTCTTCCGGGTCTTTTGGTGTTGCTGAGCTCTCCGATGCGTTCTTTCTTTTTAAGAATGTTCCAAACAGTTGATTTGGCCACACCTAATGTTTTTGCTATCTCTCTGATGGGTTTGTTTTGATTTTTCAGCCTAATGATGTCTTGCTTCACTGATAGTGACAGCTCTTTGGATCTCATATTGAGAGTCGACAGCAACTGATTCCAAATGCAAATGTCACACCTAGAATCAACTCCAGACCTTTTACCTGCTTAATTGATAATGAAATAACGAGGGAATAGCCCACACCTGTCCATGAAATAGCTTTTGAGTTGATAGTCCCATTACTTTTGGCCCCTTAAAAAGTGGGAGGCACATGTAGAAACCGTTGTAATTCCTACACCGTTCACCTGATTTGGATGTAATTACCCTCAAATTAAATCTGAAAGTCTGCAGTTAAAGCTCATCTTGTTTGTTTCATTTCAAAGCCATTGTGGTGGTGAATAGAGGCCAAAATATGAACATTCTGTCAATGTCCCAATATTTATGCACCTGACTGTATATATATGTGAACATCCTATTCTATTATCTGCATTATCTATAAAAAGAAAGTCAAACTGCTTATTATAAAAGCATACCTGTGACTGTGAGTAGTGTCTCTGTACACCTTGAAGAATTACTGCAGTATTTATATTAACGGTGACTTTAAATGTTAGCTTCTACATTCCCACTCCCTGTTTTCACTAAGCATATTTCCTTACCTTGCTCTCTTTGCTTCCCCAAGCTGTGCCTTGGAGAGATCATTGAGAAAAATTTGTTTCTTCTTTAAGGGGTCTATTTATTATCACTTAATTTCTACGAAAGCAGGTGAACATGAAATTTTCACCTACTTTTGTAGAAATTAAGGATCAGGGCTATTCATTATAAAGGTAATGCTGGAGATATCACTGATATCTCCTGCTTACCTACCTTTTAGCCCCGATCTCTCCCCATACACTAGTATGGGGACCTACAGTATCTTCATCAAGCTCCGAAAATACTATATTTTCGGAGTTTGACTGCGGGAGCAATCCCAATCTTCAGATGGCGTTCGCTCCTGCTCACCTCCAGGGTTGCGAAGAGGGATCCTTTCCTTCCGCTGAGGCTTTGTGCGCTTGTGTGAATTAGCGAATTAGCACTGGCGAGTCAGATGTGGCGGTGCTAAGAAAACGTTTGGGGAGACAGATGATTTTCGGATCAGCTGTTTCCGCCCTGGAGTAATGATGAATTGCTTCGGAGCTCAACCGGACCCCGATAAATAACATAATGAATAGACCCCCTAAGAACCTTGTATATGGCTCAAATCTGGTCTGTTGCATCCAATAAATAGAGAATTGCAAACATGTGACATATGCAAAGATAATGAAAATAAACAACCTTGCTTCATTAAATAAATGCATATACCTGAAATCACACAATAAAACCAGAATGATAAAATAATTGGCTTTGATAAAAGTTGCATGTATGAGCTAAACAAATTAAACTGGGCTTCAAACAGCAGAAAGAAAAAGTGAAACAGCAAGTTATGTATATGGATGATTTGCAGTTTGAAGCCTGTACCATAAATGATGACAAAGTAATTCTGGTTTTCTTTTTTTGAAAATTTACATTTTTATTAATTACTGCGAGTTTCTGTAAAATGTGAAAGCAGTGCAATACAAAGGACCACTGATGGCCGTACAGCTGCACTAGAGAATGCATCCACAACTAAAGAACAGCCATATAAATAACAAACATTGGTTTACATTGCATTTGATAGAATATTAAGGTAACCATTTGTACTATTCACTTTAGGCACAGGAAATCAGCCTCTCCATGTAACACTTCCTTTCACCCTACAATGGACTTAATGAAAATAAAGACTACTTATCTTACAAAATGTGTTCTTCATTATCATGCATTCAGATAAGAACATTTTTGTAGGTAATTGGTGTAGCCGGCTTTAGATTGAGGCAATGTAAGAATTTACAAGAGTAATTACAGTCTTATTGTAAGACGTTTGCCTGAAGCAAATGAAACCAGCATCACCATTAACAACCAATTTATTTGCACAATTTACCAGAATAAAGAAATTTGAGCTAATATCTGCTCGCACTACGCACCTGGTTCTCAAGATCTGCTTTCTTCTGTTTGTTTTCCTCAAGCTTCTCCTCCAGTTTGGCAAGTTTATCCTGTACCTCCTTCAAAGCAGCCTGTTTCTTCCTCAGACTATCCATAGCAATCTTCAGTTCACTCTCTGCTTGGTTTAACTTCACTTTTTTAGGAGCCACTACCTTGGCCACTCTAAAGTAATCACAATATTTCATGTTACATGTCAAAAGTAATTTGAACAAAGCAGTGAACACTGATTATATGGGGACATGGTCAGGGCATTTGCAGCTTTTACTTATTGGTACAGTAGATGTGCGCACCTGACTCAGTCCTTAGTGAGCATTGCTTATTTTACCTGCAGTATCACATGGATACAGCAAGGCAATTCACAGCTGCTTAGCATAGCTCTAGGTATTAGCTCCTACAGTGATCTAATTATGTTATGAACAGAATGAGTACTTCATATCACAGAAGGGTTCCTATCATAGGCGTCAGAACAGTGGTGGCAAGGGAGCGGCTCACACCTGTTCTGACGCCTATGATAGGAACCCTTCTGTGATCCTGTAAGCAAAACTATTACTTTGATGAAATATGAATAGGGACCAGGAGAGTTACAATGATTTTATGTGTGTGGGGGGGGGGGGGGGGGGCAAAAGAATTTAATTTTAGCTACCCCACCCCTCCTTCCCCCAGCAAGAAGGAGGAGGAGGCCAGCACCTCAGAAGAAGGGGTGAGCGGAACCATCAGGGAGGAGTAGGCAGGAGGCAGGGGCTGTGCACATTATAGCAATAGGCTGCTGAGCCGCAGCCCCTGCACTGCACTGAGGAAGATGTGTAACTTAAAGACCGCAAATTACACCTCCTCTGTGAAGTGCAGGGGCTGTGCAGCCTACTGCCATAAAGTACAGTCCCTGACCACCCGCAGTCGCAGCTCTACTAAAACTACCCCCCCACAAACATTTGAGAAGTAGCATTGGATGTTCAGGGGCTGTGCATAATAGCAATAGGGGGAGGCAATCCAAATACAATAAGGGTGTGTTCACATAATTGCAACACAACTACATGAATTAATGAATAGATACACCTTTATGAGGGCATATGTTTTGTGGCTGCTGGAGTGGATAACTATCAGCAGCACCAGCTAGCTGATTCTGATTGGCTCTCCACTTCATTGTACTCAATTAGCATCACAGCTAGATTATATGAAGTAGAGGCCCTTTATTTGCATTACTTATCATTTACATTTGGACTGGCAGAAAAGGACACTGCCATTCGAGTTTCAAAGGTTAACACAACAACTATATACATTTAATCTTTACTTAAATGTATTTGTAGTTAAATATATTATATATGGAAAATAAATCTCTTGCATTTATAAATAACACTGTCAAGACATTATTCAATCGTGTATATGTGGCACTTCATTACATTATTATATTGTGTAGAAATAGGGTACAGATGTGTCTTAGCCTGCCACAGACTTTGCAACTTAAGGGGCCTATCCATTACATGACTTTGTGAACAATCCGACCAAAACCAGGAGGTTTTGGTCGCATTGTTCACAAAGTCGTGTAATGGATAGCCGGCAAGAACCAGCGATGTGCATGCACGCTGGGTCCTTGCCGACCCCGACTATCTACTGAACATGCCCGTCAACCTGATGACGCTCGTTAGATTCGGCATGTTCAGAGATAGGAGGTTGGGCCCATGCAGTGAATGACGACAGTGAACGCCATTCAGTGCGGGCACCGCACCTCGGCGACCTGAAAGTCTGAACGCGAGACGTTCAGTGTTTCAGGTCGCCTAGTGGATAGGCCTCTTTAGCCGATCCAAAACATTACTCCTAAACACGTAGTACACAATAAGCAGACTAATATGTAAATTTGAGGAAAAAGTGGCAAAACGTAAGAAAAATTTAGAAAAATTGATGATAAACTATTACAGTCATATACATCAAACCATCATATTGTGATACATACCAATTTTTATCCTCTTCAACTTAAAAAACGACTGCATTATTCCCAATTTATTCGTATCTTCAGAATAAACTTAGACATAATCAGAGAGAGTACATGCCTATTATATATCTATAACATGGCTTACTGTAGGCCTAATGATATGAGTGGCAAAATTTATTAAACTTTTGTGACCCCTAGTTAAAAGACAAACTATGTAAACGTTTTGATTTAAGATTATAATATATCAGGAGGTATAAGGGGAAGTTTCTGTCAAATATTGGGAATCTCAATATAGAATATATTTGAAAAGGATCTAGCTTTCCCAGGACCAACATTTCCTTTCTATTGCATTTAAATATATAATACATTGCAATTTATTTATTCTTACTTATCATAGGAATCCATGGCAATAACCCATTTGCAAAGCCCCTCAGCAGCTGTAGATGCATTCCGGATTTTGTCTGGAACAAATTCAGCATTGGTAATATACTGCTTCCTTATGACACTCATGTAAGCTGCTGGGATATTGTCCTTATCATATTCGTGAAGAGACTGAAGAAATTTCATATCACTGAGTACTCTCTTCGCTGGACCCCAGAAATCTTCAATCCTTCGTCCAGAACCAGTGGGGTCAGGGATTTTATCAGGTTTCACTCCTTTCAGAATGCAAATTGCCTCCATGACCAGCTTCACTCCAGCAGGGGGACTTTTCATAGACTTCACCACTGTAATGTCCTAAATTGATATAAAATACTGTATCATTTCTGAATTTCTATGCAGATTGTATTTAATGAGGTGTTCTTACTGGAGTTCTAGAAATGTGATGGGGCAGCTCAAATCAAGGAAACATTTCAGAAATAAGAACATGACATTTATCACGTAAATATGAATATCTACTCAAAATATTCAATTATTCAGCTGTATGACAATTCAGCACAGATGGAAAATTCCAAGCATTCATTTAGATAAAGCCAAAATAATAATAATAATAATAATAATAATAATAATAAAATTATTATTATTATTATTATTATTATTATTATTATTATTATTATTATTATTATTATAAACCTGGTTTACCCTGTGGTTAATGCTCACTGTTTCTCACACAACGATTTTTTTGTCTCTAAATGTTAAGTACTGTATAATACAAAGCAGACAAAAATGATAACATCTTTTTGTAAGAGGAAATGTTTAGTAGTTGTAAAATATATTTTTTTTTAATCTAAACTTTTGGCAAATTGAAAAGGTAAAATTTGCAACATTTTGACAGGTAGTCTTTGTTTGAAAAGCTATTTTAACAGATATTGTAAATGTTAGTTTACGAAATTGAGTATTGTCTACCAATCAGATAATGGGGGAGATGTATCAAACATTGGAAAGAAATAAAGTGGAGAAGTTGTGCAAAGCAACCAATCATCGGCTGTCATTTATCTAGCGTAGTCTTTGAAATGACAGTTAGATGCTGATTGGTTGCTTTGGGCAACTACTCCACTTAGGGCTTGATTTAGACGTGCGCAAATCCCGTTGTAAATGCTTTTTTGTACACAACAGCTGTGCACAATATGCAAATGCCACAGCCGCTTAGACTTGCATTGAGACGCCCATGTACGTCTTCGCAAATCCAAGCAATAGCATACAAAACCACAGATCAGTCCGAAAACTGTGTATGAGTCGCCACCCTGTTGCCTCCCACAAACGGTCCCTGTCTGTCAATCACTTTGTGAATAAATCCTTACTGTAAGAGACAATGGAAATCCATCGGGTTTGCGTTTACAGTATCTCTGAAACTGGCCCTTTATATCTCCCCAAGGCTTAATACATCACCCCTAATGGGAATCCAGTTATAAAAGTTGCCATTAAACCATAAAGGGCCTTATTCTGAGTTATGAGTAAATGAAACTGAGCCCAACTCAGAATCAGGCCCTTTAAAGATATCTTTACTGGACAAGAACCTAGACCACGCTGTATATATGAAAGAATCTTACGTCACAGAATGACTCAATATATCCAGTTTTAGTGAACAGAGAAGAAAAATAGACACAGGACTCCAACTAATAAAGTCCACCTGCAGCTGACCTGAAATACACAGCACAAACAGTTGCTTTGGGAAACACTGGATGGACTAAAGATTGGCATTACCCTCAATCTGATACAGTATTGATTGGTTGCTATCATGGAGAGCAATACAAGTTATTAGCACCTTTAATAAAACCTATAAAGACATTACTTTATCCAGTGAAAGCAGCATTGTATTTGGTCTTGTACTTGTAGGTAGCTAATTAGATACTTTTGGGATGATAATGATGGAGGTGCAAAGGGAGACACAAATTGATACACCTGGGCCTCCCTTTCCCATGTATCAGCCACAGCTAGAGCAGTAGCACTGCTGAAGTCACCAATCATATCCTGTACTGTGACCTACAGCAATTGTCTTTAGATGTTGTGTACTATCTGGCTCCTAGCTTTAGGGAACAGCAGTGATAAGAGTGCTGGGCTTTTAATGTCAACTGTACCACCCACTTATCCTACCTATTTATGTGCATTCTCAAATAAAACTGATTTGATATTTGTGCTACAGCTATATAGGTATATGATTAGCACTATCACCTGAAATAATCTAAGGGCCGTATTCAATTAAACGGCTGTGTTTTTAGCCATTGGCGAACATGGACGTTTTTTGACAAATAAACGGCAATATTTTCGCCAAAAAAACAGGCGAAAACGCAATTGGCGAAAAAAAACTGGAGTAAAGTTTTCTCCATCCCAGACCAGCCGAAAAAAAATGCAAAATCCCTATTTTTGGCAAAAAATGTAGAGATTTCTTTCAGAACTCTTTAGACAGCCCCCCTAATGATAAATTACCCCAAATAAATGTTGTAAGTTACGCACTCTGGCGAAAAACGACCGCGCAATTTTGGGTACAAAAAAAAAAAGTTGAAAATGGTTTTAATGTATTGTGTCTGATTTTTCGGGGGGCGGTATGGATGTGTGAAGTGTTTTAAACATCGCATGCGGTCGCAGCAGGAAGTTTTTTACGTTTTTTAAAATTGCATTTTTACAACACAAAAATATACTTGCACCCATTTTAATGTACCCCCAATTTACGTGGAACAGTAATTTCCTGGCAAAAAATTTTTTTGTATCATTTTCAACTTTTTTTATTTCTTTTTCACCCAAAATTGCACGGTCGTTTTTCGCCAAAGTGCGTAACTTACGAAATTTTTGGGGGGTCATTTATCATTAGGGGGGGTGTCCAAAGGGTTCTGAAAGAAATCCCCACATTTTCAGCTAATAATAGGGATTTGCATTTTTTTTCGCCTGGTATGGGATGGAGAAAACTTTTCTCCAGTTTTTTTTCGCCAATTGCGTCTTCGCCTGTTCTTTGGTGAAAATATCGCTGTTTTTTGGGCAAAAAACAGCAGTTGTCGTCTATGGCAAAAAAATGCAGTTTTCGCCGCTAATTGAATACGGCCCTAAGTATTAATGCTTATTCTACTGTATACATTTTCTATGAGGAAGTGAAAGAGTCAGGAATATGGAGTAGTAGAATATATTATATGCTGTAAACCGTCATGTCAGAAGACGCAGAATGAAATATTGTTTTATTCCTTTTAGCTACCATTTATGTTTATGCATTTCCTAGCAGTAGTATGTCTTTTTTTTCTCCAATTGTGAGATTAAATATTTCTTTGAAGTAGAACTAGAGAAGCTATTTTTATTATTCAGTAAACATTGGTCTTCTATTTCTAAAGACGCTTAAAGATTCATTTATATTTAACTGCAAGCATTTTCAATGTCATTAAAATGTAACTCGCTTCATTTAATGTTTTTATGGGAAACCAAACAATAACTCCCTTTAATATTCTAATTACTGCTGAACTATAGAACTGTATTTTTTATTCTGCGAAACTGAACTATGATATCCAAACCAGATAAAACACCAAATTAGAAATAGCCTGAGTGGAAGACACTTACCTGTGCAGTGAGGGTGTCCAGAGCTGCCAGGGCAGACTCCAGAATAGGCAGAGCTTGAGCCAGATCACTGTCACATTCATCCTTGATTGCTTTGGCAGCCATTGCTTGTTCATTAGCCACTGCTTCATCAGCTTTTACAATCTTCTCAGTTTTGGCCACCTCAATTGATTCTCTCTCAATGACAACCATCATCTCATCCACCTCTCTGCTAGCAACAATCAGCTGTGGCTGGAGAGCCTCTAACTCGCCTTGCATGATAGCAACTTGTGATGAAGCTGATTCCAGTTTCTCTAAACCCACTTCGTATCTTCTCTTCATTTTCAAAACTTCTCTGTTAAGAAAAATAATAATAATGCAATGTATGTAGACCTGCAGCAATGTATCAATTATTAATTAGATAACAGCACATACTTTCGCATATCACTGTAATGGAGGACATTACTGGTCCTGCTGTACACATGTAAAGCCACATTTACAAGTAAGTACACATTACAGAGGGTATCGCTTTCGAGAGCTTTCAGTTTAAAATGTCAGGGAAACACAAGGATTGCTTTAAATGAAAAAGCCATTAAAGAAATATGCCACTTATAAGTAATTCAATAAATTATTCTACAATACAGAATGCCACTTACTTGGGGTTCAGTGTTCTTCCCAGTTTAGCAGGTTCCTGAAAGCTGTAACAAGCACACAGATCCCTCCTGGCTAATATTATCCCTTGCCAAATTCAAACAAAAAGCTTTGTTGCTAATGTCCCTGCACTTCACCATCATGTAAATGGTAACTATGCTGGGGAGGGGCATTGACAACAACACTATTATCAGGAATCTGTGGCAGTACCTATTCTGCAAGTGTGCAGAGTGGGTCCTGCTAAGACGCACGCAAGCCCTTGAATGCCTCTGCCTGATTGACAGACAGAGGCACATAAGGTGGGGGCAGGATCTGCCGGCGTTCCCATTTTCCGGGAGTGGCCAGCCCAGGGACTGCATGGACGTACGCAGACATCGATGTATGAGCTTCGCAATAACCAGCATAGCGTTGCCATGTCTTCCTATGGGACAAAAAAACCAGTGGCAGTCTCATTACTTTTCAACCAGCCCGTATATACAATTTGGTACAATATGTTTCTAGACAAAGATGAGATACAGTTTGTGACTTTAAATGAATGAATGATATGTACAGAATGTAAGCTGCCAGTTGAAGCCACAAAAAGTAGGTGGAAGCTCTAAGCATATAGCTGCCGGAAGTCACACATTCTAATTAAGGACTTGCAAAAACCATACTAATATAACTGAACGCCTTCTTTGCTTTATTGCATACAGCACATGGTAAATCCGATTAGTATCATGGTTACGAAACTGCAATTCCAGCATACAGGTAACTAGTATTTTGCTGCACTTTTTATTTGCACTTCTTTGTCACATATGCAATGTTTAACATGTGTAGCAAGTACAGTTGTTTTCATTAACATTTCTTTTATCTGATTTTATATATTCTGCAATGTTATAAATATGACAAAGTTTCAAAATAGTCTCCCACACATGATGACCCATTTAACCTGGGGCATGTTATTTCTCACACTAAAGCTGGGCAAGATAAAATGTCTGTCAGACCGACAGACATTTTATCTGGCAGCCTGCCAGCCGCAGATATCCGCGGCATACACTGTGAGATTTCTCTCACAGAGCATTAGCCGACATCTGCGCTCCGCCCCCGGGGGAGGAGACATTTCCCTGTTTCTTCCATGGGAAGGAACACGGGAAATATCTGTCTGTCGGCCGCGGCTGGGCATACACTGCCCAATGCGGCCAACAGTTACTAAAAAAATATCGCATGGGACGGGCATGCTGGACAATCTGGCATGCCCGACCGAGCAATATTTAACCCGCCCGTGGATATCGGGCGGATCGCCCCGATAATTGTAGAGTATATGGCCAGCTTAACTGCTGAATAAAATAAATCCTAACAGTGTTCTACACACTACTTAATTCACCTCAGGTTAAGTCAATTAGGAAACAAGTGAATACACCACCAGTAGTGGGGAATGTACTCTTGGTGAAATCAGTGAAGTTTTTTACTGGTTAAATCCAAAATATACCAGGTTAAAGGCTTAACTGTAAACAAACAAGGTCTATTAGTGCTTATCAACTGTGGATCATTAACCAGCAAACAAAAGATGATTGGAAGCACTTAAAATGTAATTTTATTAACCATTGTTTGCTTTGTTCTGGAAACAATGTCCTCCCTCTCTTGGGATGCCCTAGGCATGGATCTAGAGGCAGCTTTTACACAGCACATAAATAGAAATGAGGCTATAGACCTGTCTAATACCCCTTTCAGACCAACAACCTGGGAAATATCAACCCATGAATTTCCAGGGTTTTTGCCCGATCCTTGTACAGAGTACGGTCATGGACCCAAAACTTAGACCGGGGTTGTTTGTATTCACACATAGCAAAAATCTGGGTCGATACGCGTTCATGGGCAAAAACCCATGTGTGAATGGGGTATAAATCTGACAAATGTACAAAATTTCACAATTGTGTTCTACTGAAATAATTAGCACTTCACTGCCCATAGTAGAAACACACCAATCACAAAGGAACAACCGATAACCCATGACCATAATCACTGCCATTTCTTACTGACGGTACAAAAAGAAACCTTATGGGGAGTTTGAATGCATCTCTGTATGCAAGCACTATTAGCAAGACTCCCATAAGACAGACTATCTCTGTGCGCCCGCTAAGGCACCTCCCTGTCACCACTAAGGAACGTTCAATACATTTTGAAAACATTTCTAAGACTGTGCGGCTCCCGTGTGCCTCAGTCACAACTCCGACTTAGATGCATGCTTAGAGGAAAGAAATCGCTACACTACGTCTGAAGTCGCCGCTGAGTCTGACTCAGAAACAAGCCCTTAATGTTTTAGAGTTTTCATTTAATAGGGAAATACACATTAGCTACTATCAGTGGTGGCCCTACCTGTTCTTACACCCGGTGCGGTTAGGGGTAGGCAGCCTTGTAGTGCACGCGGTGAAGCCGCGTGCCGGCAAAATAGGGGACTTGACCTCGCGGGTGGTGGCATGTCCCGAACCCCCGTTTTTGTCACTCCGGGGGTACTGGAGATGCGGACTGCCCCCGGAGACCAGTTTGTTTTGCAGTATCAGCTCCCTCACTGTGTCGGGAGCCGAGTGCTGCCACAGTGTAGCACCCAGCTCCTATCACTGAGGAATAGTCGGCACTTTGGTATCACCGCTCGGCGGGTGACATCTGGGTCCGGTCCGCACCCCCTTTGTGATGCCACTCACTACTATGATTGAATTAGAAATAAAAAACCACAAAAATGTATAACTCTACTACTTATATACAAAACCAAACAAACAAATAAATTGTGTTAAAATAAGCAATGAAAATCATATAATACATATGAGCAATTATTGAAAAAAGCACCTAATAGCTTCAGTGGTGAATCCACAATCGGCCAATCAGTAGCAGGTAGATAGTTCTGGCAAATGCCATCCTTGTATACAGTAATTGCACCTGCCCCAGATACCCACAACTGATAAAATGATCGTCATATATGCATCTCTGTCTGGGTCTGCATCTGTTCTGCAATCTGTTTTGTTGGCTTGCACAGAACCCATTTGCCTGTTTTACACTACATAAACTGGACTATAATGGAGCATTTGCTCCTAAGTCTCTCAAGTGGATATTTGACTCTCTCCTACTCAGCTGTGTTTACTGCACACTTGGAATACATACGATATGCTGATAATGTCACTTTCAGCAGCAGTATGACGACACCACAAAGCAGACAAGGTTAAATGCTAAAGGTAAAAGTTAAAACCTTTTATCTGTACTAGGAGTATACCTTTACACGTGTTGCTTTAGGTAGCATATAACCTTGTCGGCATTGTGGCGCTGGCATACTGCTGCTGACAGTGACTCTGTAGACATAATGACTGCATCCCGCACAGTTTCCCTGCTTTATTCACAATGCGGTATACAATGCTTAGTATGACAAGATTACGCAGAGCACTCACACCTCGTGTAATGTTATAGCTTTGTAGATGCAATTTACATTAGACAATAACAGTAACTTATTTTTGGATTGACATCCTTTCAAATGCCTGTTTTAACTGGAATAAACATTGCTGTATGATAAACATCTGAACTTCACTCAAATAGTAGTTTGACACGTTTTTTGTCACTCAAATTATTACTGCAGTTGGTGACTGTAAATTTTCTGTAAAGCATTACAAAGCCTCAAATACACATGTTGTCAGTACAATATAAACCCAAAATAGGTGGTTACGGAAATAACAGTTATTTAGAATTGAAAGCACAACAACAACAAAAAACAAAACAAAAAAAGTCCCAAAATAAAGTTAGCAAATGTATTCCCCAGCAATAGAGAGACATCATGGTGACATTGAGAGTAGACACAGACCCTGTCCTACAGGGCTCCCAGAAAATGAGGGCGACACACCCCCGTTTTTCAGAGCAGAGACCGACACCACCCCAAACCCGTCCCCAAACAGCTGCAACCTGTCAATTCTTTTTTTATTCTGGTGTTGCACTGTGATAAATATGCTGTATTGATGTAACAATACATATATACACACACACACACATATATATATATATATACATACATACATACATCAGTGGCGTAACTAGGGTATTTGGAGCCCATGGCAAATTTGAAAATGGAGCGTTCCCCCCCCGTGCTGGCGGCAATGTGTGTGTTAGCACAGTCTGAGCCCGCCTGCCACCCTCCTCCTGGCGCTATTGGGCAAGCACTCAGGGGGAGGGAAGGGGCTCAGCTGTGCAACACAGGACCGGCGCTGGGAAGCCTAGCGCCGGTCCTGGCTAACTAGGGCGGGCCAGCACCATGGCTTCGGGCCCCCCCCCCGCGCCGCCGGTCCCACGGCGCCCAGGGCACGCACCCCGCTCGCCCTGCCCTAGTTACGCCACTGACATACATACATACACACAAACATACATACTTGTTATGTAATTAAAAAAATAGATTTTTTGTTAGAGGAATTGAAAGTGAAATGAAGTGTGGCTGATATAATTATGAATATTGCTTGTAAAAATGGCCATAATTAGCCTGACTGAGCTGAATTATAGCAGCAGGTGGGACAAGCGTGTATTTATTTCCTTAGCATGTTGTCCTGTATATAGGATAGGCATGACATCATATTGATGGCATTTCATATACAAACAGATCATATGAAAATGGCTGAAAGAAACAGATACATTCATGGTGACAGATTGTAATGAAAGGAACTGCAGGTATAAAATTATATGCGATATCGTTTCTGCTAATGAGCCCACTGAAGACTTGGAACTACCAATTACTGTGTACTGTAGAAGGCTTTTGGCCTAGAGACACAAAAGTATCCAACAGGTCTAGTAATAAATACTTACGATCGTTTTTTTTCCAGTAATGTTTTAAATGTAGAGATTAGTTCCAAATAAGATGTAGGTGTCACATAATTATATCTCTGTAGCTCTGTGCGAAACTTCTCGGATAGGTTAATAGTGGATGTGTGGAAGCATTTACACATGTCAATGCAGCCATTTCTGATCTCTTCTGACATTTCAATATCTTCCAAAAAACGTGTAGCAACAGCTTGGAGAGCATCTTCTGGCCAGGACTAAGTAAATAATGATTGAAAAATAGAAGTTCAACTAGTCCAAGTTTAAAGAGTCAGTGTAGTACAAAATAACATTTCATAGAATTTTAGCAGGAAAAAAAAATATCCAGTGTAACATTTTCTTTCTGTTAACAGAATATGTTTTACTAATGAAAGCTAGGACCCCTTAAAGCATTGGGCCTGATTCGGATTTGTACGCAAAACCCAATACCCGTTCTGCGCATGTGCAGAACAGGTTCTACGTGATCGTTCGCAGACAGGGGCGTTTTAAGAGAGGAGAGGGCCCATGTGCAGCCTCTGTTTGGGCCCCCTCCTCTCTGGCAGCACAGAAGATTCTGGCTTAATGCCATAATCTACTGCGCATGCGTGGGTCTCCGGGAAAATGGCGCCTGCTCCATATTCCCGAGGACATCTTTTCTGCGCATTCACGAGTTACCGGTAAAATGGAGCAGCAATTTTCGCTGTGATTTTTGCTGCTCTGGCTCGGCGCTGCAGAGCAGCACTCAGAAGACTTTGGAAAGGTGAGTATAAACTAAATATGGGTGCAAGGTGTGCAGTGTGGGCCCCCCTGGACTCAGGGGCCCGTGTGCACTGCACACCCTGCAGACATTATAAATACGCCCATGCTCGCAGACCTCCCTTAGCTGCAGCAAGTTTGGCATACTGTGGCATTTGGGGGGGGTGGAGCGGGGGCGGCAACCAGGACCGTTATACAAAATAGGGGTATGTCATCCCCGTTTTGTAGGCGTGCCGAGCCCAGGGTCGGATTTGTCAGGCGCAGAATTCCTAGACCCGGCAGAGGAAGTAAGCTTCAGCTTAAGCAGACAGGCCGAGAGCAGCGATCATCGCGATGGTGATCTGACGCTACACTCTGATAGCATATGCATGCAGGAGGTGTCTATTTCCTACAGACATGTTCTGCTGCATTTGTATTTTACGTATACGCTTCCCTCCCTCTGCGCAATACTGTACAAATAGGAATCAGGCCCATTAACCGGTACTCAATAAATTAGCAAAAGTGTATGTTTTATCTAAACTAAAGAGATCTATGCTAGTGAGTCACTAGTTCTAGCCCCTCTGGTGCTGATTCAGAGTCACTGTCTGCTGCGACCGCATTAGTGTTTTTTGCCATAGTTAAGTCTGCAACTTTATGCTAATGCTAGTATAAGCCCTTCCCTGGTGTATAAGCTACTTTGTGCGTCTTTAGCCACAACAATTTTTTACATCTTTGGACACAGCCATCAGTCGCACAATGGAGACTTGCACCAGCCTCAGGTGCAGATATTGCGTCAGAGAATGGTCTTCAGTGAAAGCAATTAGTGTCTGAAAGTGTCTGAATTCACCACCAGTTATGCTACACGCTTGAGACACTCCCAGAACATGACTATAAGACAATGCATCTCTGTGCATCTGCATAGCCACCTCCCAGTCACTGCCCAGCACAAATCCAATACATGTCACACACTGTCCCTCTCAATCGATACTGTGACACTGTGTGTAGAACGCATGCGCCGCAGGAGGTTTTAGAGATTTTTGCGCATCCGCATTAGCAAAAACTTGCTCAACTCCATGGACATTGGCATTATGTGCGACTCAGAATCAGGCCGCTGTGTATATTCATTCTCACTATACTCACAAACACTTTGTGAGTGGGCAGATATACCTTTACTATATCTAATGCATTTCCTTCATTATGTTATTAGCCAGATTAATTTATTACTACCAGGAATCAAAGTTTTACCTGGAACCAATCAATTGTACAGCAGTTAACAAGGGCAGGAAACTTGCGGAGTCTGTTACGGAATGCATCGCCTATAGGGCTCATGGCAAGCACAATGTGAAGTTGATCACGGCAACGGTCAATAAACAAGTTAAAAAGAGCAAGGGGGCTGCCATCAGTTTGCTTTGATTTATCTTGCTGCCGGTCTATCTGTCGCATCCTTTCACAAATTTCTTGTTTCTCATCAGGTGCAAAGAGATTGGGAACCTCTCCCGCATTTAGCAAATTGTTAATGTCTTCTAAAAATGACTCCTTCTTAATCTGGGTGTCGGTAAAAAGAAAGACGCCTTGCATTTCACCCTCTGTGGATTGTCTTAGAATTTGCTTCAGGTCCTCCCGCCACTCAGTATTACCATAGCTCTTTGAAATTTCAACTTGGAAAAGTCTATGATCAGCCATATGGACAGCTAATCGTGTGACAGATTGACGTCCACTTCCCCCAACACCAACTAGAAGGGCATGGCTACGAGGCTGCTTCAAGATACGCGAGATTCTGCATATGTGTTCAATTGCAAATCGGAACAAAACCAAATTCATTGGTTTTTTGCTAATGTTGTTGAATTCTTCCAGATGGTTTTCTACAACTAAACGCAGTTTATCAACATTGTCTATTTCTTTGTAATTTGTGTCTTCCCTCTTAAGGTCATGAAAATCGCAGAACATTAAACTACGCAAGTCATCCTCCTCCACCTTTCGATCACTATTAAAATCTAGGTGTTTAAAAAGTTGATGGAAGTCTTCTCTCATGTGAGTTTTTACAACGTCCTCAATATATCCAACAAGCCAAGCTCGATCTGGATTATCCACAAGGCGATCATAGTAAACTCGAAGGACCTGTAGCAAAGAAACATAAAAAAATGATAAAAATATTTCTAAGATGCTGGATTTATATACAAGTATTGTACCATTTTACACTGCTTTTGACACAAAGACTTCAGTGGGTACTAGGTCACTTAAGTTCCTCAACATTAGTCAGCAAGTAAGCATATCAAAGAAAAATGACATACAGATGTGTCCTCATACATCTAGCCTCCGTGCCCTGCTGTGGCGTGACTAGGTAGTGCCGAGCGTCTTTTCGTGCGACTTTTTACCTTCAAAGGTGTCTTATTCACACAGCGATGTGAGTAGGTAGCACAAGCAGCTTCTGTTGATCAAAATGATATGCGGCATGCCTATGTTCTGTGTGTGACTGCAGGTGTATCTGCATGTGAAACCCTACATTACAGGGTAAGCGGCTGTAACACTGTAACGTAGCATTTCGCATGCAGATACACCTGCAGTCACACACAGAACATAGGCATGCTGCATATCATTTTAATCAGCTGCTTGTGCTAAATATCCGAATGTGAAGGTAAAAAGTCGCACGAAAAGACAATCGGCGCTACCGAGTCACACGGAGCTTTCGCGACTTGTAGCACACGGAGGATAGATATATGTGGACACATCCGTATTGAGATATATTGTATTGAACACATTGAAACATCACAGTAAATTTATAAATAAAAATTAATTTGAAGTATTCAGTGTACCAGTATATCTAAATGTAAAATATACAACCAATAACAGTCATAGACCATTCAATTAAAATAACATTAAGAACCAATAAGTCTAATTTGGGAGGACAAACATAGTGTATGGAAAAGACTGATCAGCTGGAACTGCTATAGGTCCCTTCAGTGAGGTGGTAGGGAAATGTACAAACAAACCCACCACTCTGGGTAAATTATGCAGTTACAGTACTCCACAGGTAGATTCTGTATTCAGCACAAAGTCATATTCAGGGTTGCGGGTTAATTAAACCATTAAACAATTAATTAAAGAAAAGTGCTTATTGAAAAAAAAAATGTAAATGATAAAACACAGGTAACATTGCAAAACTGAAAATTCCTTGATGTATTTCACTGCTACCCCATAATTTCGACAAAAGCATCATTTTATTCAATACTACTAATTCAGTCAAAATGACAAACAGAAGGCCGGTCTATCTGTGTACACAGGTCATGGGTCATACGCACATGTAATAAATGAGACTTTCCTTCTGATGTAGAAACTTAGTAAAAATGCATAACATTTCAATTGTTTATTATAAACAAGAGCAAACACATATACTGGGCATACACTGCCAGATAAAATGTCTGTCAGACCGACAGACATTTTATCTGGCCGGCTGCCAGCCGCAGATGTCCGCGGCATACACTGTGAAAGAAATCTCACAGTGTATAGCCCGACATCCGCGCTCCGCCCCCGGGGGAGGAGACGATATCGGGCGGATCGTCCCGATAATTGTAGCGTGTATGGCCAGCAGCGATACATCACAAAAAATCATATGTCACAATATGCAAAATTAGGTATTACTGCTGACAGGGTGTCAAGCGCTTTACTGGGCCCCAGTGCTTGAGGGCCATGACTTTGCAGTGGATAGCTTAAAGGAGGGCTTGACTGCATCATCCTCCCATATAATTATTTGCCCTCAGGGAGGACTGTGCCCAAGAACCTTCTACCCACTTTCCCCCTCTCCCTGGGTGTTGAAAATGTTATCCAGTTGCCTGCCCTGTTGGAATGACAGGGAGACTGCCAGTAGGTAGGCTAAGATACCAGACAGGATCGATCGCAGGGAACAGCAGCCGAATGCCAAGCCAATCTGAAGGTGTACCTGGGAAAGTCTGGCAGGAGGAAATGGGGTATGGCCTTGGAGTCGTGCAAGTGGCGTAAATATTCCTAATAAGTGGGACATAAGGATGTGGGGCTAGTGAGCAAACAGAGTCCTGTAGGGGGGAGGAATCACTGATTAAATGAGCTAGGGTGTTTCAAAGAATGGATAAAAGTATTTTATTGATAGTAGTTACAGACAAGGTGTACAGTGCACTTTGCTTTTGTCAGTCTTCTATTGTCTGTTTTAGTACCCCATAAAACTCTGCTTAAAACTAATAAATAAAGTTCATAAAAGGAATATTAAATGGTGTGCCAGCCAATTATAAGGACTGACTGTAGAAAACATACTGTAAACAAACCCCTCTGGTGGCATGCGCACAGCAGTATGGGTTTCACCTGGTGATCCTGGGTGCCAATAGATATGCCCCATGGGTGCATTTAGACAAGCCCAATGGGTGGAGCAGGACACGCATCCTAGACTGTCATTACCGCACAGCCATCTCCCTGAAATGATTTTTCAAAAGTAGGAAAGTATGTGATATACTAAATATTGATTTAAATAAACAGAATAAAAATACAACAGGAGATATGAAAATGAAAAGAAATGTAGGGTTGTTGTATTTGGCTACCTCATGTTTCCAAGTAATGTTAGAGACACCCTGTTGTGCCAATACTGTAACATAGACTAATAAGCAGATTGCATATTTGAGCCAGCTTTAGTATTATAAAAGTTCAGCAGTACCTTGAACACAGGCATCAATGCCCAACAAATACATAAATCTAGATGTATTTATCTATTTAAAAATTGCAGTAGGAAACTACATAAGATATTATCTGATAAATATCCAAACAAGCAGTGCTCAATTGGACAACAGCATAATCACACATAAAATAAAAATGATAATATACATACACACTTCACCAACTGATAATATATTCCCGATAATTTGTAATAATTGGTGAATTGTGTGTATATATATATATTATCATTTTTATTTTATGTGTGATTATGCTCTTGTTTTAACAATTGTATTACTATGAAGAATAAAGCACCCCAGATTTCTATGTCCTGTATATAAACATGGTTGAGCAATTACAGACTTTTAAAATGAATTACCTCATGTACCCATAGACGTTTAATCAGCAAGGGAGAATCTGATGTTTCAGGACGCGACAAGCAAATCCCTTGAATTACTCGAGAGAAGTCACGAAGATTGAATAAATAGTGGGACTTTGTAGGAGTTGGCAATAGATTCTTCATTGCTTCTTTATACACTGCCATAGTACTGTGTATAATTTGTGGTGTTAGGACAGTATATTCACTGGGAAAGTTATACCTAAAATGCAAGGAAAAAAAAGGTGTAGATTTTTTTTTATTTTTTGTTAAAGAAACATACTAAAGACAATTTAGTCATATGTTCAGCACAATTACAATGGTAAATGGAAAGTTCATTAAATGTTTATACGGATGCTTTAATGTCCCATGGTTTATTAAGCAAAAGGAAAATGTAAGAAAGGACTTGAAAAAAATTCTTGACAAAATAAAAAATCTAGAACTTGCCATAAAAAGTCAGAGGGCATACAGACAAGTTAGCTCCGTCTAGAAAAAAACAGAGAACTTTCCTGAACTGGACCATTTTTAGAAGCTCTTTTATAGAGAACTTCAAGAGACCTAGGGGCCTATGTTTCAAGCTGTTTTTTTCCATAAAACTATGCAGAAACTGCAGTTTCTGTATCATTTTATGTACTGTTCCTATGTACTATGGCACAATGCAGGAGATTTCCCAGAAATCTCCGGCAAAGTGCTAATTAGCACTTCAGATCGCAGTCCCCATTATTATCAATGGTGAGTATGATCTGAATCCTATATACTAAACTTCGAAAAGTGAAGTTTAGTTCTGTTAGTTTACACCATCTTCATATGGTGTAAACTAGTATAAGCTTATGTGGGCTCCAGGAGCAGGAGAGAGATCTTTCTATTTCTCTTTCGCCATCCCGAGCCGGCTCCGGATGCTGACACTGTGCACATGCGCAGTGTCAGCTTCCCTGGAAAAGTCTTTCACTTCTGTGAAAGACTTCTACAATTTGCCGGGGATATAACTCGCAGGGATAGCGGTTACTGCAGCCGCTGTCCCCGCGAATTCCCTTTTGTACATAGCGGGGATATTTTCATTAAAAATGAAAATATCCCCGGCGATATGAATAAATGATAATCGCAGCTGGTCTGCGATTATTAGTACATAGACCCACTAGTGATACAAAAAAGTAAAAAATAGCAGGAATTACAGGGTTTAGCTGATAGACATAATGTGAGTTAAGGACATATTAAAGTACCCTTACCAAAGGACCAATTTCTCAGGAAGCTACCTAAGACTGGAATCCTAAAGGCTGCTCCTGGCTAGAAGATTTATGTCTATCAACTAAACCCTGTAATTGCTGAAAGAAAACTTTTCTAACAAACTGCAGCCAGTTCAAATATTTTAGTTTAAAAATTGAATGTTCTTCATCTAGTTTCACCAAGACTCTTGGCACTATATGTAAAAATTTCAACTTGACATTTAGCATGATTAAGGTAATTTAAAACTATTACTAATAAGCTGTTAAATGTAATTCTTAATGATCATACTGATTACACGGATTTATAAAATGAATCCTTTTTTTTTTTTTTAAATCAACACGTTAGAAAAAAAAAGTACCCTCATGCTAATAGATTCTTGATCAAAACCATCTAAAAAAAAATCTTTGGAAAAGGAGCAATATTTGGAAACACCCGTGGATGCATATTTCTCTATGGAGTATCCACAATGCTAAATATCATATGTCCAGTCCGCAAACCAGACTTGCATACAACTCTGAATTGACCACTCTGCTTGAGAAAGGCCCTGAAATGCTGCAAAGTAAGAAGACAGAAAGAGCATAACATGTTTTACACATTTACAAAGAGAGTACATGTGTAAAATAAATGCATATACGGTTCTGAAATAATTTAGCCTTTCTGCTTTTATTAGAGATTTGGAATTCATTTACCTTATTGAAAGATGCCACTCTAGTATCCTGGAGAATATTGTGTACATAGAGTTGTTATCAAATTCATTAATTGTTATAGTGTTGAAATGCCTTAGGAATCTGGGTGTTATGACATTCCTTCCACCTCCTATACAGCAGGAAATTGTAAGAAAACAGTATAAGCAAATATAATTCTACATATCACAAAATCCCAAATTCCCTTGTAAGGTGACTTGATCATATTATATCATATGCAGCCCTGTGCTACCACAGGCTGCCATGGTATGTCCTGTCAAATAGATAGGTCTTCACATGAAACTAAATGTTTTGATGTTCTGTAACCATATTTACTACTCTCTACATCAAAGCTCAGAGATTTTTTTTTATTTGTTTTAACACTGATAATAACCAAAAAGATCTACAATCTATAAGGGTCAATTTACGAAGTGGAGATAAGTCAAATCCCCAGTGAAAATGATGGAGAAAAGCTCTGCCTGCTTCTCACAATTTAACAAGAGACTAACCATGGACAAATCACTGATTTCTCCTGTGGTATTTCATTTTCCAGCACCACCATAGGCAAATGAAGTACCACAGGAGTATCACCATAGGCCTCCATGGTGATAATGGACTTACCTAATTTACGAAGTGGCTTTGCTTTTTGTAACAAACTAATGCCATCTCAGCTTTAACCAGTAATGGAGACCAGTGAAGCCTGAGGGTCTATGCGGTATTCCCACAGGGTGAAATAACTATGCCCCGGAGTGATAATTAGTGGTGGTACAACAGTCTCTATCTCTATGTTTAAGCAGCGAAACAGATAGTTAATTACCATAGAGATATAGCTAGTCATCATAAATAGGATCCCAGTATAAACCTGTATAGATAGTTACCATGTTGTTAGCATGTCATAGTTCAGACATATAGTATATCATCGATATGTATATCATGGGCAACAAGCTTTCCCACATACAGCAACCAAATACTTCATGTGGAAATGCAGTGCTAGCAAGGAAATACTTAATCAATTAATACAATTCATAAATGAGGGCTAAATGGACATTTTAGGTGATAAAAGGAAAAGTAGAAACCACTAAAAGATAGGACTTTTAGATTTTTTTTGCAGATGTGTAACTTTTTTCATGGACCACTCATATATATATATATATATATATATATATATATATATATATATATATATATATATATACAGTAAGATCATACAAATCACAATTGTTTATTTTGTTACTGTAATGAATCCCAGGGAGACTCTCTTCGAAGGGAGACTATAGTCCTGAGGATATTAGAGTGATGGTGTCAACCAAAGGATAATGCAGCTATATCCCATGGCTGGAAAAGTTTGACAAGGTGGAGACCTGGTGGTCATGGAGCAGCCATGATGGCCGAAGATATTCCAGGATGCAGAGCAGTGGAGATAATGCTGATGTTGATTAGGTCCACTCAGATGCAGCAATGCGGATAAGGCCGCCGGGAAGTGGTGCGGCAAATGTGGTGACTGGAGACGCAGAGCAGCGGAGATTGTCATGAGGATTTGGTTGTCCACTCAGACGCTGCACTGCGGTAAATACTTCTGGGAAGTGGTGCGGCAACTGTGATGGCTGTAGACGCAGAGCGGAGATCGCTGCGATGTTTCGGCTGAGTACACTCAGATGCTGCACTGCAGTTAATGCCGCTGGGAAGTGGCGCGGCAGCTGCAGTAGCTGGAACCACTGTACTACGGAGATAGCCAAGATGTAATGCTGGAACCTCAGACGCTATAGTGCGGACTGGGCCATCAGGACGTTACTCGACACAAGACACAATAGACTCAGGGCTGGGGATGCTGGAAGAACACAATGAAAGATAACAACTCTATGGAACCGGAAACACGTGTAAGACACTATCACCGGCATCCGAGCAACACAACAGCAGGAAAGAAAAAAGAAAGAAGAAAATTCAGTCCCGGCAGAGAATGGGAGGACTTCATGAGTTGACAGCATGTCGTCTCCGTCTCCTAGCAACTGGCCTAAGAAAATCACCAGGAGCACCGTTGTCCAACAAAACGTGGCCGTGGCTTGTGACAGTTACCCTGGGATCTCTTCCAGCTTCCCCAATCTTTATCCGCTTTAGTATATGTTAACATTTAATTTGAGACATGTAGATGGTTGCAAATTATGACCATAGTAAATATACCCCTCAGTGTTTGTTGGAACAACATTATGAATTATCTAAACCAGACTTAAGGTTCCATATGGTTTAGCATAGTATCAATCCTTCGAGAAAGATAAAGTAGAGAAGTTGACTATAGCAACCAATCAGCTTCTAGCTCTCATTTTATAGACTGTGCTAGATAAATGATAGCTAGAAGTTGATTGATTGCTAAGGAGAACTTCTCCACTTTGTTTCTCAAAAGTTTGGGGATGAAAAGTGACAAAAGATACAGTTCTTGAATAATCCTTCCTATAAATTGCTTTACCTGCTGGTCCCATAGCACATACGATTTGTAGGTCAATTAGCTTGATCATCGAACAATCTTTTAGATCATACCAGTTCCAATGGTCTAACCACTGACGAAGCAATTCTACAGGCGGCTGAGCGCCATATACCTCTCGGGCTGGCATGTTCACATCATCCACAAATACAACCTATAAATAAATACATAATTACATAACTATAGAAAATGCATTTGTCAAGTCACAATCTAAACATACAGTGAGGCTTCCCAGTTATATCATCCCAGTAAAATTATGATTGAGAGGCTTGAAAAGGTAAATAGAAGTTTTCTGTTTTTCTGTTTGTTTTTATTTAGTTTTAAATGTAAAAACACTTAAAAGCTGGGTACACACCTGAACAACAGTGCAACCAATCGCTGTGACGAGCAATGTAAGGATACACAGTACGCATCGTACACACTGCATGATCCGGCGTGCAGTGGCACAATGTATTGTTACATGCTGCATGTAACAGCACCGCGTTGTTCATTGCACTGTCCCATCTGATGTGCAGCACAGCAGATGTGACAATGCAATGAGCAACCATCAGGAACGATAGATTAGTTGTACACACATTACGATTGGTAAAATATATTTTTCCGATCCGCATCGGAATAATGTATGGTACGATGGATGGTATAGTGTGTACCCAGCTTTAGAAAATAAATTACTAAAGCTATGCAATGAATTATATACAACTAAGTACATCAATAACTGCATGTAAAAGAACCAGGAGGACAAGGAAGACATTTGCAAGAGGCATCAGCTGCCTTAGGTACCTGGGTTCACATTTGAATCAGGCACGTTAACCAACACTAGTTTATTATTTTTTACACGAATCTCTTTATACGATACGTTGCATCTGGCATGCTGTGAATTACTACTGATGTTTTATATTGCAGCCGAGCTGATTAAGCTAGCGGAAGCAAGCATTTCACCCATTAACCCTCCTGGGCGTGTGCGCACACACACTCACACACATTCTGAAACAGACAAAATTTCCAATTTATCCATATATTCCTTTATAGTTTTCTATTCTGCAAGCACCATCACCCAAGTATCTAAACCAGTGGTTCCCAAACTGTGCGCCGTGGCACCCTGGGGTGCCTCAGTTCACTTGCAGGGGTGTCTCAGGTTGGTGGTCCAAGTGCAAACCTACCACCACCACATAAATTAACCTAAGGATGACAGGTCAGCACAATTTACTTGACTTTACTAAATTTTTTCAGAATTTCTCAACAACAAACGTTTGGTTTAGGGGGTACCATGAAAACAATGCTGATACTCTAGGGCGCCATGGTTCTAAAAAGTTTGGGAACCTCTGATCTAAACCATTGAATGACAATTATTATTGTACAATTATTTATAAAATGAATATCTACTATCCATTTGACCCCTGCTCAAAATAACTTGCCACCCAATGATAAATGGTCCACTTTGGTTAGCCTGCTACATGTTACCTGAACCAAGAGCCGGCTGACACCGTGGTTCTAGGTGCTAGGTTTCAGGGGGAAGATTCCCAAATTCTCTTTAAGAAAGAGGTGGCATGTATTATTGAGAAATGACAAATCTATTACTATGCTTTTCAGATTACATTGTTAACTATCACTAATGGGGTGAAAAAATTAAGAACTGCCTTAAATCAGATTACCCAATAAATATTGAAATCAATATTAAGTGATTATACAAATATGCCCATCATTATTTACTTTAATTCACTTTTATAGTATTTTCAATTACAAAACGTTTTGTAATACTTTATTATTTTCCATTTTTAATCGTAATAACATACACCACATTATTTTAACTATCAGAAACAAAACTGATCACTTTAATCCATATACCAGTGGTTTCCATTTGCACCTCTATCGTATAACTCATGTTTTCTTTGAATAATTATCAGTTGTGGCACCATATGTCATTCAAAAGATCAATAAAGATTAGGGAGAATAAATACTATTTACATAATAGAGAAAACCCATCATACAAACATAATTTATCAGCGTAGAAAACGCAACAAACCCAGGTTTATACACACAATCCTTATACTGTGCCTAGATATGACAAACAATTGGCAACTCTGTACAAACATGATGAATAGATTATGACATGTAATAAAACAAGTAATATTTGATTATGTATAGATAGATTCACATGAGCAGTTACACAGATGTATAAGTGTTACCGTTTTTTTTCCTAGTGGAGGACCAAAAACTCCTTTTCTTCTCTTATCAAGCTTTGACATTATAATGTTTTGTGTCTGAGCTGCTGAGGTTTGAGCCGAGAAGTTGATCATCAGAGGTTTGTAGATTTCTTTGTCCAAATTATTTAGCAGGAAATCCTAGAAGCAAATATTTCAAAGATGAAAAAAATATATTTTTTGTGACCTTCATTGTAGTAGAACAAGAATCATGTCACAGACAATATACAGCAATTTCAGCAAAATATTTCAAACATATTATTTTGCTTTAGGGTACAACTATATGGACATTTATTTCAGACGTGCTGGCCATAAAGGGGTGTGAAGAAATGTGAAAAATAATGCAAAAGTAGTTTCTCGGGTTCTTTCCTATCGGCTCCAGAAAATATATAAACTATCCCTATAATTACTGCTTTAAATGTACCAATATTTATGACAGCTATAAAATATAATGACTTACTGTTTGAAAGATATGTGACAATCTATTATTAATGAGAACTCCACCCATAATTTATGGGTGCAGGAACTTTTACATTGGGGATGATTCAATTCAGGGCATTTGAATAGCTCTGGGAAGGAGTTCCGGAGCTATTTAATTGACTGCGCTGTAAACCCCAGACTAGAGGATTTCTGCTCGCACGCTCCTGAGGTGCGAACAGAAATCAGACTAAACTGGGGCCACAACGCTGGTTTCCGTCTTAGCACAAGCGCTAATAGCATCACGGCCGGCACTTAAGTTGGCGAATGCCGGTTACCATGGCTAAACAAGGCAGGGCACATCGCGTCAACTGAATGGCTCTGGGAACTCCATCCTATTCAAATCATACTGAATTGAATCTCCCCCACTGTATCATGTTAACAATTCAAAATCAGAAAAAGAAAAATATATTTTTGTAAATTATTATTGTTACTATAATCTTCTTATCTTTTAAGTAGTCTTATAAAAGCCCAAACATATATAAATTAGGGATGTGCAGGCTTGGATAATTATGCAGTTTTGGACACATTGTAAAACCATGATGAACTGTGGGAAGGGGGACAATGACAACAACGCAATGTACGATTTGGCGCAGTAACATTACCCAAATAATGATACTGTATATTATGTCTATGTTCAGCGGATCATGTAGTGTGTGTTTGTGGAAATTATGTATTGGTACAATTGTATCAAAACGTTGCTAGATCAATGCGTCATTCTGGTGTGTGCCCAGCTTTACTTGGCATGGGGGCTTAACTCCAAATCACAATGTAAACATAAGGCTGCCCAGTAGTAAAAAAAAATATTTTATTATGTTTTTCGTAGGATAAAGGACCTCATTCAGAGTCGGTCGTTGCGGCCGCACGGTCGTACGCCACCGATGTTTGCTAAACTGCGCATGCGTAAAGTTCGCAATGCGCGTGTGCAAACTAGCTGCTACAATCAGAAATTTCTCTCTCCTTGAACACAGCCAGGTCGGTAGTTTGAGTGACAGAATGAAGCGTTTGTGGGTGGTAACAGGGGAAGGTGCTTGAAAACGGGGGAGTGGAGATCCGAACACAGGCGTGCCTAATTATGCGAAAGGCGTTTTATGGGAGTGCATAATTAACAAAGTAGTGTCATGGCACACGTGACATGGGTGGTTTGTACACTGACCTGATCGTAGTGCTTAAGAGAGGGTATGGTCAACCTTAAGCTCTACGACCAGTTCCGATGGTTACCGATGGTCTCAATTAATCCTTATATGGCTGGAGATGACGTGTAATGCGTACGAGAAGGGGGCGTATTTTTTGTCTTACGGCCGCATCCTCCCCTTGGTCGGGCAGCTAACAATCCGATCTTAAGGACGCAACTTGCGAGTGCATCATTTGCATATCCGGCCCCTTTTCCCTTTCGACTTTGCGGCCGCAACGATCGACTCTGAATGAGGTCCAAAATGCTTTCTTTAAATAATACATTTTTGTTTCCAGTACTTAGCGCCATTTTGTAACAGCGATAGCAATTAGTAGAACAGCAGCAGTACTTGTACTAGCCTTATTAAATTGGTGAAGACCCGAGGGGCCATTGATAGACTAAAGGGTAGTGCCTGAAATTGGTAATGTTGTTGCAGGACAGCAAACCATAGAAATTGTTGGTAGGATGGCATAATAGGCACATGCAGATACACATCCTGAATGTCCAGGGAAACCATAAAATCCCCAGGCTCCATTGCCAAAATAATTGACCAAAGAGTTTCCATACGAAACTTGGGTACAAGGATAAACGTGTTGAGGGTTTTTAGATTTAGAATAGGGCGATGAGACCCATTTGGTTTCTGAACCAAAAATAGATTGTAATAATAACCCCTTCCTTGCAGAAACACAGGAACCGGAAATATCAGCCGCCCTGCCTGCAGCAGGGAGTAAATGGACTCCTGAAGAGCCAAGGCCTTGATCGCATCTGATAGGGGATTTGTACAAAAAAACTTCTGGGAAGGATGCCTCCGGAAAGGGAGGGCATAACTCTGAGAGACCACTTCCTGAATCCAGGCATCTGTTGTTGTTTGATGCCAGTAATCAGCAAATTGAAGAAGTCAGCCTCCCAACCTGGGATCCCCCAGGAGGAGGCCTGCCCCACCAGACAGAAGGTTTATTGTCCAGCTTAGAAGCTGGATGTCTGGCCATCCCAGACCTCTTTGTCGCCTGGTTGCCCTGAGAAAACTAGACTACCTGGAAGAAGACTGTTCCTTTACTCATTCCTGTGGACGAAAGGACTGAAAAGAAAACTGCCTAGACTTTAATGTAGCCGTAGATGGCAGACCTGCAGATTTTGAAACTGCCAGAGTAGCTATTATCTTATCTAACTCTGCCCCAAAAAGTATATTTCCATAGAAAGGTAAGGATTCCAGAGCCTTCTTTGACCCTGTATCAGCTTTCCAGGACCTTAACCAAAGGACCCTTCGAGCTACCACTGAGGCTGCTGATGCTTTAGAAGCTAAGAGTCCTGCATCTATTGCAGCTCCTCCCAAATAGGAGATATATGTGAGCTGTTTTCTGGTAGCATCTGGTAGAAATACCTCCAATGCCCCCGTCCATTCTTCAACTGCTTTGCTACCCAAGCCCCAGCCAGAGCTGGATGGGTAACAGCTCCAGATGATGAAAATATTGTCTTAAGACATGTTTAAATTTTCCTATCTGTAGGATCCTTAAGAGAAGATGCTGACAGAAAAGGCAATGTAGCATTCCTGACTAAGTGTGTCACATGAGCATCCACTCTAGAAGGGATTTCCCACTTAGTACATTCAGAAGCTGGGAAAAGATACAATGATGCTAATCTTTTAGTAAGATAAAACCGTTTATCCAGGTTATCTCATGCCTCTTCCATAAGTTCAATGAGCTGCTCAGATTTAGGAAACTCAGCTTTTACCACCTTCTGGTGTTTAAACACTGAAGCCTTCATACTAAGAGCTGGTTCATCATCCTGTATATCTAGGATTGATTTGACCACCTTCACCAAAAAAGGAACATTCACTGTAGAAGGATGGTCCTCCTCTGCCAAGCTAGACCCCAAAGAAGAACCCTCCGCATCATCTGATTCCTACAATGATGCGTCTGAATCCATATGCTGAACAGAACTAGCGTTCCCGCTAGGCTGATTTAGCGGGGCGCGGTGCCTTGCCCTCCTTCTGGTGTAAGTGGGCGCTCCCACCTTATCCCCTTCCGGGCTACAACTCCAGCTCTGTCCTGTGGGCTGTGGATAATAACGCGTGTAAGAGCAGCAGAAGTAGAGGGTGCGCAGGGAAACCTATACACTATGCATGTGGCTACATGATAATCTGCACTCTGTCTTTATGGGCACTGATGGGTCACAACTTACGCTGTACTCTCAGGCCATCTGTTATTGTGATGTTTATAAGTGACACGTTTTGCTTAATATAATAACGCTAAGTAGAGGTGGGTTATTAATGTAATGTAATGCAGGTATCCCTCTATCTGACGGTCCATAAACTCTGGCACAAAAGGCCATCACAATGTATTGTATTCCCATGTCACCAGCCTAGCTGTAGTATCAGCTGTGCCCTGGGTGCTGGGCTGCTGGTATAAGAAGTGAGCACTGGGCACATGGAAATGAACAATGGCCCTCATTCAGAGCCGTTCGCTATTTGTGGTCGCTCGTTTAAAAACAAGGGGTGGCTATTCAAATGATCCGTACGCACATTGCAGTCTGTTCACACCTCTAAGTCTGAACGAGCGAGCAAAACATACGCTCGTTTATTTGTTAAAAACGCCCCCTGGCCGCTCGCATCCTACGTCATGTCCGCTATTTATTAGATTAATCGAGTACATCGACCAGCGTATGAACTGCTCGCTATTCTTGTGGTTGGTGTTTGCTACCACAAATTTGCGAGCAGTTCTGGCTATAAAATAACCCAGTGACGTGGTCACTGACGCTGCTGTTTTAAATATGCACACCCATAAAACGCCCGTTTTGACCTTTAAGCACGCCTGCGTTCGGATCTCCACTCCCCATTTTCAAGCACCTTCCCCTGTTACCACCCACATACGCCTCATTCTGTCACTCAAAATAGCAGGCACTCGCTATATTGCGTACCAACGATTTTCGGCCGCACTGACTGGTTCGCGCATGCGTACTAAAAACCGTACGCATGCGCAGATGTGCAAACATCGCTCGGAACGAGCGTACTGCCGCTAACGAGCGGCTCTGAATGAGGGCCAATGTGTTTTTTTTTTACTTGTAGGTAATTTACAGTTATAAGCCTGTCGCAATTCTGATGTAACCGTCAGACTAATATATACAATGCATGGGCATTGGGTTGCTTACCCTGATCACTGTTCTTAACATGAAGCGATGAGTATCTTATGCTTTTACATTTATATGGGAAGTGTTTTCCTTTTTTCAAGCAGTTTGTACAGTGTCTTTGCATGCTTGGAAGCTTTGTGGAACTGATCATGGGATATATGTTATGTGCTTTCCTGGACTTCCCACCTAATTAATGATCACAGACACCTGTGTCGAACCAGGTAATAGATGAGACAGGTGTATCAGCACAGGTAATGGCATTTATTCTCACTGTCTGCAGCGCTTGGGGGCTGCCCGGTGCGTCCGTATGTGCCGGGCACGCCCCCAAGTATGACGAAAAGGGGACGCGTCTTGTAGGACATGCCCCCTTTTCATGACCACGCCCCCTTTTCGGGCGCGCGCACAAAGTTGCACTCTCTAGCTCCGGCGTCCTGCCTGCCGCCGGAGCTAGAGTGAACACTACAGACTGATAAAAAGATAACTTCCGTTTAGGTGCCTTAGTGACTATCGGTCTGCTTGCAACAGCTGACTGACTTGAGTGGCATAAGCATCCATCCAGGAAATATTTATAGGAGGTGCAAACATAGCATGCTGTGGGTACCCGATACAAGGAGGCAGCATGGGAGTAGCCGTACGATCCACAAACTGCTTCATTACCTGAGACAAGGAGGACACGCAAGATGGCTCCTGTACAGGGACTGGTATACTGGACCTGTGAGGTGGCTCCTTATAACAGACAGCACACAAACCATCCTTTATAAAGTCCTGAAAGGACAAGCCCGCCAATGTCCCTCTGAGAGCAGCAGCTGCAGGAAGATTCTCTTCCTGTAGCCGCCTTCATGTTTATCTGACTGGTCCCATTGTTGCAATCAGGTCAGATAACTCACAGCATGGGGTGGTCGGCAAAAGGCGTCCATGCCAGATTAAGCTATGGCATACAGCAAAACTCAAATAACACGCCCATTTATTTTCAATGCATTCTGCTATGGGCCATCTTTAGCCATATGTATGTTTTACTGATTTGATTTCAATAAAAATAGATTGTACAAAAAAAGACCGTGCTTATGAATAGCCATCACCCAGTACATTTCCAATATATTTCTGAGACCGTGCATCTCAATCACTACTGTGCACACACTGTGGGACGCAAGGATTTTTCTAGAGCAAATTTAATTTCGCAATCTGCTACTGCACACCCTCTTGGTCGAAGTCAGCATGAGGGTATTTAAACTTCTGTCACCCCATTCTCCTCTTCCCAACCACTGTAGAATCCAATCTCTACACCACTTTCTTCACTGACTATCCCCCCTATTTAAGGGGATCCTGGGCAATGGTTTTCCTCCTGGTCCCATGCTTGAAATGTGCTTTGCTGGAAGGATGTGTGAGTGAAGACAAGGAGATGCCTTCAACATCAAATGGAAGCATGATAAATCATGAGTGACTGGTGGGAATATATTATGGCCAAATTTAGCAGTTTCTTTCAGGCAAAATGGAGACAACAGACGTGAAAAAGGAACAGGAATAGCAGAAGACTGACAAGACAGAGGCAATCCTGGTAAAACTAGGATTGGGTATCAAAAACTGATGGTTGGCAACCATGAATGTTCTCAGCTCAATGGAAATGGGTTTCCATTTGATGCCTGGAGTGCGATGGTTGCCTCGTGTCACTATTCAATGGGCATTCTGCATTGGCCATCCTTGTGCAAGACCTCAAACTGTGTGGCTGAGAGGTTTATTGAATTATATAGTGCATACATATTAAAATGAATAGCTCAGTCATTTACAAACACAAAGATACATATATAGGGATATTTGTGTAGGTGGAACTGGAGCACCGAAAAGGAAACTCACTTAAACAAAGGCAGAATATACAAACTCCACACAGATAGTTCCTTGGTCACAATTGTACTCATGACCTCAGGGCTGAGAGGCAGTAATGCTAGCCACTATGCCAACCGAGAAGACCTAGAAGAAACCAAAGGGGGCATGAAAATGCAGATCACATTCAGTTCCAAGGTGAAGAACTTGGAGAAGGTGAGGCATTTAACTGCCTTTTCAAAAAACTACTCTCTGGCCACACTACCCTGTCTGAGTCGCAAGATTAGCCAGGCATCCTCAGGTAGGGAAGAGAGGGCATTGTGGGAGTCATCAGACACTACGACAGAAGCCTCTACTCCACAAACATGACAAAGATACAGCTGAAAAGTTCCTATCAGGTGTCACTAACACTAATAATCCTACTAATAAATCAGCCAGGAACCCTCATGTGGCACTGGAGTAGCTGTACTCTGCTGCTAAATCCCTTTGGCCGAACAGGACCATAGGCAGTCGTGGTGTCCCAGTGTGAAGCTCTATGCAGCACTGTGGAACATTATTGGCCTAAAACCAGCAAGATATGTATGAGGAGATGTTGGTGGAGAGAATTCCTTCAACATTGGAGGGAATGATTACACTCTTGCATAAATGAAAAAGGGAGAGATGAGACCTTACAATTTGGTGGCCCATACAGTATCATTCCTGAATAAGAACTACAAGATCCTTGCTGAGGTACTTGCTTAAGGCTGTCAACAGATAAACCAAGCTTGTGGAACCTCAGGTACTGGAATTGCACATAGCTTAGCTCTCCTCCGAGACACAGTTATTACATCAATGATCAAAGATTATATGCAGCCCTGGTCAGCCTTGATCAGAAGAAGGCCTCTATGAATGTCTCACATGAGTTTACGTGTCCGAAATGTGGGACTGTCCCACTGAAATTGGAAAAGTTGGGAGGTTTGAATACATGATGTATAGTGTAGGTTCTCATATAAAATGCCTTGTACTGAAAATAAAGTATGGTTGATTTGTGATTGTGATTGTATTCCGGCTGTGCAGAAAAACACAGTATACGTAATTTCATTGTATAAATACTATTTTTTTTATACTGTACCATGAAAGTATACATTTTACATGAAGATAGACTTATTGTTCTACATTAATCTCATGCTATGTGTTCTCAGGACATAGGCTAGAAGAACCTGTGGAGGGGAGTTTCGGTAAAGAGTACTGGAATGTTTATCCCAGTCCATGGGCTTTTACTCAGAATACATCTTCAAAGCATCAATGTTTTGGGTCACAGGCAGATCTATCAGTGACCCGTAACATCACTGTCTTACAAGATGCTCGCTAGGATAAATGGCACAAAACAAAGTATAATCTATCTGCTTTCTTGTTTATTTGCAAAGTACATTCCCCTTTGTGGTGCACAGTTGTCGTATCGCTAGTTGAGCAGCCTTGCTTTCGCACAATAAAACACTGAATGGAGAAAAATAAAGCAGCTGCATACGGCACATATTCAGTAAACCATTCCTTGTGCTACAATAGTATTTCACAACACACTTTAAAATAGATAAAAAATTTACCATTGCACTGTAAGTGTAGTTGAAACTTCGCAGGTTGTAAAAACAAAAAGCTACATAAGTTTGTACTTTAAAATAATACATAACACTCTAATTAGTCAGTCATTTAAAGTACTCCTTCACAAATTCTGTGTGCTATTATAAGAAATCATGTCCAATGATGTCAGTATAACTACTGGTCTGGTAAACGAAATCCCCGATAGCAATAAACTTATTTAAGATGAAAACATAAAAACCCACACAGGGGATGTTCTATGGCAACGAGTAACTATATGATTGATTGAAATTTTAGAACTGCTCTAATTAAAACAGAAAAAAATATTAGCATGTACAATGACATGGGACAACAGGGACTACTTAGATGACTGTAAGTGAGCTCATTGGGGCATTATTGCTCAAATAAACATTTCACTGCTTGAAAGATGAATGAGTGAAATTTCTATTGATGGGTCTTTGGGACCTCATTCTTTACGCACAGTCAGGAATAATAAACAATATGAAGTTATATTAAAATGGAAATGGAAAGATAATACAATTTAACACTCAGTTGAGACACACATATATGTTGATCTACAGCAGAACTAAAATGTGTTCATATAAGACTATGGAATTTAACCATCCCTCATACACCAATTCAAACCAGCATACTACAGGGGCTAAACATGTATCGATTTGTATTCAGCTTTATTTCAACTTATTGCCCAGGTACAGTATGTACAACCTGCAGCCCTCAAACAGATTGTGGCCCCTTCAGAATTTTCTGGACCAAACAGTTACCATCTACTCTAGGTTACTTTTATGCCTGGGGCTAGATTACCTTGAGAATATGTAATAATATACTGATCATAGAAGTAATCTTTGTGAACGTTTTAAAAAATCACTTCGGGCTCATAGTCCACATTTGGCATCATCTAAATAAATTAAATTGAAACAGGAAACTTTGTTCAGATCATTAAATATACATATTGACTACTCTCTATGTGCTAAAATCATTTAAACAGCTATTCTTTCTAAATAATGTCCTGTGTAAATATGAGTGCATAAAGCAGACATAAGATGTTCTCAATGCAAAAAGAGTTAAACCAGAGGTTCCCAAACGCGGTCTTCAAGGCTCTCCAACAATTCGGGTTATAGAGAGATCCATGGTTGAGCACAGGTGACTTAATTAGTACCTCAGTCAGTTTGATTTAACCACCTGTACTTGACCATGAACATCTCTAAAACCTGAACTGTTGGGGAGCTTTGAGAACTCAATAGATTGTCAGCCTATCAGGTAATCTTTGAGAGGGGGAGACCACTTCTGAATGGAATGCCCATCTATTAAGTAGCTTACCAGACAATAACTCATTGTGCATTGGGAGCTTCTCGGGAGTAGTCCACTTTATTTCATCAAGTATTTACTTCAGCTACTGCCAACCCCATTCATCTCTGGACCTACAGTATACTCTGCAAACGGCAAGCAAGGAGCAGGAAGCACCCAGCACTCTTCCAGGCAGCCGGGCACCTCTAAAGGCATCCCACAAGATTGAAACAGTTGTCACAATGGCAGAAACTGTGCTGTTCCTTAGCCTTATGCCCTGAGTGGCAGAACCTCTTGTACAACCTATGGTATGGCATTGCCTCCATATATATATATATATATATATATATCACCATTGTGTGGATCTTTTTCCAATTCTGTGTACGTCCCTCTCTCCCTCTTCATTGAGAAAGGTGTGTATAATTTTATCTGCTGCACATGACTGAATGTGGGAGGTCAACACCAGATCCCACTGTCCTCATACCCCCACCTCAATGACAACATGAAGCTGGGCAAGGAAAAGTAACTGACTGTAAATACTTTACACTATGTTAAAGAGACTGTACCAAAGGTTATCACCTTTTTTCAGATTTACAAACAGGGGCCATGGCTAATGCACATGACTAAGCAGCATGGCTAGTGCAAGTCACTATGTAGTGTAGCTGATGGATGTCACTACTAGTGTTGGCACCACCCCTACAGTTATGCCATGTGTCATTGGTATGGATGGGGGTCCTCACCCATACTGTACCTGGCTCCACTCAACATCCTGCAGCTTACCGCAGCCCAGTCCACAACACTAGAACCCAGGGGCATCACAGCAAGCAGGACATGTAAATCTGGGCTTCCTGTCTTCATTTCCTTTATACAAACTCACAAACTGTGACTTAAAAGGGAAGTTGTAGAGAATGTGCAATTGATACTCTTGTTGTGCATAGTGGGTTAAATATGGCACTGCAGTAACCTAAGCTATTTATCAATAGACCTATTACTCCAGCAAGAAGTATAAGCTATATTAATTGTGACATAGAAAAAAAAAATATTTGCTGCAACTTTTCAAAAACTATATTACTGGGATACTCAGCTCTCTCAGTGATACTGGTCTGGAGCGATAAGGGTTAATATACCGCTTTACTAGGCCAGTCTTTGCAGATGTGTGCATGTGCAGTGGAACTAAAAGCACATATTTGAAAATGTGGGGGAAAAATATTTAAAAACTATCACTAAATAAAATGACTGTTAAAAAATAAAATAATATTTTTTAAATGATGTTACTCTATTATCACCATCCTGAAGTGGTAATAATAGAACATGTATTGTGGTAGTTCTTGTACAGCTGGGGTACTTATTAAATAGTTTTCACTATGCAAGTATTTGGGAACCCCTCCTTAGAAATCCTGTGTTTGCCCTTGGTCACATATAATTCTGTGGTATACAGTAGTAATGTCCTAATACATATACAGACACATTGTAGACATAGTGTAGTAGTATATATGTTACTAATATTTTGGACCTATCATTTGCTGAGTCATTAGCCAATGTGCAGGGTTTTTTTGCTCTCTTCTCACTCCCATCTCCCCTATTCCTACAGTCTCCCCCTATTTTTAAATTATATTTCTCACTCCTTTACTCTCTCTCTCACTGATTTTTTAAAACAAGTGAAGATATAAGCAAATATGTATATGTACACTTAAAGTTAGTTGGATGTGTGTGTTTATATGTAGTCTAAGATTCAGCTGGGCATCCACTAATAGACAGTGTAATTTTTAGACAGTCAGCAACCTTCACCACTGAAACAAGTCTTATGGGTTGTTTTTTTTTGTTAAACCTGTTTTCGACCTCACCTTTCCCATCTCTGTAGTTACTTGTTTGGCCACACACCTGTGCACTGCACTATTCCGCCACCTGTCTTGACATTTAAACTGTATTCTACTAGTACCTGGTTACTACTATACCTTGTCCTCCAGCGCTACCCCGTGTGTGACTGACAGTTCAAAGGATCTGTTAGAAAGTGGCATGTGCGGGCCATTGGCTGCACTAACATTTATACCCGTTATATAATAGATAATAAGAGATCATGTACCTTCCATTGTAAATTATATGCTTTTTGACGTCACCGAAACATTCCATGAATTTATACAATACATGTCATGTACATGTGGAGACTTTTCATGTTCTGCCGATGCCTGCCCGCTCACTGTTTGCTGTTGCCAGGCCCAATCAGAGTTCAGCTGATCGTTTTGATCGGGCCCGGCAGTAGCAAACAATGGACCTGTGCCTGCCCCAAACCTCCATCAACCGCTGGCCCTAGGGGGGCTTGGATGCCCCTTGGCATTTGCTTAGTTTACCTATGGCTAGAGCCGGCTCTGGAGAGCATGACGTGTACAATGATGCATTCTGACATGATTATAGTAAAATTATTTACAAAAACATCAAGGCACTGTGTATACTGTAGAACATATTTAATAGTATGTCAATAATACTAGTAGTAGTAATAACAACAACAACTTCAGAATATCTATTTAAAGAGAATACAATGGAAATATAATAAAATGTATGATAGACCGACCACAAGATGCAATTCTTCAAAACCCAATGAACAGGAACAATATAAACAGCCCAAGTTAATTATGATTCATAGTAAATACACAGTGCACTATAACATATTAAACACTGCAAATATATCATAAAGACACATTTCTTATTAAAGTCACATAGATTATTGAAGTAAAACAAAGCAATTAACATGCTAACAAATAACTGATTAGATAACCATACAAAACTTCTGCAAAGCCAAAAATGATGTATTGTACATTCAGTAATAACAGAAGAATCGTCATCATCGTTTATTGTGAGGTGTCACAGACTCTGCAACAACAGACCATAGGTACAGGTCAAAAATAAAAGAATTCATACATTAAAAAAAATCATGCCTAAAACAGAAAAAAATAAAATCCATGCAACTATAGAACACAGAGTATATTATAACTGCATAACTTTATATGGCTTTGTGTAAAGGCTGCACAAGAAGATGGGAAGAGCTGAGCAGTTTGGGGTGTTAAACATAGGCTAGTAGCAACATTTACTGCAAGGTGCATTACATATTTTATGGCCAGCAGTACTCTTACATACCGCTATTTTAGCTGATATGAAAAATGTACACTCAGACGTTCAGTATTTGCAGTATGTGAATAACTTTGTAAAACATTTACTCTTTATTGTATCATGAAAATGTAATGTATATTGCTGCAGAATACTGTAAATGTATACATTGGTAGGCACTTCTTTTTGCTGTGTGCTACTTTAGCAAGACCGACGCTACCACTAGGGCACCGGCTCCTGTGTGGGCGCGCTGCTAAGTCTGCCAACAGCATACAGTAAATGAAAAATGTCTCTGTAAGACAAGCCGCAGCCCCCGCTTCCCCTGGCTGCAGTTTGCTCCTTCCTGATCCGGAGCAGGCTGGCCATGTCACTGACAGTCACATGACTGACGAGTCATGTGCTGTAATGAGACCAGTGTTGCGCGGGCGCCCAGACCCTCCTCTCCCCCTTCCTTTCCTGCAATAAATGAGCTCCCCACCCATTTAAACTTTCACCCACCCCCATTGTCTATCATGAACGCAGGGGCAGCTAAACATGGACAGGGAAGGTGGTGGCTCGCACCTCCCACCACAGAGGATGGAGCTCAATCAGCTGTGCAGGAGACTTCTCCCACCTCCTCCCCAATGATTCATCCTCCTCACCAGCAGTGCAGGACCTTCTTCCTGAGGCTGCAAGAGACAACAAGAGTGTGCAGGCAGTGGCTTCACAAGGGGGGTGTGGGCCGCACTCGGGTGCTACCAAGGTGCAGACTCCCCCTCAGTGACAGGAGTAGAGTGCTGCACTGTAGTATTAAGTGCAGCACTCGCCACCTGACACTGTGACTCCGCACCACCTGCACCCCCCACCTCCGGCTCCTCACCCATTAAGAAGCACGGGACCATGGGGGTTCGGGCTCCGAGGCCAGGACCCCTTCCCGTGAGGCCATGCCTCCGTCCAGTGTGGCCCCCCTTTTCGGCGCCGCGAGGCTTCACCACGCACAGAGCATCACTATCCGCGCCGGATGACACCGCGAGAATGGACGCCACTGTGTGCAGGGTGACAATGGTGAGAAGATTAGCAACAGGTAAGTGGAACTGGGGGGGAGAGTGGCTTCTGTGGAGGATGGGATTGTCACAGTTGACGAAAGTTGATAAGTATGAGGGTAACCATTGTATTTTTTTCGATGGTAGTGTTTTTACTATTTCATTGCTGCAGCCCGATGTTTGCCACCATCGAATGGAAATCATTTGTTGGTGTTCCAATGATTGTTGGTTTTTAATAAATTCCTGATAGCTATGCCTCCCCTGGCTCCTTCCTGGCTACTGTGTTGGCATCAGGGTATCTTCATATAGGTTCGTTGGAGGCTGTCTCTCACTCTCTGTCTGCCTCAGATGTGACCCTGCTCAGTCCCTGACTCCCTTCCCTCTCTAGGCTGCTGCTAAGCAACAGGGCACATTGCTATCTCTGATTGGCTCAGTTTCAGATGCTCTCTTGCTGTTTCAGCACTCTGGCCAGCTCCTATACAGAAGCGTGGTGCAAGATTTTTTGTCTGCGAGTTGCTTCACTAAAATCATGACTGCTCGGCTCCCTTTTGTCGTAAATGATTAATTTACCTAAAGATTCCTCGAGCAATGATGTATAGAATAGTGAAAACCCCAGCAAAATCCATCCAGTGGTTCAAGAGATTACCCCAAACAAACATGTAGACCCCTAAACACTGGACTTAGAACCCTAAACCGGGGACTTTTTAAATAAATACACTGTATATATCTATCTATCCATCTATATATATATATAGATGGATAGATAATATATATATATATATATATATATATATAGAGAGAGAGAGAGAGAGAGAGAGAGAGGGCACAAAGATTGAAGTAAGAGGCGCTAATCTACAATGTGGGCCGTGTCACACTGCAGAAGGTCATATCATGGATTTTGTTGCTACTGACTATAACATTCAGCAATCAGAGACCATAGAACCTAAACGATATCCTTGACAAAGGGCGGCAGCCTGAAATGCGTTGGAAAGTGTACCACCTGTGAACCGTGAGAGACGTCATCAAACAGCGCCATCGGGCAAACAAGCGAGACGAACAAAGGAGGAACCAGCTGGCACAATCAGCGCATCACGGACAAGGTAGGCAGATATAGGGACAGCTAGACAGCTCTCTTTGCCACCTAAGTGAGGCGAACTGCCGGTAACATCGGAACCTTGATCTCCCCGCACAGGACTTTCAAAACATAAGCAAACAAAAGCGCTTTATAAACATGAATATGTACTAACTTTTTTTATCCTTACAGGTATAGCACATATCAATTACAAGCGCTCTTTATTCTAGTTCTTAGATCATTTGTATTTTACAGAGTTGCTATTTTAACCATTAGCGCAGTATTCCATAGAAAATCAGTACAAACGTGTCAGTCACTGCCCTCCCTATCGCTCTCCTATTACAGTATATCATGGGAAAATAACATTTTGCATTTTAGAAGGATTTCCCTACAGAGAGGAACTGCACTAAATAGAAAGGCTCATATTAGTAACAGAAAAAGCACAACAAAAACAAACTTACAATTGTTAGTGAATGCTAAGGACAAAAGCTGAAATAAAAAAAATAAGAAAATAACCGAATAACTACTTACAATAATGTATGTACTTTTTCCAGTACCGGTTGGTCCAACAAACAGAGAAGGCTTTTGATGTGTTGTCAGCAACTTCATCAATGCTGTGTATCTAACGGTGTCTAAGGTGGGCACAATTATTCTGTTAAACATTATATCACGCGGTATAGGTGGTGCTGAGATAAGATCTTCTGTCCATAATTCCCATCTTCCGACATCCTACAGATGTAAAATGACTTTTTAATGTGTAAACACAATATTAGGAGGCAACAAATAATATACCATCTGGGTACTTGGATGAGTGTGGCTCATTAGTATGTACAATTTCAATAACATTTCTTTGTGCATATAACTTACATTTCCTAATCCATACTAAACAATTTCATATTTATTTGCCTTACTGTTTAAAGAGCATATAAAGCCACTATTTGAGCTGGCATCCTCCTTCTTCTGTGTCATCCTCTCTATGGTTTCCTCAGATTGTACTAGATATAATAAGTAGACACATATACACATTTTGGAGACCTTTTACCTACATTCCCTTCCCATGCCTCGCCTCCCATCTCCTCACCATTTATCATTACCATACAATATCATTATATTCAGTGAATTAATGAGTGGAAAGATACACATGAAACGTTCCTTTTCAGTCCTCTGCATCAGGGTGCTATACTGTGAATGAGGAGATTCTTTCACACACAGACAGAGAGTGAATGACAGCTTGGCAGGCTTTGTACAAATTGTCATCAAATGATTAGTGGCATTAGAGGCCATGCCTCTGTGTAGGTAGGTAATAACCATATTTCAATTCACTGCAGCCAACTTGTTTGCCTGCATGAAATTTAATTTTCATGGCACTGAGGTTAATGAAATTAGATACTATTTTAAAGGACTGTCCCCAAGTGGAATAAAACATCAAGGCAAATAGCAATAAAATTATAAGATATATGTTGCAGGTAAACTGTAAAATCTAGGTATTCCATAAAATACAAGGACAATGTTTCTGCAATGCCAGTAAAATGCATGATTTGCACAGATGATATAGAAAAATAAAAATAGCATTGCTACCTCCTTCACAAACCGGTAGTCATATACTGTGTTTTCTTTGGGGATTGGAACTGTAAAAGGTTTTTCAGGCGGATCCACTGGATGCAGAATTTTAAAACGGGTCCTGGTTTCCTCACTGAGTGGTCCTTCCATGATTTCTCGCAGGAGTTTGTCAAACCTTATCCGGTCATCTTCCTTACAACTTCCTCCAATGGACCAAATCAGAGAAAACAAGAACGCACCCTTGAAGAAGAAACTTTCGTAAGTTGCAGAAACTCTTGATGTAACTTAGTCAAGTATGTGATCAGCAAGTACATTTTCTGAAGCTCCAGTGCAACATGTTATGACCATCAGTGTTAGATATGTCATTGCATTTATTATGGATAATGTCTGATTGTGCATTTCCAGTTTTATGTGTAGGTGAACCAAATACCTACCTCTAACCATGAGCAAATGTCTCTCTCATTCATACTATGAATTAAAGATTCATCAGTAAACTCATCCAGCATACAGTCCATGAGATTCATTAGGGATCGGACTAAATTTGTATCAGAAGTTGGTGACAATTCCTAAACCAAAAAAAAGTGTTCAATGGTGAAATTTAGCCAATACCTTCCATGCAGTAATACACAGAAAACAAATATATTTATTTTATTATGTAAACCTATTTATAAAAGGGAGAATATAAAAAACAAAACAAACAGCAGATATATAACATTTTTGCTATATTTTGGTTTTATTTCAGTTTTATATAAAAAAAATTAATAAAATATAGAAGAATTGCCATATTGCTATTTCATCTGAGGGACCGTACACAGAATGCAGCGATGGTATAAACTTGTAGAGCATTAGAGCAGTACCATAACTCAGCAGGAAGAAAAAAATCAGTTTCATCTTTATGATGTGTTTTTATATATTTATATCTCATCGACTCAAGCCTCTTGCCTTAGGCCAAAGATTTAGACAAGATACTGAGACCAGACCTCTGTTTTTCAAAGCTCTGACTTTTAGACTTCCACATTTTGTAATAACACATTTAAGGGCAATGTTACATTACTGCTTCTGAATGACCCATTTCCCAGTCTGAAAAAATGTGGCATTTAGATGCTGTCACATCCTTACTAGTGACACAATGAGAAACGCTGCTCCTGTGTGGCACACAAGCACCTCAGCAGCGAGAGAGACACAAGTAATAGTGACAAGGTAATAATGTTTTACATTAGTTGCCATGTGTCACTAAATAAAGTTGTGACGGTTTCTAAATGCCATATTTTCTGGCTGTAGAACCTGATGTTCATAATGCCAGCATGACATCATGAAAAGAACACATTACTGATCTGGGACAATGCCGCCAAGACTGTGAAACAAAAAAATCTAACTTTTACTTTACCATCTCATTATGCATTTGTTTAATTAAAAAAAAAGTTTTAAAGAAATGTCATCACTTTCAACTCATATGGCTTACACTATAAAATAAACCCTACACGTATTTAGTAGTATAAATAGTTTAATACATTTTAGGAAAGATTTCTGCTGACCTATTAATTATGTGTAAATGGCACATTTCTTGTGTGTTTGTACTGGAAACATTTTTAGAAACATATTTATAAATAAGATGGGTCTGATATTAGTGCCGTAACAGGGCACAGTTGAGACCTGTGCCAGCCCAGCCCCCTGATCGCGTGATGTCATTACGTTGCGCAGAAGGAGGCTTGATCAGCAGCTCCGGTAAATGTAGTGCTGACCGAGCGTCCCCAAGATGCCCGATCGGCTGCATATACTTGTGCAGGTTGCCCGTTTGTAACGTCCACAGGACGCTCCGCGGGTGCTGCAGCAGCAATCCTGACTGCAGGGTGCCATTCCAAGAGCCAGGAGCAAGGGCCAGGGGTGACGGTGCCACTCACAGAGTCTCTGCATACTGTGCAACGGCACCAGTCACCCATAGCTTGCTACGACCCTGGTTGCACGCATTTCTGTATGCAGCCAAAAAGTTTTGGCAAACTGCACCTGCCACACAGCATACATACGCAACTTAGAGCATCTACAAGCAATTCTAAGTCAGACACATTTAGTCGCTTCTCACAGACGGCTGAATAGACATATGGGGCATTCGCATCTAGATAAAGCATCCTGTGGGCATGTTATGGTGTGGAGGTAGGGTTGCAATCTATTATTAGTTAAGTGAAAGCAGACTGCACTTTTCAATCGGACCTTCTGCACCAAACATTCTGATTGTGCAAATGCATATAATGGTGTTCCTGCTGCCGGAGGGCTGGGGATGGAGCTGAAGCATCGTTGCGATAATTCAGAATATAAGCAGATGGTCACTGGAAGCATCCAGAATTGTGACCGCATTACATAAGGCCCGATGTGTCTGGTAAAGTCAAAAGAGAAGTGAGCAACGGCCTTGTTCTATTCTATAGATCAGGCCTGATGCATTTGTAAGGTAGTATCTTTCTAGCTGTTATTTCCAGTAGTATAAAACAATAATTGGAATTCAAAAAGCTATTACAGATGTGTCCACATACATCTATCCTCCATGCACTACAAGTTACGTTACACAACACGTGAGCGCTGTGTAACTCGGAAGCACCGAGCGTATTTTCATGCGATTTTTTTCTCTTCAAGTCTGTCTTACAGATCTGCCCAGCAGCACTGTTGTCCATAGTGCGGCAAATCGCACTATGCGTGGCGCGAGATGGACTCCCGCGATCGGAGACGCGCATTCGCATCTCCATAGGATATAATGGGAGACACACTCCAACGTCTCCATAGGCTTGAATGGAGACGCACTCCCTTGATCAGGGAAGCGCCATAGCGTAGCGCGATTCGCAGGCACAATTGTACCGCGATCAGCCACAATAAATGTGAGCGCATCTGCAGTCGCACAGTGATGTGAATATGACACATAAGCAGCTTCTGCGGATTAAATTGATATGCGGCATGCCTATATTCTGCAGATACAACCGCTGCTGCACACAGAATATAGGCATGCTGCATATCATTGTAATCAGCACAAGCTGCTTGTTTGTCCTTTTCACACTGATGCACTTGAATGGAAAAAGTTGCACGAAAAGACGCTCGGCGCTACCAAGTCATACCATGGCATGACGTGACTAGAAGGGCTGTTTAACGCACAAGGACGCTTTATGTAAATGCTAGAGGACACATCTATACGAGTTTAAATTGATGTTTTAGAATACACACACAAATACTTAATGTATTACCGACACAAAAGTCAGTTTACAAATGTACTCAAAGTTGGCATGACAATAACTGGCATAGCCTAGTTAACAAATGTTTTTTTGTGACAACTTTGTTCATATTTTCTTCCTTTACATCTGAAATGAAATAATTGTGTTTTTAATGCTTTAAAGTGCATTATTACATGTACTTACAATTACAAAGTGCATAATTACATGTATTACAAGTACTATTTAACATAAAATGACAACCTTTTAAAATAACATCTTTTTAAATCTACTAATTCATTCCTTCAATTCTATTTGCAGAACTTTGTATTATTATTTGAGTGTAATATATCCACAGTGTAAATAACTGTGTGCATGTTATATAAATGAGGAGCTTTTAAGCAGACATTTTGAATTCTTCATGAAGGAAACCCTGTGAATTACAATAAAAGCACATATAAGTATCGTTTCCCTAGCTGTCACGTACCTTGGCACATTTTCGAATCATTTGAAGACATGGGGGAACCATTCTGTTAAACAATCCTTCAATAAAACTTTTATGCATTTTGCTGAGCCCAGGAGGTAAAAGATTTATCCAGGATACCATAACTGGTCTCCACCCAAGCATGGTTGGTTCCATGTAAATCATACCACATCTAGATACCTAAAAGACAAAATAAAGAATGCATGTTTGTATATCCTCTCACAATAAAGTAAGTGCACAAATGTGGAAAATGATCAAGGACCTATTGTGAGAATGGGAGATGTGACCAGTACTGTGTGGGTGTGGCCAGAGCCCTGTGGGTGTGTACACCCCTTACACTATTAGCCCTAATGTCTCCAAAAATATGTAAAAGTAGATGAATTGCATAATTTTGTGAGGAGAATAGAAATACAGTTTTATAAGTATCATTTATTACCGACGGTGTGGCCAGCTGGTGACTTGTCATCATCATGCTGTCATGATGATGGGCCTATTTGTTAATTGTATGTGGAGGCCTGGAGCTGTAGCCATTGTTAACCTGGCCATGTATATTTGCACAGTTTTGGCTTTAGGTGCTAAAGACAGCCCCTAATGGAATCCACCTTTTCTTTCCTTGCTTAAAAATTTAAATTTAACACATTCCATTGTAACCTGTAAAAACTGTATGTAGAAATAAATAACTTACTTGCAATATATGTAGATGGGTTAAATAGCTTCAATGAAAAAAAAAACAATTCTATTAAAAAATAATAGTGTGACCAGGTATATAAGGAAAAGCTTCACCTTTGACAAACTATACCAAAATACTATTTATCAAATGAATGGTTTATACATGTTTAAGGCACAATTAAGTGTAATTTTTTAAGAAGACTATAATGCAGGAGATATTGGGAATAATGCATCTCCTGCATTCAGAAGGACAATGCTCGCATCAGCCCTCCCCACAGTTTTCTACAGGGATGACATAAAGGGGGATATTTAAGAAGCGCAGACAGCTTAGCTTTTTGGATCACATCTCTGTTAGCTAACACCATCTGACAATGACGTTAGCTTGCTTTCCTCTATTGGGAAGCACGGCTGGAGATTTTCTGATCCCGTCACAGTAGGCTGGAGCTGTTCCCCATATAAATTGCATTTGCTTCGCTTTGCACATTTATTTATTAACAGTCACTTACACAGCACACACATATTATGCAGCGCTTTACAGAGAATATTTAGTCCCTGTCCCAGTGGTGATTACAATCAACATTCCCTACCACATGTGCACACCAGCAATTCTCATTTATTACTAAATAGGCCCCTGAGTCTGCAATTGTTGTGATATGCACTGTAAGGTCTACGTAAGGTCTACATATTTTATATTGTTTAGACAATATACTTTGCTTTTAATTATATTTAACTCTAACCTATTTAATCCATATTTTCCCATTTACCAAGGGAAATATTTCCAATTCTGCAGTGTTTGGTATACAGGGCCATCACTTGCCACTCCATTTCAAAGTCCCAGTATAATCAGAAAATCTGTGTGTTTACACAGTTTGCTTAATGTAGAATCATCATTTATTTTGAATGAAAAAGGACTCATACCAGTTTCTATAGTAATTAATTAAAATTTTTGCATAATGAACTTTTTGATCCTCCATTCTAATGGGTTTCATTTAATAATTTGCCAGGCATCCATGAATATCTATTTGCTTATTATTAGCATACTGTAGACAGTGATCGCATTTAGGCGCATCTTTTATCCACTATAGGCAGCTAGGGACTCAGCTTTGCTAAATTATTTTTTATAAATATGCCTCTTAATACCTAAAGGCTTGTTTTGTGCACATGTAGGATTATTGAGGTATTAAACATGCATTTAAGAAACATGTTTTGATGTCTGATGCTGTGTGGGATTATAAGATGGGCATTTTAGGGGTATATGGGGAGGTCTGATGGCACGTAGGGAGGTCCTAGGGCCATATGGGGAGCTCAAAAGCATAAATTATGATCGGATCCGGAAACAGTGAAGTAGGACCCACATTTTTTTAAATGATGGGTCCCGGGACCCACATAAATTTGGTCTCCACACGATCATTGGTAGAATGGTGACACATTTCAGTGCTAAAATTCAAATATGAACAAAAAAGGAGTAGAAATATTGCAACACAACACTTGAGTAGCAAAGGTATTTTATGTTGGTATTTGGATGGAAGATCGACAATGAATAGATTGACGGTTAATAGGTGGACAACAGATAGACGACAGGTACAAAAGGTTGACAGTGCATAAGGTCAACATGTTCAAATGGTCTAAAAAAATGGTCGACACAAAACTGGTTAACATATTTTTATGGTTTTTCAACATTTTTAATGTTATGGTTAGGGGTCAGGGTTAGGGTGAGGGATAGGCACTTGGGGGAGGGTTAGGAATAGGCTGCCGGAGGGGACAGTTAGGGTTAGGCACAGGCTAGGGTTAGGTTTAGGCACTGATGTGAAGGTTAGGGGTAGGCACCAGAGGGAGGATTAGTAATAAACCACACAAAAAAAATGGTGTCGACAAATTCTGTGTCAGCCTTTTGAATATGTCGACCTTTTGGCCCTGGTCAACCATCCGGTTATCGACTGTCAACCTATTTATTATCGATCTATTAAACTACACCATTCTATTTTATTTGAGATTCTGTTCATTATCAATTACAGTTATATGGGCTGATCGTAGACTGAACATTGATAATATAGGTTACATGCAGAAAACATATTTTACACTTCAAAATAATAATATTTTACAGAGTAATATCTGGTTGAACATTTTCAGATGTGAACAGAAAAGATAGGTTTTCATATGTTTCTTGTGTCAACCTGCTACTGAAACTCACTCAACCTGGATACCGCCCCCCCCCTTGAATTCCTCGGGGCATATTTCCGAATAATCGAGTCATAGACCTGATACTTATCATTTCTTGTCACCACTATTTGCGACAATATGATATAAATTTACACAGGCCCTTACTAATCAGGGACAAACAGTCAGGGGAGGCATTAATGATTATAATAATACAAACCAAATACCTATGACACATATTCTGTGTCATAAGTATCTGCTTTATATTATTCTAATCATTTTTACAGTGGAAATAGTGTAAAATTTGTTTGGGATGGACCAAGAGCGGTGCCTCCCGCTGAGAATAGGAAAGGAGATGAAGCGGGGGGCCGCAGCAGTAAAAGCCCATTGAAAAAAGCAGGAGAAGCGGCACCTATATAAATGCCTCATTGACAGGGACATGCTTTCAGCCCACATCACAGCATGCCCCTGTCAGTGAGGCCAGGGCCGAAACTAGGATATCTGTCACCCGGTGCAAGGTAGCAATTTTGTGCCCCTTCCCTTCCCATACCTGGATTTTGTCCTTGCTCCTCCATAAGGCAGTGCACTAGTCAAAAGTCCCTGGAATAGTGACTTACATTATTCCACACACCATAATGCCCATTACACATTATGCCACATACTGTAATGCCTATTACCAAAGTGCCACTTACATACGTATTTGCCCGACACCATTTTATGCCCCACAGTAAGGCTTCTAATTACTTTAAAGTTACCTGCTCATTGTCAGGGGTTTTATGCTCATTGCCAGGGGGTTCCATGCTCGTTGCCAGGGGGTTTCATGCTCGTTGCCAGGGGGTTTCATGCTCATTGCTATAGGGTTTATACTCATTGCTATGGGGTTTATGCTTGTTGGGGTTACATGCTCATTGCCATGGGGTTTATGCTCGAAGCCATGGGGTTTATGCTTGTTGCCAGGGGTTACATGCTCATTGCCATGGGGTTTATGCTCGTTGCCATGGGGTTTATGCTCGTTGCCAGGAGAGGATGCAGCTTTCAGCATCTTCTCCCGGCACTTGCGCTGGCCTAACAGATACTAGAGGTCCAGTAGGACCTCTAGTGTCTGTCTCCTCCTTGGCGGCGACCATTTTTGGATGGCCGTCTTCCGCAGAGTCCATGCGGACGGCTAGTCCGCATGGAATCTGCTGAAAATAACCATCCAAAAATGGCCACCACCAAGGAGGAGACAGACACTAGAGGTCCAGTAAGGACCTCTAGCATTTCTGGATGGCCGTTTTCCGACTGCAGCCCCCAAGCCACTGTGAGTCATCCCTTTTTCACACCCTGCATTCCGGCACCCGGTGCACGTGCACCTCTAGCCCCCACCTAGTTGCGGCCCTGGTGAGGCAGATGTGATTGGCATCAGATCCAGCACTGACTGTGACTGTATCCAGCTGTCACTCTGTGACTGGGAGACTGTCAGTGTCAGTCTGCAGAGCCCAGGCAGGCAGCATGTGAGCAGGGGATATACAGTGACCAGGGGATATACATTTTTTAATGCAGCACGGATTGGTCCCACCTTGGAGCATGAGACAACCCGGGTTTTTTTTTATCTCCTACAGTTGGTGAATAAATATACGATGTGACCTACAGTGATAGAATAAATAGTGTATTATCCCTGTTTTTTAATATTGTGAAAATAAAATAATTGCTTTGAACCTGATGGGTGGACATTCCATCTTACTGATGTAAAGGTGTGATGACAAAAAAAACCCTTTATGTGTATTTACACAGCAGGCTTACATGTAAGCATTATGTAAGCATCAGTTTGTATACGGTGATTTCACGTGGTGCTATTTCCATTGATCTTACGGGGAACACGGCTGGTGATTGGAATCTGCATTCTAGCAACACTACATTGCCCCTATGGACACTGGATGGTGTTTTTGAAAGACTGTTTTAGCAGTATTGCACTATTGTAAGTTTCTAAGGGTTTTTTTTGCATATTTGGAGCTGCTCACTGAACATTGAGAATCAAAGACACATCCATTTTGAGAAGTATTATTATACTTAAATTATGCCTGAGCATATGTTTTAGCGCATTTTTTGTCAGTATGTTTTGATTATAGCATGTGAGTGTTTAGTTTAATACATTCAATACACTCCCTACCACTACTCACCAAGTGGCTATTTTGTTGTCCAGGTCTTCCGTTAGCTTAATAGCGGCGCACCCACTATTAGGTAAAAAGAAGCCCTGGACAATATATTTAAATATGTTTTAGTCTTAACTGGAATAAATGAGATTCTTTACAGGAGTATAACCACCTATTGCAAAAATCAATAAATTTTGAGTTGTTCAGATACAGGTGAATGTATTTCTAGTTATTGTGCTGTTGGCTTTGAGTATTTCTCTGCTGTAAATTCTGTTGAGATACAGGGGAATGTATGTTATTATGCAACCTGCCAATTGAATGGTGGATTTAAAGTACCTCTTTCAGGTCAATATACTATATGTGTGTCTAACTCTGGCTCTGATACTAGCCAGTGCCTCACCAGTCATTGACCTCACCGCACGCCACCGGTACTATTATACACACGCAGGGACAAGGGCTCTGAAAGAAGCCTGTTCTGCAATGTGTAAAAGTAAAGTGATCACATTAGCGTCACTTTACGCAGTGGCTGCCTCGCTACTGCGCCTGTGTGGTCTGCTGATCACACATGTGCAAGTGGAGAGTGCCGAAGGAGAGGGATACTATAGATCTATGTCCCAGTACTTTTTGCGATAGGTAGCCATCTTCAGATGGCATTAGCTGGCCTGGACCAAGCTTCACATTCCGGAGCTAGGTAAATTCAGCAAGAAAGCAGCCCCCATCGGTTTCTATGGGGAGTACTTTTGCAAACTCCAATATCTGCTGCAGCCCCTTTCTAGAAACATCCAGGGAATACTTATTATTTGTGGGTATTTGTATAACCTATTGGTAGAATCTGTTTGGTTGCAATACGTGTCAGCGGAATGTGAAATGTAAATTAGTCCACACAGATGTCCTTAACCAGGATGGTGGGTTTATTTGATAACAGTGGTGTACACAGAGTTAACAGTGGTGACAGTGGTAGTAGCAGTAGGCACAGATTTAACAGCACCTGGCCGAAACGCGTTGGAGACCCTCACATCAAACCCGACACCGATCCAGGCTGACCTCCACTAAAGATCCCCATCCCCACCAGGGACCACCAGTGCAGAAAGCTCTCAGCCCACCCGCCTGCTGGTCCGCACCGCTCACACCTCCAGTGACCGGCTCCACCCCGGACCAGCCCCTCTCCCCCCCTGCTCCCAGGCGTGCTCAGCAACTCACTCCTGGCCAGGGGTGTCTCCACCGTCGATCCCCATTTCCACGAGGGACCGTCAGTGATAAGAGCATCCCGCACATCCGGCCGCAAGTCCGCCCAGCCAACATCGCCAGTGACCAGCTCCATCCCAGTCACACTTTCCACATCCCCCCTCCTCAGTGGATTTTTTTTTAATCAGTATCCCGGGCAGACCACCCCCCAGGGGTGGTCCCAGCACACACGCTGCAACCCAGCCTCCCAGCAGCTCACCCATCCACACCTCTGGCTCCGCACCACCAGCGGCACGACCAAGAGCCAATTTCAGCTGCATACTACGGTCGCTGACCTCCGCAGACCAATCAGAACAGCCGTGCACTTGCAGCACACCAGCAACACGCTGATCCAGCTCACCAACAAACCTGCAGCTTCCAACCAATCTGCAACGGCCGCAACGTCGACCTACATCACCACAACAAAAAACCTACCGGCAGGTAAGTACTGCCAAGACTCACACCAACACGCGGGACGCCGCACAGGTGTTCCAACCCACTCTGCAAATCCCCCCACCCCCCGAGACTTCCTAGACTGTCGACCATAGGTCCAGCAGGGGTGACGTGCAAGGTCACTGAACCGCACGGGAAGGAGCCCCCTAAAAGGGTCCACCTACCTCCCCAGTCTCATCACCACTCATCACTGAACCCCACCCACCTGCCCGGGATCTTAACAGAGCAGCATTGTGACTACTCAATAAAAGATTTTGCCCAAAATTACTGTGTCTCGCTGGCCTCATTTTGATCCTATTCCATTCCCCTTTTCACATTACTCCAAACTACACTCCATACCCAATCACACCCTCCTCACTCCCAAAACATCACCACCACCAGAAGAAACATTCTAATTAACACCACTCACAAACACACACAAGTCATCACCAGTACTAGCAGGAAGAGCGCACCTTACCCCCTACCCCCATACGTTTTCAGTGCGGGAAAGGTACTTCCACACAACGGTGCAGGACCTCGAAACCACAACACACCACCCCCTGGTCAACGAGAGCGCAGTTCTACCACCCATCTTCACAGATTTAACAGCGGTAACAGCGGTAATGGCATTAAGTAATGATAACAGCTATATATTTTTTAGAGAGGAGTAGGTTCTGTATATGGCGCACTCAGGGCCGGATTAACAATGGGGCGAGTGGAGCTACAGCTCCAGACCTCCCTTTGAAAATAGGAAACTGACTGCCGTGCAGACAGGAAAAACATTTTTTTTTCCTGTCACAACCAACAGTCCAGCTCACTCACCTCCTGGCCGGCCAAATCTTAGCCCATTCCCACTCCCCCTTGCTCCTCTCCTCTCTGCTGGTGGACATACACATGCCGGCTGAAGCCCCGCCACAACGGATTCGCCGAAGCTCCGCCCCCTGGCCGTCTTGCTCTAAAGATGTGTCCATGAGTAGCCTAGCACATGAGGGAAGGCAGCCCTGAGCCCAGCATGATGACCTTTCAGCACAGCAGGTCAGTGTAACTCTAGCCCCCTGTGTACTTACCGAATATAAGCCGAGGTACCTAATTTTACCACAAAAAACTGGGAAAACTTATTGACTAGAGTATAAGCCTAGGGTGGGAAATGCAGCAGCTACTGGTAGTAATCCCCCCTGGTACTGCCCCCAGTAGTAATATCCCCCCCTGGTAGTGCCCACAGTAGTAATCCCCCCCTGGTAGTGCCCCCAGTAGGAATTCCCCCCTGGTAGTGCCCCCAGTAGTAATCCCCCCTGGTAGTGCCCCCAGTAGTAACCCCCCCCCCCCCTGGTAGTGCCCCCAGTAGTAGCCCCTCCAGTAGAGAGAGACGTACCGGTAATAAAAAAAAAAACACTTACCTGAAACCCCGCTCCTGGTCCAGACGCTGCTACCAGCTCCTCCGGCCGCTTTGCATTATGGGAGAGATGTCATGACATCATGACGTCTCTCCCATTACCCACTGCGGGAGCCTGGAAGATGGCTCCCACAGTGGGAGCAGCAGCAGCCGATGAGAGTCTGACAGAATCTCATCGGCTGCTAATTACAACAAACACACAGCTACCGATGCCGGCGGCTGTGTGTTTGTCACTTGTGTAGCGCTGACCAAACTCCGTCCGGTCAGCGCTACACACGCGGTGCAGCTGTGTCACAGAGAAACAGTCTGCATTGTGGCCCGCATGGTACGTAGCTGAGTGAGGTGCCCTCCAATATGTGGCGCCCTACTCAGCTGCGTAAGGGGAGGACCAGCCCTGGTCCTGGAGCATCACTCGAGTATAAGCCGAGGGGGGGCTTTCTCAGCACAAAAAATGTGCTGAAAAACTCGGCTTATACTCGAGTATATACGGTATGTTTTAAAAAAAAAACTATATATATATATATACAGGTCCATAAATATTGGGACATTGACAGAATTTTCAGATTTTGGCCTCTATTCACCACCACAATGGCTTTGAAATGAAACAAACAAGATGTGCTTTAACTGCAGACTTTCAGATTTCATTTGAGGGTAATTACATCCAAATCAGGTGAACGGTGTAGGAATTACAACGGTTTCTATATGTGCCTCCCACTTTTTAAGGGGCCAAAAGTAATGGGACAAACTAAACAATCCTAAATCTAACTTTCACTTTTTAATACTTTGTTGCAAATCCTTTGCAGGCAATTACAGCCTGAAGTCTGGAACGCATAGACATCACCAGACGCTGGGTTTCATCCCTGGTGATGCTTTGCCAGGCCTCTACTGCAATTGTCTTCAGTTCCTGCTTGTTCTTGGGGCATTTTCCCTTCAGTTTTGTCTTCATCAAGTGAAATGCATGCTCAATCGGATTCAGGTCAGGGGATTGACTTGGCCATTGCATAACATTCCACTTTTTAGCCTTAAAAAACTCTTTGGTTGCTTTTGCAGTATGCTTCGGGTCATTGTCCATCTGCACTGTGAAGTGCCGTCCAATGAGTTCTGAAGCATTTGACTGAATATGAGCATATAATATTGCCCGAAACACTTCAGAATTCATTCTGCTGCTTTTGTCAGCAGTCACATCATCAATAAATACAAGGGAACCAGTTCCATTGGCAGCCATACATGCCCATGCCATGACACTGCCACCACCATGCTTCACTGATGAGGTGGTATGTTTTGGATCATGAGCAGTTCCTTTCCTTCTCTTCTGTTCCCATCACTCTGGTTCAAGTTGATCTTTGTCTCATCTGTCCATAGGATGTTGTTCCAGAACTGTTATGGCTTTTTTAGATGTTGTTTGGCAAACTCTAATCTGGTCTTCCTGTTTTTGTGGCTCACCAATGGTTTGCATCTTGTGGTGAACCCTCTATTCACTCTTGTGAAGTCTTCTCTTGATTGTTGACTTTGACACATATACATCTACCTCCTGGAGAGTGTTCTTGATTTGGCCAACTGTTGTGAAGGGGTTTTTCTTCACCAGGGAAATAATTCTTTTGTCATCCACCACAGTTGTATTCCGTGGTCTTCCGGGTCTTTTGGTGTTGCTGAGCTCTCCGGTGCAATCTTTCTTTTTAAGAATGTTCCAAACAGTTGATTTGGCCACACCTAATGTTTTTGCTATCTCTCTGATGGGTATGTTTTGATTTTTCAGCCTAATGATGGCTTGCTTCACTGATAGTGACAGATCTTTGGATCTCATATTGAGAGTTGACAGCAACTGATTCCAAATGCAAATGTCACACCTAGAATCAACTCCAGACCTTTTACCTGCTTAATTGATAATGAAATAAAAAGGGAATAGCCCACACCTGTCCACGAAATAGCTTTTGAGTTGATAGTCCCATTACTTTGGCCCCTTAAAAAGTGGGAGGCACATATTGAAACTGTTGTAATTCCTACACCGTTCACCTGATTTGGATGGAATTACCCTCAAATTAAATCTGAAAGTCTGCAGTTAAAGCACATCTTGTTTGTTTCATTTCAAAACCATTGTGGTGGTGAATAGAGGCCAAAATCTGAAAATTCTGTCAATGTCCCAATATTTATGGACCTGACTGTGTGTATATATATGAGGCCACCTGCCCCAGGCTCTCTGTTTCTTTGGATACTTACCTAAGAGGACTGGCTCGCATACACTGAACATTTACGCTCCAAAGAGGGATTGTAAAAGGGTACTAGGATATACCTGGAGGATGACATACTACAGGCTATTAAATTAGCATTATCTGGTACGCAGCCTCTATATATAATCATTTTATTAATTTTAAGGAAATACTACACTATATATACTCTCCCTCTTATGAGTTGTACAAGCTCTTTATAAGGTGATCCAGCTGACGACATCCCACTTAATCCATCCAGTGTGGACCACTTATCCCTGGATTTCAAATAAGCTTAAAAGATTTTATTTTTGGTACGCACATTCATTCTCACGAGCACCGGTTACTACTTGGCTTTAAATACTACACTATCAGGCGCATGTCTTCTTAAACCTCTTTTCTATATATATATATATATATATATATATATATATATATTTAATCCAGTAGTGGACCAGCACTCAAGCTCCTCCTATTGTAAAGTGCCGAGGTGACCTCCTCTATATAAGCAACTACAAAGGTAAATCACAGGAAACTACAGAAGTTATGTGTGACATACTTTCAATACAAGTGATATATGAGACCTGGAGTGCCGCCTGTTATTTACCTTAGAATATGTATATATATATATATATATATATATATATATATATATATATATACACACACACACAATTGGTAGGCCGACACTCCTGTGCAAAGTATTGTGCCATGGTGCCTGGTGTCCTCCTACTTACCTTTTGCCTGTAAAGGGAGTGGACCATGTAGCAGTGGAATGGGCTGCACTCTGGTCGACTTGTATAAAACACTAAAATTCGGTATCAAAATTACAGAGCCTGCACTCGTCCTTTCCGTAATCCCTCACGAAAGTATGAAAAAAGGTTGTGCAACACTGAAGATGTAAACGGATATTAGTGTGCTTTATACAAGCTGTTCAGAATGCCGCCCATTCGACTGCTATATATATATATATATATATATATATATATATATATATGTATATATATATATATATATTCACACACATACACACGCACAGTTAGTGGCCTGGCAGGTTACTGGTCCTGACCCCTAAGTGCATGATGTCATGCCATCGCACAGGGGGGTGGGAGTGTCATCACCTGGAAGTGCAAAGTGCAGCACTGCCGGGAGTGTCCTGAGGATGCTGCACAGATTGCAGGTTGTCTGTCTGAGCAGCGCACACCTCTAGTTTTGCACTGTATACAGTCAGAAACGGCGGCACTCACTTTCGCCATGATTGAGAGACAACAAAGGTCTATGATCAACATTACAGTCCTCTGTGGACTTTTACCAAGAACACTCTAGAGGACTGAAACATTGATCGGGCCAATAATTGGATAGTGTATATGCAGGAGGGCTAGCCAAAAAACATCTTCAAATGCTCCTGCAATGGTCAGATAGGAAGGTTGGGATAGCGTGTTCTGCACACACTATCTCGTTCCAGGAATGGTATTGAAAATGCCGGCAGCTGTTTAGCCGGTTCAACTACCGACTGCTGATGCCCGACAGGATGAAAATCCCAACTAGTGCAGGTAAGTACTAATACCCTCCCCTGTCCGCCCCCTAACCCTCCCTTAGGGGTGCCTAACCCTAAAACTCCCAGGGTGGCAGCAGCACGCAAAAGGCCCTTCATGAATTTCAGCTCCAGGCCCATGTGGACATTAATCTGGCACTGGGCCGGCTTCATATAAATATAAAATATAACCTTTATTAGTTGCATATAAAAACACGTATGGTATATAAAACTAGCGAAATATAAAAAATTGTTATAAAAAATAGTTATGCTAATAGCAGCAGGTCTCTTCTGAAGTCCTTGCAGTACTATGGCTCTCTACACAGTGGCATCGAATAGAGTTTGCGCATGCTCACTAGCATGGCAGTTACGTCATCCCACCAGCACATTACTGTACAGGAGGAGACGAGGGAAGAGCACACTCCTAACAACGGGTAAGCCCTTGAGAATAGGTGTTTTCAGGGCATATCCCACAAATAATAATTAAGGCCCCCTATAAGTGACTATCCGCTTCATTATACTGTGTATACTGTAAATAAAAAAATGAGAGATATGGTAAGAACTTACCTTTGTTATCTCTCTTTCTACGAAGTCCATAGGGTCCACAGGGTGACCTTGGGGTATAGGTGATGCTGAGTCATCCGGGCACCTTACGCAGTAAATTTTTCTCCCAAGATGCACTTGGGTCTCCCTCCATACCCCGCCCCCGGGCCAGAGGCACCTCAATTTCGTAGGAAGCCAAAGGCCGGAGGAGTATAAAAGAGAGAGAAGGAAGTCTGGAACACTCAAGAATCACAGAAGGAGATGGAAAACCAGTGACCAGAGCGAAGCCCAACTGAAGCACAGGTGCGTCAGGGTGGGTGCCCTATGGACCCTATGGACTTCGTAGAAAGAAAGATAACAAAGGTAAGTTCTTACAATATCTCTCATTTTCTACTTCAGGGTCCATAGGGGTCCACACGGTGACCTTGGGGATGTCTCAAAGTAGTACCTTCAAGGGTGGGGATGCTCCTGTGCAGAGAGTAGAATCCGCAGCCCGAAGGATGCATCCTGAGAGACAAAGGTATCGAATGCATAATACCTCAGGAAGGTCTGGACAGAAGACAACGTGGCCGCCTTACAAAGCTGAACAGCCGAGGCGCCACAGTGAGCTGCCCATGAAGGACCCACAGACCGAGTAGAATGAGCAGTAACAGAGGGCGGCACTAGAAGGCCCTCATGAACATAAGCCTCAGAGATAGCCATGAGAAGCCATCTAGCCAAAGTTTGTTCATTGGCTGGCCATCCCTTCTTTTGAAAGCCATAGAGGACAAACAATGAGTCTGACTTCCAAAGGGAACTGGTATGGTCAACATAAATCTGAGGGCACTTACCACATCCAATGAGGCCTCACCCGCCGAGAGGTCCGGAGAATTAAAAGCTGGTACAATTATTTCCTTATTTATGTGGAAACTAGAAACCACCTCAGGAAGGAACCCAGGGTGAGTAACAGTGAAAGACTAGAAATGGGGAACTGCAAGAGAGAGCCCCCAAGTCTGACACTTCTGGTGGGAGCAATAGCCAAAAGAAAAACAGTCTTAGCTGTAAACCATTTGAGATCCACCATGTCCAGGGGTTCAAATGGAGGGCCCTAAAGACAACAGCCAAATTCCAAGGCGCCACAGGAGAGACAAAGGGAGGCTGAATGCCTGTAGGAAAGTGCAGATATCAGGAAGAGGACCAATCATTCGCTGGAACCACACTAAAAGAGTAGAGACATGCACTTTCAGTAAGGCAAGGTGAAGACCAAGATCCAAACCCACCTGCAGGAAAGCGAAAACTCTGGATATCCGAAATACCTGAGGGTCGTAACCTGTTGGATGACACCATTGAGAGTAGGTCTGCACACCCTGTGGTAAATCCTAGCAGAGGCTGGTTTACGCGCTCTGAGCATGGTGTTAACCACAGAGCCAGAAAAACCCTTGGACCTTAGGAGGGATGTCTCAAGAGCCACACCGTCAAAGACAGATGACTCAGGTCCGGGTAAAGGCAAGGACCTCAAGACAACAGGTCCGGATGTTGAGGGAACAGCATTGGAGTGTCTATGGAGAGACTCTGAATATCTGAGAACCAGTGATATCTGGGCCACGCTGGAGCCGCCAGCAGGACAGTGCCTCTTTCTTGTTTGAACTTCTGAAGTACACGAGGAAGAAGGGAGATTGGAGGAAACAGGTACGCAAGCTGGAAGGTCCACTTGACTGACAGAGACTGACAGTCTACCAAGAGAGCCTTGGCGTCTCTTGTCCTGGACCCGTACACTGGCAGTCTTTGATTGTGTCGGGAGGCCATGAGGTCTACGTCCGGAAGGCCCCATCTGTCCACTAGGAGCTGAAACACAGCTTGGTGAAGAGACCATTCCCCGGGATGCACGTCGCGATGGCTGAGGAAGTCCGCTTCCCAATTGAGAACTGCTGGAATGAACACTGCCAATATGGCTGGAAGATGACCTTCCGCCCATGTCAGAATGCGTGACACCTCTGTCATTGCCACCTGACTTTGAGTTCCTCCTTGATGGTTGATGTATGCCACGACTGGTAGTGGCATTGTCTGACTGAACTTGCACGGGCTTTCTGTGAAGTATGTCTGGCTTGTTGCAGGGCCCTGAAGATTGCCCGAAGTTCCAATATATTTATTGGCTGTCCTGCCAATAAACATATTGGAAAGTCGACTCCTCTGCTGTCCACTGTCCCTGAAAGGAGTGTGGACCTGTCACTGCGCCCCAACCCCGGAGACTGGCATCCGTTGTCAGGAGAATCCAAAAGGGGTGTCCCCTGGTGAGGTGGCCCGTCTGCAGCCACCAAGCAAGAGACAGACGCACCTCCGGAGAGAGCACCATCATTTGTGCCTTTATCCAATGGGGTAATCCATCCCCACCTGGAGAGGATTAGTTTCTATAGAGGCCGGGAATGAAACTGGGCATATTCCACCATGCTGAAAGTCAACACTTTGGAGCCCAGCAACTGCATCGCTGAGTGAATGGACACTTGGCAACTGTGGAGGCATCTGCGTACTCGCGTCTGCAAAGTGGAGATCTTTTCCAGAGTCAGAAAAATCCTCTGCTGTTGTGAATCCAACAGAGCTCCCAGATGGAGCATCCTTTGAGAAGGGATCAGGGAGGACTTCTTCCAATTGATCAACCACCCGTACATCTGCAACACACATATTGTCAGCTGTAGGTGGTGTTGAAGTACCTCTGGAGACCCTGCCAACAGTAAGAGGTCGCCCAGATATGGTAACAGGCGGACCCCCTTCAGCCGCAGATGGGCTGCCATTACCGCCATAACTTTGGTAAACATCCAAGGTGCAGTAGAGAGGCCAAATGGCAGAGCCCGAAACTGGAAATGTTGTTGCAGTACAGCAAACCTGAGAAAACGCTGGTGAGTCGAAGCAATTGGAATATGCAGGTATGCATCCTGAATATCCAGTGACACCATAAAATCCCCAGGTTTCATAGCTAGTATAATTGAGTGCAGGGTTTCCATCCTGAACCCTGAGGAATTTGTTCAGGGACTTGAGATTGAGTATAGGCAGATGGGATCTGTTTGGTTTCTGAACCAGAAAGAGATTAGAATAATAACTCGTTTTCCTCTGGGGCAAAAGGACCGGTACAATGACCCCTGCCTCAAGCAAGGATTGTATGGCCTTCTGGATTTGTAAGGCCTTGTCCTTGTTTGACAGAATGCCTATGAAGAAAAACTGATGGGGAGGTCTTCTGCGGAAAGAGATGGCGTATCCGTGGGAGACCACTTCTCTTACCCAGGTTTCTGTGGTAGTCCGATGCCAGTATTGGGTGAACTGAAGAAGACGGTCTCCCATCCTGGGATCCCCCAAGGGGAAGCCTGTCCTGTCAGGCTGAGGGTTTGTCGGCAGGCTTGGCAGCCGGATGTCTCGCACTCCAAGCTTGCTTCTTGAGTTTGGCAGTCTTCTTGGGTACTGACTGCCTAGGGAAGGATTGAGCTTTAACCTTACCTGGGGCCCGATAGGTCTGAAAGGACGAGGTCTGAGATCCAGAGGAAGCAGGGGCAGAAGGCAGACAAGCCGACTTAGCCGCTGCCAACGTATCCACAATTTTATCCAAATCAGGGCCAAACAAAACTTCACCGTTATAAGGTAAACACTCTAAGCCCTTCTTGGAGTCCACATCTGCCCTCCAAGAGCTTAGCCACAGAGAGCGTCGAGCCGCAATAGCCACAGTGGAAATCTTAGCATTCAATAGGCTGATATCCAAGGCAGCCTTGTTAATATAGGTAGCTGAATCACGGAGGTTGCCCAAAAGATTCAACGGTTCTCTGGTAGCAACCGAGGCCAAGGACCCTTCAAGGGTGTTCACCCAACATTCCATAACTCTAGCTACCCAGCAGTTAGCCATGGCTTGTCTGCACGCAGCACCTGAAAGGGAGTAAAAGGATTTCAGGAAAACCTCCACCTTCCTATCTGTAGTATATTCTGTAAAATAAGAATAAGCAGAAGCCAAGCGTCTTTGTGGCAGGTAACGCTTTCCAGGTGATTTCCATGCCACCTCCAGGTGGTCAACCAGCTGATCAGATAAAGGAAATATGGCAGCGGTCACCTTTACGTCCTTGAAATAGGCATGTTTGGACTTAGGTGCTGGAGGTTCGTCCTCCTCTATGACCAAGGCCGCACGGACAGCTTGTATAAGACCTGGAATATAAATTTTAGACTTAGGCTTCACGTCTCGTGCAGAGGGCTCGGAGTCAGAGTCATACGGGGCACCCCATCATCAGATGACATGTCGTCCTCATCATATTGAATAGACTGAGATGACGGCAAAATTCTTTTAGTTGGTCTAATCTGGGGTGCATCCACCTGCCACACATCCGTAAGACTCTGCACCATAGTAGAAAGCGTATTAACACAGGGGGATTAGATACAACCTGCATGAGTGCAGCCAGATGAATCAGGCTCTGAGAGGGGATAACCTGCTGCTGTGGGAACCCCAGTGGGGGAAACACAGGAGGGACTGCTAAGCGTCCCGCAATGGCAATTAATACTTGTACAAACACACCCGAGGGGGCTCCTGCACGGTGGCTGAGACAGCAGAGGGATCTGGAGAGGCATAGCACTTCAGACATAACCCCTCCAGTAAGTTGTCTCTCACACCTAACACTACTGCACATTTTTTGCATGACAGGACAGGAGCCAAACTGGGCATATCATCCTCACTCGCAGACATGGTTTAAAGGGTATTAAGTACCCTATATGTGACCCACCACACAGGACGAATAAAATGTGAGGAGAAACCTGCACCCTGACAACACTCTCAGTGAGAAAAAGCACAGGGAAAATAAAATGGCTGACAGAGTGAAAACAGAAACTCAGACAGACAGCGCTAGCATAAAGTCACATACAATGCAGAGATAAATACACCTGCACAAATGGCATTAGTATTTAACTACACAGACTCACTGTCTGGTAGGCTATATTGTAGTGCTACATACACTGACCACCTTGGGAGAGAGGTACTTAGGGGGACCCGGGCTCCACACTGCCTGTGAGATCTGCGACTCAGCCAGGAGAAAATGGCTGCCAGAGACCCATGAGGAGGCGGATCCAGAGGAGGAGGAGCTGCCCCAGCACAGCCAGACCGCAGTGGAAAGGCGCCCTTTGCAGCGGGGAGAAGCCAGCTGTTAGACAGGGAAGGCTGCCTCCCCTGGCTGGCGTTTAACTCCCGGGATGCTGGACTCGCGCCCTTACTATCCAGCGTGTATCCCTGGTGGTCCAGTGGAAGCGCAGGACTCAGTGCCTGGCTCCACTGCCGTCATCCCCAGGGAGTCCCCAGCCCTGGAGGTAAAAGACTGCAATTTCAGCGGGACATCGCTTATGCAGTGACCCGCCGCTTCCCTGCCCCATAGCACCCGGCCGCAGTCCAGGGATCCTCCAGGGTCCCTACAAGCACAGACCCCTGAGGCCCGCCGAGATCCCTGAATCAGTACCCTGGACTGTCCAAGCTGTCTGCTGTTGAAGAAATGTTCTTTTAAAATAAAAAAAAAAAATTAAAAATCTTCAGGGGCTGTTACACAGCCCCCCGCGTGTTAGTGACCCGACTCTGGCCAGGCACCCAACGAAAGTGAGGTGCCTCTGGCCCGGGTGCGGGGTATGGAGTGAGACCCAAGTGTATCCTGGGAGAAAAATTTACTGCGTAAGGTGCAGCGGATGACTCAGCATCACCTATACCCCAAGGTCACCCTGTGGACATCTATGGACCCTGAAGTAGAAAATTATATACTTTCATGAACAATTTAGATTTCAGGGGGCTCCGGTAGCTTCCGTCTAAAATGACTAGGAGCTATTAAATTGCTTTGGGCGAACAGCTCCTAGGCTGCACTTATTGCGGATTTCTGCTTGCGCCCTCCTGAGCTGCAAGCAGAAATCAGAGTAAGGGCTTTTGGGCTGGTCGTGAGTACCGGGTGCACCTTCACTGAAGTGGCTAATGAATTCAATAATTCCCTGCCACTTTAGACGGATGGGAGTGATAAACAATTTTTCGCCCCCCAAGTGTAACATTCACACTAAGCATTCACAATAGAATTCTTACCAAAAAGTTGTTTTTAATGGGCTCCTTATGTATTAATTTGTAACCAAACCAGATCAGGGGGCTTTCTCATTTGACGCTTTATTAATAGTTCCCAGTATTTTCCCCAAAAAATATGGTTAATACACATTAAAGGTTATAGACTGTAAAATAGAATGTATATATGTATACAGAAGATTGCTTTTATTAGTAGGCTTTCATCATCAATTCTTGAGAATTTTCAAAAAAGGTAGAATATTTACTGTTGCAGGAGATGCCACTTCTAAATCCATGGGCTCAAAGATGAGACTCATCTGAGGAGACATCTGAATAATCTCTCCACTCATCAGACATAACTTTTTGTTGTCATCCAGTACCGTGTTCATGTTCTCAATCCAAACAGCATCAACAGGTCCATCAAAAATGAGCCATTTCCTATCTGGAGTCTACAACAATAAAAATCAATAATTCATATTTCCAAATAATTTACCATATTAACTGCTGTTCGTGAACTCATTCAACAACTTTTAACATGTTTATTATAGCTAATATTGTACTGTCAATAGTTCAAGACTGTGATATTCCTGTACAGTCTGTCCCAAGGAAGTTCAATAACTCTTTGCTTTTCAATCTACACCTCTTCTCTTGGTGAACTAATTAGCTAATTTGGCCTCCAGTACCACCTCTACACTGATGACACACATGCCTAATACCTGTCCTCCCTGATCTCTGCATTTCACTTCATCTGTCTCTCTGATACCGCCACATAGATGTCACCACCACCCCTCAAATCTTCGTTGCTATCAACTACAAAATTTCCCCCCTGTCTTCCAAGCGTGTTGCAATTTTGTCACACATAACTCCACCTTATGATTTATTCCACAAATCCAGTTTCTCTGGCAGACCTCCAGCCTTCTCATTAAAATTATTGCAAGCATATGCCCTTTTCTCATCCAAGATTCAACCAAAACTTGTATCCATTCTCTCATCATCTTTCACCCCAACATCTATCTCTACCTCCATCAAAAATGCAGTAAAACTGAGGTTTCTCCATCACGGTTCCACTTTAGCAGTTCAACTCTGCAAATCTCTGCACTGGCTCCCCATATCCTTGTCAAAGCTGAATAATTGGCTGAGACAAGTTCAGCTTAAAATTTAATCGCAGCGACGCCATCTTGCGACTGGCCGCAAGACGCCATCTTGTGAATGGCAGCAAGACTCCATTTTAGAAAAGAAAGCTTACACAAGCGCCATTTTATCAAAAATACATAGTACACAATCCACAGTGCAAAATTGCTAGAAGTAGCAATTTTGATACTCACAACGCAAAGTTGCTAAAAAGTAGCACGAACAGCTTTTTAACAATCTTCCCCTAACACCTACCGACGGTGTTTAGCAGACATAAAATAACTTTCCAACACATTAAAATCACCACAGACTTATATTTGAGCAGTAGCAAAGTAGTGGTGTTTTCCCTGCATTCACATTAACACATACACGATGTAGCAAAAAGTAGAAAATTAGTGGTGTTTTCCCTGCACTTCATGTTAAACATAGGACAATGCAAAATAGCGATTTAGACGCACAGCCAGCTTTTTAGTGATCTTTCCCAAACCCATGCTGGCATGCTCACACACATACACAGAAGCCTTTCCAACTTAGTGCTGGTCGCTAAGTGCCCCACAGACCCTCAAACACACAACACAATTTAGTGTCATTTTTCCCCGCATACACATTTAAAAGCAATGGTCCCGCAGCGCGAAAGGAATGATTATTACTTGGTTTAATCGCAATGTCAGCATATAAAGAAATGAATGTTTTCTGTAACTATGGCTTAGTAAATGACAATTGGACCGTGTTTGGTGCTGTACTGATCTACTCTGTTCCCACAGCGTTCCGGTGGCATTGGTGAGGAGATCAGAACATGCGGCTATGAAATATGAATGTTAGAGAGAATAACTTCTTGAAATGTTGTATGCCATAGTTAGATTTATTATGCAGCGGGAAGGTGAACACAATCAGGCTGTTAGAGGCTGGGTTGAGTCTTTGCACTGACCTATGAATTGTACCGTAACGGAAGAAGCAAGAAGAGGAACCAATGAGAACCTGCCAACGTATTCTATTGTATTGCTTATCCCAGTACGGGTATATATGTGAGTGCTCTGAAACGAGATGCCAGTCTGCGGTGTTCCTGTTATGCTGTTCGACGAAGGTCTCATTATTGATGCCGGTATCTGGTCCCAGAGCGCACGCGTATGTATTGACTGTACCTTATGACTTAATATTTGTACAATTTATTTTGCGCTCATTGTTAGATCATAGCGTGGTAACATCTGTACTTTTACCTGAATAATAATCTTTAGCGCGTTGGACCGCTATTCAACTGTCTTACAGTATTATAAATGGTATAATTAAACACGACGCTAATTAGCGACATCTTGTGGTTTTAGAAGGTATAGGCAGGTTTTGTCTTAGAGGTTCTAGGCAGGTGAATCTTAGAGGTTTATAGGCAGGAATGTACTAAAGGTTTATTTACGATTCAACATCCTCTAGGATCCAATTCAAGCTACTCACCCTGTATATTGTTATATAGAAAGGTCTGTGATTTGCATATCATGAAGAATTATTCCTGCCATAATAATTTAGGATGTGACACTAGGGAACTCTGGGAACTGAGGTGCCAGAAGGAATAAATGTTTCCACAAGGCTGAACACCAGGTCCGTAACTAGGGCTTGATGAGTATAAAGTTTTCTTCTTAAGACTATAAAAATGTCACGTTACAGCTGTGCTGACCACAATGGTTATTCTCAGGGGCGCCGAGAGGAGGGGGAGCGGGTACAGATTGCCCGGTCCGGGCTTCCTGAGGGGCCCGGTTCCGGCGCCGCCCCCCCATCCCTCACAGCACCCCAGCACACACGTGTGCTGAGCTGCAGTCTCCTATGCCTGTGGGGGGGGGGGGAGCGATCACCCTGATCGCATCCCCCTCGCTTTGAGCTGGGCGGAGGGCACTCAGAGCACCCCAACTTTTTTTTTTTTCGGGAAAGGGGTGTGGCCACGCCTCCCGCGATTAGGCCATGCCCCCTGTTACCGGGGCCTGCCGCGGCTCTTGGCGGGCCTGGTTATTCTACATGGGGGTTGGCTGATTAAGGGGGAATATAATTACATGTAGTTCTGCTCCACCTCGGTAAGCGTTTTGATTATTTTTGTAAAACTATAATGACAGAAATTGTTAATACTTACTGTTGAAGATGCAAATGCTCTGAAACTGACAGCCAGTATTCCATCTGACCATTCATGAGACACTGGGTCAAACTGTCCATACAGTTGTCCCATGGTTATGGACTTGGGATTTAGCACTGTAATCTGAACCTTATTTTCATCTAAAAGACCCTATGTTCAAGGAAAAAAAAAACAATTAAAAATAAACTGCAGCGATATCAAAAACACTGGATGAGCAGCTATATGTCACCAATTAAGCATTTTATGAGTCCCCTAACCATATATGTCCTAGCTTTGCCTAATGGTTGAGGAACCAAGCAGATGGGCATATCTGCTAAATTTGGTATTCTATAATAGAACATATATTATATCTAAGGAAACAGGTAAAGGGGCCATTTAAGAAATAGTGAGAACAATTGTTTGAGTAAAATATTTTGTAAGAAAGCTGCAAAAAAATATGCATTTAAGAAGGGCTAAGTTTGTTTAGGCAAAACTTGTAGACTGAAAGTGTACTATTAAAATAAAGACCAAATGCAAATTGCTTAAGAAATATTTTAAAAATGCTGCTGATAGTACATACTGTATATTATGGCAAAAAAAAGTATTAAAGATAATAAGTGGAAAAAAATAGTATTTAATGTAAATTGTTAAGACTTGAAAGAAACTGAAAGTTCATTATGGAAATGTAAGGAAAAAGTAAATGTGCTACCTTGATACACAAGCAGCAATAAAAATTGTTCACAAAATGATAACAAAAAATTAAGTTAGAAGATAAAGATGATTCTTTAAATAGGTTTGTTTTTCATTTGTACTAACAAAGTGTAGCAATATACTAAGCACACCATAAAATTTTACTTATCTAACAGTGACGCCATTACATCTAGAGAAGAATAAGACAGACAAAACATACGCCCATACGGCTTCAACCCAAGTGTGCTAAAGGAACTAAGAATTGATATAATATTATTTGTTTTGTTTATGGCCTTCCTCATAACTGGGTCAGCACCAGCAGAATTGTGGAAATCTGATATGGCAGCTATCACTAAAAAGAGGACACATTTTACCTAAATGATGTACGAGCTATCCCATATACAATCTCTCATAACCTATTTGACTCTATGAAAAGGTTGATGCTTTCATATGTTTGGAAGTGTAAGCTTTTGGACAAATGACTCACTCCAAGTGACTGGGGAGGGGGCCTGACTCTCCTTGACGTGCTGTGCTATCATGAGGCAGTGTGTGGTAGGAGTACAGAATATGGTTGCTGGAAGCCATAGTGTTGTGTGATTTTATTAATGTATAAGGCAATAGATATCTGTGTAAGACATTAGAAGGGATAGATAGGTTGAAATGTATACATATATACATTGCACAAGGTGTTCTCGACAGAAAGAACTCAAGGACAGGACAGAGGCCCTGATTCAGAGCCGGACGCTCTGACCAGAGCGCTCGCTCTGAATCAGGGCCCACCTCCATAAATATGGAGCGTCCTCCTGGACGCTCGTATAGCTGTGGGTCACTACCCACAGCATATAGGAGCGTGCAGGGTGATGGTCGCGAGGATCTTGACCATCGCGACCATCGCCACTGCGAGCAGAAGCCTGCGGTTGAGTTTCTCAACCGCAAGGCCAGGAGTGATTTTGGCTCTATCAGAGCCAAAATCACTCCCACTAACCATGGTAGGCGTTCCCTTGGGAACGCCTCCGTCTGGGAGGCACGCCCCCGGCACGCCCACCAAAGGGGGCGTGCTGTCAATGAACATCGACAGCACGCCCCCTTTGATCAGACACTACGAGCGAAGGAAAGTCCTTCGCTCGTCGCGTCTCGCGCATGCGCACGACGGAGCTCCCTCCGTTGTGCGCATGCGCAGTGCATACCATCGACCCACTTGCAAGTGGACAGTCGCTCGCGAGTTGGTCTGAATCAGGCCCAGAGTTCACTGTTTAAGTTAAGCAAATAGTGTCTTATTGTGTTGTTTAAGTTAAGCAAATAGTTTCTTATTGTGTCCAGAGATGTGGCCATACATTATGTAAGCCTCTATCAACAGTGTCTTACCTTCAGTTAAGTACACGTCATAAACCTAGTCATATGTCTACAAAATGTCCAACTTTCTTAATTGAGGCAACAGTGCCCCCTGTCTATTCTTTCTTCTTTCTTTTACTTATATTTCCTAACATGACCTTTGTACTTGTTAAACTGCTTAAGCATGGGATTTTCTCCCTAACCTGTCAGTATAGAATGAGCCTTTTGTCTATGCTTGATGTATGAGATCCCAGCTCCAAGGTGTTGGAGGAGGAGGCTCCTGGGAAGAAAAGCCATTGATGTTCTAAGTAAATGATGTGTTATTCAAGCAAGTTAAGTATTCTTTCCTTCACTTTGTAATAAATGTCTTTTTAACATATATTACTTGTGTGGCTTGATTAACTCTTTGTATCAAAGAATCGTATTCTCGTTCCACCGAGAACACAGTGCTACTTTCCCAACTCAGTGACTGGTTCCTACCTCCTTGCTTGAAGCCCTGGGTTGACCTGGAACGTGTCCTTAGCTCAGGTTTTCCACTACTGGACTGTCTCTGATCTCCCAGTCGGCTCCGAACAAATTAACGCCTACATCTCAGGGCCGCTACTGATGACCAAAAGGTGTGGGATGCCAGACTCCATTCCCACTTTAGTGTTACTCTCTCTACCAGAAATATCTCCCAGAAAGCTCTAGATTTAATGCTTCCCCATATCCATGTTTCATATTGTTCCCACAGGGGAGCAGTCACTTTAGCTGTCTTCTGCTGACTTGTTCTCCCCATCTTCTATTTTCCCTTTTTCTGACATCTGTGCTAAGGGCCTGATCCAGAGATGGACCGACTTGCACAGTCGCTTGTGCAAGTTCGTCCAATGCCAATACTACAGGTGGCGTATGAATAGAAGAGATACCTCAGTCACAGTACTGGGATCGCAGATGCTGACAGGAGGTAACAGCCTGAGATCATCATCATGACTAATGGTCACGATGCTCCCCAGCATCGGCCAGCTGCGTAAACCTCAGTCTTGCTGGCCGCTCCATGCTATTTGCGAGGCCAGGAATTTTGTGTCAATGGACGCTGACCCTGGCCTCAGTACTCCCAGTAAACAGGGATGACACGCTTCAGGCAGAGGCTTGGGGACCTCCATGCGATCCTGCAGGACCCATTCTGCACAGACCACTAAGCATCGGAGATGTGCACTAACCATAGAGATGTTCCTTATTCCATGACCCCCTCTTTTCCTTTCCTGAAGTAGTTCTCATGGAATACATATGTAACAGAGGGTAAGGGTACTCTTAACAAAAGTCTGGACACAGTATGCCCCTATTTACTACAATACGTATTTCAAATGCGGATTGTAGTGTGATAATTTCACCTAAATTTGCATTGCAAATCTAGGAATTATCACGAGAATGTATCAACACAGGGGCAGATCTCACGAGAAAGCTCTGTCCCTGTGAATCCTCACCGCAAAATTCTCACTGTATTTTTCGCAAAAAAGAAAAAATACAGTGAGAGTGCCTCTGCACATATGTTGACGCCAGCTAGCGCTAAACCCCCCCTTGCTGAGCTGACACTTACCTCGGTGTTTGGTGAGCTCTCTCCTCCGGTTAGCTGGTCACCAGGGCTCCTGGTCTGTGACCCTGGTCAGCTGTACTGTAAACTGATAGCTGACTGGAGTCATAGTGCAGGAGCCCTGGTGACCAGCTGACTGGAGGAAAGATATCACTGATCAGCAGACCCCAGGCTGCAGGTAAGTCTATTTAGACCACAAGGCTGATCACAGGGGGCTGGCTCCCAGCTCTGCTCTGCCTGTCAGAGCGGAGCAGGAATCAGGGAACTTGGAGGGAACCCTGCTTAACGCCATCTCCAGATGGCGTTGTTACAGCAGGGCTCCCATCCAGTATTTTTTCACAAATATCCCAGTATATTTCAAGCAGAAACATTTCCCATTACAAGTATGTGAAATGCAATCTGCTTGCTAAAGAAATGTATATTAAAGGGCTTTGAGTAGTTTTTCACAAAAACAACTCAAATTGCCCTTTAATACATTTCAGTGAAACTAAAATAATATGAGAAGGGAATGAAAACACCATTTTTCACATTAGTTTAGTAAAATAAAAAGGAAGAAAAGATAAATAGAGCCCTATTCAACCTGAATGAATCTCCCGAGGTTGATCTTCTAGTTGATTAAGTATTGTTTGTGTGTATTTAAACAGTATGTTTTTTAACTTTTTGAATGTGCTTGGTATATATGTTTTCATCTATGTGTTTTCATGTGTATTATATAACATGTTCTGTATATTTATTTGTGCTGGTGAGCATTGTCTCCCTTCTCCCCACTATGTTTAGCATGCCTATTACCCTTCTTTTTTATATTTGTACCCTTATATTGAATTTTTTTTAATAATAAAAATGTAATAACAGAAAAAAAAGGAACAAATTCAGCCTTCATTCATTCGTTAGTTGTGTGCACAGCTGATGATGGGTGAGAGTGCGAAATATATTGTACAAAATAATTTGGTTAAACAGTGAGGAGATACTATTCATGCTGTCTCACAGGAATGTACATAGATAGTGAGCTGGTAGAAGGAAGAAGACAAAGGATAATTACAGTAAATATTTTCAGTCTGGGCTAAGTAGTATAATATAGGAATCAACATCAAGCCTGCCCTTTCTGATCTTTCTAGTAATTACTTTGTAGTTGTCCTATTTATGGATGACACTAAGCTCTGTAGGGTTATTAACACAGAGCAAAATAGTAACTTGCTAAAGAGAGACTTAGACAAAATGGAAAACTGGATCATTATAAAGAAGGCTCAATTTATTGAGAATAAATATGTAATTATGTACCTACGTCATGGAAATAATTATGTTCCTTATGGTGCATACACACGTAGCAATCAGCCAGCGATACGATATCACTGGCTGATCTTCCCTGGTGTGCTGGATGATCGATATCGAACATCCAGCACACAACCAACAGTAACCTGCTCGATATTGAGCAAGTTGACCGGTATGCACAGCCAATGGACGATATCGCTATCGTCCATACGTGGCAGCGCATCGCTGGTCGATGGTGAGTTGGTAAGGATCATTTAAATGACAGATTTGAATGATGATAGTAACAATAACTATATCGTTAAAATCGATCATTTAAATCGCTACGTTTGTACGCACCATTACACATACAATTGAGTCATGCTGGAGAAACAGAAATGGAAAAAATACAGACAACAGCAGCAAAGATGAATAAAAGTCTATGATATATACAAAGGGAGATAAATACACAATACACACGTTACCATTGTATAAGTTACAAGCTAGTCCCCCATCTTGAATCAATATAGCTGAGATCAATATAAAGATCTGTACAGCAAACTTTTCATATCGTGAATTATACATAAGACAACTGGTCATCAAATGTGCATTGAGGAAAGAGGATCTTGTCACCAGCATGGGAGGGGATTCTTTACTCCCAGCTAACAGTTTTGCCCTTCTGTCTTAAAATGACTTTTAAACTGGTTACACTACATTATTGTTCATGACCCTGTATCAATTGGAAGTATCCACCTAAAGAGGGCACGCCGGATTACTAACTGACATGGGACAGATCAGCTCTCCTGTTGCCAAGAACTGTGGTCAACTTGAGAAATATAATGATACAGTGAGGGATTTGTATCCCCTATAGCACATGTTCTCAACCTCAGTCCTCAGGACCCAACACTGTGCATATTTTCCAGGTCTCTTCACAGAATCAAAAGTAAAATAATTATAACCAACTGTGGATCTTTTAAAAAGTGTCAGTGAGTAATGAATACACCTGTGCACATGCTGAGTGACCTGGAAAACCTGACCTGTGTGGGGTCCTGAGGACCGAGTTTGAGAACCACTGTCCTATAATATATTGAATTTATTTATATATAGAATTTAGTTCTAAGATTAGTTTGCTTAATTTTCTACCTTTTCACATATGTCATTCAAAGCTGCAGCCAAGACTCGATAAGCAGAGGTTTTGCCACCAAAGGGTTCTCCAACAATCATAAAACCATGGCGCACAATCATCATTTCATATATTTGCAAAATCTTTTCTGCAAAGAAGCTGGTCATCTGTAAGTTCATGCGCTCACAGTTTTCCTTTATAGCTTCCATGAAGATGTTATAATCTGCTTTGGGAAGTGTCACTCCTGGAAAAAGGTCAGACGTTATCCCCTGTAGAAAGAGTAATCAAAATCAAACTCCAGGCTATTAAAAGTGATATTTACAGTGCACAATCAGAATATTCTCCTTCATGTTTACCATATACAGAGAAACACAGATTTTTTAACTACGTAAGTAAGTAATATTGTTCATCATAAACTCTGACCTATTATTTTGGGTTCCATTTTCAGTCCATGATTATCTGTATACAATGGTTTGCTCCATTGTGCAGAAGCCTAAAGGCCACTGCATGTTATCAGTCTATGTGATAAGTCTGAGTCCCAAACAATTTACTAAACAGACCTTGAGACACTCAATTCACTAGAAATCAATGGTGACAGAAATGATCTTGCTCCCCAGTAGCAGTTTAAGAGAGGAGGGGGGCCCTAACTTGCTCCCCAGTGGCAGTTTAAGAGAGAAGGGGGTCCGTTTACAGTCACCGTGTGGGATCCGCTCCCTCATCGTCCCAGTTGCAGAGTAGACTATGGCACTGTGCCAGAAAAAACTGTAGAAGGCAAATGGCAGACATACCATTTTCACAGTGATTTATGTTGCACCTAATAGCTAAGTATGTATGAGTGAAAATTGGGCTGTGGGCCCCTTTGGACCAAGTGGCCAGCACACCCTGCACCCATTATAGCTGTTGCTCCTCCATTATGAAAAGGGAAATACCTCAATGCTCTTACTCCCGTGAGAATAAGAGAGAGATTGAATATAATTCCATTTTGGTAATAAAATAGATGTAACATATGCAAAACCTTTGGTAACATTGCAGCATGCTTATACTGACTATTCCAGTGAAGACTGAACACCAGTCTTATATCTATGAAAATTACTAATTTTTGAAAATGTGTTAAGCAAGCAAGCTTCCATTTACATATTTATTTGAATAAATGCTCCTAGGGACGGGTTGGTTATGGGATACCGGCGGTCGGGATGCCACTGGTCAGAATACAGACAGCGGCATCCAGAGAGTCAGAATCCCGACACACATATGTAAGTATAGTAGCTATAACCCTAACCCCTACTCTAACACTAACCCTCCCTGATGCCTAAACCTAACCCCCCCTTCCCGCACCCTAAACCTAACGCTCCATCCCGATGCCTAAACCTAACCCTGCTCCCCCCTAATGCCTAAACCTAATCTCCTCCTGCCCGCACCCTAAACCTAATCCTCCCCCCTTAGTGCCTAACCCTAACCCTCCCCCTAGTGGCTATACCTAACCCTCCCCTAACTCCTGATACTTGCCTTTGGAATGTCATCAGTCAGGACTCTGGTGCCGGGATCCCGGTATTTCAACCATCGGCATTCCGCACGCCAGGATGCTGACTACATCCCCAATGAAAGAATAGCTCAACTTAAAAAATTTATTTTACCTAACACTCTCTGCCCTACTAAGCAGAACTCCCTCCTACCAGATCCTCATCACTTTCCAATGACAATTTCTAGAAGGGGAATGTCCTGTGTAAATTTCAAACACAAGTGCTGACTGCATAGAGCTGCAGCTTTTCAAGCAGTGCCTGTGCTAAACTGATCTGTAGTGGCAACTATAACAGTCACCACCACAGTTCTAATTGTAGGATTACAGGTACAAATTATTTTTTGTAGGGAATTGAACTTTAAGCATATATACACTTACAGTATATGCTGAAAAAAATCATCTAGGTCAGTGATAGGGAATCTCACATCAGGAGGCACATGGGCGGCCCTCTAACTTTCAAAAGGGCAATACATTAAGTTAAAACATTACATTTAATGAAAGAAAGACACCAATCGATAATAACCAGTGGCGGCTCCAGAGGTGGGGCTGTAGCACAGTCCAATATTCAAATAGGGGAGCAACACCAACTGCCAGTGATGTTTGGCAGCGTTTGGGGTGGCAGTTGGTGTGGCTCCCATATTTGAATTTTGGACTGTGCTGCAGCCCCACTTCTGGAGCCGCCACTGGTAATAACATATCAGGAGGAATTTTAAACAAATGGAAAACAATCTGACAACAAAGCAGGAAGGAGCTACGTGTTACAGATGAAGGCTCAGATGGCCGCATGCCTAAGGCCTATCACAGATGTAGGTGCACCAGTGCAAAACCAATGAGTTATGCATTATGCAGACAAGACATGATACAAAGTTTGAACGCAATTGCACACAAAATCACAGGCGTAAATTGCATTCACTAAAAAGCCACAATTGAGAATATATACAAAGCGGCAACTATTTCAAGTTGCATGCGGGCCTGCACTAGTAATATACAGTATGCACCAGGCATACGTCTGGCATATGTTAAATACACTTACAGACAGGTTTTTAAACATTTGTTCTGCTTGCAAAATATGCATTCAAATAGAACCTAAAAACATTTGTAATACAGCAGATACAACTCTCCATCAAATGCTGAAACATGCCTACAAAAACATAAAATATGCACAAGCTACAAAAAGAGAACCCATCAGGGTCAGAGCTGCATTTTCATCAGCCAATCACATATGGGTTATTCCATGTCAAATGAATCAGGGCGGGTCCCCACCTGACCATCTCTAATAGTCATAAAATGTTACAACGGACAGCTTATATGTCACACTAACTTTAGGAAAATTTTAGTTCACACTATGCAATAGTAGCAAAACACCCAGCCCCATTCTAAGGGCCATAGTATTGTAACTATTGCATAATGTGAAATAAAATTTGGTGAAGACGATCTATGGTGAAGACGAATGAGCTGCACTGTAATTTTTTGACAGACTGTCAAATGTTTAAGTGTGTTTAATTATTCACACAATAGACAGTCAGTTTTCCAAAGAGATCTATTGAATATATGTATCTGTTTTTTACTTATAATATGACCGGTCATTTACATTTGTTTGTTATGTATTTATATAAAATGTGTTTTTTACTACTTATTTAGTGCATGATTCATTCCATACTGCTCACTAATTTGGCAGATTATAGCACATAGATTTATCCTTCAGACTGTCAAATGTTGCCTTGAACTGCTGATCTCAGTGAAGTACTTTCGCTGCTTGGACGGACAGGTAACTAATGACCAGGGAATTGATGGGGAAGAAATGTATTACTCCAGAAGAGAAGGGAAGGGAATGTATTAAAACAGATAATAGGAGGAGTTTTGTTTATTACTACAGAGGTGAGGAAATGTGTAAGTACAATGGAAGAGATGGGGTGGAATGTGTTTCTACAGAGGTGAGGGAATAACGTGCTATAGGCAAAGGATGGGGAAGAAACATTTTAACTATAGAGGTGAGGGTATAATGTGCTATTTTGGAAGGATGGAAAGGAAATGTGTTAAGACAGGTGAGGGGGTAAATAATATGTTAGAAGACAGGTGAGGGGGTAATCAGTTGCAGGAGAGAGGTGAAGTGAAGAATTGTATTAACAAAGATGTGAGGGAGGCCAAATGTGTTACTGGGAAGAAGGGCATATGCTTTGTCCCAATGTAGCATGACAACACTACTAACCCTGTGCAACACACATACTTCTATCCCCACAATCATAGGAGAAAACTTTTAAAAATGAAAGGGGTGATTTAAATAAGACTTAAACATGGCATGTATAGCCATGGTAACTGTACAACCACAGACCTGGCTCCTATGCCTAGTTTGCCTACAGAGACTTTTTATCAGTATTGAGAAAAATGGAGCAACCACTACTACCAACTGGTTAATTTTTTATTGCAGCAAAGTCTATATAGTTAACATCCCTAAGTTTGTTACATTTTATTGTGACACTTCCCCATAAGTATAATCTCCCAATGCAGCCCTCATAAAATGTTTCACATCCATGTATTGAACATGCAGCTTATAAGAAGAATATTGGGCACACAGGAAAAATATTAAAAATAAATTATGCCCACAGAAAACAACTTTACACTGTATAGTATAGTACATTTAAGGCAAGATTATGCTATATTGTTAGTCCACATTTGATACAGTAGGCAATCTTTAATTCATTAAGTAAAAATGTACAAAAACTAGTAAAAAATCCTCAATTTTAATTGCTTTTATTTAAATAAAAAATGAAACTAGAAAAAAGTACTTTTTTTTTTTAATTTCACAGAAGCTTTGAAAGGGTTGGGTTCGGAATGCTGGCGCTCGGAATCCCGGCGGTCAAAATCCAGATGCCGGCATGCCGATAGGGTAAGGATACCGACACCTGTCGGTAAGTATTCTAACTCTCCCCCTCCCCCTAACCTTCCCTCCCCGCTGCCTAGACCTAACCCTCCCACCCTAGTGCCTAAACGTAACCTCCCTCCCGCAGTCTAAACCTGGCCCTACCCACCCTAGTGACTAACTCTAACCCTCCCCCTAGTGTCTAACCCTAAACCCTAACCCTCCCCATAAGCCAATTACTTAACGTCGGGATGCCGGCACCAGAATTCTGACAGGTGTCAGCATTCTAAGCTCCGGTATCCGACTCTCTGTATTATAATTACATCTTCTTTTAAATTTCTGAAAATATTTTTAAAATGTTTGCAATACATTTTATTATCATGTTGTTTTAAATAACACATTAAAAAAAATATACCATCTTAAAAAAAGTCTTACCTCAAAAAGAGGGAGATCATGGGATAAAAATTTGGGCAGATTTACATCAATAATGGATCTAAGAAGCAAAATCTCTTCATTTTCAGTTGGGTATTTAAGCTGGAGGGAAAAATATTAATACATTGACGGTTAGAGTATAATATTTCCATTAGCTGGGCAGTGATTTAAAGCACGACCACCTAACATTTAAAAATTGAAAATGTAATTTCTTCTTTGATAAATATTTTTTTAAAAAATTGCCTATAAATTTTTCAAAGTTCATTTTACAGTGACAGATAGCGTTAATTCAGGAAAACAAATGGCTTAAAAATTATGTAAATATATTTAACCACTTGTAAGTATTATTAAAAACAAATTCAACATACATTTTACTTCAGAAAAGAACATGCCAGATAAAATGAAGAGTATTCAAATCTCTGTATGTGAAGAGTCGCTCTCACGTAGGCAGAGCTTGGTAATGGCGTGCTCACACAACTGCAGCGCATGCAAACTACCATGTAAATGTATACACATCTATTAGGAGGCAGGGCAGGTGTAGGTACGCATCCATGATGACTAGTAGTAAAATAAGTACATATGCTACTGGAGTAGAGGTGTATGCATCTTAACATGTATAAGTCTATTTTTCCTGTCTCGTTTTTTTTAGTAAAGTACATACATTTTATTTACAACTCTACATTTTGGCTCCCATGTTAATATAGTATTATGCACATTCATCACTACCTTTAGGTTGCCTGCAGCTGTCAGCACTGATTTCACAGCTCTCATTCCATAGTCATAATGATGCTGGGAGGACAATTGTTCAGAGCACAGTCGATATGTTGCCACAATTTTCACTGACAAAGGCCGGGCTGTTACAAAGCCGCAGGAATATAAAACTATTTCAGCTATCATGGCGTAATCAGGTACCATCATGGCCACTGTCCTGAAAAGAGCCTATTGTAACAAAAATGATAAAATAAAATGAATATTTTCTTTAAAAATATAATGCAATTAAGTTTACTTAAATTACAATTGATAAATGGTGATGCTAAAAGTCATATCCAAGCATTGTATAATAGTTGTGTTATTAAATTACACTAAATGTAAATTTTTACTTTAATGATTTACAACTAATAAAATCACCTTGAAAACTCCTTTTGTAAATTGTTTTATGACATACTGGTAATTTGAAAGTAATAAGAGCATATCTTTGCTTTTAACAAAATGGCAGAGTAAGTAAAACACTTTTTATGACTAATGTAAGAGTCATTCAGTTTATTTTGCAGTGCAAACATTACAGAAGAAATATATTCACTAAATATGAGAGCTGCATCTTTCCTTAATAAAGTAGTTGAAAAGGTTTTATTTCTCATTCCATAACTCCCCCAAATGTGATTTAATTTTAAAAATGAGTTTTAGAATTTTTTAAAGAAATATTCAGATGCAACAGAGAGTAGACTTATGTGTAATATACAATATGTGTACACTTGTATGTAATTATATTATATGTAATATATATAGTAGAATGCTATCCACAGACAACAGGTTCTCTCTTAAAATGTAGAAATTTATAGAAAACACATAATGTATACAAAACCATGTGTTCATTACAGCAATCTTTCTCTATCAAACATTTTATTTTACTATGAAAATTAAACCTAAAATCAAATCTTAAAGATATTACTAGAAAATAAGAAACTTATATTAGCCACACAATCTGTGATACCTTAAGATTGTCTGGGAGCTCGGAACGTCCTGCATAGCCAGGATTCATAGTGATAAACACTGCACATGTGGGGTTCAATTTTAATTCTGTGCCCTCAAACACTAATAGATCTGATCCTGTGTTTATACCTGCAATTAAAATAAAATGATTAAACCATGTCATAAAGTCATAATAATGTTACTAATAAAAGTGTGTAACACACCAAACAAAATATACAGCATGATGTGAGACAAGTACCTCTTTGAATGGTGAGTATTTGTTGTGCAACAACAGATAGTACCTCTAGATCAATTCTGTTAAATTCATCAAAGCAAGCCCAGGCTCCACAGGAAAGCAAACCCTAGGAAGAGAAATGAAGAAGAATTAAATCTGCCTTCTTAAAAAATATTTGGTATTTGTCAGCTTGCATTAAAAATAAAACTATACTATCTCTCTTTAGACTATTTTATTATAGTCATGGTAAGCTACCCAGTTCAAGCATGAAAAAACATACTATGTTAAATTATGATTGACAACGCTCACTGATTCCCTGAAATTGTAGCAATCTCCTCGACTCCCTGAAGAGTCTAGTAATCTCCCTGATTGCACCTTACGACTATCATGTAGCTGTTATATACTTGGGAAAATAGAAATTAGATAATTGGATTTTTTACTCACCGTAAAATCCCTTCCTCGGAATCCATCTGGGGGACACTCCATTACTCTGGGTTATGCTTATGACCTATTGGAGTCTGGCACTATAACAGTAAACTGTTGACTCTCTCCCCTACATAACCCCTCCCACTTCCGACAGCCCCTCAGTCTACATCAAACAGAGCCACCCGGAGGAAGAGAAAATTAAAAATAATATCTACCATGATAATAGGCAAAACTGGTATGAAACCAGACAAACAGGGAAGGAGCTTAGCATCCCCCTGATCGATTCCGAGGAAGGGATTTTACAGTCAGTGAAAAAAAACAAAAACCTCTATCATTCATCTGGGAGACGCTCCATTACTCTGGGATTTCCCAAAGCAAACTAATAGAGGGGGGAGCCTCAGAACCAGCTGCTCGTAAATCTTACTTCCAGTGCAGGCATCATCCTTTCCAAAAATATGGAAATTATAGAATTTAGTGAAATTCTGTATGGATGACCAGGTTGCTGCCCTGCACAACTGCTCCACACATGTGCCATGCCTCAAAGCCCAAGATGCTACAACAGCACGAGATGAATGGGCCCGAATGGCATCAGGAACTGTCAACAATTGATGATACATAAGCCTGACGAATGGCCAAAGTGACACATCTAGCGATGGATGCTTTTGAGTCTGGCCAATCTCGTTTGGGTGCATCCATTAGAACCAACAAAGAATCTGAACATCGCAAAGATGCCATACGTTCATGATAAATACATAAAGCATGTACCACACCCAAAAGTGTCAATGATGAACCCTCTTTGGAGATCGAAGTCTGTCTAAATGCTGAAAGAACAGTGTTCATATGAAATCTTGACACTACTTTCGGAAGAAAAGATGGCTTTGTGTGTAAAACCACCCTATCCGAATGAAATAGGAACAGTGGAGGCTTACAGGAGAGAGCCGCCAGCTCTGAAACTCTTCTGGCTGTTGAAATAGCCAAAAGAAATACAATCTTTAATGTAAGGTAACAAAATTCCACAGATTCAAGTGGCTCAAAAGGAGCCTTCTGTAATGCTTCCAAGACTACATTTAAGTCCCACAGGGGGACAGGCGTGACCATAAGGTGGTTGGAAACAAAGAACACCCTGGAAGAAAGTGTGGACCTCTGGAGTGTTCGCCAACCTCCTTTGAAAAAGGACAGATAGAGCCGATATCTGTCCCTTAAGAGAAGACAGACGTGGACCCTTAGATAAACCTTCCTGTAGAAAAGAAAAATATGAGAGACCCGAAAAATCTCTGGCTGCCTTTCTTGCCTCCCACACCAGGTTATATATAACTTCCACACTCAATGATAAATCCGGGAAATAACTGGCTTCCGGGCCCGGATCATGGTATCAATGAAAAGGACAATAAAAGCCTTTAGCTCTCAGGATGTTGTTTTTCAAGAACCAAGCCGTCAAATCCAACTGATGCAAATTGGGGTTCAGACATGGACCTTGAAGAAGGAGGTTTGGACGCAGAGGAAGATGGATTGGATCGTCGACCAACATGCCCTGCAGCATGGTGAACCATTTACGGTGTGGCCAGTAAGGTGCTTATGAGAATGACTGGCCTGGACTCCCGATGGATCCACTGAATTACTCAAGGAAGCATGACCAGGGGCGGAAAAATGTACCCCAGGTGGAAAGTTCAAGGGGCTGTCATTGCATCCACCAGAAATGCCCCCCGGACCCCATGACCGAGCCCTGTTTCAAGGGAGCTTCTTGTTTATACGCGAAGCCATGAGGTCGATGTCTGGTGATCTCCATCTGGATACAAGTTTCGCAAATGCTTCCTGGTGTAATTCCCATTCTCCTGGGTGCACCTTGTGGTGACTTAGGAAGACTACTTCCCAGTTGTCTATCCCTGGTATGTGAATTGCTGCGATTGCTGGAATTTAAACCTCTGCCCACCTGAGGATGGATGACACCTCCTGCATTATCTGCCAACTGCGTGTGCCATCCTGTTTGTTGATGTAAGCCCCTGCCGTGGCATTGTCTGTCTGTATCCGTACTGGTAGGTTTTGCAGAAAGTTCTGGGCCTACACCAAGGCCAAAAGAATCACCCTTAATGAAAGTATGGACTTCTGACTCGACAATCTCCCCTGCAGATGTTTGTTCTGCACCACTGTACCCCAGCCTGTTAGACTGGCATCTATGGTAACAATCACCCAATTCCAGATTGACAGCAGGGAACCCCTGGTCAAATTTGGGCTGTGAAGCCACCAATAAAGTGACTGACGTGTCTGTGGTGACAGTCTGAACATCTGCCTGTCCAGTCGAACATCTTTAGATTGAGAATTGGACGGAAGGATCCATTCCGTTTATCCACCAAGAAAATATTTGAATACAATTCCTGGCCCTGTTGGTTTGCAGGGAGCGGAACAATTACTCCTGAATCTAAAAGAGAAGAGACCGCCCAAATGATGGCCCTTCTTCTGCACTGATCCTGTGGAAGAGGAATAACAAAAAAATTATCTGGAACTAGACCTTAAGATCTAGGATATAACTTCTGGATATAATTCCGCTCACCCATCGGTCTGGTCTGGACTGAATCCAAACCTCCCAAAACCTGAGTAAATGGGCCCCCACCAGCTGAACCTGGACCGGAGCCCCCAATCCATCATGCGGAGTGTTTTTCTGGTGTTTTAACCACAGAACAGTGTGTACTTGGGGTTCCCCTTCCTCTGAAAGTTCATCTACAGGAAAGCCTTGGGGTGCCTCTAAAGGACTAAAAATGTCCTCTCCCTTTCAACCGAAAGGCCTGGAACCTGGGAGACTTAAATTTGGAGATAAGGGCTTTTACCCCCCTTAGCCTGGGAAACAATCTCAGTGAGTTCTGACCCAAACAACAACTCTCCTTCAAATGGATCTGCTTCTAAAGTATGCTTAGACTCAGCATCCGCATTCCATGTTCTAAGCCATAACAAATGCCTGGCGGAAACTGCCAAGGATGAAATACAAGATTGTACCTGCATGGCATCTAATAATGATTCCCCCACATAGGCTAGAGTCTCTGAAAACTTGTCACCCGAAGCAATTGCTTCAGATGGGTTCCCTAGTTTGGAATCCCTCAACCACCTGAGACATCCAAGTTTCTACCACCTTAATAACCCAGGAGCTGGCCATAATAGGCCAAAGAGAGACCCCAGAGAGAGAGAAAAGATTTTAACACAGATTTACTCTTTCTATCAGCAGGATCTTTAAGAGAAACCGGCTGAACAGTGGGAATGACCATTGCTCTGGCTAGCCTAGTGATAGGGGCATCCACCTTGGGTGGGATTTCAAAGATACAGTCTTTCATTAATTAACACTGTCAGCAAATCCTACAAGCTGTGGCCGCTGCCCCCCCCCCCCCCACGCACACTTATTAGCTGCTCTCTGGTGGAAACTGCAGACATGTCACAGTTTGACATGTCTCATGCAGCACAGCACAGCTAGCAGAATGGCATCAGGAACTGTCAACAGGCTGCCAGATAAAATGTTTGTCGGTCTGACAGGCATTTTATCTAGCCGTGTATGCCCAGCATAATTGATGTTTCTAGTGCTTACTATCTATCTACTATATAAAAGCGAAAATTTGTCCTTCTGTCTTTCTATACAAATCCACAGTTTACAAGCCACGATCGTGAAATTTTACATACGAGCGTATTAAAACACGGCGGAAGCAACTAAAAAATTTGAAATCAAAATTAATTACTGTTAATTTTTAACTAATGAAAAACCACAATTATTGCATAGCATTCGCCCTCTACAGGTCAGGTACGGAATTACAAAAGTATTAAGCTTATCTACTATTTATTCTTTTTTATATTCTCTACTAAATCGAAATTAATTACGGTTACTTTTAAATTAATTAAAAAACACAATTTTTGCATAGCATTCGCCCTCTAAAGGTCAGGTACGGAATTACAAAAGGATTTAGCTTATCTACTTTTTTCTTTTCTATCTTCTCTACTATATCAAAGGGAAAATTTGTCCTTCTGTACTTGTCTTTCTATACAAATCCACAGTTTACAAGCGAAGATTGTGACATTTTACATACCAGCGTATTAAAACAAGGCGGAGGCAACTAAAATAATTTTAAATCGAAATTACTGTTAATTTTTAATTCATTTAAAACCACAATTTTTGCTGGACGCTCATTGTGCGGCCTCATAGCATGTGGATAGGGCCACGGAGCAAACGTTTTGTGTTGTCATGTTTTGTCATGATCTTAATGTTTATTATCGAAGAGAGCTTTGGCAGGCTTTGCCAGCATTCTCAGCTCTCTGACTATACCAAATTACGCAATAACATTTACTTCTTTCTTCCAACTGTGTCAAAATGATGACTTTGCAAGGACCATGCTGTACTGTAAGCTGCCAAAATATTACACATGGAATGCTTCTCACAAAGATTTTCTGCGCAGAAAACAGGGAGTCGCTGTAGATGGCCATGCTGGTATCAGAGCAACAGCAACTCTTGGCAAAGTTTACACTGTACATCCTACAAATTTTGAATGCTTCCATCTCCGAAGTTTGCTTTACACCGTTACAGGTCCTACTTCCTTCGAAGACCTTAGGACTGTTGATGGGGAAGTTTGTCACACTTTTCGTGAGGCCTGCCCAAGGACAGGTTTGTTGGAGGATGATGTGTAAACAAACATTCTTAAAATCCCGGGCAATGCCGGGTACTCCAGCTAGTTCATTAATACAAATTAGTTATCCATTGATATAAATTTGCCATTAATATAAAGTTCCTACTCTGATAGGTGTGCTTTATGCATAAAAAGACCACTGTGATCCTGATCTTATTGAGGGAATTACTGATCCATTCCTTGTTGATATTACCTGCATTTTAGAAGATTTATGTATGTATGTACAGGGGCAAACGCAGAATTTTTAAGCCGGGGTTTCTATATACATACATACAGTATTACACACACAAGCATATATATAATATATATACACATGCATATAGGTATGCAGAAACATACATATGTCACACAAATTAAACACACACATACATTACACATACACTTACCAGGCAGCAGCTGCGGGTTGTAGAGATGGGGATGGGACCTGGCTTTGTCATTAGGCTCCTCCCCCTAGTGGCAAAATGCCGTGATTTGCTGGTCAGTCGGGAGGGGGCGGGGCCAAATGACGTGATTCTAATGGAATTGCATCAGATTGGCTCCGCCTCCTCCCGATTCACCCACGAATCGCGGCATTTTGCCACGAGGGGGGCAGGGCTTAATAATATGGTGCTCGCTCATCTTGTCTGTCAGGGGAGGTTTCAGAAACCCCCCCTTCGTGGGTACTCAGAAACCCCCCCTGCGTGCGTTAATGATGTATGTATGTATGTATGTTATGTACAGTGGTGGCCAAAATTGTGGACACTTTTTGAAATTTGAATGTTTTTCAACTACAAATGCTTATAAAAACTGTTACACTTTCACCCTAAGTGTTGTTTTCACTGCATAACTTCCCTTGTAATGCAAATATTTGACCTCTGTTTATTGTGTTTAATTCAGCATTAAATTTCCTTTCATTTGATATACGAATCATTGCACTGCGTGAAGTGAAACAGTTTTTATAAGCATTCAAAGTTGAAGAACATTCAAATTTCAAAATGTGTCTGCTATTTTGGCCACCAGTGTATGTTGTATAACTTTCCAAGGTATGAATTTGTACATATATGTCTATATCTGCACTCATCTATGAACAAGTGGTTTCTTGTATTTATTTGTTTTAAAATTATGTCTCTGTATCCTGCCCATGTATATGCTCAAACATGTAAAAGTTGTGTGTATACATCTCTTTAACACACATTATTATATATCTTTTGTAGAAAAGAAAGAAAGAATTATTCTCAGATGAAACGTGTGGGGTTAAGTTTTTAAGAAAGATTTTGGAGCAAGCAACTGGAAAAATCATGCCCCTAAAAGGGTGAATTTCATTCATGCAAAAGTGAAACATTATATGATGAACTGCCAAACTGTATATGATTTTATACCCTGTAAAAGTACTATTTTAATAAATTGTGGTCATAAAAAGATTTTTAATTGTTTAAGGGTGTCTATAATACTAATATTAATTGTATAGGCTTTTAAAATCTATTAATCTTTCAGTTTAAAATTTAGCCTAAGACTTTAAGAAAATAGCACCCCCTTCAAACCTTGTAAACCATATTACTATCGGCCCTACTAACAGGAGACCATTTTAAGGGTCCTGCTTAGTTTACTACTAATTTTGGCGCAAGATAAAGGTATTTTTACATATATATATATATATATATATATATACACATACAGGGCCGGATTAAGGTCTGTGGGGGCACCAGGGCAACAAAAATGTGAGGGCCCCTAATAAATATGGACGAAATGGGAGTATGCGCAATGGGGACAGTATCGCTCATAAGCGGTACATTGACAGACAGCAATAAGCCAAGCTTAGCGCTGTTTGTTAAATATTGAAAGGAGGACATAACCCCTTTAGTGAGTGCTAAAGGGGTTATGTCTCATTGTGAAATGGGGCCCATAGGCTCCACATGAAAACAAAAACAAAACACAGACACACAAAAAAAAAAAAACACAATATACACCCACAGGAAACAAAATATAGGCACACACATGAAATATTACTCACCAGTTGTACAATGTTATCCACATTACACCACACAAAGTGCCCGTGATTCACATTACACCACATTATTCATGTTATGACACACAGTAGTGCCACTTATACATAATGCCCACAGTAGTAAAGCCTCTTATACAATGCCAACAGCAGTAGTGCCTCTTATGCAGTGCCCCCAGTAGTGGTAGTGCCTCTTATGCAGTGCCCTCAGTAGTGGTAGTGCCCCTTATGCAGTGCCCCAGTAGAGGCAGTGCCCCCAGTAGTAGTGCCCCCAGGAGTGGTGTCCCTTATGCAGTGACCCCTATGCAATGCCCCCAATAGTCATGCCCCCAGTAGTAGTGCCCCAAGTAGTAATGCCCCCTGTGGTAGTGCCCCAATAGTAATTCCCCAGTAGTGATGCCCACTGTTGTAATGTCCTCAGTAGTAATGCCCCCTGAAGTAGTGCCCCAGCAGTAATGCCCCCTGTAGTAGTGCCCCAGCAGTAATGCTCTAATGCTCCCAGTAGTAATGCCCCCAGAAGTAGTTCCCCTTGTAGCAGTGCCCCCTGTAGTAATGCTCCCTGTAGTGATAAAAAACCCACAATACTTACCTTAAGCGCCGCTCCTGCGTCCGTCCGGCTGGCCGCTCCTCGGAACTATGGGAGAGACGTCATGACATCTCTCCCAAAGTGCACTACACACTGTGAGGTGTAAGCTCCAGCCTCCGGCTGCCACTGGCGCTGCGGGGAGGGAGCCGGGCGCCCGCTGGTAACAAAATCTCAGCAGGCGCCCAGAAAATGGAGCCTCCCTGCTGCGCCTAGGTTAGGTGGGCCGTAGAAGGCGGAACTGGTTCCGTCTCCCGTTCCTGCCCACTTTAACCCCTGGTGGGTGTGCGGGCCCCTTATGTGTGGGGGCCCCGGGACAACCACCCGTCACCCCCCCCCCCCGTTAATCTGGCCCTGCATATACTGTATATATATATATATATATATATATATATATATACACATATACACACACACACGATTACATGTGCCCTGAAGAAAATTAGCATAATACATGGTTCGGTGTGCCTGCTAATCTAGGATTACTTCATGTTGTTTGCATAAATGATTCTAATGCGATATTCTACTTGACATGAGAGCTTAGTTTTTTCTGTAAACTCTCCTCAGACTGTATTTTGTATTTTTGGAACCATGCAAAATTTGTGCTAATTATTAAAAAGAAAATTATTGGCTAATGGGAATTTAGATCTACAAATAAATCTGATATCATGCTCGGGCTCACTGATAACTTGTGCTTTCATTATCGTTATCCATAGGTCTATACTCTTTCAGAATTACAAGAGTGTCTGCTTCAAATGCTGCAGATCACAGAATATAGCTATAGGACAGCTTAAGTCTGCCTCCAATGTGACAGTAACATGCCTACCTTGTTCTAAGAAGAAGGGGAGTTTGGGTCAGGGGAGAGGCATTTCCATGGCATAGAATATAACCAGAAGAACAGTTGAGGCCATTGTAGAAAAATAAAAAACTATGAATTTGTCTAGAACTGGCTGTCATTCAAAACGGAGTGCCCAGACGAAAGAGCTGTAGCATGCACGGTTCATAAATCTGGGCTGTAAAGAAGGGTGTTAAGAAGCAGCGGCATAATAAGGGTTGTGCCTCCACACAGGGTGCAGGGCCCTGGGGACTACATCGTCGCTGCCCGACGACACCTGCATGTTGCTTGCAGGGAATGGGACACTGCAGCCTGTGGTGCCACTGTAGTGCTGTGCAGAGCATCCTTAGGACCCTCCAGGTATTGCTCTACCTCCCAGAGCTGGCGTCCCGTCTCCCAGCATGACATCATGACAGGATTAGGGGGCGGGGTAAGCACAGGGCTTGTAAGAAGAAAGCCTTTGTTGAAACAAGCTCACATAAAAGCCTGGCTACAGTTTGCCCAAAGACATGTGGGAGGCTTAACAGTATGGATGATTCTATGGTCTGATGAAACCAAAATTGAACTGTTCAGCTACAATTTTTAATTTAGAAAAATGGATGGATTATTAATATTTTTCATGGCACTTGCCATTTTTCAAGTGAATTCTGTTGATTATTGGAAATACATTTCAATTCTATCCATCTTGGTTCCATGGTGTAAACACAGCAAAATGTGAAAAAGTCCAAGGGTGGTGAATATCTTTCATAGCTATGTAGAGCAAGCACACCCACAGCACTTTCCAATTGGAAAAAAAATCACACTAAAAATAAGACCGGTTACTGACAAATAGACATAGCTGCCAGAGGTAGCCACACAGGTAGGTATGTATTTGCTTTATATATGGCCGTGGGCTCTCATCCACTTTTCCCCTGACTTTCTCCCCTGTTGATAACTGATCTGACCATGGCGTACAACAACTGACAAGAGCGCTGTGTTGATATGTGATCTGACCATGGCGCACAGCACCTGACATAAGTGCTGTGTTGATATGTGATCTGATACTGGCGCACAGCATCTGACATGAGCGCTGTGCTGATATGTGATCTGACCATGGCGTAAAGCACTTGACATGAGCGCTGTGCTGATATCTGATCTGACCATGGCGCATAGCATCTGAGATGAGCGCTGTGCTGATATGTGATCTGACCATGGCGTACAGCACCTGACATGAGCGCTGTGCTGATATCTGATCTGACCATGGCGTAAAGCACCTGTCATGAGCGCTGTGCTGATATGTTTTCTGACCAAGGTGTAAAGCACCTGACATGAGCGCTGTGCTGATATCTGATCTGACCATGGCGTAAAGCACCTGACATGAGCGCTGTGCTGATATGTTTTCTGACCATGGTGTAAAGCACCTGACATGAGCGCTGTGCTGATATCTGATCTGACCATGGCGTAAAGCACCTGACATGAGCGCTGTGCTGATATGTTTTCTGACCATGGTGTAAAGCACCTGACAAGAGCGCTGTGCTGATATCTGATCTGACCATGGCGTAAAGCACCTGACATGAGCGCTGTGCTGATATGTGATCTGATCCTGGCGCACAGCATCTGACATGAGCGCTGTGCTGTCATGTGATCTGATCCAGGCGCACAGCACCTGACAAGAGCGCTGTGCTGATATGTGATCTGACCACGTCGTAAAGCACCTGACATGAGCGCTGTGCTGATATGTGATCTGACCATGGCGTAAAGCACCTGACATGAGCGCTGTGCTGATATCTGATCTGACCATGGCGTAAAGCACCTGACATGAGCGCTGTGCTGATATGTTTTCTGACCATGGTGTAAAGCACCTGACATGAGCGCTGTGCTGATATCTGATCTGACCATGGCGTAAAGCACCTGACATGAGCGCTGTGCTGATATGTTTTCTGACCATGGTGTAAAGCACCTGACAAGAGCGCTGTGCTGATATCTGATCTGACCATGGCGTAAAGCACCTGACATGAGCGCTGTGCTGATATGTGATCTGATCCTGGCGCACAGCATCTGACATGAGCGCTGTGCTGTTATGTGATCTGATCCAGGCGCACAGCACCTGACAAGAGCGCTGTGCTGATATGTGATCTGACCACGTCGTAAAGCACCTGACATGAGCGCTGTGCTGATATGTGATCTGACCATGGCGTAAAGCACCTGACATGAGCGCTGTGCTGATATCTGATCTGACCATGGCGTACAGCACCTGACATGAGCGCTGTGCTGATATCTGATCTGACCATGGCGTAAAGCACCTGGCATGAGCGCTGTGCTGATATGTGATCTGACCATGGCGTAAAGCACCTGACATGAGCGCTGTGCTGATATGTGATCTGACCACAGCGTAAAGCACCTGAAATGAGCGCTGTGCTGATATCTGATCTGACCATGGCGCACAGCACCTGACATGAGCGCTGTACTGATATGTGATCTGACCATGGCGCACAGTACCTGACATGAGCGCTGTGCTTATATGTGATCTGACCACGGCGTAAAGCACCTGACATGAGCGCTGTGCTGATATCTGATCTGACCATGGCGCACAGCACCTGACATGTGCTCTGTGCTGTTATGTGATCTGATCATGGCGCACAGCACCTGACATGAGCGCTGTGCTGATATGTGATCTGACCACGGCGTAAAGCACCTGACATGAGCGCTGTGCTGATATCTGATCTGACCATGGCGCACAGAACCTGACATGAGCGCTCTGCAGATATGTGATCTGACCACGGCGAAAAGCACCTGACATGAGCACTGTGCTGATATGTGATCTGACCATGGCGCACAGCACCTGACATGAGCGCTGTGCTGGTATCTGATCTGTCCATGGCGCACAGCACCTGACATGAGCGCTGTGCTGATATGTGATCTGACCATGGCGCACAGCACGTGACATGAGCGCTGTGCTGATATGTGATCTGACCATGGCGCACAGCACCTGACATGAGCGCTGTGCTGATATCTGATCTGACCATGGCGCACAGCACCTGACATGAGCGCTTTGCTAATATGTGATCTGACCATGGCGCACAGCACCTGACATGAGCGCTGTGCTGATATCTGATCTGACCATGGCGCACAGCACCTGACATGAGCGCTTTGCTAATATGTGATCTGACCATGGCGTAAAGTACCTGACATGAGCGCTGTGCTGATATGTTTTCTGACCATGGTGTAAAGCACCTGACAAGAGCGCTGTGCTGATATCTGATCTGACCATGGCGTAAAGCACCTGACATGAGCGCTGTGCTGATATGTGATCTGATCCTGGCGCACAGCATCTGACATGAGCGCTGTGCTGTTATGTGATCTGATCCAGGCGCACAGCACCTGACAAGAGCGCTGTGCTGATATGTGATCTGACCACGTCGTAAAGCACCTGACATGAGCGCTGTGCTGATATGTGATCTGACCATGGCGTAAAGCACCTGACATGAGCGCTGTGCTGATATCTGATCTGACCATGGCGTACAGCACCTGACATGAGCGCTGTGCTGATATCTGATCTGACCATGGCGTAAAGCACCTGGCATGAGCGCTGTGCTGATATGTGATCTGACCACAGCGTAAAGCACCTGAAATGAGCACTGTGCTGATATCTGATCTGACCATGGCGCACAGCACCTGACATGAGCGCTGTACTGATATGTGATCTGACCATGGCGCACAGTACCTGACATGAGCGCTGTGCTTATATGTGATCTGACCACGGCGTAAAGCACCTGACATGAGCGCTGTGCTGATATCTGATCTGACCATGGCGCACAGCACCTGACATGTGCTCTGTGCTGTTATGTGATCTGATCATGGCGCATAGCACCTGACATGAGCGCTGTGCTGATATGTGATCTGACCACGGCGTAAAGCACCTGACATGAGCGCTGTGCTGATATCTGATCTGACCATGGCGCACAGAACCTGACATGAGCGCTCTGCAGATATGTGATCTGACCACGGCGTAAAGCACCTGACATGAGCACTGTGCTGATATGTGATCTGACCATGGCGCACAGCACCTGACATGAGCGCTGTGCTGGTATCTGATCTGTCCATGGCGCACAGCACCTGACATGAGCGCTGTGCTGATATGTGATCTGACCATGGCGCACAGCACGTGACATGAGCGCTGTGCTGATATGTGATCTGACCATGACGCACAGCACCTGACATGAGCGCTGTGCTGATATCTGATCTGACCATGGCGCACAGCACCTGACATGAGCGCTTTGCTAATATGTGATCTGACCATGGCGTAAAGCACCTGACATGAGCGCTGTGCTGATATGTGATCTGACCACGTCGTAAAGCACCTGACATGAGCGCTGTGCTGATATGTGATCTGACCATGGCGTAAAGCACCTGACATGAGCGCTGTGCTGATATCTGATCTGACCATGGCGTACAGCACCTGACATGAGCGCTGTGCTGATATCTGATCTGACCATGGCGTAAAGCACCTGGCATGAGCGCTGTGCTGATATGTGATCTGACCATGGCGTAAAGCACCTGACATGAGCGCTGTGCTGATATGTGATCTGACCATGGCGTAAAGCACCTGACATGAGCGCTGTGCTGATATCTGATCTGACCATGGCGCACAGCACCTAACATGAGCGCTGTGCTGATATGTGATCTGGCCATGGCATAAAGCACCTGACATGAGCGCTGTGCTGACAACTGATCTGACCATATCGCACCGCACCTGACATGAGCGCTGTGCTCATATGTGATCTGACCATGGCGCACAGCACCTGACATGAGCGCTGTGCTGATATCTGATTTGGCCATGGCGCACAGCACCTGACATGAGCACTGTGCTGATATGTGATCTGACCATGGCGCACAGTACCAAACATGAGTGCTGTGCTGATATCTGATCTGGCCATGGCGTAAAGCACCTGACATGAGCGCTGTGCTGATATCTGATCTGACCATGGCGCACAGCACCTGACATGAGCGCTGTGCTGATATCTGATCTGACCCTGGCGTAAAGCACCTGACATGAGCGCTGTACTGATATGTGATCTGACCATGGCGCACAGCACGTGACATGAGCGCTGTGCTGATAACTGATCTGACCATGGCGTAAAGCACCTGACATGAGCGCTGTGCTGATATGTGATCTGACCATGGCGTAAAGCACCTGACATGAGCACTGTGCTGATATCTGATCTGACCATGGCATAAAGCACTTGACATGAGCGCTGTGCTGATATGTGATCTGACCACAGCGTAAAGCACCTGACATGAGCGCTGTGCTGATATCTGATCTGACCCTGGCGTAAAGCACCTTACATGAGCGCTGTGCTGATATCTGATCTGACCCTGGCGTAAAGCACCTTACATGAGCGCTGTGCTGATATCTGATCTGACCCTGGCGTAAAGCACCTTACATGAGCGCTGTGCTGATATCTGATCTGACCCTGGCGTAAAGCACCTGACATGAGCGCTGTGCTGATATCTGATCTGACCATGGCGCACAGCACCTAACATGAGCGCTGTGCTGATATGTGATCTGGCCATGGCGTACAGCACCTGACATGAGCGCTGTGCTGATATGTGATCTGGCCATGGCATAAAGCACCTGACATGAGCGCTGTGCTGATAACTGATCTGACCATGTCGCACCGCACCTGACATGAGCGCTGTGCTGATATGTGATCTGACCATGGCGCACAGCACCTGACATGAGCGCTGTGCTGATATCTGATTTGGCCATGGTGCACAGCACCTGACATGAGCGCTGTGCTGATGTGTGATCTGACCATGGCGCACAGCACCTGACATGAGCGATGTGCTGATATGTGATCTGACCATGGCGCACAGTACCAAACATGAGTACTGTGCTGATATCTGATCTGGCCATGGCGTAAAGCACCTGACATGAGCGCTGTGCTGATATCTGATCTGACCATGGCGCACAGCACCTGACATGAGCGCTGTGCTGATATCTGATCTGACCCTGGCGTAAAGCACCTGACAAGAGCGCTGTGCTGATATGTGATCTGACCACGGCGTAAAGCACCTAACATGAGCGCTGTGCTGATATCTGATCTGACTCTGGCGTAAAGCACCTTACATGAGCGCTGTGCTGATATCTGATCTGACCCTGGCGTAAAGCACCTTACATGAGCGCTGTGCTGATATCTGATCTGACCCTGGCGTAAAGCACCTTACATGAGCGCTGTGCTGATATGTGATCTGACCCTGGCGTAAAGCACCTTACATGAGCGCTGTGCTGATATCTGATCTGACCCTGGCGTAAAGCACCTGACATGAGCGCTGTGCTGATAACTGATCTGACCATGGCGCACCGCACCTGACATGAGCGCTGTGCTGATATGTGATCTGACCATGGCGCACAGTACCAAACATGAGTGCTGTGCTGATATCTGATCTGGCCATGGCGTAAAGCACCTGACATGAGCGCTGTGCTGATATCTGATCTGACCATGGCGCACAGCACCTGACATGAGCGCTGTGCTGATATCTGATCTGACCCTGGCGTAAAGCACCTGACATGAGCGCTGTGCTGATATGTGATCTGACCACGGCGTAAAGCACCTGACATGAGCGCTGTGCTGATATCTGATCTGACCCTGGCGTAAAGCACCTTACATGAGTGCTGTGCTGATATCTGATCTGACCCTGGCGTAAAGCACCTTACATGAGCGCTGTGCTGATATCTAATCTGACCCTGGCGTAAAGCACCTTACATGAGCGCTGTGCTGATATGTGATCTGACCCTGGCGTAAAGCACCTGACATGAGCGCTGTGCTGATATCTAATCTGACCCTGGCGTAAAGCACCTTACATGAGCGCTGTGCTGATATGTGATCTGACCATGGCGCACAGCACCTGACATGAGCGCTCTGCTGATATCTGATTTGGCCATGGCGCAGAGCACCTGACATGAGCGCTGTGCTGATATCTGATCTGACCATGGCGTAAAGCACGTGACATGAGCGCTGTGCTGATATGTGATCTGACCACAGCGTAAAGCACCTGACATGAGCGCTGTGCTGATATGTGATCTGACCATGGCGTAAAGCACCTGACATGAGCGCTGTGCTGATATCTGATCTGACCATGGCGCACAGCACCTAACATGAGCGCTGTGCTGATATGTGATCTGGCCATGGCGCACAGGACCTGACATGAGCGCTGTGCTGATATGTGATCTGGCCATGGCATAAAGCACCTGACATGAGCGCTGTGCTGATAACTGATCTAACCATGTCGCACCGCACCTGACATGAGCGCTGTGCTGATATGTGATCTGACCATGGCGCACAGCACCTGACATGAGCGCTGTGCTGATATCTGATTTGGCCATGGCGCACAGCACCTGACATGAGCGCTGTGCTGATGTGTGATCTGACCATGGCGCACAGCACCTGACATGAGCGATGTGCTGATATGTGATCTGACCATGGCGCACAGTACCAAACATGAGTGCTGTGCTGATATCTGATCTGGCCATGGCGTAAAGCACCTGACATGAGCGCTGTGCTGATATCTGATCTGACCATGGCGCACAGCACCTGACATGAGCGCTGTGCTGATATCTGATCTGACCCTGGCGTAAAGCACCTTACATGAGCGCTGTGCTGATATCTGATCTGACCCTGGCGTAAAGCACCTTACATGAGCGCTGTGCTTATATCTGATCTGACCCTGGCGTAAAGCACCTTACATGAGCGCTGTGCTGATATCTGATCTGACTCTGGCGTAAAGCACCTGACAAGAGCGCTGTGCTGATATGTGATCTGACCACGGCGTAAAGCACCTAACATGAGCGCTGTGCTGATATCTGATCTGACTCTGGCGTAAAGCACCTTACATGAGCGCTGTGCTGATATCTGATCTGACCCTGGCGTAAAGCACCTTACATGAGCGCTGTGCTTATATCTGATCTGACCCTGGCGTAAAGCACCTTACATGAGCGCTGTGCTGATATGTGATCTGACCATGGCGTAAAGCACCTGACATGAGCGCTGTGCTGATATGTGATCTGACCACAGCGTAAAGCACCTGAAATGAGCGCTGTGCTGATATCTGATCTGACCATGGCGCACAGCACCTGACATGAGCGCTGTACTGATATGTGATCTGACCATGGCGCACAGTACCAAACATGAGTGCTGTGCTGATATCTGATCTGGCCATGGCGTAAAGCACCTGACATGAGCGCTGTGCTGATATCTGATCTGACCATGGCGTAAAGCACCTTACATGAGCGCTGTGCTGATATCTGATCTGACCCTGGCGTAAAGCACCTTACATGAGCGCTGTGCTGATATCTGATCTGACCCTGGCGTAAAGCACCTTACATGAGCGCTGTGCTGATATCTGATCTGACCCTGGCGTAAAGCACCTTACATGAGCGCTGTGCTGATATCTGATCTGATCATGGCGTAAAGCACCTTACATGAGCGCTGTGCTGATATGTGATCTGACCCTGGCGTAAAGCACCTTACATGAGCGCTGTGCTGATATCTTATCTGACCCTGGCGTAAAGCACCTTACATGAGCGCTGTGCTGATATCTGATCTGATCATGGCGTAAAGCACCTTACATGAGCGCTGTGCTGATATGTGATCTGACCCTGGCGTAAAGCACCTTACATGAGCGCTGTGCTGATATCTGATCTGACCCTGGCGTAAAGCACCTTACATGAGCGCTGTGCTGATATCTGATCTGACCCTGGTGTAAAGCACCTTACATGAGCGCTATATGGTTTTCACACAGAGCTGCCACTCACAGTGGTATATATTCTAAATATAACTGCAAACTCGCTAATTTTTTCCATATACTAGCTGCCAGAGATAGAAATTGTTTGCGACATTTGAAGTTGTGAGTTCAACATTGTTAGACAAATGCTCTCTGCCTTTCTCTGGTACTCCAGCTGAATAAGTGGCAGTATGACACCCTTATGAGGTCAGAATTCCATAGCGCGAGAGTACCCAGGTTAAATTTCTGCAAGTTGCACTAAGGAAAATAACAGTATTTAAGTTGCCATTAATGTATTTTTACTGCATAAAATGTCAGGATGATAACTTTTAAAAATTTGGAATGAAATAAGAAACGGGAAATATTTCAAGCTGTGTCAGTGTGAGCGTGCAGGTGAGTGTGCACAAGTTTGTATGTGCTTAATGCTGCTTCAGAAATATAGAAGTTGACAGGGTTTTATATTTGTGTACACAATTTTAATGAGCACAACAATTGATACGTGCACTCCTGTATTTTAAAATACTCTCATGTTCATCATGACCCCTCTGGTGGCAGAGCTTTACCCCCCCTCCCCCCTTCCCCACACAAAGCCCATCTAACGCCCAAGGAGAGAGAGGTCTAGAGAGACAGAACACAGAGATAAAGCCTGTGAGAGACCACAGAGAAAAAGCTGGAAGCCTGCTTACAAGCAGCCCAGAGAAGTTTTCAGCACCCATGAGGGGGTAAGAGATGCAAGTATGTGTGTTGGAGAGATGGGCAAGAGGAGTTTCCCAGGAATTTTAATGTTAAGAGACATGAGGAGTTCCTTACGCATAAAAGTCCCCCAGCTGCCATTAGAGGGGGGGTCACTGTGGTAGCAGTATGGCTATAGGAGCCATTCCTGTAGGAATGGGATGGGCTGCAGCTGAAAGTGTGATAGCTGTAATGGAATAGTCTGTATATTGCTGTCCCATGTGAAAGAGAAGGGGAGCAGACTGGGCCATACTTGCCTACATTTGAAAATTAGTTTCAGGGAGATTCGTGATGCACGGCGCGGCACCAAGGGGGCATGACCAGCTCCGCCCAAATGGCATGTCTAGCTCCACCTATGGGTGTATTTATTGCCACTCAGGGCTGTGTCCTGCAGTGGAAGTTAAAAACTAAAAGCAGCATACTGCCAGAACAGGTTACCCACACACTGCGCTCCTCCTTCCCCTATGCACATCCCACACTGTGCCCTCCTTCCCCTATCCACATACTGCTCCCCTTCCCCTATTCACATCCCACACTGTGTTCCCCTTCCCTTATGCACATCCCACACACAGTGCTCCCCCTTCTTCCATCCACATCCCAGTCACTGCTCCCCATGCCTCACTGTTCTCTCCAGTACTTCCACTGTGCTCCCCTGCACTTCCCTTCCTCCTAATCCTATGTCTCAAAGTAACTCCACCCCCACCAGCGGACGCGCTCCCCCCTCTCCTTGTGTGGCACTTACCTTTCTGGAAAGGAGAAGTTGACCCAGGGTGCTGCTGGCTTCTGCTGGGCCCTCCGCCCCAGCCTGCCGCTGGCGCTGCTACCGCTGACAGCAGACATAATGTAGTTACTGGCTCCGGTGAAGGCAACCGCAGTGAGTGACTGAGACTTTGTGCTGGAGCAGGGCGGCCACCACGGGGTTGTGGGTAGAGGTGGCCGCCTAGCGAATGACTAGGGAATGATGTCATATGTTGTGACGTCCTTAAGTAAAGCTGGCCACACACTAGACCAACTTACATCCAACCAGCCAACTTGTTGATTGGTTGGAATGAAAATCTGGTAAGGTACAGGAGTAAATGATGATCAGCAATTTGCTCCCAAACGCCAGAAAATGAACAAACACTGTCATTTGAACAAATTGTTTAGATCAAACATTTAACAAACTTGTCTGACGACCATTTTCATCTGTTTTCTGGCATTTAGGAGCAAATTGCTGATCATCATTTACTCCCGTACCTTACCAGATTTTCATTCCAACCAATCAACAAGTTGGCTGGTTGGATGTAAGTTGGTCTAGTGTGTGGCCAGCTTAAGACCCCGACCCAACCAACTTGCGAATGCGCAGTACGCAGTTTTGACAGGGCAGTGAGGAAACCGGGGGAACCTGCATACTTTCCGGGGTAGCGGGAGCTCCTAGCTTATAGCGGGAGGCTCCCGCGGAAAGCGGGAGGGTAGGCTAGTGTGGACTGGGCGTGAGACACTATGTATATTGTCTTAGAAGAGACATAGAAGAGACAGAGTGCAAAAGAGTTTGTGTGAGATGTGTGTGAAGCTGTGGAACTACAGGCACAAGCAAGCATAGGGCCAGGTGGACTTGCAAGTATGAGGTCGGAAGACTACGGGCACCAGCCAGTGTAGGGCCAGGTGGACCTGTATATGTAAAGTTCAAAGCATTTATTGTAACTGTGCTAACAGACTGTGCTGGTGAAGAAGAGTGTGATGTAATGTAACAATATCCATAAGATTATACAGGAAATGCACTCCCAATTAATTTAAGCAGCTTTCTATTAATTTGGTCAGTAAACCTGACTAATTTGAGAGTGAAGTATATAGATAGAAGTGCTTGTAATTAAAGATCTAGAACATGTAATCATGTGTTGGATCTATATAGTGTCAGTGAGTGGACCAGCAATATTTAAAAGACAAACAAACCACTCAATACATAAACCACATGCAAAAAGGTTTATAGCACTTTCTGTGAATAAGTGGAATAATTTAAAATGTTCCCCGTGACTGGCGTTGCGATAGGTACAAGGTAACAGCGTGTAATATACTGGCCCTACCTTTCCCTATTATCGGGCTTCCTCCGTATGCAGTTTATTGGTTTTTTTAGCTGCTGGATCAGTCAGCTGTGTGCTGTCTCCGTCTGCCGCTGATTGTAAATCAGCCCGCCGGGACAGCTCTACTGCTTATTTTTAGTGCTATGATCGCTTACGCAGTAATGTGTCTAAACCATGTCCTTGTCCTGCATTGTATTGTACTGGTTTCTTGTTCACTTATTTGTTTATGTACTTTGTAAGGTGATGTGGAACACTTGTGGCGCTATATAAATAAAGGATAATAATAATATATATATTTAATACTACAGTACAATTGTAAATGAACACGTATTTTCGGGCTAGGATATGTGTCATTAAATTAACTACAAAATCTACCAGTGACTCACAACATAAGAAATATATGGGGAAACATTTTCTTTTAGTATAGATCCTCAAGCCATATCATAACAGTAACCATATTGTCCTTCTGTACTTATAGAATACATTGTACAAACTTATTATGCTCTATTTACAGAAGAGTCAGCATAGCACTCCTGCAGCTAGATTTGGTGATGGGTCCATTATATTGGAGTCTGACTGCATATGTCGTACCTTAAAGAATTTTCCTAAAGCAAGGTAATCCAGTCCATCTGAACAGTTGAAAACAACACACTGCTTAGCCACAGCTTTTGCCAAGTCCTTTGTAGTTTCTGTTTTTCCTGTGCCAGCAGGTCCTTCTGGAGCTCCACCCAGGTGAAGATTAAGAGCTCCAAATAAAGTTCTGTTATTGAGACAAATACAGTGAATTACTATATATAAATATACACACACACATATATATCTCCAAAATGAAGGTGCACTCGCCATTTCTTATCATTGATTCAGCAGGAGTAGTTTATTCAGAAAACATCAGCCCATAGTATCAACGTTTCAGTCCCCGTTGGGACTTTTATCAAGATAACATCACCAGTGTCCCTATCCCAATACTTATATCCATGAGTATCAAAAAAAGACACACCCATAAAAACAACCCTACACTAGCATCCCCCATGCTGAAGGGTTGTCAGCTGTTGAAAAGTAAATTTCACATAATGAATTATACAAGGGGCCCCCGGTGGAATTTTTCTTGAAATTACTGGAGCGCACTTTAAAATGCAATTATTTTTATTTTGACGGGCAGTTCTTTATTCAAACATCTGGTTGTGCCATGGGGTCAGCTGTGGCCCCCTCATTTGCAAACAGTTACATGTTTATTGTGGAGAATCAATTGTTTTTTGAGGAGACTAGGATTCGTCAACATGTGTTGTTGTTCTTCCATTACATAGATGATCTTTTCATTCTATGGACGAGTCCTGAACTCCTTTTGGAGGAGATATTTCTACAACATAATCAGTTATCACATCCGATTAAATTTACATTTAAGATTGATAGGGATACAGTACATTTCCTCGATGTGTCCATTACTCATAAACAAGGTAAACTAGTGACCTCTCTAGTCACCAAAGTGACTGATTGCAATAATTTATTAGCTTTCAACAGCTGTCATCCCAGGCCCCTTAAACAGGGGCTTCCTTACTCACAGTTCTTGAGATTACGTAGGATCATTAGTGATGAGGATTATTTAAATGTACAATTGGACATGATGGTCCAGAAATTTTTTCTAAGAGGTTACCCTTTAAATGAGCTGTTCCGTCAAAAAAGCAGGGTGCTGGACATAACCAGAGATGAGGCTCTATTTTCTTGTAAATCTAAAGATAAGAGACCCTTAATTCCATGGGTTAATAACTTCAATTCTTTCAGTGATGTGATACGAAAACGAAACAAGCAGTACTGGCCCATTGTGACTGGTGACCCTTAATTAAAATCCCTAGAGTATTTCCATTTAATGCCTTATGGCAAGAACTTAAGAGATTTGCTAGTCAAATCTGATGTGACAGATCCTAAAAATGTACCTACCGGTTTTTTGCCAAATAAGAAATTGGGGTGCTTTAGGTGCCCTAATTGCACGACTTGCAATTATATGATCAGTGGCAATACTTTTAGACATCCTATGACGGGCATGCCGATTATGATTAAATATTTTGTGACATGCAGTTCCAAATTTGTCATCTATATGATTATTTGCCCTTGCAGTAAAAATTACATCGGCAAAACGGAACGCATGTTTAAAGAGTGGATGGCTCTGCACCGCAGCGCCATCAGGATAGCCCTGTTGAAAAAGTCTAGCGATCAGCCGGTCGCTAGACATTTCGTGGAAGCACATCATAGTTTAGCCTCTCTACGTTATCGTATTATTGACCATGTTCCGGCATGGATCAGGGGAGGAGATAGGGCACGCAAGTTGCTCCAATTAGAATCCAAATGGATCTTTCGTTTAGGGACATTGGTCTCTTTCAGACCCAGTCGCAAGCGATGAGCGCTCGCAAGCGGGTCGATGTTGACCCACTGGGCGCTCCGTTGCTACGGGTCTCGCGCCAAAGGGGGCGAGCTGTCGATGTTGAATGACAGTTCGCCCCATTTGGGAGGCGGGCAGGGGAGGTGGCCGGCCAAACGGAGGCGTTCCCGACGGAACGCTTGCCGTTTGGAGGCAGCCCCACTGACATCAGCAATGATGTCAGTGGGGGGCTTCCTGCTCGATCAGAGCAGGGAGCTCCCTGGGGCTTGCGCTTGCCGAGACCCAACCTTAGGGTCTCGTCGCAAGCCCCGATGGTCGCGATGGTCTTGACCATCGCGACCATGATCCTGGTCGGTTGCTAAGCTGTGGGTGGTAACCCACAGCTTAGCTAGCGACCAGGAGGCTGCACTTCAAGATGCAAGCGGCCGCCCTCATTCAGAGCGACCGCTTGCATCTTAAGACCGATTCTGAATGAGGGCCATTGTCTCCTGTTGGGCTTAATGAATCATTAGGACTTCATGCATTTTTGTAAGGAAGTGTCATTTTGTTACAATGTTTCTTGTGTATTTGCTTTGTTACATGTACATTGATTATATGTATGTTTGTTTACTTGACATTACATACTTTGTAATGCTGGCTTTTAGGCACAAGTACTGTTCTCGTCACATGTTTATTCTGCAGCCAGCTGGTATATGTGTTTGGGCTGATTGGTGTTTGCACTGCTAATTAGTGTTGTCAAGCCGTTTGCACACAGCTTTCCAGCAAAGTCACGTGGTGGATTGTATATAAGGTGTGTCTTTGCATTGATTTCCTTATCCTGACGAAAGAATCAATAAAGATTCTGAAATGTTGACATACATATGACTGGGTCTTAAGACGTTTTTGTACAAGTCGTCTGAGTGCCGCCCCATCCCGCTATTTCTACATTGGTGTGCCCATTGCTGTTGGGCCCACGTGAGGAGGGCAACGGACGCAGCTGTTTGCCGGCCATTGCAAAGATTTTTACAGTTAATCGGATCCAGGTCCCAGCACTGGATTGATCGGCAAGGCACCCAGCTACAGAATTTTCTACAAATTTAATCAGGTGGACATTTGCCTTTTTTCATGTGGTGTTTATTTTCATATTTACTGGCTGCAGTTTGAGTAGACATGGCTGATGTGGATGGCAACGCTACACGGATTGAGCTGGACGTAGGTGACACATTCAGCTTTTCCGAGAGTGAAGCTGAATCTATTGTTTTCACACAATGCCTTCAATGTCACCTCCAATGAGGATCTCTTCAGGGACTGGATTAAATTAAAAGAGCGAGAAACAGACTTTCTGTATCACGGCATCACCCTTTCTGGCTATTTCAAATGTAAAAAAATCCAGAGGGGCTTTAGAATCAAAAATGTCCCCACTATTGGACGCCATAACATCGCATTCTGTAAGAAATGGGAAGCAATACTGAACAAGTGTTCTCTTGACCTTGTGTTATTAGTCATTGAAGAGGCTAGAAGGGAACTAAACCTCACGAGTGATAAATTAAGTGAATTCAAGACTATTCACAAGGAGACTCTAGAGAGTGACAAAGACACCAAGTGGATGGAGAAGTTAAACTCACAGGTTGAGCAATACACCACGGAGCTGATTAAATTCAAGAAAAATAAATTTACTACAGTAAATGAAGACTATGAGCGACAACATGTTTATGGGTGGCTAACTGATTCTACACAACAGCCGCCACGGCCCCCACGGAATAGATACCAACAAAAACGGACTCCCTTTTTTTTCTGGCTCACCAGATAGCTCTTCAGCGATGTTTAGTGACAGTGATGGTCACTCCGATTCTGCACCCATGGTTGTCAACCCTTTAGGAGCTCGTACAAGGGCACATCCCTCAGGCCAAAGAGAATTCATACGAGGAGGTCGGGGCAATGTAAGAGGCAGAAGGGCAAGTTCCCACCGCCCTTACAAGCACAGGACTTAGTGTTCGATCGTTTGTTGACCAGTGAGGAAATCAAGGTCCTGAATCGAGGTCTTTCTTTTGTTCCATCTGTTAGCTTTGGCCAGTTCCAATGGCAGGTTGAAAATTTTAAATTGAACACAACGTTACGGTTGAAAGAATTTTTCAAGGAGGACAGACCTGCTGACTCTGACAATAGTGAGTACTTGTTACCTGACAAAGTCAGTGTGTTACAATCCAGATCATGTTTTGATCCTCCTTCTACTAACAGTTCTATTGTAACTTTCTCACGTTTACTCAATGACTCTGGGCCTGATTCAGACCCACTCGCGAGCGCTGAGCGCTCGCAAGCGGGTCGATGGTGCCCTAGTGCGCACGACGGAGGGAGCTCCGTCATGCGCATGCGCGAGACCCGCATAGCGACGGGCAGCCGTCGCTATGGGTCTCGCACCAAAGGGAGCGTGCTGTCGATGGGGAGCGACAGCACTCCCCCTTTGGTGGGCGTTGCTGCCCAGACGGAGGCGTTCCCATGGGAACGCCTACCGTCTGGGTCCGGCCCCACTGACATCACAAGTGATGTCAGTGGGAGTGCTTTTGGCTCTGATAGAGCCAAAAGCACTCCTGGGCTTGCGGCAGCGAGACCCTACCGCAGGGTCTCGTCGCAAGCCCGATGGTCGCGATGGTCAAGACCGCACCATCAGGATAGCCCTGTTGAAAAAGTCTAGCAATCAGCCGGTCGCTAGACATTTCCTGGAAGAACATTATAGTTTAGCCTCTCTATGTTATCGTATTATTGACCATGTTCCGGCATGGATCAGGGGAGGAGATAGGGCACGCAAGTTGCTCCAATTAGAATCCAAATGGATCTTTCGTTTAGGGACATTGTCTCCTGTTGGGCTTAATGAATCATTAGGACTTCATGCATTTTTGTAAGGACGTATCATTTTGTTACAATGTTTCTTGTGTATTTGCTTTAATTGTTACATGTACATTGATTATATGTACGTTTGTTTACTTGACATGACATGCTTTGTAATGCTGGCTTTTAGGCACAAGTACTGTTCTCATCACGTTTATTCTGCAGCCAGCTGGTATATGTGTTTGGGCTGATTGGTGTTTGCACTGCTAATTAGTGCTGTCAAGCTGTTTGCACACAACTTTCAGGCAAAGTCACGTGGTGGATTGTATATAAGGTGTGTCTTTGCATTAATTTCCTTATCCTGACGAAAGAATCAATAAAGATTCTGAAACATTGACATACATATGACTGGGTCTTAAGACGTTTTTGTTCAAGTTGTCTAAATCCCGCCCCATCCCGCTATTTATATATATATATATATATATATATATATACACACACAAAATGAAGGTGCACTCACCAGTCTTATCATTGAATCAGGAGGAGTAGTTTATTCAGAAAACATCAGCCCATAGTATCAATGTTTCAGTCCCCGTTGGGACTTTTATCAAGATAACATCACCAGTGTCCCTATCCCAATACTTATACCCATGAGTATCAAAAAAAGGCACACCCATAAAAACAACCCACATGATCAGCAACCCCTTCATGCCACTGATCGCTTCCCAATTGTGTATGGAAGCAAATTTAAATCCCTTCTAAAACCAAAGGCAAAAAAATCTTGACAAAACCTTAGACATGTGGAGCGCCAGAATAAACAATTGACAGCTGCAGCGGTATTACCTGAACCTGACTTCACAGGGATCGCATACGTCAGACCCTTCCTGTCCGGCGCCGATCAGTCCTGTCATCCTAGTATACGTCAGGCTATAGCAGCATGTCAAATGCTATAAGGTCATTCAGAGATAGGATGGCCAATCACAGAGCCTCGGTTAGAGCAGCTATTTCCAGTGGCACTACTGACAAACCCGTGACTCAACACTACATTGAGACTCGACACTCATTCACAGCACTCAAGTGCATGATTATAGATTGGATCCCACCTCTTAGTAGGGGCGGAAACAGAGCGAAGAAGTTGCTACAGAGGGAAGCACTGTGGATACAGAAACTGGATACTGTCTGGCCAAGGGGACTTAACAACTGCATACATTATGGCATTTTCCTTGATGAACGTTAATTGTGATTTATTCATTTTTTCACATTTGGGTATGTATGTATTTTATATATTTTTTACCTTTTCTTTGGCTCATTTATAGTCTGTGACCATAATAACTGATAACCTATAATTGTCATCTTTATTTACTTAATATATACTACTTGTTACTTTTTTGTATATATAATTTGCTATATAACAGTGTCACAGACTTTGTGGATTTTGAGATGGGATATAGGTAGAATTTAATGTTGATTTTATTTTATATATTGTATTTGACATGTGGGGCGCCAGGTACGGAGGTTTTCCTGTATGACTGTAACTATGTACACTACTGTGGGCTTGCGTTCCAGGGCTGACGCACAAGCCTAGCAACAATCACGTGATTGGTTATTGCACTCCACGTTTGACGCGCTGCTACAGCCTGACGTATACCAGGATGACAGGACCGATCGGCCCCGGACAGGAAGGGTCTGACATATGCGATCCCTGTAAAGTCAGGTTCAGGTAATACCGCTGCACCTGTCAATTGTTTATTCTGGCGCTCCACATGGTTTTGTCAAGAATTTTTTGCCTTTGGTTTTAGAGGGGATTTAAATTTACTTCCATACACAATTTGGAAGCGATCAGTGGCATGAAGGGGTTGCTGATCATGTGGGTTGTTTTTATGGGTGTGCCTTTTTTTGATACTCATGGGTATAAGTATTGGGATAGGGACACTGGTGATGTTATCTTGATAAAAGTCCCAACGGGGACTGAAACATTGATACTATGGGCTGATGTTTTCTGAATAAACTACTCCTCCTGATTCAATGATAAGACTGGTGAGTGCACCTTCATTTTGGATATGTACTGAAGCTCATGAGCTTGCATAGGTTGCTACCCCAGCACCGAACTGTGGATTGAGTGTGGACTCAATTGGATATGTATTTGTGCTACAGGTGTATCCTGCACCCACAAGGCATTTTTTCTACCATTCTCATCTCTGATGAATAAATTGTACGAGCCGTTGTTTTTCTATTGAACCATTTCTTATTTTTTATTTTTCTATTTACTGTTTAATAGAAGCGTTGGTGGTTGCACGTTTGTTTAGTGATTCATAAATGGAGAATTTAATTACAACAGCATTACTGTTTAGTGCTGAGAATGACCAATTGGCACTGACCGATGACGACGCAGCACGTGTTTTATTTGATATTGGTGACTTTAATGAAATACCGGGGGAAAGTTCATTTGATTTATATCATAAATTATTACCTTGAGAAAAAAGAAGTAGACCTTTTACTACATGGTCAATTTTTATCGGATTATTTCTGTAATAAACAGCTACCTCGTGGCTTTAGACTAAGCAATATACCCACCATCGGCTGGAATAACCCTGCTTTTTGCAGCCGATGGTGTTCGGTTTTGAACAAATGCTACTTTGATTTACTTTTATTAGTTATTGAAGAAGTGGGAGTTGACCTTAAAAAAGTGACAGCAAAGATAGCGGCTTCAATTAAAAGCAGATTAAACAGATACCTGGCTAGAGAAATTGAATAGCCAGGTGGAAAATTATCGTAGAGATTTAGTGGCCTTTAAACGCATGAAATTAGAAAAAGTAAGATGTGATTACCAGGAGCATAGGGTGTATCGCTGGCTCACAGGTAGTGACAATTTTACTCCAAGATTTAGAAACAGTCGCTATCGGGCCAATCAGTCACTGATCCAGTACTCCTCAGCATCTTCATTCTAAACGTGAACAATCTGATATACAGGGAAGAAATAAACCTCTTTTGCCAAGAACCAATAGACGCTCACAAGTGTCTATTCCATCTTTAAACGCAGAAGGCCCCACCTTAGGCAGGGCAAATACAAAAAACAAAAAGGAGGAGACAAAATCAGTGAGGAATCGATAATTAATTTATCGGATCATAAACTGAGTGACAGCTAAATGAGTCTACTGGCCAAAGGCCTATCGTTTGTACCTACGGTCCCATTTGATGAATAGAGATGGTCGATCAATAGGTACAAAATGACATGTAAATGGAGATTAAAATAGAGATTTCATGACCATTCAGATACATGAGCTACTCAAAGTATCTATAAAAAAAAAAAAAGAGTACATATGACCCCCCTTCAACCAATCCGAGTATCAAGACCTTTTCATATTTGGTTGATCAAAATATACACAGTTCACTTATAAACCAGAGAAGGTTGAGGTACAATCTAACTCCAGCTGAGAAGATCACGCTTAAATAACTTAGAAGTAACACCAATGTGACCATTAGACCAGCAGATAAGGGCGGAGCAGTGGTCCTATTAAATACTAGTGTCTATGAGAGGGAAGTGAGATGACAGTTAGAGGACCAAACAACATACCAGATACATCGGGGCGACCCCACTAAACAATTTAAAGACCAACTTGATAAACTGTTGGACACAGCATTAAATAACAGATGGATAGATCAGGCCACACATGAATTTCTGATTTTCGAGTTTCCGATTTGTCCGATAATTTATTACCGAAAATTCTTAAGACCCTTGATTGTCCGCCAGGTAGGCCCATCATCTCGGCCCGTGATTCCCTATTTGCTCCAGTGGCAAAATACCTGGATGGTTTCCTTCAACCTTGTGTGAGAGGCATTGATAGTTACTGTATATCAAAGACACTAATGACTTCATTGCTGGGATTGTCACTTTACCAAGACAAGATGAGTCACTATTAGTGACTATGGATGTATCATCCTTATATACGGGCATCCCCCATGTTGGGGGTATAGCCACGATTAGGTCAGCCCTCATGGAATCCCATCTGGACACACCTCAACATCAGTTCCTGATTGAGCTTCTCGAACTTACACTGACGTGTAATTATTTTAAATATGGGGGCAGTACAACCTCCTATTCAAGGGAACTGCTATGGGAAGTAACATAGCACCCGCGTATGCGAACTTATATATGGACGCCTTTGAGAAAACCCATATCATCCCGCGATTTGGAGATAGTATTGTACATTACCATCGTTTTATCAATGATATCTTTTTTGTTTGGAAAGGTACAGCAGAAATGCTACAACAAATGATAACAGGTCTGGATACTCCGATTAAATTAACTGTGAATTCGGATTCAGAACAGATTGATTTTCTCGATGTAACAGTGTATACCACTAGCGTTGGTTATGGTCATAGACTATATAGGAAAAACACAGACCGTAATACTGTATTATCATTTAACAGTTTTCACCCACAGTCACTTAGATGCAATTTACCAGTGTCTCAGTTTTTAAGAGTACTGAGAAACAACTCTGACTCAACAACAGCAGAACTTCAATTGGAAGAATGGTGTCTCATTTCTCTAAAAGGTTATGACGATCGGACCATCATGGATTGCCTACTAAGAGTCCGTGAGTTACATCAAACAGGTGCCAATAGGAATATACGAAAGGCCACAGGTTATCCTTTTGTCATTACGACAACCTTTGATTCAGCAGGTGCATTGGTGAAGAGAGCCATCAATAAAAACTGGCCCATAGTTACATCAGACCCAACTCCCCAGGGTTGTTTACCTAAGACTCCACTAATCAGCTACAAAAGAGGACCTAATTTGAAGGATCTCTTGATGCGCCCTGAGATGCATGTAACACAGAAAGCCTCAACATGGCTGACAGTACAGAAGAATGGTTGCTTTAAGTGCACAGGCAATACATGTAGGAGTATGGTAACCAGAGACTCTTTCCATCACCCGCGGACTGGGCGTAAATATAAAATCAATTATCGTCTGACATGCACGTCAGATCATGTTATATATATTCTGTCCTTGCTCTCAGGTTTATGTGGGCAAAACTATAGTCATTCAGAGATAGGATGGCCAATGACAGAGCCTCGATTAGAGCAGCTATTTCCACTGGCACTACTGACAAACCCGTGGCTCAACATTACATTGAGACTCGACACTCATTCACAGCACTCAAGTGCATGATTATAGATTGGGTCCCACCTCTTAGTAGGGGCGGAAACAGAGCGAAGAAGTTGCTACAGAGGGAAGAGCTGTGGATACAGAAACTGGATACTGTCTGGCCAAGGGGACTTAACGACTCCAACAATTATGGCATTTTCCTTGATGAACGTTAATTGTGATTTATTCATTTTTTCACATTTGCGTATTTTTTTCTTTTTTCTTTATTATTATTATTATTTTATGTATTTTTCTATTTTTTACCTTTTTTTTGGCTCATTTATAGTTTGTGACCATAATAACTGATAACCTATAATTGTCATCTTTATTTACTTAATATATACTACTTGTTACTTTTTCGTATATATAATTTGCTATATAACAGTGTCACAGACTTTGTCTGTGGATTTTGAGATGGCATATAGCTAGAATTTAAAGTTGATTTCGTTTTATATGTTGTATTTGACATGTGGGGCGCCAGGTACAGAGGTTTTCCTGTATGACTGTAACTATGTACACTACTGTGGGCTTGCGTTCCAGGGCTGACGCGCAAGCCTAGCAACAATCACGTGATTGGTTATTGCACTCCATGTTTGACATGCTGCTATAGCCTGACGTATACTAGGATGACAGGACTAATCAGCGCCGGACAGGAAGGGTCTGACGTATGCGATCCCTGTGAAGTCAGGTTCAGGTAATACCGCTGCACCTGTCATTTGTTTATTCTGGCGCTCCACATGTCTATGGTTTTGTCAAGATTTTTTTGCCTTTGGTTTTAGAGGTGATGTAACTTTGCTTCCATACACAATTGGGAAGCGATCAGTGGTATGAAGGGGTTACTGATCATGTGGGTTGTTTTTATGGGTATGTCTTTTTTTGATACTCATGGGTATAAGTATTGGGATACTGGTGATGTTATCTTGATAAAAGTCCCAACGGGGACTGAAACATTGACACTATGGGCTGAAGTTTTCTAGATAAACTACTTATGATATATATATATATATATATATATACACTGTATATATATATATATATATATATATATATATATATTTATTATATATATATATATATATATATACACACACACAGTATATGTATTCTGTATACACTTTTATACAGTAGATATATTCTCAACTGTTTTAATCTACTGTTATGAACATTCTATGGCTGCGGAAGAAAACTAAGTTATAGACAGAGAAAGGTGTACAATATAAACAATACACTGGGGCTGATTCAATGTTGTGCCCAGCCAGCTGTGTCTGCATCTTTTGCTGATCACATGTCTGCGACTTTATGCAAATGTCACTAGATAAGCCCTTCCCTGGCCTTTCACAGCCATGCATCTGAATGTGTAAGGCCTGAGATGCCCACTTTCATAGTCCGAAGATATTGAAATACAGATTGGTGCTTCTGTAGACACCATCTAAACTTGCACCATCCTGATGGCAGGTGCAGCTTCTCTGTCTGAGTACAAGATGGACCATCTCCTGAATAGCCACCTCTCAGGAGTGTCCAATACATTTTCAATGTACTTCTCCATGCGCGCGTCTAATATCACAACTGCGACTCTGTACAAACACAATCAGGATCGTGCGCAATGTAGCTTAGATGCATATGCAGTATAAAAAAAAATGCTGAAGTCCGTGAACATCGACACTGCATCCGACTCAGAATCAGGCCAAATATGTAAACAATATTATGATGTGGAACAGAAATTGTAGGAACAAATAGAATTCCAGAAAAAAAATCTACTAAATAGATAGAACTCTGATTCTGAGAACTTATTTTTATTGTACCTGGGATAATTTTGCTATGATTAAACTTTATACAATATAATCAATCTGTTTTTGTACTAGGCTATTGTTCTATTATTTCTGTAATTATCTCTTAATTTTTAAAATGTGCGTGTTAACATCACTAAAGCAAAGATATAATTTTATAATTTTGTATACTGTAGTAAGCTTTGGGTGGCTTTAGCGTACATTATACAAAGCTGTGAAAAAAAGGCACCATATTTTTCAATTTCAAACACTAGTGGTGGGCAGTGGCACAAGTGGGCATTAGTCACATTTTGTTCCAGTTCTACAATACAAAGTAACTTGTCCCTTGCCAAGTGAAAAATGAAGTGCAATATAACCAACCAGTTATGTAATAATGCACGTGGTTGTGCTGTAATGGAGTAAGCAATCAGATATTAGCTGCAAATCACTTTCATTAGTATAATGAAAGTTCAATTCTAATCTGTTGCTAATGGTTACAGTGGGATGCAGTTTATTTACTGGCGTCCAGAATGCCGGACGTCAGGATCCTGACTCTGTACTAAAGATAGGCGTCTAAATACCAATGGCCTTCTTCCGCGAGATAAAGAAATCTCAATGCCCGTCATCCCGATCGAAGGTAAGCGGGGACTGTTAGCTGTTAGCCGCGGAGGGGAAAGGTTTGTTTTAGACATCCCTGGGGGGACTTAGGGTTAGGCACCCCCTGGGGAGAGTTAGTGTTAGGTTAGGGGAAGGGGGGTTAGGAGCCACTGGGGGGAGGTTAGGGTTAGGCACCCCCCCCTGGAAGGGTAAGGTTTAGGGTGCGGGAAGGGGGGTTAGGGTTAGGCATCACAGGGGGAGGGTTAGGGTTAGGATGGGAGAGGGGAGGGTTAGGGTACATACCAGCCCCAGTCAGGATCCTGTGGTTCGGGCTTCCAGTGTCATATTTAGTCCGTTGGCAATACATCCGGCGGCATTACATACCAATTCCGGTTACAGCACAATGATGCAATTTGCAACTCTTTAATTAGTTCTGAGAGAATATTGACCCTCTTTTTTACTATATTGCAAACTATTCTTTTGGAATACATTATCTCCTACATGCTCTGGCATCACTTGTCAAAGATAAAAATATATTTCCTAATGGTGGCCATTTAGAATGTATCTCATAAATGCTAGAGTGACACAACTAATGTACCCTGTGTTTCTTCATTCATTGTGTGAACAATACTTGCACCTTTCTGATTCAGTCCTCTCTTTAAAAAAGTTTTGCCCAGCAGGCAGCAGTAACAATCAAACACACTTATAAATCTCGGTTGTTTGAAATATAATATAAGAGTTGAAGAGAAAGCTGCATAAGAGTTCACCTATGATTACCTATTAAACATGAACAAATTACTGCAATACTGGTCTCTGGAAGGTGCTCCCCAGAATGAAGCTAAGTATCAAAATTTAGGAAGGAATAGAATTGCTTTATGGGGCACACATACTAAATAGTGATAGTATAAAATATAAGTTATTATTACGTTAAAAGCAAATGATAAAACCCAGTATGATGTGTAATAAATATAAAAATCTTCCTGTTTATTGAACTTTTTCTTCCTACCTTCATATATATTACACACCACACTGAGTTATATTAATAAAAGTTTTATTTTATAGTAATCACTATTAAGTATGTGTGCCCCATGAAATACTACTATACTTTCCAAAATTTTCATCCTGTATCAATTATCATCTGTTCAGAGTACATTGCTTTTGCTACTCAAGGAAGAGTATTCTATTAAAACAAAAGTTTGTGTATAACAAAAGCTTGGTACACACTATACAATCTGTCGTATAATATATCGTTCTGTCGTGGATCGGAATAATATATAGTGCAAATCATGCAGTGTGTATGCACAATCTGTCGTTCGCGATGGTTGTTCATTGCATTGTCCCATCTGCATGTGGTGTGTATGGCGCAGTGCAAGTGTGTAGCCAGCTTTACACTTTTGGATTTTATCCATATGTACAGTTTGTTCTTTTAACGTAAAGATGTATCCTCGACTCCTCATAAACCTTTGCTCAAATCGCACTAAATAGCCCTGCCTGGCACAACACAGACTTTGTGACTTATGCTGCCCATCCACTAGAAGACAGACAAAAGACGGCACGATTACGACATTGTAAACGTGCAGTCGTTTGTCAGTCTGTGATGTGCCTACACTGAATGAGCAGTAGTTCAGTGTAGGCACATCAATCATCTGCCAACATGCTCAACCTGACTTTACCGTCAGGTGGTCCAGCAAGTTTGCCCGATGATAGATGTCTAAATGACCATTAAATTTGCAAATATCGCAAAAAAACTTTTTACACGTTGTCATTATGGGGTATTGTGTGTAGAATTTTTAGGACAAAACTGAATTTATTCAGTTTTGGAATAAGGCTGTAAATGTGGAAAAAGTGAAGTGTTGTGAATACTTTCCAGATGCACTGTAAATTGCAGGTGTACAATGACCACAGGGGTTGGCAGTACTTGCACTTCTGTGTGTGACTAAGGGCCGTATTATAATTAGAAGTGAAAACTCAGTTTCGGCGATACTTTTTCGCCAATGATGTAATTTTCGCCGATTCCACTTTTCCCCGTATTCAATTCCAAATACTTTTCACCAAGGCCTATGAATAGCAGGTGGAAAAAAAGTGCAGAATTGGGGTTTTGGGGTGCAAACGCAGAAAAACCACCCATCACCTTTTGGACAGCCCCCCAAAGGTAAACTGGTTCAAAAAAATTGTAAAAAATAATTTAGAGCACCCAAAAAAGTACTTTAATTTTGGGGGCAAAAAAAAAAGTTGGGGTACAAAGTTAAAAACTAGCAAAATAGACTCCAGGGGGGTCCCCAAGTATGTGGCAGGTGCTTTTATGATTGCAGGTGGTTGCAGCAGGTGGATTTTTCAAGATTTTTAAAATATCACATTAGCAACTTCAAAATATGCTAGTACCCATTTTCATGTACCCCAAATTTGACGGGACTAGTTATTTTCTCAAAAAAACCTCCAAAATGCTATTCTTCACCACTTTTTAAAACATGCAAAATAGCAGCTATTGAGACCATCTAAAGTGGCCAAATACCTTCAGTAGGGCTATTCGGGGGTATCCAGAGTGATCCCTCATGTCAGTGCATCTTTTGGGGGGTGTCAGGCTGATTTCCCCAAAACTGACAGAACTTTTCGCTTATTTAAGTTTCGCCGGGTCCCGTTTTCGCCGATTTGGAATTGAATATGGGGATAAGCGGGGACGAGCGCAATACTTTTTCGCACCCAAAACCAGCGATGACGGCGAAAAGTCCGGCAACAGACTTTTCGCTTCTAATTGAATACGGGCCAAAGTTGCAAATCTGTGTAAGAAAGGTTCCCATGAAATACAGTTGAGGCCATTCCTCCAGAAACGTTTCATTATGCTTACCCTGTAACTTATACACATTTTATACCAGTTAATTTGCGACAAAAGTAGTAACTTGGCGATCCTAGTACATTGTGAGTGGCTTTGTATAGGGCTACATTGCAACTGAGACACCATATTTAGGAAAATGTATGCTTTGCTTCCAGTGGCAGAACAACCAAGTCGCACAAAGCATCTCGGTGAAAAGTCACTAGGGGTAAATTTACTAAAGTGAGAGTTTTTAGAAGTGAGTTTTAGAAGAGATGTTGCCCACAGTAACCAATCAGATTCTAGCTATTATCTTCTAGAAGGTGCTAGTTAAATGTTAAGTAGAATCTGATTGGTTTCTATGAGCAACATTTCTTTTAAAACTCACTTCTAAAAACTGTCACTTTAGTAAATTTACCCCTGGGTGTATGAGGACACATCTGTACTTTGAGCACACATCTTTACTTTGAGAATGGATAACCAGCAGTCTTTAGCATTGCCATTCATAATAAATAAATTAAATAAGTCTAATACACTAAGGAACAATCCTGAAGCAGCATGCTTGTGGCCCTACTTTGAACAGATATGTTTTTGCATAGAACTCCCTTTGATGCGTGATAAATTGCTTAAAAAAAAGGTTCCTAGCCAGTTGCCTAATATCTTCAGTGGCTTCTGAAGATATTAGGCCACATGCCAATATGTGCGATAACCTCTCATTCTTTCTCCTGAACAAGAGGAATAGGGGCGATCCAATTCAGCACGCTGTGTCAGAACAGTACATCACGGCCATCAACATCTCAAGTTTTTCCCCGCACCCGATAGTCACCGCAGGAATACTAGCAAGGTTGATGGTGCTGTATAAGGCGAATATGTGTTGGCACATCACCCTAATATGCTATAGATTATCAATATATTGGTAAATAACATTAATTATTTTTCAAAATTCTGTGCCTTTTTGGTTTTCATTGTACCTGTAACATCTATCTGTCAAAGGAGTAATAACCAATCTGGGGGTGTTGCCAAGATACTCATATCCATACTGCAAGCCAGCATTGATCATTTTTGTCTGCATATGTCCTTCCTGCATAAAACAAATCATATATTATTACAAGTTATTGTGTGATAATATATCTGTATCAAGTGTTGCACATTGGTCACAGACTATTTACATTGTTATGTAGTTGTATTCCAATGTTGTAACACGTTTGCTGTTATTTACTACTATACATCACTGCAGAATACGCTGGTATTTTATAAATAAACCATCATAATACTGTAATAAAAATAATAATCACAACAACATTATTTTTGACCAATCTGATTTTTGCAAGTTGGCAAAGTGCCACTTCAGAGATATTTTTATTATTATTTATTCTATACAAATAAATGGATTATATATTTTGTATTTTTGAACCGAAATTAGGTTTTGATAGAATAGTAAAATAAATATTTTGTTTTATGGACATTATAGAGGAAAAAATAAGAAGAAAATATTCCCTTTCTTACATAATTACACTCTTAATAGTGTTACCTCATATGGTAATCCCAAAAAGTAATCAGCAAGTTCTCCCAATTGTAAGCACAATAAATATGTGTACTTTATATTAGGTCTCAAACCATTATAGGGACCACATAAATAGGTCTGCATTTCATTTTTTTATTTTGTACCCTCATTCTGCACCTGGTGTGAATGAAGAGAGAATGGTGCTTGTGCAGCCTTAGTGCGCCCTCCCACTCCCGTCTGTGCATGCTCCGAGTATACGCTACTGTGCATACACTGATATCGGGGAGCATGTCACAAATGTAATTTACCCAGTGATCGCTCTACTGCACAGGAATCAGCCAGACATCAGCACAACTGACCAGTAAAGAATTGTTTATTTAGCCTCCAAAGTTAAGTAGGCTTTTGTTTATTTCCTAATTGTTTTTGCTGCCACATGCTGTGCACTGAAAAGGTTAGGTAAACTTTGACTTTTTACTGTAATCTATTATCTATAGACAATGTAGAAAAGCAGAAAACGTGATGCAGACGGGGTGTAGTTATGTGACCGGTGGTGCCGCCGGTCACAATCCCAACACCGGAATGCCGGCTAGGGAGTTATGACAGGCGTCAAGATACCAACGCCGGAATGCAGAATGACGCAGGTCCGAGCGAGGTAAGTACGGGCACCAGTCCTCTTAGCCGCAGGGGGGGGGGTTAGGTTTAGGGCACCCCAGGGGGACTTATGGTCAGGTACGGTTAGTTAGGCACAGGGCCGGATTAAGGTCTGTGGGTGCCCCTGGGCAACAAAAATGTGGGGGCCCCTATTACGTGCCCTTTATGCAGTGCACGTCTCTCCCATAGTTCACTGCCTGAGCCGGAAGCCGGAGCTCACGAGTGAGCTCTAGTCTCCGGGTCTGGCTGCCGCTGCGGGGAGGGAGCCGGGCGCCCGCCTGGTGTCTCCTTGCGGCACTGGGGTTAGGTGTCCGGAGGAGGCGGAACTGGTTCAGTCTCCTCTGGTTCACCTCAACCCTGATGGCTGGGTGGGGGGGCCCTTCAGGTGTGGGGGCCCAGGGACGATCGCCCCTGTTGCCCCCCCCCTTTAATCAGGCCCTGATTAGGCATCCCCCCAGGAGGGTTAGGTTTAGGGTGCGGGGAGGGGGGGGTTAGGTTTCGGCACTAACAGGGGGAGGTTAGGGTTAGGCACTAGGAGGGGAGGTTAGGGTTAGGCACCCCTAAAGGAGGGTTAAGGTTAGGGGGGGAGAGGGGAGGGTTAGCTGTACTTCCCTCCACTGTTGGGATTTCCTCCCTTTCGGCCAGCCGCTGTTGGAAATTGAACCGAAGGCTATACAGCCGTTGGCAATACAATCCCATTCCATGCAGACAACTGGTACTGGTACACACTACAATGAAAGGGTATTTGAAGAGTGTCACGTTTGGGCTTTAGTGGTCCTCTGTAGAAGTATTGGAAGACGAGGACCCAGGGTGAGAAAAGAATCAGAGGTGAGGGGCCTGGATATACAAGGTCTCTCTAAAAAGTTTGGTGACTTGTCTGATATATCTGTATGCAACGCTTGCAACAAGGTCTCTCATGCGCGCTGACATGCATGAACATGTCGGACCTGCCCTCAGTCAGGGTTTGCCCGAGGTCGCCACCGCACTGCCATTGCATTCATTTCAACAGAGTGTCCTGAGCAGTGTGCGTCGAACAGCAATGGAGCAACAACACAACATTAAGTTCTGCTTCCAATTTGGTAAATCGGCAACAGAGATGCATGAAATGTTGGTGAAAGTGTACGGGCAGGATGCTGTGAGTAGAAAATGTGTGTACGATTGGTTTGCATGCTTTCGCACAACCTAAGGACATGCCCTATGCCTTTCATCCTGGAAAAGGGTGAAGTGAGGTCAGCAACTGTGCCACCACCATGGCCTTGTGCCCTGGGTGGCGGGAACCGGTTGCATACCCCGCGTAGTTGCCCAGAATACACCTGTGCACCAGCCTGCAGATATGGAAAATGAACTGTAAAGGTTACATGAAGATGGAATTTGCCAGTCTCTGATATAGAGAAGGGATTATTATTGACAATTCGTCAGACAGTACTCTATTCAATCACAAGGGAAATAGGTTATTTTAAAAACAGAAAAAAAAATATTTTGACATACATTTAAACAAACTGCATGGAAGTGGTTGTAAGTCAGACATGTTCACCATATTAATTTGGCATAGCTCCGGTCAGAGAGCAAGCACAACGCTAATTCTGACTATTTATCTCCCCACACAATATTGCACATTTCTGTGTGGGTAAAACTGGGTCACAAACTGACTGATCACAGACATGAGAAAATAGAAGCAATTAGTTAAAATTCAGGCTAATTCGAACTGCACATGTCTGAAGGCTGAGCTTTGTAAATAACTAAAAATGTGCTTTAATTTCTCTCATCTTTCATCATCTATTTTTAAGCACCACTTGCAAATTATGAAGCGATCCCAGACGAGCTTTGCAGTCAAGTCAGATGACTTTACAAATAAATACCAAACCATATTTGCACAAGAGAAAGAATGATGACAAGAGAAACAACATACTATTTGAAGGCAATTTAGTTAATTAATTTTTTAATTGTCTTCCTCTTTAATCTAAATAAAAGTATATTTTCTTCTTAAAATAATCATGCCAGCTATCTCTAGTTAAATGTTATATTTCTAGAAATTATGCGTCTTATGATTTAGAAAGAATAATTACACAGAGGTTTTGCAAGCAATATCATTATTAGTTAACATACAGTACTGGAAATATGAAGCTAAATGCAAATGAACAGCCTCATAACTTACCTCCCAATAGTATCTCAGCTGGCTTAACCATTCAAAGTCATTTTCATCACTGACATGTTTGTTCACAAGAGCTGCAAGGACGTCTCTTGCATGAACATCTAAGACCACAAGTGCTCCAAGTGTAACGCGGTTCTGCTTTGACAATGTTCCACGCACTAGAGCAACAATGTCATCAATCTGTTTATTGTTCTGTTCCAGGTAATTTTCAAGTGCCTGAAATTGTGAAAAAATAAATATCAAAAAGACTATCTGTAGACGTCGAGAAGGCGTTTGATAGGTTGCATTGAAGCTAAATGCGGCAGGTTCTCTCTAAATTTGTTTTCAAGATGATATTCTTAACTTAGAATCTGTTTGGTTGCTATGGGCAACAACTCCACTACAAAAAACCCGCACTTTGGTAAATATACCTCTACTTTGTTATTTAGCACCTTCTAGAAGATAATAACTAGAATCTGATTGGTTGCTATGGGCAACAACTCCACTTCTGAAATACCACACTTTAGTAAATATACCCAGTAAATATACCCCTCAATCTAAGCCCTTTACAATGGACCATCTGCTCATGTTTTTAGGAACTGCTTTCTTTTCTCACCTTTCACAATCACTAACGGTACCAGCAGGGCTGTCCTCTGTTCCTCTTGATTTTTGCATTGGCCATCGAACCCTTGGCACAAACACTCCACTTATCACCTAACTTCCCGAGCCTTTTGATACAAGACACCCCCCACAAGCTATGTCTCTTTACAGACAATGTCCTTTTATTCGTCTCCAAATCTGAGATCTCTTTATTTGTTCTCCAATCTATGCTGGAGTATTATAGCGCAGCTTCCTACTATAAACTCAACACCACTAAAAATGAGGCCTTGCCTATTAAAGTTCCTTTCCTGTCCCTTAGCTAATGGAACAGGTGTTTCCCTTTCATTTGGAAGGAGTTTTCCATGACATATCTGGTGCCTGGATGAATTATGAGGTCTCTTGGTTGGGCCGCCTGGAGGTATTTAAATTGATGCTTTTACCCAAGCTAATGTACCTGTTCATAGCTATCCCATATGTAATCCATCATAGCCTCATAGACTTTATGAAACAGTTGATGCCTCTTATGTCTGGAAGCATAAGACTCCCTTGTCTAGCCTTCGGTCGTATGACTTGCTCCAAACGTCTGGGAGGCCTGGCTCTCCCTGACCTGCTATCCGGAGGCAGCCCTACTCTCATGGCTTAGTGACTGGTTCCTTCTCCCCTGCTCGCAGCCCTGGATAGACCTGGAATGTGTCCATGCCTTTGGCTTTCCTCTACCAGACCTTCTCTGGTCTCCCAGCCAGCTTTGACCAAAGCACTGCTTACTTCCCATGGCCGTTATGGATGCCTTAAAAAGGTATGGGATGCCAAACTCCCTTCCCACTGATTTTACTCTCCTTACCAGAAATAATGAGATTTATGTGTTTATCTGTTAAATCCTATCCTGCAATTCCATAGGGGACACAGGTTTTATGCTTAATATAGGTTGGTGGGTTAGAGTCTGGGCACCACATAGTTAATACTTGTAATCCATCTGCCCAGGCTCCCTCCCCCCTATACCAAGCCCCCAGCCAAAGGTGCTTCAGTTAAGTTAACAAGCCTAAGGCAAAGAACGAGAAGGAGAAGGAACACCGACACACACTTGGGTTCAAGCACACAGCAGATGTGGACAGAAAAAACAGAAGCAGAGCAAAGCCCGCAAACCAGGTGCGTCAGAGTGCGCGCCCTGTGTCCCCTATGGAATTGAAGAAAATAATTTAACAGATAAGCATGTAGATCTCCTTTTCTTCTTCCTCCCTAGTGGACACAGGCTGTACGCTGGGACATCCCAAAGCTAAACCTCTTAGAGTGGGGATGCTCCTGGGCCGCACTGAGAACTCTTCATCCAAAAGCTGCATCAGGAGAGGTGAAGGTATCAAAGGAATACAACTTTAGAAACGTATGGGCAGAGGACCACATGGCTGCTTTTCACAGCTGCTCTGCAGAGGCACCATGTTGCACTGCCCTCGAAGTTCAAACTGACTGGGTAGAATGAGTAGTCACCACGGATGGTGCCGGATAGTCAAATGGATCCATCTGACCAAAGGCTGCTTAGTACCGGTCAGCACCATTTGTGAAAAACATACAGGACAAAGAAAGCACCTGTCCTGCGAAGGTCCTTTGTCCTGTCCACATAAATCCAGAGGGCCCGTACAACATCCAAGGAGACCTCCTCAGGTGTAGAGTCTGGAACCTGAAAAGAAGGGACCACAATCTCTTGATTGATATGGAACCTGGAAACAACTATAGGAAGATAGCCTAATCATGTTCAAAGGACAGCTGGTGAAAGATAAGAAACAGAGAGTGACAGGACAATGCGCTCAAATCCGACACCTGCCGGGCAAAAGCGATGGCAATAAGGAAGACAGTCTTCCAGGTAAGCCAAAAAATGTCCACTGCGTTTATAGGCTCAAAGGGCGAAGACTGAAGGGCCCTAAGAACCAAAGACAAATTAAAAGGAGCCATCGGCAGTACAAATGGAGGTTGTACATGAAGGACACCCTGTAGGAAAGTCTAAACATCAGATAACAGGGCAATCTGTCTTTGGAAGAGTACATAAAGGGCTGAAACCTGCACCTTCAGTGAAGCAAGGCAGAGGCCCAAATCCAGACCCATCTGCAGAAAAGAAAGAACTCGAAAGCGTTGGAATGACCTGGGGTTAAAATTCCTAGGCGAACACCAGTCAAAGTAAGTCCTCCAGAAACACCAGTCAAAGTAAGTCCTCCAGACTCTATGGTAAACTTACGGGTATTGAGCATAGTGTTTATGATTGACCTGGAGAACCCCTTAGCTCTCAGGAAAGATGTCTCAAGAGCTACCCCGTCAAAGATAGACGGACCAGATCTGGATGTAAACACGGGCCCTGAGACAGAAGATCTGGCTGCAGATGAAGACACAGAGGAGCATTGATGGAGATACCCTGAAGATCCATGTACCAAGCCCATCGTGGCCAATCGGGAGCCACTAGGATCACTGTGCTACCCTCCAACTTCAACTTGTGAAGGACCCGCAGAATCAGAGAGATTGGCGGGAAGATGTACAAGAACGGAAAGGTCCACCAAGGTGCTCTTTCTGGTTCTAGTGCAGCCTGCAGTGGGACTCCTGCTCTGGCTCATGGAAGACATTGGCAGTTACTGCTGGGACTGCCTGCCACCGCGTGCCTGGTACTCTCCTGGTCTCACTACTGAGCGGCTTTGGTGCTTGAACATTGTGGATCTCCCTTCCGATTCTGTAGGTCTTGGTGATGTGGTCCGCTCTGCAGCGGGAGGCGCTCTCTGCCAACTGCCTATATGAGGAGATTTCCCTGCTGGTGCTGACTGTATCAGCGCTGCTGCGGGCATCCTACAGTGATCACTGTACTAGACAATAGTAGGTTCAGCCACAGATTATTTTCCTTTTTTGTGTGTGTGACTCGGGGGCAAATTAAGAGAGGAAGGGACCCGTGTGCATTCACCGTCTGGGGCCCACTCCTCTCTCCTCGGCGGCTGATAGCAGACTGACACGTCTGACCGCCGACCTCAGCATCAGTAGACTCTGGGCACAGACTAGTGCCCAGAGTCTACAACGCATGCGCAGGTCGCTGGGGAAATAGCACGGCCACCTTTCTCAAATGCCGGAAAAAAGGCAGCGGTGACCATTTTTCGGTGTTTTGTGCAGGGCTAAGACACCCGACACAGGACCTTGGAGAGGTAAGTATTAGATAATATGGGTGCAGGGTGTGCAGAGGGGGCACCGCACACCCTGCACTCATTATATATACACCTCTGGTGTGACTGCTATACCCCTATACTTTATATTTGCTTTGGTATTTTTCATTGAATTGCAGCAACACGCAATTCTGATCTTATCTTGATCATTATCTGATTGATACCTATTTCCAGGGCAGGCCATAGGTCCACTTGCACCCTGTGCTACACTGCCACCGCTACCCTCACCCACCGCCCCTTACCTTCACCTCTCCCTGAGGTCATACCATGAATGCCAGCAGGTAGGCGGAGGGTGGAGTCCTCGTGCACCGCTAGACACAGGCAGGCTGCGACGGCTGGTGGATTCCGCCCTGTGCAGACGCACTACTCGAACGGTCCTCAAGCCGTCCCTGCTTATTTCCCAATTACGACAGGCAGATGCACTCATGATATTTCCTCTGTATAATTCTTGTGTGGCTCAGATTGTCCTGAAGTAACAATAGGTACTACTACTGTGTCGCGTAATGTGTAGAAGGGGTACTACTGTATAGTGTAACATGTATAAGGGGTACTACTGTGTAGTGTAATTTGAATAAGGGGCTCTAGTGTGTGGCGTAATGTGTATGAGGGGTACAACTGTGTGATGTAACGTGTATAAGGGGTATTACTGTGTGACATAACGTGTATAAGGAGTATTACTGTGTAGCGCAACGTGTATAAAGGGTACTACTCTGTGGCATAACGTGTATAAGGGGTACTATTGTGTGGGGTAACGTGTATAAGACAATGCTATGCGGTGTAATGTGAGTAAGGAGCGCTACAATGTGGCATAATATGAATTGGGGGTACTATTGTTTGTCCATGTCCCTTACCCACGAGACCATGCCCCTTTTATGGTGTGCTCGCCTTTGGCGTGCACTCTCCCTGTTTAAAATATGGGGGGGCGTCAGTCTCTTACTTTACCAGGTAAGCTTGAACCCCTAGATACACCCATACCGCTGAGGATGAAGACTACAGTGAGACCAGGAGCCTGCACTCTCTGTAGACAAGCTGCACTAGCAGGCACTGTGAAAATGGCTGTCCAGTGTCTCTGAAGGTGGGGAGAGAGGATGAGTCACCCTAGGATGGAATGCCTTAAGAGTGAAAGTGCCCAGGGGCGGGGGAGGAGCTAATGGGGAGAGTCGACCTCCCACTTCTGGCATGGACCCCAAGACAAATAGCCGCCTACAACGTGGTCACCTGCTGCCTTGGTGGTATAGTGGGAATGCATAGAGGGCCTAGGTCCCCACAGCCAGCACCGCCTTTGTCTACTTAATCGGCGGCAAGCAGGGAGCTGGCTTACCTGTCCCCCTGTTGTGCCGGCTGTGGCTACGGCTCCCACCGTTGAGCTCCAGCCAAAGATGCTGACCCAGTCGCCAGTGCTGCGGTCACCGGTGCTGGGGTGGTGGAGCTACAGTGCAGATATCCTGCAGAATGGCCAGCGCTGCCTACTCAGTAAAAAATAAAAGTAAAAGTATGAAGCTGTCTGCGCAGTCGACAGTGTGCCGCTGCTGCAGGCACCAACAAAAAGCTGAAGTGCCTGTGGCTGGGGGAGAGGTATAGGAGGGGAGGGAGCCTGGGCTGATGGATTACAAGTATTAACTATGTGGTGCCCAGACTCCAACCCACCAACCTATACCCAGCGTAAAGCCTGTGTCCCTTACGGAGGAAGAAGAAATATCCATAAAAGCTCTAGATCTAATGCTAACTGACCTCCATGCTTCCTACTGGTCCTGAATAGCCAATTTGTTTTCCCCATCCTCCCTTTTCCTAATCTTTAAGTCTGAGGCACTACAACGCTAGGTACAAACGACAGTGACAATTCAGACGACTCAAATTTTACGAATGCCTATCTCCCCCTGTCCCCTTAGACAAATCCCAGATTCATCAGCAATGGGAAAGGATGTCCGATGCACATTTACACGTAAGCAATGGGGAACGATTCATCTCTCCTCCTTCTCCATGTCCCCATGTACCAAACATGCGGAAATTCAAACAAGGCTTTTACATAAACTATTTGATCCCTACCAAACTCCATAGATTTTGGACCATGTTTTACATTTTGTTGGTGTTTATGCCATCAGGAAGGGACAATTCTACATGTATTGTTTGGGATTGCCCCACACTATGCCCATGTTGGGTGGAGTTGTATGACGTCATAAAAGATGTATTGAGTATAACTCTTACTCCAGACTCTACTTCATTGATACCCTAAAGCAGATTGCTATGTACTCCCCCGTTTGCTAAAGTCATCTTCAAAACCCAATTTCACTTTGAGATGGAAGCTAGAGATATCCCATACTCCATGACCCCCTCCTCTTCCTTTCTGAAGTGGTTCTCCTGGCACAGATACAGAGGGTAAGGGCGCTCCTAACAAGGACGGTCACAAACTGTCCCTCCCCATCATTTAACCTGAATGAAACCTTAGAGGTTGAATCTGTCACTGTTAGTCACTGTTTACATTTATGTGTCTGACCTCTCTGTTTCCTGAATGTGCTTGGTGACTTATTGTTTTATTGTGTACAGTATTATACACTCCGTGTTGTATGTTAATATGCATTAGTGTGTTCTGTCACTCTCCCTCACACTTCTTTTTCTATACCCATCACCCTTTTTTTTTTTTTTGTACCCCATATTGTACCCCATATTGCTTTTTATAATAAATCAATAAAAACTTATTATGGAAAAAAAATACTATTTGTTTATAGCCTTTTTTTATTATGCGTAACATGACAATATAATTAGAGATTAAAAATTGTGTGCGTTTATCATGTTGCACTACATCTAAAGCCTTGTCACTGTGTTTTCAATATACAACAATAAATGTGACATCTGCAATCGGATTTGCATGCAGCCCTGAATCAGCCCCTCAGTGAGAGAAGGTGCATACAGCATGCTGTGCATTTCTGGGAGCTTTCAAAGTTAATGAATTATCATGATTTGCTTTATAGCTCCTATATTATTGATATCCTTTTCACGAGTACATCATCTAAAAATGCAATATTTGAACTGCTTCAAAAAAATGCATGTAGCAAGTTCCAAAGATTATCAATCAAGCTTGACCATTACCTAACATATGGCTATATTTATCAATCAGGTAATTTTCCACATTGAAGTGGGTAGGATGAGGGAGGGTGACCTGCTCTAGAGGGATTCAGGTGGACTCCCCGAAATTCGGGAGACTATTAGACATTTTGGGAGGGTAATGAAATATGCCCTATTTGCATATCCATTAACGTTCCTCTCCTGGGAACTCCCAGCTTAACAAAATTTACCAGTGCCTGGATCATACTTTCTTGGTATTCAGTTAGCATTCAGGCTACTTCTTGTTTAGCCATATAGGCCGCGATTCAACGCAATGCTGATTAGCCCCGGGAGGAAGCTTCCGGGGCTATTCAATGCAGCAAGCTATTAAGTCGGAGAATGCCGTCTCTCGTGACTTACCCTGGGTGTTTAGTCGTGAGAACCGGCATCCTCCGACTAAAGTGTCAGCACCATGCTAAGCCGGGAAACAGCCGCGCGACCGGCACTTTTGTCGGATTTCTCCTCCCACCCTCAGGAGCTTGCAAGAAGAAGTCCTTTAGTCGGACCAAACGTCGCGCTGTACTGAATAGCTCCGGGAGCTCCTTCCTGGGGCTCTTCAGCATTACGTTGAATTGAATCGTGGCCATAGAGGGATCCTGTCATCCTAACCTGTCTATATATATATAAAGGATGAATGTTCCTGGAAGGGGAAAGGAGCACTAAGTCTAAAAGCAGATTTTCTCACATGAAACAACAATATACTATAACAAAGGTTCCCATGCCAAGACAGGTAGCAAGTTGTCTACTGTGCTGCCACAATTTTGTGTCAACTGTTATCAGCCATTTGAAGTACAGAAAAGTTCCCTCCAAGGACACATGTAATAACTTTACTTGCAGTACTAACTTACTGTCTCCAACATACTGTACACTTTACCTTCATCAAAAATACCATACATACCTTTTGACCTTTCCGTATAGACAGTTGAACTTCCTGGGTCCAGAAACACTGAGACACACACAGTACGGTCTGTCCTGGCCACTCTCTTACCCAGTCAATGCGCTTTGTTGTGGGGTATGCTTCAATTGCTTCACCAATCACCTATAAAAAAACATGACACATTTTACACTTTAATACAGAAACAGCTGGCATCAAAGTATCTTTAAACTTTGGACACAATACATTTTTCCTGATAAGAAATAGTATTGAGAGACTTGTGCCACACATCGTAGATGAATGGAAAGATATCTGTGCATGTGCACTGTGTATTGTGGATCAAATGTTCATATCCCAGCTCATATTAACAAATCAGCAGCATTTGCCGCATGAGCAAATTGATTGCATTACATTCAATCACTTGGAAAAAAACAGGCAGCTGAAAATTGGAGAAATGCAAGTGACTGACAATTGCAATCCATCAAAGACTGGTAATAAGAATATTGTTTATTTATTTTTCAATGCCGTAAGGCAGCAAAGGAGCTATTATTCGACTGTGCTGCCCACTTACAGTATAGCATGTGTATTCACTATAGAAACAACTACAAATGTGATGGGCTTGATTGCAGGTCTGGCTCACAGGTACGTTGAATTATACACAGAAGAATACAGTGCCGCTGCTAAAAAACCCCCACAAATATAGATCTAATTTTATAGACCACAACAATTACCACTTGATCCTTCATTAATATTATCTTCTTGCACCAGTTTTAAATAAATGTATGAATATCATTACTACATTTCTTTGACTCCCAGTCTATATTATTTACGCTCCTAAAATTGTGGACTCTTCACAATCCTTTTTTATTGTTCTATTTAAAGGTATGGTTTAAGACAAACCCATATTACTGGCACTATTGTGCCGAACGTCTCCAAAGCATTACCTTGCGCTGACTGTCCCCCCCTCATACCCCTATTCTGCTAAACCCACACTTTACTTTTCTCTTTTAACCTTTCTAGATCCCTATCCCCCTCTTTGCACTACAAACATTTTGGAAGTAATTTGTCATATCCCTGTAGGCTTACACTACTGTACACATTGTTATCCCCATGCTGTAGATCTCACAGGGACGTAACTAGGTATTTGAAGGCCCCATTGCAAAAGTTGGAAGGGCCCCTATGTACCAGACAATGGTGAAAAATGTACATAACACATGTCACTTTGACAAGGAAGATGGGCCCCCTTAAGCTCTGGGCCTTATAGCAGCTGCACCCCTTACAACTATGGTAGTTATGCCCATGTTGATACATATTTGCTCCCAAATTTTCTATCTGTATAGTGTGGCCTGAATTAGAGATGCAGGCAATGTCTGTCGCTGCTGTGATCATATACGCAGCATAATTGTGAAAATATGCTAACGACTCTTGGGCACAGAGACACCGACCTCCGGCGTCTCACATCCGCCACTTAAGTACAAAAACAGAAACATTGGTCTCACACCGAAACTCTGAGCAAGCCTATGCTGTCTCAGAATGTTCATCTCACCTAAGACACCGGGTCCTCTCCAGATGCGTATGAATTTGCAGAGGCTCACTAGGGTATGCCCAGAATACGGTCCTGAATCGCCTGCCATTTTTTCCATCCACCCACTGTAACCTCCAAACGCTGACTAACTGTCACTCACTTTGTGAATATATCCCCTCTGCGACCACCAATCGCTTTGGCGCATGCGCAGTAGCAAAATATTGCTCCACTACATCAGACATCGACATTACGTGCATCTATGAATTGAACCCAGTATTTCTCTGGTTCATTAGTTGATCAGAGTTATTGACACTAGCTATACATACCAGCCCCTACTCTATCGTCCGGATGCTAATCAGCGTTGGAAGCCCCGCCCACTAGATACCACAATCCTTTATACCTTTCACACACCAAATCAGTTACACCCAGGTAGTGCATCTGTGTGCAAGACTTTTCCTGTAGTAATTAGCAGGATTCTTAACCCTATCTGCCCAATATTCATGGTTACTGTGATGTCACTTTTTGGACCTAGTCCAAGGCCTTACGCAGAACACAAATAAACCATACTGTACCTTATGAACAGACTGAATCATTGCAGACTCCAGCTCAACCAGCCACTTTTCAACCTGGCCTCTGGCTTTTGATGTGGAGATAGTGTTTATCAGTTGAACAACTTCTCCTTCACTGCTGTTCATGTGTGTGATATCCAAGACATCTGTAAACTGCACTTTTGCTATTCCTTCAAAGCATTTCTTTAGGTGGGGCTGTACTCTATAGCAAAGAAAGCAAACACAAATGCAATACAGATGTGTCCACATCTAGCCTTCTTGTCGTTAAACAGCCCTTCTAGCCGTGCCATGCCGTGGAATGACTCGGTAGCGCCCAGCATATTTTTGTGCAACTTTTTCCCTTAAAATGCGTCTTATTCGCAAAGTGATGTGAATAGCAAACAACGCACAAGCAGCTTCTGCCGATTAAAGTGATGTGCAGCATGCCGAAATTCTGTGAGCAACACTGTAACGTAATATTTCTCATGCACAAGCTGCATAGCTGCAGTCGCACACAGGATATAGACAGATCATTTTAATCAGCATAAGCTGCTTGTGCATCCTATTCACATCACTATGTGAATAAGACACATTTTAAGGGAAGAACTTGCACGAATAGATGCTTGGCGCTACCAAGTCATGAGGCGCTCACATGTTATGTGTATTGCAACTTGTAGCGCACGGAGCATATATATGTGGACATATCTGTAACGAACAAATCTAAGAAATAGAATTATATCATATATGATAGTATTTTATTATACTAAAAATACTGGATCATTATTGCCACCCACTCATTAGCTACATATATACATTTCATATATGCATTATTCATAACTATGTCCACTTTGATATTAGTTTTATATACTGAAGCTATAACTCTTGTAAGGTGTGCTACTAAGGGCGGCCATAGACAGTAAGATTTTTTATACGATGTGTACGATTTCGATCTATAGTAACGAGTGATCGCACACATCGTATGCTGTTTTGGTGTACATATGATGGCGATGCGCGTCTCCGCAGTCGTATAATTGGATCGCCTCTCGTACTGGAAAACCGTACGAGGGCGACCTATCTTACCACGATGTGACACACATCGTATCACTTTTGGCAGGTAATACAATCCCATGTCTGATTACGAGGTGTATAAAAATCCCTAGCCACTCGCATCGCAGCGTGTGTGTGTTGAAGTGAGTATACATCGTGGCACTCAGTACATTTGTCCCACTCTGGCCCTACCATTGTTTATATACTAATATGGTGACTGCCTTTTATACTCCCAGATAAGCCCGCTCTATTCATATTCCAGCAGATTCATCGTAATGGTTATGTGCACAACCGATAGCTTGTTTACGATTTGTAATCGTGAAACGAAGCATCGGATCGTATGAAAAATCGTACACCTTTTCAACACATAGTATGTAAAATTTCAAGGGAAAACTTATAAGACATATTGTACATCTTTTTATCGCACCGTGTATGGCCTGCTTAAGTCCACCAGTCAATATCTGAGGACACAAAAGCTGCATTGGATGTATGTCTAGCACTGGATACTAAATATACCATCAGCTTGTTATCTAGATGTATACATTATTCCTGGCCCTGTTTTACTTATATTAACAGTACTTGTGCAGCCACTATATGATTTTGTTTTGACCAAAGACATGTAAGAACTTCTCTTTGGCTACAGTAAACACTGTGGAGTATGCTGAAGACCCTTAGCAGGCAGGAGACCGCAAGGAGTCAGTCCTGGGATTGGGATCCGGTCAAAATCACGACAGACGGGATGCTGGCGCTTAGAATGCTGGCACCGGGATCCAAACACCTATAAGAATCCTGAACGCCGGCATCCTGTACCTAACCCCTGGGATTGGGTATAGGACATTGGCTGCCCCTCTGTGACACCCAACAGCTACTATAGGGGACTGTTGATGATCAAGAGAGGAGAGAGACAGGGTGCTTCATTCCATTTAGTTAACTGCATTACATACTAGTCAAATGTAGCATTCTGTTATGATGGATGTGATATAATAACGGTGTGGCCTAACAGTATAATTCTGCCTTCAGTTGCCATAACCCAGAGCTTGGTCATGGCTGTATTAGCAGCCACAGGAAAATACTCATTGAGCACCACTGGTTCCAATGACTCATGTTGTTTCTTAAGGTAGGTACACACCGGACAGATATATCTGCAGATCAAGTGATCTGCAGATATATCTGCAGATGATGGTCGTTCATACACACTGAAAGGCCATCAACTGCTTGTGTCCTCAGGTCCCGGCGGCCGGGACCCGGCAGCCGGTGGGCATGTCGGGGGCGTGTCCCACCCCCCTCTTCGTGGCTGCTGCTGTGTGTGTGTACAGGCGGTCTACAGACCACCCATACACACTTGCCGATGGATATGTCCGCAGACATATCTGCCCATTGGCTGTGCAGTACAGCCAATGCGATAGGTCGGTGAACGGTGATGTTCACCGACTTATCGCGGGTACACACTGGCTGACGGGCAGTAGATACATTGGCCGATCAATTAATCGGCCAATGTATGTCAGTGTGTACCCAGCATAAGAAGAACACTGTATCACGTATATAGCAGAACTGACCTGGTTGGATCCTTTGTCTCTGATAAAATCTCAAGGAGCTCATCATTAGATAAGAAGAAAAACCGAGGGAAAAACAATCGTTTCTTTTCCAGATAGTCATTAAGTCCCTTTAATATGAGCTCCAAAAACTCATTTGATTTTTTGAACTTCTCCAGCATTTTGTCAATAATCACAACGGAAAGGACGTGCTTATCCTGCAAAACAAAACAAAAAGTATCTTACAATGTTATTCTGAACTGAGGGCCTGATTCAGAGCCGGACACTCTGACAAGAGCGCTCGCTCTGAATCAGGGCCCTCCTACCTAAAATTGGAGCGGCCTCCTGGCCCACAGCTTATGTGAGCGGCCAAAAAGATGGTCGCGATGGTCAAGACCATCGCGACCATCGGGCTTGCGATGAGACCCTGCGGTAGGGTCTCGCTGCCGCAAGCCCAGGAGTGCTTTTAGCTCTATCAGAGCCAAAAGCACTCCCACTGACATCACTAGTGATGTCAGTGGGGCCGGACCCAGATGGTAGGCGTTCCCATGGGAACGCCTCCGTCTGGGCAGCAACGCCCCCGGCACGCCCACCAAAGGAAGCGTGCTGTCACTCACCATCGACAGCACGCCCCCTTTGGTGCGATCAGTCACTTTGGTGAATAGAGAGGTCACTAGTTTACCTTGTTTATGAGTAATGGACACATCGAGGAAATCTACTGTATCCCTATCAATCTTAAATGTAAATTTAATCGGATGTGATAACTGATTATGTTGTAGAAATATCTCCTCCAAAAGGAGTTCAGGACTCATCCATAGAATGAAAAGATAATCTATGTAATGGAAGAACAACAGCACATGTTGACGAATCCTAGTCTCCTCAAAAAACAATCGATTCTCCATAATAAACATGTAACTGTTTGCAAATGAGGGGGCCACAGCTGACCCCATGGCACAGCCAGATGTTTGAATAAAGAACTGCCCGTCAAAATAAAAATAATTGCATTTTAAAGTGCGCTCCAGTAATTTCAAGAAAAATTCCAACGGGGGCCCCTTGTATAATTCATTATGTGAAATTAACTTTTCAACAGCTGACAACCCTTCAGCATGGGGGATGCTAGCGTACAAACTTTGTACATCAGCTGTGCAAAGAAACAATTGCTCAGGTACCTCAGATAAACCATTTAAAGCTTTTAGTAACATTGTGGTATCTTTTAAATAAGTAAACTCATTCTGGATACACGGCTGGATAAGGCAATCCAGGTACACAGACACTGCATGATATAATGAACCTCTGGCCGCAATAATCGGGCGGCCCGGAGTTTTTTCGGAGTCTTGTGTATTTTAGGTAACACATAAAATCGGAACAATGGGGTGTTGTATAGCTAAAGCATTTTTTATCTCTGCAGAAATAAACCCTTCTTGCACCACAACAGCCAATAACTCTTCTAACTCACATTTGAATTTTAAAGTCGGATTTACCCCAATTTCTCATAAGTATTGACATCTGCTAGTTGGCGATACACTTCCATTTTATTATCTGATTTATTCAAAATAATGATGGACCCCCCTTATTGGAGGGGCGAATTACAATATCCTCATAATTACATAAGTCATGCAAAGCTTTTCTTTCAGAATTAGACAAATTAGAATGTTTACCCTGTTGTCCGCAGTCATTATATCAGAGAGAAAAGAGGGCCTGATTCAGAGCCGGACGCTCTGAGAAGAGCGCTCGCTCTGAATCAGGGCCCTCCTACCTAAAATTGGAGCGGCCTCCTGGACGCTCGCATAGCTGTGGGTGACCACCCACAGCTTATGCGAGTGGCCAAAAAGATGGTCACGATGGTCAAGACCATCGCGGCCATCGGGCTTGCGACGAGACCCTGCGGTAGGGTCTCGCTGCCGCAAGCCCAGGAGTGCTTTTGGATCTATCAGAGCCAAAAGCACTCCCACTGACATCACTTGTGATGTCAGTGGGGCCGGACCCAGACGGTAGGCGTTCCCATGGGAACGCCTCCGTCTGGGCAGCAACGCCCACCAAAGGAGGCGTGCTGTCACTCACCATCGACAGCACGCTCCCTTTGGTGCGAGACCCATAGCGACGGCTGGCCGTCGCTATGCGGGTCTCGCGCATGCGCACAACGGAGTTCCCTCCGTCGTGAGCATGCGCACTAGGGCACCATCGACCCACTTGCGAGCGCTCAGCGCTCGCGAGCGGGTCAGAATCAGGCCCTGAGATTGAAACAATCTAAAGTAACAGCTAATTTTATTTTTAAGTTGCCACAATGTCCGCAAATTCATACAAGGAATATACATAGTAACAGTGTAACCTGACACATTATAAGTATAATACGATGAGAATTGATATCTCTTAGAAACAAGACACACAGCAATAAAGACTAGGTAGGATGGGGATACGGGGCGAGGCTAGGCCAACCCACTTTATCTTGTAGAGATTGTGGTGGTACAAATGTGTCCTCATACACTATTGCCGCAGTCATGTCAAACAGTCCTTCTCGGGGCACCAGATCCCATGCCACCCAGTTTGCGCCAAGCCTTTTTTGAAATGCGTAGAAATGCGACGTAACACATCCGTTTCGTGAAAATATACTGATTAATTTAATATGAGACACTTGTATAGCTGTTTGCAACTGAGTCCGAATCTGCATACAAAGTGCTGCAATGCAGTGGCCGTGGCTTTTCTCCCTGCCAAGTTCCATACAGAGGGACTGATTCAGAGATGTACGCTAACCCAATGGTTAGCGCACATCTCCAATGTTTGGGAGTCTGCGCTTGCACAGGACCCATTCTGCACATGTGCAGAATGGGTCCTGCGATCTCGCACCCAGTTCCCCCAAGCCTCTGCCTGATTGACAGGCAGAAGCGTTTGGGGGGGTGCGGAGACGGCCTGAGGTCCCAGAAACAGGGGCGTGTCACCCCTATTTTCTGGGAGTGCTGACGCCAGAAGCTGGCCAGCCTGTGTAAGCTGGAGCTCACTGAGCTAGCCGATGCCGGGGAACATTGCGATGGTGATCCCAGGCTGTGATCTCGGTCACAGTGCTGGGATGGCAGATGCTAACAGGAGGCGTCTTCTTTTCAGACACCTCCTGCAGCATTAGCATTTTAGATGGATAGTTTTGCATAGCAGCCTGTGTGCGGCTATGCAATACCGTCCCAGATATCTTGCACCACATGGTGTACTAAGGCTAGGTTTACGAGGACACATCTGTATGTCACAGGAAAGGGAAAGCAATAAGTCACGCAATGAGCCTGCATCCTTCGTCAGAGTATCAGAGTCACTGAATGGACTTGGAGACCAAACACAAGGAGCTGAGGTGGCATGGCTAGTGCCAAGGTGCATACAAGAGGAAAGAGGCTCCTGGAAAGGTAAGGGCAGGGCCAGATTAAGGCCTTCATTCAGAGGCGGCCGTAAGGTCTATGTTTGTCTAGTGAGCATGCGCACGAGGGAGCCGGCTCCTTCGTGCGCATGCGTGAGACCCGCTATGACCGACAGCGCTGGTCGTAGCGGGTCTCTTTCCAAAGGGGGCGAGCTGTCGATGTTGATTGACAGCTCGCCCAGTTTGGAAGGCGGGCCGGGGGGGTGTCAGCCCAAACGGAGGCGTTCCCATGGGAACGCCTGCCGTTTGGGGGAGGCCCCACTGACATCACTAGTGATGTCAGTGGAGAGCTTCCGGGTCTGACAGAGCCAGAAGCTCTCCGGGGCTTACGACAAGTGAGACCCTACCCTAGGGTCTCGTCGTAAGCCCCGATGGACGCGATGGTCAATGACCATCACCCTAGCGGTCGTTAGAGCTGTGGGTGTTAACCCACAGCCTAACGACCGAAACAGAGGCGGGCGGTCAGGATGCAAGCGGCGGTCCAGTTTCTGAGCGACCGCTTGCATCCTCCGACCGCCTCTGAATGAGGCCCTAAGTTCCACATAGGCCTGAGGCTGAAAATAATTATAGACGGGCCTATTGTGAGAAGCGGAGTAGGTGTGACCAGTGTTCTCTGGGTGTGGCCAGTGCCATGTGGACATGTACACCTCCTACACTATCAGCCCTCAATGTCATTCTAAATATGTAACAGTAGAAAAATTGTATCATGCTGTGAGGAAAATAGAAAATTGTAATACTTATGATTTATTGCCGACAATGTGGCCAGCTGGTCGTCATCATGCTGTATTGATGTCTTGGCCTATATTTATGTGGAGGCCTGCAGCTGTAGTCCCAACTACCCCATTGTTAATCTGGCCCTGGCAAGGGGAGATTCTGGGTGTATAGCCAGCCTTCCATAAAGATGTTTGGTTTAAGTGCTCGTCTGAAGATGAGAAACTCTGACTTGAAGTAAATTCCAGTGGAGAGGGAGGATGAGCGGCAAAAGTCTTGGAGGCGAGCATGAGAGGAGACAATCTGGGTGGTGAGGCAAGCTATTCTCTTAAAGAGTACAGATGAATTCTTACATTTGGACATCATAAAATCAGGGATAATGTGATAGCAGGCATGCGCAGTAGTGTCTGATATTACAGTAATAGCTGTAAAAAGTGTAAATAAAATCCTCATTTACTGTACCATGTATGTAATAATCTGCCAAGGAATGTCCCAGATATGCACAGTAGGAACCGGGACGCTCCAAAACCTCCCACTGCAGTAATAAGACAAATCTTAGAGGATGGAGGAGGAATAGTCTGCGGGCACCAGAAATGTGGTAAGTATTAGGTGGGGATGGAATGGAGAGGGGACTGGATGGAGGGAGAGGCGGACCAAGGTGACCCGGCATATGCAAGGGTCCCTTTACTAGTTACTAATAAAATATATGACATTTCTATGGAAACTTTGCTGCTGGCCAACATTACATTGTGTACTCTGCATGGACAATGGGTACCACACTATACTATACTACGCTATATGACATGACTGCTGTACATGATCACAGCACATAACAACTTATGTACCATACAGAAACAGAAAGCAATAATGACACACATCAAACAGGAAAACAGAAGTGATAGCCATTCGGTAATAAGGGATAAAGCTTTTCCAGCAATACTTCAAATATTTAAATAAGTGTATATTTTTCATCATGCAAACTATATATTGAATATATATTTTTTCATTTTTTTTAATGAAACAAACAGCTACTACTAAATGGAAATATTTATCTGTGTCATCGCCTTTGAAAAAATGCCAATGTCATTGCCCACCAAGGCGCTCTTTTCTTATATTTTAGCAAACAAGAAATAAACATTTTTAAGTAGCAATTATTCATAATTACCCTGACAGGTTAGACGCTTGAAAGATCACATTTGCATTACCTTTCATCCCAATATGCTAAGAGCTAGCCCACATTATCATGAAAAGAGAAGATAGAGCAAGTTTATTTTTGTTGATCAGTAGGGAAGAATGTCTGTGTGGGTGCTTTTTTCCTTTACTGAATGATATTCAGCAGATCCACATCGCCATCTTGTGGAACATAAGATTAATGTACAAGTACAGGAGTACATTTTACTTAATAATTAGATATGCCCCATAGCTTATATTTTCTTTATTTACATTTTGTTTGCATCTTTTAAAAAAATATTTTTCTTGTGTGAATGGCACACACCAAGAAAGACAGAATAAATCCTGAAAAAAAAGGTTAAAGGGCCCCATACACGGTGCGACGTGCACCCAGCGATGCGATGCACGTACTGACGGCCGACATATCAGACGGTCCCCACACACGGAGCGATCCGCTGCCCGATATGCCGCCCCCCCCTCCCTCCGCATAGACTAGCATGACATCATCCGTCGATTCGCCAGATCTCTTGTGCAGACATAAAGATCTGGAGGAGCGACAGACAACCTCACAGGAGCGTACAGGGGCCGATATCATGCGCACACACGGAACTATATAGCTGCAATATCGTTCCAATCTATCGGATCGGCCACTATATCGCTCTGTGTGGCGCGACTACAGCAAAGATGAGGGCACATCTGTTTATTCATACTACTCACCCTTTTGTAATAAAATCAATTCACTGTTAGTCCAGAGGTACAAACTCTTGCAAATTAACTCCACTTTGTACTAAATATGCTACTGCAAGGGGATCAGGGATCCCCAAGGCCACGCCCCCTGGAGGATGCCGTGTTGGAAATGTGACAGCATGTAATACCCCCGTTTTCACATCATGCGGACTCCTGCAACAGCTGGGCAACCTCCAGCAAATACTTACATACATTTGTTTTTACCTTTCTGAGAGAGGCCTGGAGAGGATTTTCAAGTGGGCCGTGATGGGGGTGGGGCCAGAGTATTCATGTCATTAGGCAATGCCACCTCATGGGGAAATCCTGCAATTGCACATTTGTAAATTGGAGGTTTGGCCAAAATACGTGATTTTTATAGAATTATATACTAGAGGACCTGGCTTGCAGGATGTGGGAGAAGTGCCTACTCTCCAGGAGTGCAGGGGGCTACCAAAATAATCAGGAGCAAGTATGCACTAGCCTCCTACCAGCGCAGAGCATGTCCTCCAACCTCCCGACTGCCCATGGGTGGGACAGCGAGACAGTCCCTGAAAATCTGAACAGTTGGGATGTATGCTACTGGGTTTGTGGGTGTTACTGCAATTGTACAGGTATCCATCTCTCTCATGCGTTCATTGTGAGTCAGTACCTCTAAACTACCACAGGTGGAGCTGCTGCACTCCGACATATACACTGTATGGAGGTGATTTTAATGAGTAAATTAGCATATTAGTTCACTAGTTCATTTAGTTCACAAGTCACATGATATATTCCCTATCAGTTCTCTCAAACATTAATCCTGAGTCAGTGGGGTATATTTACTAAAGTGTGGTTTTTAGAAGTGAAGATGTTGCCCATAGCAACCAATAAGACTCTAGCTATTATCTTCTAGAAGGTGCTAGATAAATGATTGGTTGCTCTGGGCAACATTTCCACCCGCACCTTAGTAAATATACCCCAAGATCTCTAAACTACCACAGGTGGGACTGCTGTGCTCTGACACATATTGTGTGGAACTAATTGAACTAGATTATCATGAGTCATTCTAATGGTATATTCACTAATTAATTTTGTTTATTTAGTTAAATCACATGACACACTAACTGTCAGCTCTCTCATATAGTCATCCTGAGTCAGTACCTCTAAACTACCATGGATGGCACTGCTGCACTCAGCTGACACATGGCATATATTGTGTGGACCTGAATGAAATAGATTGTCATGAGTCATTCTCCTATCTGCATATTAGTTCACTAGTTTATACCCCTTTTATACCAGAACAAAAACCTGGGTTTTTGCTGGGTCTACCCAGGTCCCAGCTCAGTGCAAAAGGGTCCCTGAAAAATAACCCAGGTCAAGTGACCCAGCAATCCAACCCAGGTAGCTACCAGGGTTGGACCCAGGATGGACCCAGGTAATGGTGCAGTGTAAACGGTGCAATCTGGGTTATCCGACCTGGGTCATGCCTAAAATGAGCTGATTGGTGGTTGTGGAGCAGTCATTTGTAATTACTGCGGCAGTAATTACAAATTACTGGCGCAGAGGTGGACAAAGCAGTTTTAAACTTGCAACCGCCTCTGCGGCACAGGGAGACTACTTAGGCTGGAAATGGCGATCTGTTTCAAAGCTTTTGGAAAAAAATATTTTGACTGATTGTACTATAAATATAATTTATGTTTACTTTGATGGTCTCATGGTTTTCATGGATAAGGAAAAATAATTACTTTGCAAAAAACGTGCTTTCAGCTTTCGGGGCTCTGGATACATGGAAGATACTCTGAGAGTGATGCAAAGGTGAACTTATATTGGCCATAATTGCTCCCATACTGCAAGATTTTTGGTTCTTACCTGTTAAATCTCTTTCTCTGACTCCATCTGGGGGACACTTCCTTACACATGAGGTTGGTGAGGCATGTAGGCTTCAGCACTTAATAAGCTAATAACTAGCGCTATAAAAGTTCCTTCCCTCCAACTCCTCCTCAGTTTGAACTTTAAAAAGCCTGAAGAATAGGTTGAAGCACAACTATATACATCTTACTTATAATTCCAAATTAGGGAGGGATCGAAGTGTCCCACAGAAAGTCAGAGAAAGAGATTTAACAGGTAAGAACCAAAAATCTTGTTTTCTCTTCCTCAACTGGGGGAAACTTCCTTACACATGGGGATGTACCAATGCGTGCTCCTAGGGGCGGGATCGTCCAGACTTCTCTGAACTTAATACCTTACAAACAAAGTCAGAGTCACCAGACCAGTAGTTCCCAAACTGTGCGCCGTGGCAGGGATGGATTGGGACAGAAAACCAGCCCGGGGAATTTATGGAAGCAGCCCTAACGGGAGCGTGGCTGTTGAGGAGGTGGGGGTCCATCGAGCGGGCGGGAAAAATTAAAGTTTGGAGCTGATTGGCTGGGACTTATCTTTCTGCATTTTATATCTCTCCAAGGATTAGTGAGTAGACCCCTAAGACTTTAGACACCACCATCGGACGCACCATTGGCAACTTCAAAAGCCCTATGCTAGGTGCAGTTCATCAATCTAAGTATGGCCTCCAATGTGAGCAATTCAGCATCTCTATAGCCAACCACCTGTAACCTCCTAACACATTTCTAATACACTACTTGATGCATGCATCTGTACCTGCACTGCCACTCAGACACATGTGCAGATCAAAAACAATGCACAAGGAAAACATTAAACACTTTGGGCCTCATTCAGACCCACTCGCAAGCGGCTGTCCGCTCGCAAGTGGGTCGATGGTGTGCACTGCGCATGCGCACGACGGAGGGAGCTCCGTCGTGCGCATGCGCCAGACGCGACGAGCGAAGGACTTTCCTTCGCTCGTTGTGTCTGATCGAAGGGGGCGTGCTGTCGATGTTGATTGACAGCACGCCCCCTTTGGTGGGCGTGCCGGGGGCGTGCCTCCCAGACGGAGGCGTTCCCAAGGGAACGCCTACCGTCAGAAGCCGGCCCCACTGACATCACTAGTGATGTCAGTGGGAGTGATTTTGGCTCTGATAGAGCCAAAATCACTCCATTTTTTTGTGGTCGAAAACCCCGACCACAGGCTTCTGGTCGCACTGGCGATGGTCGCGATGGTCAAGACCATCGCGACCATCATCCTGCACGCTTGTATGAGCTGTGGGTGGTGACCCACAACTATACGAGCGTCCAGGAGGACGCTCCATTTTTATGGAGGACGGCCCTCATTCAGAGCGAGCGCTCTGCTCAGAGCGTCCGGCTCTGAATGAGGGCCTTTGCCCCCCACAGAAAAAAAAACCGACATTGAACATCGACAGGAAAAAAAAAAAAAAACATTATCCCCCACAGGAAAATAATAAAAACATATTGGCCCTCACAAAAAAAGAAACACATTGACCCCCACAGTACAAAAAAAAACAAACCACACAATGACCCCCGACAGCAAAAAAAAAACAAAAAAAAAAACATAGCTTCCATGGAGAAGAATAAAACACATTGGCCCCCACATGAAAGAAAAACATTTTAGCCTCAACAAGAAAAAAATAAAACACACACCAGCTCCCACAGAAAAAAAACAAATACATTGGCCCCTACAGAAAACAAACATTGTCCCCCAGAGGTAAAAATACAAACACATTGTCCTCCACAAGAACAAAAACGCCAGAACTAGCACTAGGAGCACAAATGTCAAACTCTGCGACCGCTGGGGTCGGGATGGGAGTAGTAGTAGTGGGACGCAGGATGGGAGTAGTAATAGTAGTGGGACACCTGGGACAGAGTGGGAGTAGTAGTGGGAAGCAGGGGGTTGAATGGGAGTAGTAGTAGTAGTAGTAATGGCAGAGCAGGTGCAGGCTTGGAGTAGTAGCTTGGGGCAGGCTGGGAGTAGTAGTTCAGAACAGGGGGCGGGACAGGAGAAATAGTGGAAAGCAGGGGGCATGATGGGAGTAGTGGTGTGGAGCCGGGGGCAGGATGGGAGTAGTGGTGTGGAGCAGGGGGCCGTGGTGGTGTGGAGCAGGGGGCAGGATGGCAGTGGTGGTGTGGAGCAGGGGGCAGGATGGCAGTGGTGGTGTGGAGCAGGGGGCAGGATGGGAGTGGTGGTGTGGAGTAGGGGGCAGGATGGCAGTGGTGGTGTGGAGCAGGGGGCAGGATGGCAGTGGTGGTGTGGAGCAGGGGGCAGGATGGCAGTGGTGGGTGTGGAGGAGGGGGCAGGATGGCAGTGGTGGGTGTGGAGGAGGGGACAGGATGGCAGTGGTGGTGTGGAGCAGGGGGCAGGATGGCAGTGGTGGTGTGGAGCAGGGGGCAGGATGGCAGTGGTGGTGTGGAGCAGGGGGCAGGATGGGAGTAGTGGTGGTGAAAATAAGCGGGCTGGATAGGAGTGAAAGAAGTTGAATAAGACTCAGCTCACCGACGTCGTTCTCTCTCCGTCTGACATCCAGAGAGTGTTGGGAAAGCCACTGCCATCTGTGTCCCGGGCCGCACCTCTCAGTCCCAGGAACAGCTGCACACACCCCGTCCTCTGCAGCCCCAACAGGATTAGATGGCCCAAAGAAAGAGGCCTGACGGCAGGCAACAGAGGCTAAGGGAGGGGGACACTGCACATAGTGGAGCTTCTGGTTTGCGTCTGTACATGGGTACATGTAGGAGGCTGGAGGCGGGCTGCAGAGCGGCTAGAGGCAGAGCCGTCAGTGTTCACGGCCCAGGCTCCGCAAAGGCTTATAGGAGGAGCTGCTTCGGCTGGGCATGCGCAGCAGCTCCCCCGTCGGGCAACAGTGTCACTAAGCTTCTGCACTTGCGTAGTAGCTACCTGATCACGGCAGTGGTACTGCCGGCGTAGAGAAGACCGCGGGAAGGGAGGGCACACTGTTGAAGGGTGGGTCGTGCTGCTGCGCAGTTCAGCTGCCAGATCGGAGCTAAGCTCCGATCGCAGCAGCGCTACGGGGGAGGGACCGGGTCAGTTATTGAAGGATGAAGGGTGGGCTGTGCCGCCGCCGGCCACCACGGGGAGCGGCCCAGCGGGAACTAGCCCGGTGTCCCAATCCGCCCCTGTGCCGTGGCACCCTGGGGTGCCTTGGCACACTTGCAGGGGTGCCTCATGTTGGTGGGCCAGCACCAAATCAAATTATTTATGGTCAATGTAATGTAAATATGTGGACAAACAGAAGCGCAGACCTGTCACCACCACATAACTGACCCTAAGGATGGCAAGAAGCACAATTTACTTCATTTTACATTTTTTTCTACATTTCAAAATAACAAACGTTTGGCTTAGAGGTGCTGTGAAACCAATTCTGATACTGTAGGGCACCGTGGTTCAAAAAAGTTTGGTATACAATGCACTAGACAAAGAGTCCTGAAAACTGTAAAATTTGGTGAATGTGTGTACTGGTGACCACGTGGCTGCTTTATACAATTGTTCTATAAAAGCCCTGTTCCTTGCTGCCCATGAGGTACCTACTGAACGAGTGGAATGAGCAGAGATACTAACTGGAACAATCCATCCCAGCATATGCCTGCTTAATTGTGGCCTTGATCCATAAAGCTATTACTTGCTGAAATGAAAATCTGTTACCAATTTAGGCTGGAATGAAGAACATGTACGAAACACTGCCCTATCTTTGTGGACAATTAAATAAGCAGATTTACAAGATAAGTCTCCTGATTATGATACTCTTCTAGCTGAAGAGATAGCCAGATGAAGAACTATATCCAAGTAATCCATTTTAAATCTACTTCTTCCACCAGTTCAAATGTAGGAGCCTGAAAGGCTGACAAAACCAGATTTAAATACCAAGGCTATGAAGGATGTCTTCATGGTGGTTTAATGAGTAAAAGTCCCTGCAGAAAACAAGTTCTAACTTTTGGAATAACCACCAATCTCTTTTAATCTCCTGCCCAGAGCCTAACCCTAAACTCCCCCCTCCGGCAGCCAAACGCTAACTCCCCCCCCGGTGTGTCTAAACCTAAGTACCCCCCCGCGGCTGATACTTACCTCTCCCCGATGTCCTTATGATCGGGATGCCGTCTGCCGGCATCGGCATCCTGAGTCATGGCGGAAATTTGGCGCTGGTATTGTCTCTGCGATCGGGATTCCGATGCCGGGGGTTCTGGCAGACAGCATCACTCTTCTCAGAATCCTAACTGCATCCCCCTGTGACAATAGATCCCGACATTGAGGGAGTCTGAATCCTGGACCCACTGCCATCTTTACTATGTCTGCAATGCCTTCCTGTCTTATCTTTCTTACAACTCTCGGAGGCATAGGAATTGGTGGGAATATCTATGCCAAACAAAACCTCCAAGGTTTCACAATGGCATCTCTCCAATATGCTACTGGATCCCTGACTCTGTAACAGAACTTTTCCATCTTGTTGTTAAATCGAGAGACCATTAAAACTATGTCTGACTCTCCCCACATCTCCACCAGACTCCGAAACACCTGTGGATGCAGAGACCTGAAAGAATTGTCTGGTGACTCAGAAAGTCTGCCTCCCAATTCTCTATCCCTGGTATAAACACTGCAGATATGGTTGGAACCATGGTTTCTGCCCAAAACAGGATCTGAAATGTCTCTCTCATGGCTAGGGAACGTTTTGTCCCTCCCTGGCAATTTATATATGCCACTGTTGCAATGTCCGATTACATCCTTATTGGCTTTCTCATAAGTAGGCTCTCTGCCCTCCTTAATGTGTACAGAACTGCTCTGAGGGCCTGATTCAGACCCGGACGCAAAGCTGCGTTCGCACGCAGCCTGCTGCAGTGCGCATGCGCGAACCGGCTGCTGCGATCGGGAATCAACCACAGCAAGCACACAGAGGCTTCATACAGTGATTGACAGGAAGCGACTGTTTGAGGGTGGTGATGGGGGGTGGTCAGAGAAACGCGCGGCATGCCTGGGTGTCTAGACGCCATTTCAGGGGCGTGCATAATTAGGCCCCAGCGACGGCATACGCATCCTAACGTCTAGTTACACACACAAACATTAGCAATGTCTGCGGTAGGGTCAGGTCAACCACAACTTGTGCGTGTGCGTCCGATGGTTCCCAATGTTACCAATGTTTTTGCTGTCTTGCGAGAAAGTAAGTGAAGGGAAGTAGGCGGCATTATGTAGTGTTGGTGTCTACTTATTGTGCTGCGGTTATATTGCGGCTGCGGTCATTAGCATATTTTTGCATCGACAGGCTGCGTGCGAACAAAGCCTTGCGACCGGGTCTGAATCAGTTCCAACACATTTATAGGACGCTTTGATTCTTTCTGGAACCATAACCCCTGAAAATGATGGTTTTTCGTGACCACTCCCCAACCTCTGAGACTGGCATCCATACTTATTACTGTCCAGTCGCTTGCCTTTGTTCAAGTTTCCTTCTTTGAACCACCACCACTATGTCTCCTGTGTCAAGTAAATTAACTGACTTAATTGAAACTTTCTTGAATGGATCCTTGCATGTTATATGGTTTTGAAAAAACATCATCCCTAGCAGTCTCATGCAACAAAGAACTAACGGACTTATGGACTTCTGAGTCCTAAAATCCTGTTGACTAGTTTCTGAATATTTCAAATTTTTTCCTGTGTTAGAAATACCCTTGCCAAATTGTTTTGAATTTTAAACCTAGAAATGCTATCAGTCGGCTGGGAACCAACCTGGAATTTTTCTAATTGATCCATGGTTCTGTAACACTTACATACTTATTCTAAGTTTGACCTGAGTGAGTTCTTATGTTCAACTCAAATGAAGTACTACTTTAAAGTGCATATACACATTGTGTAAATCAAGGAAAATACAGTGCTGGTGCCAATAAATATATATAAAAAAAATAGACAATTTATTTGGAGACACATAACAATGAGAATTATATAAAATGAAAAATAAATAAGAAACAGTTAATAAAGAATACAAAAAAGTTGGCCAGCTTTTTCAAAAAAGGTAAGAACATTTGGTTCAAATAAATAGCATATCTGAGTGAGTGGAAAAGAAGTTGTTTGTCAAAACTTCATGAGGCAAGGTATAGCCACACACAACGCGTTTCGTCCTGGGACTTCATCAAGGGTATATATATATATATATATATATATATATATATAAACACAAAAGAATCTAAAAAGCGAATATATTGCACCAATGTAACTCCTAGCTGAATCCTAGATATAATATATAGTTATATAGCTCTATGCAGACTAGTCATCCAATATTGCCACATATATAAACAATAACTTTCTAAAAAATTGTGAGTATAATTGTCAACAAGACCACACCTCATCCAAACTTGAATTTCCACTGAGGAATTAATAACAGCAGTGATATACTCTACAAGGTAGAGAATGATGGCAAACAATTAAAACATTTGCAGTATAAAAGATTCCCAGATGTAGGTCTATTTGAAAGAAAGATAATTAGTATCCTTTTGTAGGGAAACATATATATATTGTCTCAATGTATTTTTGGTAAAGTGTCTTTGTGCTTAAAATGTTTCAAGTTGGCATGATTAGTAAACTGTAATAATTGGCTGTGGTTACATAGCTTGCAGCAGAAACAGTCCAGATAAATAGTTTAGCCCAGTATTTGAAAATAGCAGTGTTGTGAATTTTGTAGGCATAGGTGGTAGGGAGAGTTATATTCAAACAGCATGGATGCATAGAAAATTTTATTTTTATCCCAAAACTCAATCCCAGGTGGTGTCCCTTATATAGTCTTATTCCAGAGACCACATGTTTTACCTGGTCCCGATGCTCTTTGCCCAGCAATGCTGTTACTGGCCACAGTAGTTAGATTGAATCAGGGAACCACACCATCCAACACCGATCCGTGTGTATTAAAGCCTCTCCACAGATGGGCACTTTTATGCATTTCTCCGCCTCTCAAGCCCGTAGGTGGCTTCCTCAGAAAGGTACTTTTAGGTTTAAGATAGGTCTGTGATATCCATATGGCTTCTGTACCATAAATAAATTGGAATAAAACCCTTTCTTTTCCTGTCCTACAGATACCGGGATAATTACTCCCGAATCTAACAGACCCCTTATAGACTCATTTAGATCTTTAGATATTTGTCTGTCTTTTGCCCATTTTGTTGCAAAAAACCTTCTTGGGGCTAATCCTGAGATGCTGATAACATAGCCTTTTTGTATGATTCTTGTTACCAGAATTGTCTGTGGAGGAACTATCCACTGTTTTGCAAATTACATGAGATGGGCACCTACCTGAGAAGTCTCTGGGTGTATGCCCTCCTTGTCAAACAGATTTATCCTGGACTTTGATACTTTGCTAACCTTGGTCCTAGGTTTACCTCTGATACCCCAATGAAGAAAAGTGCCCTCTTCCTCGAAAAGGACTAACTATACTGTTGTTTAAATGAAGGCCTAAAAGACCAAGACTTAAACTGCTACATTTTTTTCAAAGGCAAGAAGGGACTCCTTCCTCCCGTAGCCTCTGAAATTCTTTTGTCTACTTCAGGGCCAAATAATAATTTGCCTTCAATAGGCAAATTTTCCAGAAATCTCTTTGTTTCTGTCTCAGCCTCCCAGGTTTTCAACCACATAACCCTTAGATTGCATTATAGTATCTAAAGCAGCATCACCCAAATACTCTGTGTTGTTCAGCCATTGAGAACAAATGAGACCTTGATGAATCCAACTGGATACCATCCACCAATATCTCAATCCACTTCTCCATAGCATTTGCAACCCAAGCAGTAGCCAAACTGGACCTAAGTGAAGCACCTGCTGCCATAAAAATAGATTTGAGAATACCCTCACACTTTCTATCTGCATGCTCTCTAAGAAATGCACCATCTGGAAAGGGCAGTGCTGTGGCTTTAGACAACCTTGCTACTGGAACAACAATCCTAGTAGGTTACACCCCTTTACACCTTATCTCTATCTGGCATACAATACGTGGTCTGAAACCTACGAGGTACCTGAATATTTTTTCTCAGGTTTAACCCAAAACTCTACAATAATTCCACACAATTGTCCTTAATATCGGAATCTTCCAATATACCATTCTCTTCAGAGGATATGACTCAGAACTCTCGTCAGCAATTCAATTCCGTCTCCTAAGTAACTTAGGCCTTGCAGACCCCAACATTTTTTTCAAGAGAAAGAGACATTCTTTCTAAACCCAGAGCTGTCCTTTCCATAGATCTGGCCCATGAGGGACCCTCCCTCTGAGGCCTCAATCCTGGTCTATCTGTACAATTGTCCAAACGGGCTGTATCTTGCTTCCCAATGTGATTAGATACCAGATTAGACAACTCTTCTTTCATAGCAGAAGCTATGGAAAGTGCACCGCATTGGTAAAATTTCACCTGGTTACAAACAACACCGGCCTTTCCCCCTTTCAACCTTAGGAGCTCATTCAGAGTTGCTAGCAAGCGCTGTGCGCTCGCAAGCAGCCCGATGTTGCTGCACTGTGCATGTGCAGCGTCCGGGGTGCGCGAGCCCCGCTGAGCGACTGAAGTTCAGTCGCTACGGCGCTCGCAACAAGACGGGGCGGCTGTTTATGGTGAGTGACAGCTCGCTCCATTTTGTGGGCGGGTAGGGGGGTGGCTGGACAAACGCAGGCATTCCCTTAGGAACACCTGACATTTGTTGGGAGGTCTAACTGATATCACTACTGATGTTAGTAGTGGACTTCCTGCTCTGTTAGTGCAGGGAGTCCACTCGGCCTTGCGGCAGCCTAGACCCTGCCGGGTCCCTACAGGGTCTCGTCGCAAGGCCGAAGGTTGCAGTTATCACGATGGTCTCCTGGCTGCTCGCACAAGCCGTGGATGGTCTTCCACAGCTTTGCGAGCAGCCGGAAAAAAAAAAACGCCCACAGACCCAGCGAGTGGCCAGCGGCTGCGAGCGGGTTTGAATCAGGGCCTTAGTTTTTGTGGTATTACCCTTTTTAGACTTTTCTATGCAAGGCAATATACACTGTATATAAATTTTCCAGATACTTATCCACCCATGTAGTTCTGAGGAGGGGAGGAAAGGAAAAGAGCTGTGCTGTCATCTCATCTCCTTTTCAGGAGCTGATGAACTGTACCACTGCAGAGGGTTGCTGCTTCTGGCTGTCCTTAGCCAAATTGCTTACCCCAGTGCATTTCCCTTACTGTGGGTAGGCATTGAGTGCATCTGGTCCCATTGACCAACCCTTTACAATATGGTGAAAGAGGGGCTTCTACTGCCAAAAATCCAGCCACCCCTCCTTTGATTATGAGTGTGATCTGGTCCGGCTTCATTTCCTGGATGCGGCTTCCGGGTACCCATGCTGCCTTGCAGCTTCCATGTGTGTGGGGACGGGCCAGCGGTCATCCAGTCATGCTGTCCAAACAACGCATTTCTGAGCGTTGTTCCTTCCTCAAACCTGGGCACCACTCCGAAACGTGTTGTTTGGACAGCATGATCTTACATCTATGGGATTGCACTTGAAGTCCTGATTGTCATCATCCAAATAAAAGCTCATTGCGTTGGTGCCGAAGTGCTTTACCGGGTACCTAAAACTGCTTTGCATAAGCCGACCGCAACAATATCATAGGGTGAGAGACTTTTGCAAATCAGGCTCATTACTTTTTACTTGTACATCGGTGCATGTTATTCTAAGGAAAGTACTTTGTATGTATGTTGAGTCAAGATAGGTTTTTTTATCAGTGAGAAATAAATTTGAGAAAATCTACACTATATTAGTTCTGTAATAATTGATGAAGTACATCTTTTGGGACTGTGGCGCCCATTTCTGCATATATATTTTTTCTGTTGATATCCTATTTTATAAGGGATGAGGTGTTCCCTTATTTATATGTAGGTGGCAGACTGTTTTACAATTTATTGCGCACATGAAGGAATACTACTCCTTTTATAAAGACAATGTGAATTATAAGAGTTCGAATGGGGCATGAAAGTGGGTGCTCGACGCATGGGACATTCCAAAGTGCAGACATTAAACATTCCTCGATCTATGGTGTCAAGTGTGTACCATGCCAGGAATACTTCATGGAAAGCATTACCACCCACAGTGGACAGCGCAGTGGCTGACCACGGGTGCTTAATGACCATGACCAGCGGCGTCTGCCCAAAAATGTCCATGGTAAGAGATAATTGACAATGGCCCAAGTAACATCCACTTTTCAATTCCTGCCTATTGCAACCTCTTTTTCTGGCCTTCTCTCACTACTTGAATCGATACATAACGCTGCTGCCTGTCTCATCTACCTGTCCCACCACTCCGTTTTGGTCTCACTCCTCAGAGCATTTAATTCAGGAGATACCATAGGCATATCCAGCAGGTCAGTGCGGCGTTCTTTAGCCTCTATGGGATATGGGAGCAGAAGGTCCACCAGAGTGACCCTGTTAACACTACTATACCAGACACAGTGCCTCACCTGATGACATCACTAATAGGACCCTGGAGGACTAGCAGATGACTTATAGTTCCAGTTGTTTCTGATGGTAAGGTTCGGGTGTGGAGCAGACCCCATGAGGCCATGCACCCCAGTTGTTAACAAGGCACCATGCAGGCTGTCGGTGGTTCCATAATGGTGTGAGGTGTGTTCACGTGGCATGGGTTGGCAACACATGAACATGTTATTGACTTGTAACAGCTACATTGCATTGCTTGAAGATTATTTGCAGCCCTTCATGGACTTAATTTAACCCTACAACGATGGAATATTCCAGCAGGATAATGCACCATGTCATCGGTCTCAAGTTACCCAGAATTGGTTCGAGGAGCATTCTGGAGAGTTCCGACGAATGGTGTGGCCACCACGTTCGCCCGACATGAACCCAATCAAGCATTTATGGGACTTTGTGGAGAGGTCCATTCAAACCAAAGAATCTGCACCTACAAACATCAGGGAGCTGCAAGAAGCTATCCAGACGGCATGGATCAACATTTCTCCAGAGGTCTTCTGGCCACTTGTGGAATCGATGCCACGTCAAGTTGCTGCACTTCGCTGAGTAGAGGGCATCTATGCCATGACTTTTATGGCTTCAGTGTATGTTTTAGATATTTTATTTACTGCTGCTTTGTGAATTTAAAAACATTAAAACATTGCTTTCAGGTGAGCACAAATACAACCCCCCTTGCATGCACAATGCACTGAAAATCCAAGTTTACATGAGTATAAACCTCCAGCTAGTGATCTGAAACGCTCTGGCTCTTCATCCCTGCACATACTCATTTACACATCTTGCCTACTCTGTCCATTGTCCACGCATCTATAGATGTTACATTTGTCTTGCTAAATGTGATTAAGGGCCTAATTCAAAGATATACGAAAACCCAATGGTTTACATACATCTCTGATGGTGTGAGATCGCCGCTCATGTAGAATGTGTTTCCCGGGTGTGCTGAAGTCAAAGACACAGCTTCACTGTTTCACTTGCTTCAGCTGTGTAAATTCTCCGGTCATCCTGTGTAACCTGAGAGTTCGTCAGATGACTAATGTGCACGCAGATGATCCGATGCGCAGCAGCCCAACAGAAAAGCCAACAGGAGGCATGTATTTACACAAGACACCTCCTGCAGCATTAGCTATTAACACACAGCAGCGGTGTACAAAGATGTAGCCAATGTGTGATTAGTGTACATCTCTGAATCAGGCCCTAAATATAATCTTGCTATATACTATATAGGAAGCTTTCACAGCGCACACGTTCTTGGTTTTGGTACATGTAAGGTTCATAAAATAAATATATTTACAGACACTTACCAACAATACTAGTTTCATTAGGTCTCTCCACGTTTTATCCACAGTTGAGAAACGCCTGCCTTCTTCTGGCATTTGGGCCATTATATCTGGGGAACTAAATATGGGCTCCAAGTACAACCATGTTGCTTGCACCTTTAGCCACTCATCCAGGATCTCCTGCAGCAGCAGTAATTTGCCTTCCCATTCTCTGTAACAAAAACAATTCATTATATTCAAACTTTTCAAATAAATAAGATCTATGTTAAGGTGTTTGCACAAACCATTGTTTCACAGAAGCATTGTAACTAACTGATAAGTATTATATAACTTTTCCTGACAAAATAACAGTACAGGTTTGAAATATGGTTCAAAAAAGTAATATTAGTGATGTTCTCCTGACAAATGTGGCTACTTGTAGCGGTGTATTATAGTAAAAGCTTTGGCTATAGACAACCTACAGAATGCCTTGGAATAGCGCCAGATATTTGCTTTCAAAAGAAGTTATTTGAAACCTGTTTTTAAAGGCCCCAAATGTCCAACAATTTGAAATTTAGCTTGGATTGTGACTCAGATGTGATAGTCTGCATGATTATATGGGTATTTGTCTTGCTCTTTATTTTATATGTGCCTTCAAACTGTTGACTGCTTCCTTTTCTCCTTCCCTGATCATTTGTCTGTTATCTCACCTTTTGCCAACCTTGTACTAGCCAGGGCAATCGAGAGCCGACAAGAGCTCAGGTAATGGGGGTGTGGCCAAATGTGGGAGATGTGACCATACTATGTGCATCGCTGCAAAGGGAGACATTTGTCCCCCCTGCAACAAGCCCAGGCCCCAGTAATTCGTACCCGCCCCCTCTCGGTACCCCTGGCTACCACCCTCTCTCTCTCCTCCCTAATGTCTTCAATATGCTTCAGCAGCTTTTCTATCACCACCTCACCACTTTACTCTCCTGTCACTCTCTCCCCTAGACCCACTTTCAAACTGGTTTTCGTTTCCTTCACTCCACAGAATAGTGTTTCCCAACTACAGTCCTCAGGGAAGCCCAACAGTACACATTTCACAGATCTCCTCAATATCACAAGAGAAATAATTAGCATCACCTGTGTATCATTTAGAATGTGTCAGTCAGTAATAAATACAACTATGCACCAACTAGGAGATCTGGAGTTGGGAAACACTGCCACAAAAACTGCTCTCACTAATAATGTCTTCACCACTAAATTTATGGGTTACGTCTCTCTACTCATCCTCCTTGACTGTATGCGAACACTGATACCGCAGACCACCCTCTCCTACTTCAAACACTCCACTGTTTTTGTCTCCGTGACTCTGTTCTCTCATGGTTGACTTCCTACATCTCTCTTTCTACCACGTCGGTGTTCCCATGGGTCTGTTCTTGGTGCCCTTTTCTTTTCCCTCTACAATTTTTCACCTGGAGAGCTTATTGGTTCCTTTGGCCCCCCAGTATTACCTGTAATTCAATGACACCCACATTTACCACTGCTCCTCTGACCTCTCTCCCTCATGTCGCCAACAGTTTTTCTCCTTGTGGATGTCACAGGGCTTTCTACAACTCAATAGGTCCACATCAGGACCCAATAATTCCTTGATTCCTCTCTCTTTTCACTCCCTGCATCCAGTCCATCTCACAATCATTCCACTTCAACCCTCTAAATATCTCTAAAATCCAACCCTTTCTCACCTTGAATGTCACCAAAACTCTCATTTATGTACTTTTCAATTCCTTGCTATGGCAACCTCTTTTTTGGCCTTCTCTCACTACTTCAATCAATACATAACGCTGCTGCCTGTCTCATCTACCTGTCCCACCACTTCGTTTTTGGTCTCACTCCTCAGAGCTCAATTCAGAACTCCTCACCCTCACATATTAGGCCCACAATCATGCCACTCCCCACTACATCTCCAGGCTCATTTCTGTTCACACTCCCCTACTCATTCACTGACTGCTGTTTCACTTTAACTCTTGTCACCTACTCTCACAACCACATCCAAGATTTTTCCAGTGCTGCCCCACTGCTCTGCAATGGTCATTCAATATCAGACTCTCTTCCAGTATCCACACCATCAAACAAGCCCTTAAGACTGACTTCTTCATAAAAAGGCTATCAGCCCTTAACATAATTCTTTGACCTCCAAGTTCACCCTTTTGGATACACCCCTCCCTTAAGACTGTAAGCCCAGAAAGGCAGGGCCCTCTTTATTTGTTCTCTACCCCACCAGTGACCTTGATCTTGTGTGTATGCCCACTTGTTATGTACAAGATCATTGAATGCTGATTTACTTTCTACTCAATATCCCCCTCCCCCTAGTGTAATTTTATTACTTGTTTTTCTAGCCATGATGTATTAGTATACCCTTCCCCTTAATTCCCTATTTTCTCAGCCTTGCATTCATTTGTATTATTTTGTTAATAGCTATCCTTTATTATGGAATCGGTATGAAATACCGCCGGCCGCATGGTTGCCGCATGGCCGCCGGTTCGATTCCCGGCAGCGCCTGGCCGACAACAGCAGAGTTCCCGGCAGCGGAAGCCCAACAGCGCTGGAAATCCCGATCGTGGATAGATAAGTACTAACTAACCTAACCTAACCCACTAACCCTCCTTAGGGGTGCCTAACCCTAACCTCCCCCCCAAGTGCCTAACCCTAACCCCCCCCCTTCCCCGCTGCCTAAACCTAAGTCCCCGGGGGGGTGCCTAACCCTAAGTCCCCCCCGGATGCCCTAAACCTAACCCTCCCCCCCCCAGCGGCTGTCCGCTTGCGGCACCAGGCATCCCTTCGATTGGGATGCTGGGCGCCGGTCACCCGGCTTCGGAGAAATGTCAGGCGTCTACATCTAGACGCCCGGCATTTCACCGTCGCCGGGATATGACAGTCGGGAAGCCGGCTGCCGGTATTAAGGCAGCCAGCTTCCCGATTTTATACCTTTATTATACCATTGTTGTACAATTTGTTATCTCTGTACATTGCTGTAAACACCTTGAGGCACCTTATTAAATCAAATATAATACTGTCCACTTTGCAACTTTTATGCCCACTTGCCTGCTCTGATGGTTTGTGTACACTATTGTCTCAAGTCTTTCCCATCTGATCATAGAGATCTGTCCCCAAAGTTTTACATGTCTGCCTTTGCTTCGTCTTCCATTTCCCTCTTGTGACCTATTTTACTTGCTTACCATCCAAGACTCCTGATGACCACTGTGCTTGTCTTCCATATTTTTTTTTTGCTGTATTGTTTGCCCGCATGTTTATAACATGCCCCTTTGTTTGTTTTCATGTCCCTTTCCCACATTTTTTTTGAATCCATGCCTCTTGACTGGTCAATTTGATTGCCAGTCATAGATCTTTGCTTGCTACCATTGTTTGTCCCCTATTTCTATTTTATGTTCTATTTATTTGTCCATATGTATTTTCTCTGCCTTCATTTATCTTCAAAATCTTTTGAGAATGCCATGCAATTCAATCTCTGCAAGATATTGCTATATTATTATAATTATTTTTAAAGTATACAGCGCCATCAAATAACGCACTACTGTATGGAGAATATGTCATCAGTCCCTGCCCATTGGAGCATACAGTATAAATTCTCTAACAGATACTTGGGTCCACAGTTTACTCAGCATCCAATTAATCTAACTTTATGTTTTTGGAAACCCAAGCAAACACGGGAGAACATAGAAACTTCACTCGGATAGTGCCCTGGTTGGGAATCAAACTCATGACCCAACACTAAGTCGGCAATATTAAACACTGTGCCACAGTTTCTGGGCTGCTAAGAGAAACTCAGATGACAGAGGTGCCTTAATTAACAAATGGAAGCCTAGAGGATCCATTGCATGTAGTCACCGCCCATGTGATTCAAATCACTACAACAATGGATTCTCTTGAACATTTCTAGTAAATTAAAGGAATATTGAACCTACAAATGTATAGGGCATAATTTACCTTCAAGTCTACAGACTGTATACATGTATAGGAAACTAGCATTCCTTACTTGATTTCATTTTCAAAAGCTTTAATGAAGGGAGATCCTCTCATGGTTTGTGTTTTAACAATGTGGTCATCTAAGAGTGTCTGAATATCATCAACTGATGATAAAATATAGGTTCCGGTTTCTCTATAAGGAAGTAGTGTGAATTCCATTTTATCCCACTCAGATATCATTTTCTCCATTGCCTTTTCAAGTGAATATTCCTTGCTTGCAGATTCACTAATGCTTTCAAATTTGTCCAGATATGGCTGGAGTTTCAGGTCTATAAATTTGGTTACATTTGTGTCCTCTTGTGGCTTAATTGGATAGCCAACAATAGATGACATTGCCTCCCAGTGTCTGTCTCGTAATCCAGGATTACAAACAATCTGAATAAGTGGTAACATTTCTTTGAATTCTTCTACTTTAGTTTTGATTTTGCTAGTTAAAGAATAGGCATTTGGAGAATTGGTAAATGTTTTTTCAAGCTTATACAACACTCTCCAGTAGTTTCCTACATCTTGTTCTACAAGATCAGGGTTTACAGCAGTATATGGTCCTTCCATCCAATTTTTGTATTTTGTGTTGAACTCCACTGTAGTCTCATAGAGTCGCAGATATGGATTTAGGGAATCCTGAACTTTTTTTCTTTCAGGATATTGTGAAGCTGCCCAACCAAATGCTTCTTCCTCTGCATTAAGTTGATCAACCTGAAATGATACATCATCACTGAAAATTAAAAAATCTTACTGACTATAATATAACATCACAGTGGCAGACTAGGCATAACTTTATGCTATACATCTGTACAATCTACAAGCATCATAGGAAGTCTATGAGTGCATTCCCATTTGCATTCTTTGGGTCTCATTACAGGAAAGTAAATGAGCAAAGGTACAGCACAAAGTACAATGGCTTGTAAATCGAGACAGCAACTTTTGTGAAAGAGGCTGGTGGAGGGAGCTGGAGACAGTTAGAGCATTTTTTGTTAAGTATGAAGTAGGCCCGCCACCAGTGCAGACTTACATAAAGAAAAACTATTTCATTTAGCAGAGTAAGATTATTGAAATGAGGGGTGTTTAGATGGAACATTTTTGGGCATTCCTGGCTTTTGCTATTTTCACTCCCAAAAACACGAGAAGGTTCAAAAGAGGTGCAACTGTGGCCCCCAGTTTTAGCTAAAGAACTACATTTCTGGATGCACTTTGTTCAATGTAAATTTAAAAAAAAACATAAGTGTTACTTGGAATACAGACAGTCCTGATGTCCTATCACTCTCATAATTAATTTAAGTCATATATAAAAGTACATCTTACTGAAAACTTTAATTCAGTGAAAGGGAGAGTTCCAAAATGGGCAGAAGTTGGCTTACAATGGGACGAACACTTACACGTTTGAGCAGTTTTCTTTTTCATACTATACCATGACCCTGCAAACTTAAGCACACTTCTACTTTGTGGAGGGCTCTCCCAAATAGCAGACAGTATACATGCATCTTGAAGTGCACTTTGTGCATCTATCTGTGTGCATCAGTGCAAACTAATACATTTGTTCAACACTAAGACTAACCAAAAGAATTGTACACTTACATATTCAGGGCCTGATTCTGTAAGGATCGTAATTGCAAAGCTGTACTCAGGCAGCTTTACAAATGCGATCGTTTGCAGATATGGTAATGCACAGGAGGCATGACGCCCCCTGTGCATTACTTAACTGAGCTGCGTTGTTGAACGCAGCATCGGTTAATCTGCATACCATGGGCCGGCTACGCTGACCCATAGGGTCCCGCCGCAGCTTAGAGGAAGAGGCCAGGAAATCTCCGTCACCTGATGAAGATCCTGGCCTCTTCCCTGCCCCCCCAACGGCGGCGACATGCCTCCGTTTTGGGTAACGGCGGTAACAGCCTGTTGCCGCCCCCTCCCCGCCCCCAAACGGCAGCAGACTGTCAATCACTGACAGTCTGCTGCCAGTTTGCAAGCGGACTCGCAGAACGGATCTGGCGCCTGCGCAGATTCCCAAACATCACAAATCTTCACTAAATTTCCTCAGTATCACTTATCAAGTTATTATTTCCATGTGCCAAAAGCCAGTGGATTACAATAGTTATCTATATAATAAAAATATATATCAAAGATTATGTAGTATGCACAGACATAACTAATATGGGTAAAACCCTTAATACCACCTTTCTGGGTACTCAATAATTGGGATGCTTTAAGTGTCCCAATTGTCTGATGTTTAGGTATTTAAAACCTGGTACCTCCTTCAATCACCCACTAACAGGTGAGAAATTGAAAACTAAACATCATCTCACATGTGCTAGTAAATTGCCGGGAAGACGGAACGTCAGTTCAAGTAGCGCATGGCGGTCCACAGGTCGGCAATTAGATCTGCCATTTCGAAGGGTTCTGGTGACCAACCTGTGCAGCGCCATTTTGCATTAGCCAACCACAGTGTAATTTCCAGATATCGTATAATTGATCAAGTCCCGCCTCTCAAAGCAGGAGGTAATTGTAGTAAGAAATTATTACAACTGGAATCCAAATGGATTCACAAATAGGGTTAAATGAAACCCTGGGTTTACATTGTTTTTTATGATTAATATCTGTTAATCAAATATTCCCACAAGATCTAACTGTTACACATTCTCTGTATAAGTTATGCTTAGACTACTGTGTCATTCTTTAAATATCCATGTGTCTGTCCCCAGCAGCTAAAATTAATTGACGGTACACTAGAGGTCCCTGGTATGGCTAAATATGGTATGTTACCTGAATACTTTTATACCGAATGCATAGATTTAATTATATTTTATACAGATATCTTGCATATACTGTATTGTCCAGAGAATTTCTATGTCGGTTTTGTCTTTGTCTATACAGGTTGAGTCTCCCATATCCAAATATTCCGAAATACGGAATATTCCGAAATACAGAATATTTTCAGCATGACTCAGATAATGAAACCTTTGGTTTTTGATGGTTTAATGTACATAAACTTTGTCTAAGGCACAAATTATTAAAAAGATTGTATAAAATAACCTTCAGGCTGTGTGTATAAGGTGTATATGAAACATAAATGAATTTCATGTATGTACACAAACTTTTTTGGATGCACCAAAATTATAAAAAATATTGTCTAAAATGACCTGCAGGCTGTGTGTATAAGGTGTATATAACACATAAATGCATTCTGTATGTGTATTTTTGTCCCATTTCCAAGACATTTCATTATAATATGAAATTATTCCAAAATACGGAATATTCCGATATCCAAAATACCCCTGGTCCCAAGCATTTTGGATATGGGAGACTCAACCTGTACTTTGTATTTCTTTATTTCTTTGTTCCACATTGGTGTATAAGCTGGTTTCCCAGCAACAGGGGCGCAGACTACTGACGTGACACCCCCTGCGACCATTATTTCCGAAAACGGTGGCGGTGGCGTGCAGGAGGTCCGGTGAAGGGGAGCAGGGCCATAGCTAGGGTAGTGCGGCTGATGCCATCGCACAGGGCACCACAGGGCAGGGGGCGCTGTTTGGGCCTGTCAAATTTCTGTCTATTATCATTCTCACTTGTAGCTTCCTCTTATTTCATCCCCAGCATCTCCTGGCCTCTCCTATCTCTTCCCTGGCCCTTCCCCATGAAGCCATGGCCCTTTTTTGGATGCATTATGTCCCTTTAAAAAATGAGGGGGGCGCCAATGCTCTTTCTGGCACAGGGCACCAAAAAGTCTAATTACGGCTCTGAAGGGGAGCATATATGGTGAGTGTGTTTTATTCATTTTTGTATACTCTGCTGTGCCTGACTAAAGCAACGCTATTGAAGGCGTAAAACGTTGCCAAAGAAGTCATTGTAAAGCCTTGTAATTTGAGATGGGTGAGCCGAAATAAATATCAATAAATATTCCAGCATTCCACTGGTAAATTTGCGGGCACCCCACACAGGATTCATCTATATCACAGTCAGTGCCGGTATTAGAGATTGTGTTTATATATATATAGTACTCTGCAAAAGTTTTAGGCAGGTGTGGGAAAAATGCTGCAAAGTAAGGATGCTTTCAAAAATAGGAGTGTTAATAGTTTATTTTTATCAATTAAAAAAATGTAAAGTGAATGAACAGATGAGAAATCTAAATCAAACCAATATTTGGCGACACCACCCTTTCCCTTCAAAACAGCATCAATTCTTTTAGGTACACTTGCACACAGTTTTTGAAGGAACAAGGCAGGGAGGTTGTTTCAAACATCTTGGAGAACTAACCACAGATCTTCTGTGGATGTAAGCTTGCTCAAATTCTTCTGTCTCTTCATGTAATCCCAGACAGATTTGATGATGTTGAGATCAGGGCTTTGTGGGGGCCATATCATCACTTCCAGGACTCCTTGTTCTTATTTACGCTGAAGATAGTTCATAATGACTTTTGCTGTATGTTTGGTATTGCATGATGGAGAAGTACCTGCCAGTATTTCTCAGCATTTGAGGACACCATTAATCCTGACCAAATCCCCAACTCCATTTGTTGAAATGCAGCCACAAACTTGGAAGGAACCTCCACCATGCTTCACTGTTGCCTGCAGACACACATTATTGTACCGCTCTCCCTCCCGTTGGCGAATAAACTGCCTTCTGTTACAGCCAAATATTTAAAATTTTGACTCATCAGTCCAGAGCACCTGCTGCCATTTTCTGCACCCCAGTTCCTATGTTTTCATGCATAGTTGAGTCACTTAGCCTTGTTTCCACTTCGAAGGTATGACTTTTTGCCTGCAATTCTTCTTGTACCTGAGTCCCACTGGTTTCTGAGCTGATGCACTAAGTTTCCTTGGTCAACCAACGCGTCTACGGTCCTCAACGTTGCCCGTTTCTTTGTGCTTCTTCAAAAGAGCTTGAACAACACATTTTGAAACCCCAGTCTGCGCTTGGGAGACCTTGCTGATGCAGCATAACTACCTTGTGTCTTGTTGCTGTGCTCAGTCTTGCCATGAAGTATGACCTGTGACATGAAACTGTCTTCCATAACCTCACCTTTGTAACAGAGTTGGCTGTTCCTCGCCCAGTTTTAAGCCTCCTACACAGCTGTTTCTGTTTCAGTTAATGACTGTTTCAACCTACATATGAAATGATGATCATTATCACCTGTTTGGTATGATTGGATTAATCATACACCTGACTGTAATCCTCCAAAATCCCTGATTATGTGCAAGTGTAGAAGAATTGATGCTGTTTTGAAGGCAGAGGGTCGGTCATACAAAATATTGATATGATTTAGAATTCTCTTCTGTTCATTCACTTTGCATTTTGTTAATTGAAAAAAATAAACTATTAACACTTCTATTTTTGAAACCATTCTTACTTTGCAGCATTTTTTCCACACCTGACTAAAACTTTTGCACAGTATTGTATGTGAGGTGTTTCAACTGAACATTTTTATATCCATATTCTGTGATATTTTAAAAGGTTTTCTGTAATTGTGTTTTTCTTTATTAATTATTTTAAACAATTCTTACTGACCAAACAGCAGATTTTTAGGTTGTATGTATTTGGATTTATGTTTTATTCATTATTTTTCTTTAAGCTTTGATACAACATTAGTGTAATTCTTTGTAATCAATGTTTTATCTGGGGCATTTTAAAGGTAGTTTACCATGTATGTTCCTTTCTCCCACCATTCTCATTAAGTCAATATTTTCTCAGAATTTGTTTAATTTGCAAAAGCTGGTGCCATACATAAACACTGACATCGCCAATAGCTTTGGGCTGCACTGTGCACGACTATTATTTAATAATCTTTGTTCTCTTATACAGTCTGCTCAGAAAATATAACAGTTTGTCAATAAATGGGGTAAATATTTGAACATTTAAGCTAGTAAATAATTACAACAAATTAAATGACGGTGACAGATACTGACCGCTTGATTATATAAATAAATGTAATCTTTTAGTTTTGGACCAGGGATGTTGTTCTTTCTATAAAACAGAAAGATATAAAGCAATACCAACCTTTTCAAGCGCTTGGTCCAATTTAGAGTTCAGTGCTTGTGCCTTTTTCAGGTATCTGTTAACTTCATTAATATCACCATATGCTTCAAATTCTTCAACTTGCTTGCCATAGTTTTCCAGCTCTTCAATAAATCTCTCACATCGCAGCTATTAGGGAAATACATTAGTGAAGTTAATCAAAGAAATGTGTATATAAAGCTATAACAACAAGACTCACATAAGATTTTGTATACATTATTTAGAAAATTCCAAAAAAGTTGCTATTATAAAAGTTGTGATTAAATGTGCTACATTTAACTGTCATCTCTGCCAGCAGAGATGAACTGATGATAAATTCAGTTATATGTGCCCAGCATATTGATCCACATTTATATAATAGAATGGATTCATTTGCTTCCTTTTTTTCCTCTTGTTCCAAACTCAAGCCTTTGGAAACTCCCATCTTAAAATTCTGCACTTGCCCCTGGAAGGATAACAGCTATTTCTAACTTCCCCCCAAAAAATAATAATAAATCCTTTTAATTAGAAACCAGAACCAATAAGTAAACTTGCATACCTTTAGTCCTTCTTGGTACTGTGCAGTCTTTTCTTTTATTATATTTCTGTGCTCCTCAAAGACCTCTCCCATTCGGGCATGCCACTGGAAAGTACTGTTGTTCAAACGAATGTCTGCAGGGGACAGAGTGACGTAATCTACAAGGAAAATTAAACGATTTTTGGCTTCTACAAGACTCTGCTCCAAATCCAGTATATCTTCAGCTTCCACTTTTTGAATGTATTCCTAAATAAAATCAAAGAATATTAAAACTGTAGTACAATTTGTTGAAAAATAACCAAAGTAAAGTTTTTATAACTAAATATGTTCATGAGGACACTAAAAGACACCATACAGTGGCAACCTACAGTGACTCCCAATGTTTTTGCAATCTACAATACATAGCAGATTCAGATCTGTTCTGTGAAACACAACATGCCCAGACAATGTAATTTACGTACTGTTTACATTTTATCATCATTGTTCTCAAACTAGAGTACGTTATTATTGTTCCTGGAAATTCAATATTTGGCAGGGAAAGTGGATATGCACATAAACACAGATAATAACTTATTTAAAAAAAAAATTAAAAAATACCTTCAACTGCATGAGTTCATGTGTATTTGGGGGTGTACTTAGAGCCTTTTCTGCAATCTTTTCAAATTTGCTGCACAACCTGTTAAAAAATTGCACATCTTTTAGTACTGTAAAGAATAGGTTACACTATTCAATTAAACATCTTAGATTTATTTAATCTTACATTGTTTGTTTTCTTTATGTACCTTCATGGATTGTATGGTTGTGAAATGTAATTGTTGTCGTTCCATGCTGTCACACAGAGCTTTTATTATTTTGGCTTTATGGACTAACTAAATGATGTAAAAGAGCTAGTGATGTTAGTTTGCAGACAGGTCCACTGAAGATTTAATTTTAATATCTACACAATGTCCAAGGACTTGCATTCTTTCCTAATGATTTTTAGTATATATTTATGTAGAAGTTTCATTTAATTTTCATAATCAAGGAGCATGTATTGCTTTTTATTTAAATATTTGCTATAGACAAAAGCATTTTATTTTTCTAAAATAACATTCTATTTTATGTTCAAATAATGAGTAATGTGAATGTTTCCTCTTCTCATATAACATAATGTCTTTTAAAATTGGAATACTTAACAGCTAACAGCATGAAAGTACAATAAATATAACTTTCAAGTGTATAGGGAAACTGATTTACTGCTTCACTATTTAGCACGTCTTCCAGGAAAATCCTTGCAAACAATTTCTCTGAGCGTTTTCCATAGTGAAGAAAATAAAAACACAGAATACCACCAGGAAAATATATTTAATTATTATAAGAAAAAAATCTTGTAACACAGTACGTAACCGAAAACAGGTTACTTAATAATTATCTCACCAGGAGAGGAAATATACAGTAAGTATCTCCAGAACTTACCTTCTGTTTGTCTCCTGGTGATCTTTAAACATTTTCTCAATCAGTTTTCCACAAATAGCTTCTGACCGCTTTGCCAACGCTCTGGTCAATTCATCACAGTGGAGTTCAAACATCCCTAAGCGAACAGACTGAACAAAACAGCATCACCTGGTTTATAAGATTGTTTGCTAGTATATTGAATAAACATTCAGAAAGTGTGCACATAATCTCAAACAATTTAAATATTCTAGGAATAACTATAAAATATTTATATATATATATATATATATATATATATATATATATATATATAAATATATAATATATTATATATTATTATATATATATAGTACCAGTCAAAAGTTTGGACACACCTTCTCATTCAATGTTTTTTGTTTATTTAAATTATTTTCAACATAGATTGATACTGAAGACATCAAAACTATGAACACATATGGAATTATGTTGTAAACAAAAAAGTGTTAAACAAATCAATATATGTTTTATATTTTAGATTCCTCAAAATAGCCCCCTTTTGCTTTGATGACAGCTTTGCACACTCTTGGCTTTCTCTCAGTCAGCTTCATGAGGTAGTCTCCTGGAATGGTTTTGAATTAACAGGTGTGCCTTGTCAAGAGTCAATCTGTGGAATTACTTGCCTTCTTAATGCATTTGAGACAATCTGTTGTGTTGTGCAGAGGTAGGGTTAGTACACAGTGGACACCACTATTTGACTACTGTTGTAATCCATATTATGGCACCAACCACTCAACTCAGTAAAGAGAAACGACAGTCCATCATTACTTTAAGACATTAAGGTCAGTCAACACGGAAAATTTCAAGAACTTTGAATTTATCCTCAAGTCCAGTTACAAAAACCATGAAATGCTATGATGAAACTGGCTCTCATGAAGCCTGCCCCAGGAAAGGAAGACCAAGAGTTACCTCTGCCGCAGAGGATAAATTCATTAGAGTTACCAGCCTCAGATACCGCTACTTAACTGCACCTCAGATTAGAGACCACATAAAGTCTTCACAGAGTTCAAGTAGCAGACAAATCTCAACATCAAATGTTCAGAGGAGACAGCGTGAATCAGGCCTTCATGGTCGTATTGCTGCGAAGAAGCCACTACTGAGGATGAACAAGAAGAAGAAGAAGAGAATTGTTTGGGCCAAGAAACACAAGGAATGGACATTAGACCAGTGGAAATCTGTACTTTGGTCTGATGAGTCCAAATTTGAGATTTTTGGTTCCAACCGCCGTATCTTTGTGAGATGCAGAGAAGGTGTGTGGATGGTTTCTGCACGTGTGGTTCCCACTGTGAAACATGGAGGAGGAGGTGTGATGGTGTGGGGGTGCTTTGCTGGCGACACTGTTGTGGATTTATTCAAAATTCAAGGCACACTTAACCAGCATGGCTAGCACAGGTTTCTGCAGCGCCATGCCATCCCATCTTGTTTGCATTTACTGGGACCATCATTTGTTTTTCAACAAGACAATGATCCCAAACACACCTCCAGGCTATGTAAGGGCTACTTGACCAAGAAGGAAAGTGATGGAGTGCTACGTCAGATGACCTGGCCTCCACAATCACTAACACAAACAGAATGTGTTGGGATTGTCTTGATATCTGGAGAACGAAGCACACGTGCTATTGCAAATTATTTCAACCAACGTGAATCAAAAATGCCACCCATTACTCACAGTGTACTTGCAAAACTCCTTGGCAAATTTAAAGAAAATGGATCAGTTGCAGATAAACCAAAAAGTGGATGACCAAAAATTGGTACAATTGAAGAAACATCAACTGCTGTGCTGGCATCATTTTCAAAGAGTCCACAACTAGGCACTCGTCGACTGTCTTGTGAATGTGGGGTTAGTTATACGGCCATTTTGAGATTTTTATTTACATATAAGTGACACCCCTACAGATTCAGATGTTGCAACACCTGACTGAGGATGACCTAGACATTTGGGTGAAGTTTGCACACTGGGTAACTGTTACAGGAACACTTAACTGTTCTACAGGAATTGTTATGCCTTCTCCTCCATGCAGGGCTCAAATTGAGTCCTCATAAGGCAAACCTGGCTAGGTCAGATGTCAGATTCCTAGGAGTTAAGATATAATGGCTGCCCATATTGAAGCAATGGTCAAGTTTCCCAGGCCTGGCACTCTACAAAACTTACACAAGTTCTTGGGGGTTGCAAACTTCATGAGGGAGTTCATAGAGGATTTTGTAACAAAAGCAAAGCCCCTTTATGAACTGCTAAGAGGTGAGGAACCTTCATTAAAAGACTGGGCAGAAACACAGGAAGTTGCATTTTCTACTCTGAAAAGAGATCTTTCCTCTGCCCCAGTGCTAGCCACTCCACGCCCAGAAGGTGAAATGGCCATTCAGGCCCAAGCTGGCCCAGAGTCTATATCAGTGGTCCTGCTACAACAAGTAGGATCTGTGAGTAGACCACTAGGGTATTTCTCAAGACTCCTTTCATCAGTTCAAAGAGGTTTTGATGAGTGTGCAAAGCAACTTGCAGCCATTCAATATGCTGTCAAAGTGACTGAGCATATTGTAGGGTTCAGGCACCTCAATGTGCAAACACCACACTCTCCATTAACCCTCCTACTCTGGGACATGCTTCCTGGAGTCTCTCACAGCGGTTTGGGAGGTGGATAATGGACCTTAGTGGATGGAATATCAAAATCTGTCACAAGGCTAAGTATGTCCTTTCCCAGTTGTTAAACACAACTGGAAGAGAGCATGATTGTGGTCAGGTAACACCTTCCTTTACAACACCATGTTTTAGACAGGTAGTGCACCTTGATGACATAATCATCTTTGTTAATGGGTCACGCTTTCATCTGAATGGGCCATATGTGATAGGATATGTAGTCTTGGATGACACCACAGGAACTCAGAGTCTGGTTAGACTCCCAGGTGACCTGTCAACAAAACGTGCTGAATTGGAGGCAGTGAGGGAAGAACTCTTTTTCCATCCCCCAGGGAGACGTACTATATATAGTGACAGTTCATATGTAGTGCGGTCAGTCACATTACATCTTGAGACTTGGCAAACATGTGGATTCGTGGACAGCCAGAATAAACCTCTGACACATTTTTCAGTTTTAAAGGAACTTTAGGAATGGGGTAAGGCCCATCCTGATGATGCAGCTATCATCAAAAAGCCTGCACACCAAAAAGGGAGTGATCCCCTAATCTTGGGTAACAATACAGCGGATGAAGCAGCAAAAATGGCACAAGTATCTGGGATCTTTCAGGATCCAGATGCTGAAACTTTGCCCTCAGGCAAGGTGGCAGTACATAGAAAAGTCCTTGAAGAAGGACCGGTGTCATTTGAAGAGGAACAGGCAAAAGACTCTGGCCCTCATTCAGAGGCAGTCGGAGGATGCAAGCGGTCGCTCAGAAACTGGGCGGCCGCTTGCATCCTGACCGGCCGCCTCTGTTTCGGTCGTTAGGCTGTGGGTTAACACCCACAACTCTAAGGGTAGGGTAGGGTCTCACTTGTCGTAAGCCCTGGAGAGCTTCTGGCTCTGTCAGAGCCGGAAGCTCTCCACTGACATCACTAGTGATGTCAGTGGGGCCTCCCCCAAACGGCAGGCCTTCCCATGGGAACGCCTCCGTTTGGGCTGCCACCCCCCCGGCCCACCTTCCAAACGGGGCGAGCTGTCAATCAACATCGACAGCTCGCCCCCTTTGGAAAGAGACCAGCTACGACCAGCGCTGTCGGACGTAGCGGGTCTCACGCATGCGCACGAAGGAGCAAGGCTCCCTCGTGCGCATGCGCACTAGACAAACATCGAGGTAGACCGTACAGCCGCCTCTGAATACAGCCCTCTGTTCTTATGACTCACAGAATTTCACCACAAGATCCCTGGTCTATCAGACAGGGTATACTGTGCCACTCACCAGGAGAAGGATTAAAACCTCTCCCTGCAGTATCCTCACATCTTCAAGTGGAACTGACAAGACTCAATCATCAGCTCCTTGGATATCCTGGCTGGGATAACCTTTTCTCTCATTTAAAGAGCAAATTATATTGGTAAGGAATGTACAAAACAGTAGAAAATGTCACCCAACAGTGTTTGATGTGTGCCCAAATCAACCCTTGGGCACCAGCTCTTAAGCCAGTGTTACAGCGTGTGCCTCCTGCAGAGGGGCCCTGGTCAACCTTACAAATAGACTTCATAGGACCACTACCAACCGAAGTTGTCTCTATGCCTTGGTAGTAGTTGAAGTGTTCTCAAAGTGGGTAGAAGCCATTCCTACAGCGAATGACTCAGCGGCCACTACAGCACAGGTTCTATGGGAACAGATTTTGTCATGCTAGGGTATCCCTAGGTTCATAGAATCTGATTGAGGGACCCATTTCACTGGCAAAGTCATGAAAGTCCTTTGTGAACTTCTGGACATAAAGCAGCGCTTCCATGTCTCATCTCCAATCGGCAGGGATTGTGGAAAGAATGAATCGGACCATCAAGGCCTGCTTAGCCAAGGCACTGTAACAGAAGGGCTCTTCTTGGGTAACAGCCTTACCCACAATACTCATGGGTATTAGGGCTACGGAAGCATCCACCACAGGGATCACTCCGTTTGAGCTTTTGACAGGTCGCAAAACTCCACTTAATTTACGAGCCACAATCGTCAAATCCCATTAAAGATGCTGTCGCGAGAGATATGTTCCTGCAACAGGTGCAAAATAATCTCAAAGGACTTTTGCCTTATGCAGCTATGTGGCTGCATAAACCCAATCTACAGGGGGAGACACCTATGCCCCCTGTAGGTGATTTAGTAATGGTCAAAGTTTTCCATAAAGCAGGTCTTTGGGATGCAAACTGGGAAGGGCCATATCAAGTTTTTGAAGTCATGGGTGATACTGTGTAAAAGTACAAAGACCACTGACAACAAATAAAAATCTCAAAGGAGGTATTCTGGGTACATATTGATCAGGTGAAAAACCACATGTGCTGTTTCCACTCAATAGAGTTCACACACCTTATTGAAAAAAAAACATGGAAACATTTATTTTTTTTTACTATTTTGTTAGTAAATAAGTTTTTGAAAAAAAATCTGTATACTCATTTTTTTGTTTATTTTCTCTCCTACGGGTCAATGAGAGCAGGTTGTTTAAAAATGGTCTAATATTAAAAAAATGTTCCACAGGATGATTATTTGATTGGGTACACCTAGTTTGTGTGTTTGGAAATGGACAGTAAGAAGTTACATATTGACATACCTGCATTATGTATACTAACATTTCTTTCTATTTTCGCAGTACATCAAAAAGCAGGGTAAAGTGGATCTGTTAGAGCTGAAATCTCTCTGGGGCTTGTGGCCATGAGACCCTACCACAAGGGTCTCGCCGCAAGCCGATGGTCGCGATGGTCTTGACCATCGCGACCATCATCATGGCCGCTAGCAATAGCTGTGGGTGGTCACCCACAGCTATGCGAGCGGCCAAGAGGCCGATCCAAAAAAAAAAAAGCCCGGCCCTGATTCAGAGCGAGCACTCTGTCAGAGCGAGTGGCTCTGAATCAGGCCCACAGATCAGAAGGACCGGACACAGATGATCTAAACCAGATGTCCAAAGATGACTACACTCCAGAACTGCCCCTCACCTCATTTGGTGAAGAAGATGACATCAAAGAAACAACTAGAGACTTTTAGTTTGAAATGTTGATGGACATTAGGAAAGGACCTGCTGTTAACATAGGAAGATTTTTTTTGTCCTTGCATAAATACAAAAAACAAGGTTTTTTTTCCATCTGTCTATGTTGTAGGAGAGAAACACTGCTTCTCAACTCTTTCATTACTCTGCACTGTAAAAAGTACATTGTCATAATACACCTTCTTTCATCAGATGTTTATATAAACATTAAAATGGTGACATAATATACATATGTCAGCTTATCTGTTGAGAACAGGCAACTGCCATCAGGGGGACTTGTTACAGGAGAAATATATTATTCAACATTTAGGACTCTCAGATACTGGTCATTTCGTGAATAGAAACCAGTTTTACTTGTTTCCATTAAGACTAGAAACCCTCACACACTATCAGCTTTTGAATAGAGATTGCTTCCCCCGCTTCCTGGGTCAAGTTACAGCCAGACTCTCATAAGTGAATGAACAAAGACTGTGGGGACACATGTGCTAAGACTGCAAGCTGAACAACATCTAAGCCAAGCCTGTGAACTCCAAGGACCAATAAGGAACAATAAGTATCAAATATATATATATATATATATTTGTGTGTAAACTGTATTTTGTGTGTAATTGAATATATATTGCTTTGTATTTAATTGTAACAGGGTTATGTATGTACTGTGTAATCCTACTTTGATAAACTAATATTATACAGAGAACTCTATTGTTGTTTTATGTTATTTCTTTTTATGATAGGACTTATATAGTGGGGACTAAGATTTATAAGACAAAGAACAGTATACATAAGGGATTATAAGTATTCCCTAACAGTAACACAGCAACTTCAACTGAACCCTAATTTTTTACACCAGATATTGTTTAGAGATGAGGCAAATTTTTTTGTCAATGGTGAGGTAAACAAACAGAACCACAGGTACTGTTCAGAGACAAACCCTCACTGGATGGATGCCTGTAGGGTTATAGCCTCGGTAAAACAGTTGGTATGATGTGGTTTGTGCGGAACCCATATTGTGGGACCATTCTACATTGATGGAACATTAACAGCAGCACGTTACAAGAGGTTGTTAGATGAAGAGTTTTTTCCATCATTGTTATCAGAGGATGGGTCATATGCTAATTTATTGCAGCAAGATGGTGCCCCACTTCATTATGGGCTCATTGTCAGGGAATATCTTGAAGTGCATTTCCCCAAAGGTGGATTGGCAGTAGAGATCCAGTCCAGTGGCCACCAAAATCCCCAGATTTAACGCTGTTGGATTTATTTCTGTGGGGCTACCTGAATGAAGGTGTTTTTGCTGTGAAGATATAAGATCATTATCATCTGCAACAAGAAATTGTTGACGCTTGAGCTCAGATTCAGCCAGACATGTTGGTCAAGGTTCATCAGGAATGGGAAAAGAGAATCCCCTTAACACTATAACATGGTGGACAGCACTTTGAACATATCCTATAAACTTTGTTAAAACTCACGAATGAACAAAGGTATGTTAAAATGATAAACACCATTGTTTTTCTTATGAAATTTTGCATCCATTTGATAGGTCACGTGACGATCTTCCCAATTAAAAAATCAGAGATGCATCCAAGATGGCTGACTTCAAGATGGCCGCCATCTCCCATATCATATGTGTAAACACTGGATTAATATTTCCTTGCTAATTTTCTTTTTATAAGGGTGTTTCCACACTTATGGACCACTATCTAGATGTGTGTGTGTATGTATATATATATATATATATATATATATATATATATACACACACACACACACACAAAATTGCGGATACATTTTTCAACTTTGAATGCTTCTAAAAACGGTTCCACTTCATGCAGTGCAATGATTCATGTATCAAATGAAAGGACATTTAATGCTGAATTCAACACAATAAGCAGAGGTCAAATATTTGCATTACAAGGGAAGTTATGCTACTTTCAATCAGACAAAGAAGCACAGATGTGTGAGATTCAAGAAGCTGATTGTAGTGACAACTACTACCAGGCAATCGGAATCATCGTTCTGAGGACCAATCAGCTGTCGTTTATGAGCAGGTGCAAGGTCATGTTCAGATGTGGGAAAGGTTAGTTTAGCTGTTTCATTGTGCAGAATAAAGTTGGTTACTGAAGTGCAATTACGGTTGGATGTTTGTGTGTATTGTTTAGTGCTATTGACGGTGTAAAAAATAAATACAACAATGTCGTCCAGGCAAAGTGGTGACTGGTCACCCAGGAAGAGGATCCAGGATTGTCGGGTTACGTGAAAATGGTCTTTCGTATGCAGCAATTGCAGGAGAAGTTGGTGGGAATGTGACATCAGGAGTACGAAAGTTTTGTTTACGCTATCAGGAAACACAATCTATACAAAACAAAGAAGGAAAAGGCCGGAAAAAGTGCACAACAGCTGTTGATGATAGGAGAAAATATTAATTTGCGTCAGGGACAGATGGATGTCATCTGCGTCCATTAGCAGTGAACTGAGTGCAACTAGTGTTTTAGTCAGTGCAAGAACGGTATGGAGAAGACTAATGGAGGTTGGCCTAAAAGGTAGGATTCCCCGAAAAAAGCCATTGCTGAATAAAAATCAGCGGCAGAAACGAATACAGTGGGCAAAATAACACATTGCATGGACAGAAAGTCAGTGGAAACAAGTGATATGGAGTGACGAAACTAAGATATCGATATTTGGTAATGATGGGGGAAAATATGTGAGATGTCACATCGGGGAAGAGGTACATCCAGATTGTATTCAAGCGACAACAAAGAATCCTACAAGTGTTATGATCTGGGCATGTATGACAGCAAATGCTGTAGGCCGCGTTTATGTCATAGATGGCACAATGAACAGCAGAAAGTACATTGACACCACCCTGCAACCAAAACTTCTACCTTCTATCAGGGATCTTTGTCCAGATAATGCCCCATTTTTTTCCAGCAGGATTTTGCTCCCTGCCACACTGCATGGACATGCAAACAGTGGTTCACGGAGAATGACATACAGGTGCTGGGATGGCCAGGAAACAGACCATACCTGAACTGGCCCATAGAGCATTTGTGGTTCAGTTTGAAAAAACTGGTACATCTGAGGCATCCACCCAATAAAAGACAATTAATTGAGGCTATAATTTTCTCAGGGCACCACATAATAAAGAAGGAAGAGCTCCAAACATTGGTTGGCTCAATGACACGTCGCTGTGCTGCTGTCTTGAAAAATAAGGGATACTCAACAAAATACTGATAGGACAGTAACATCATAAGTACACAGGGATTTTCACCCTAAGTGTTGTTTTCACTGCATAACTTCCCTTGTACTGCAAATATTTGACCTCTGTTTATTGTGTTGAATTCAGCATTACATTTCCTTTCATTTGATATATAAATCATTGCACTGCATGAAGTGCAACAGTTTCTATAAGCATTCGAAGTTGAAAAATATTAAAATTTCAAAAAGTATCCGCAATTTTGGCCACCACTGTATATATATATTGTGACAAAGTCACTAGCATCAAAGTGGAAGGCAGACCATCGCGACCATCATCATGGACGCTCGCTATAGCTGTGGGTGGTAACCCACAGCTATGCGAGCTTCCATGAGGACGCTCCAAAAAAAGGTAGGAGGGCCCTGATTCAGAGCGAGTGCTCTGGTCAGAGCGTTCAGCTCTGAATCAGGCCCAAAGTGAGGTACCTCCTCCAAAGGAGGCAGAGGTGATAAACAGGGTGGAAAGCATACCTCCCCTTGAAGTGAGAAAGGATTTGTTTGCTTCTGAACAGTTAAAGGACTCCAACTTGATAACAGCCAGAGAAAATGTGAAAGTTGTTAATGGGAACCCAGATAGCAGGCTTACGTTTCCACACATGGCCCTTAACAATGAGCTCTTTTATCAAGTGACAAAAAGGGGTGAGGTTAACTATAAAGTATACCAACCAGGCAAAAGGAAGCCTGAACAAATTTACCATGTTAACCTTATCAAACCCTGGAAAGATAGGTTAGCTTTGTTAGCTGAACCAAGCCCACCAGTAGCGTCAGTCCCTTTGGTTCCAGAAGTAAAAGTGTCGGAAAAGCTGTCAGCCACTCAAAAGAATGAGGCTAAGGAGTTGCTTATTAGGAACAGAGATTTGTTTTCAGCACTGCCCGGCCGCACGGCCATAATAAAGCATGATATCATTACAGAGCCAGGAGTTAAGGTCAATCTAAAATCATATAGAATTCCTGAAGCACAGCGTGAGGCTGTGTCTAAAGAGGTTAAGAATATGCTAGAACTTGGTGTCATCGAGGAGTCTAGTCCAGTCCCATAGTACTGATTCCGAAGCCTGATGGCAGCCTACGCCTCTGTAACTAAGTTAAATGCAGTTTCCAAATTTGCTGCGCATCCCATGCCACTTCTGGATAAGTTGATAGAGAGGCTAGGGACAGCCAGATATCTCACCACACTGGACCTGAAAAAGGGTTATTGGCAAATACCATTAACTGATAGGGCGAAAGAGAAAATGGCTTTTTCTGTTCCATAAGGGCTATTCCAGTATAGGATGTGGCCTTTTGGGTTGCATGGGGCCCCAGCAACCTTCCAACATATAATGGATAGAATTTTGAAACCCTACAGACAGTATGCAGCGGCCTATCTGGACGATGTGGTAATCCACAGTCCAGACTAGGAATCTCACTTAGTCAGAGTACAGGCGGTACTGGTCTCAATTAGGAAGGCCGGCCTAACAGCCAACCCTAACAAATGTTGCCTTGCAATGGAAGAGGTTCTAATACTTGGGGTACACCATAGGGCAATGATTCCCAACCTCGGTCCTCAAGGCACACTAACAGTCCTTGTTTTAGTGATATCCATGCTTAAGCACAGATGGTTAAATCAAAATAACTAAGGTACTAATTAAGTCACCTGTGCTCAACTATGGCTATCCTTAAAACCTGGACTGTTAGTGTGCCTTGAGGACCGTGGTTTGGAACCCCTGCCATAGGTAGAGGCTTGATTAAGCCACAGTCAAACAAAATTGAAGCCATATAAAACAGTCCCTGTCCTGTAAACAAAAAAACAAGTTAGAGCTTTTTTAGGGATCACTGGGTACTACAGATGGTTTATCCCAAATTTTGCCACCACAGCGGTGCCACTAACAGACCTTACAAAAGGGAAACAGTCTAACTTGGTGAAATGGGGCCCTGAGGCTGAAGATGCGTTTCAGGCATTGAAAGTGGCTTTGTGCTCACAACCGGTGTTGATAACGCCAGACTTTTCTCAAGAGTTTGTGGTTCAGACCGATGCCTCAGAGGTAGGCGTAGGAGCAGTGTTGTCCCAAAGTAGGGATTGGGAGGAGCACCCCATTGTTTATCTGAGCAGAAAACTCAATGACCATAAAAAAAGGTATGCTGTTGTTGAAAAAGAGGCATTGGCCATTAAGTGGGCGTTGGACACTTTGAGGTATTATCTCTTGGACGGTTTAAGCTCGTAACGGATCATGCCCCATTAAAATGGATGTCAGTATAGCGAGGCCAAAATGCCAGGGTAACAAGATGGTTTTTAGCTTTGCAGGAATTTACATTTACTGTGGAACATAGGCCTGGGTCCCAACTGGCTAATGTAGATGCGTTGTCCCGCATCTTTTATTTGGGGGCTGCAAGAGTTCTGCCCCCTGGGTCAAAACAGGGGAGGGGGATATGTGACAAGGTCACTGGCATCATAGTGGATATATAAATCATTGCACTGCATGAAGTGTAACAGTTTCTATAAGCATTCGAAGTTGAAAAACATTAACATTTCAAAAAGTGTCCGCAATTTTGGCCACCACTGTGTATATATATATATATATATATATATATATTGTGACAAGGTCACTAGCATCAAAGTGGAAGGCAGATATATTTGCCCTAGATTCCTGACCTATGTCTTTTGAAACCTCAGCAAGGTATTTGTGTTAGGAGATTTTTGGGTTATTAGCTTCACAGGAGGCTAATTAGAGTTTTCAGCTGTGTGGCTGTTTTTTAGTGCTGTGAGGCTGAGCATCACAGTGAGACACTGCCTGGGGAGAGGACAGTCTTTCGTGTCTCTGTGAGAGAATCAGGTTGATAAAAAGCAGAAAACTAAACCTGAAAGAACCTTCGTCTTGAGCTCTTGTGCTCACAGCTGGAGGGTCAATATGTCCTCTCTCGATTACCATGTGATCGTGAATTGTGGTTGAGTACACAGAGGGAGTGGACAGAATACTTATTTGACAGGTCTAGACGTAGACTACTCTTCTCTAGACACAATCAGTATTTTCAGTCGGAGATTGGGGGTAGATATTTAGCCTCTTTAGCTAAGGCAGACTCCCATATTGGCACTGTACAGTGTATTAGAGATTCTGGAGACCAGTTACGCTACTCTGGTGTCGATATTTCTAAGGTATTTCATGACTACTATTCTTCCCTATATGCCTCCAGAGTTTCCTATTCCCCAGATCAACTTCGGGAATATTTGGATTGTGTTACTCTACCGAAACTATCTCAAGAGGCTATCACATGTTTAGATGCACCATTCACTTTGGAGGAGATAGAGTTGGCTGTGTCTTCCCTTCCTGCTTCTAAGGCTCCGGGCAGTGATGGGATTCCTGTAGAAGTGTATAGGAAATTTAAAGATTTTTTTAATCCCTATTTATTAAATTTATTCAACTCATTATTTGACTATGGAGCTATCCCCCCGTCTATGTGTGAGGCTATTATTGTAGTACTAGCTAAGCCGGGGAAGGACCTTACTCTCTCTGAATCCTATCGTCCTATCTCATTATTATCTACAGATGTTAAAATATTAGCTAAATTGTTAGCCACTCGCCTAAATTTATTTATCACTTCACTTATACACCCTGATCAAACTGGGTTCATGCCGGGGAAGTCTACGGTTCAAAATCTCCGTAGATTATTCTATCATTTGCAGAGAAAAGATATGCTTGGGGAGGGGGCTGTGGTGGTGTCTTTGGATGCCGCCAAGGCCTTCAACTCAATAGAATGGGGTTATCTGTGGGCAGTACTTCATAAGTTTGCCTTTGGTCCCCGTTTTATAAAATGGATTCAGCTTCTGTATTCTTCTCCGGCAGCTAGGCCATATGTCAGATGCATTTCCCCTGATGAGGGGGACTCGTCAGGGATGCCCTCTATCACTTGCTCTTTTCGCTATGGCCATTGAGCCATTAGCCTGTATGCTTAGGGCGGATCCTGATGTCCGAGGAATTAGGTCAGGTGTGGCAGAGGATATAGTGGCCCTATATACAGATGATATGCTCCTCTTTCTTTAGAACTATGCACACTCATTGGAATCAGTTTCACGTATTATTAGTGTGTTTGGCGACTTTTCGGGGTTACATATTAATTGGGATAAGTCCAATATTTTTCCCATATCGGGATGTATCCCTGTACAGAAACATTTGCCTTGCCCCCTGCAGTGGACCCTAAGGTTTAAATATTTGGGTGTATGGATTACTCCATTGGCATCAGATTATGTCTCACAAAATATAGACCCCATAACCACTAATTTTAAAGCAAAAATCCACGTTTGGAAAAAATTACCTCTGTCAGTATTGGGGCGTATAAACTTGTTTAAAATGTCTATCCAGCCCAAGTATCTATACATCTTACAGCATTCTCCAGTTTATTTACCTAAAAGGGTGTTCAGTAGTATTGATAGTATTATTATATCTTTCATCTGGGGTTGTCGTACTGCTCGTGTTTCTATCAAAACCCTTTGTAAAAATAAAACCTCTGGGGGCTTAGGTCTTCCTAATCTCCGGTTTTACTACATTGCTGCCCAGTTAGTACATTTATCTGAGTGGATATCTGATACCTCCAGTTTGACGTTACAGGGTTTCTTGACTGAACGGGTGGGATTCTCTTTTACCCCTTTGTTATTTTTACTATCAGGCATGTCCACCTCTAGATTGCCCCCTCTATTGCGACAAGCTATGCTGATTTGGCGATATACCCATACTCTGTTTGAATGGTCTGGGACAGACGCTGACTCCCCCCTCTGGTTTAACAGTTCTTATGCTGAATTGTTCAAACTGTCTAATGACAATTTGTGGCTTTTAAGGGGTATTAAATCTATAGGTCAGTTATATGAGAATGGTCATCTTAAATCATTTTCACAATTACAAACTGAATTTGCTGTCCCCAATGTAGCCTTATTTAGGTATTTACAGTTACGACATGCTGTGCAGGCGCAGTTTACTGGAGCTGCTCCTATACTATCTCCATCTCCTGTTAAAACTCTACTTTCTGCCTTGGGGTCTAGGGGTAAGGTATCCTGTATTTACGCGACTCTTAATAATAAATTAAACCCAGAGTTGCTTGCTCCCCTCAGGCTGAAGTGGGAAGTTGACTTTGGCCCCATCTCCGATGAGCACTGGCTACAGATCTTGGGTTCAATTAGTTATACTACTCCATGTATTAGGTATCAACAGGTGCATTATTACGTATTACACAGAGTATACCGTACACCTGTATCCCTGCACCGAGCTGGACTTAGAATGGACTCACTTTGTCCTAGATGTCAGGAAGAGAGTGCTGGTTTCTGACACTTATTATGGAGCTGTCCATTAGTAAATGAATTTTGGAGGCAGGTATGGGGAGATATTTTGGTTACGGAACCTTCTCTGCCAGACTTTAGTCCTGTGACTTGTTTGTTCGGACTGGATTTGGAAGAAACGCAGTCCCCAGTACTCTATCGATATGTTATGTGTCTCTCCACAATGGCTAAAGTGATTGTGGCCCGCACGTGGTTTACAACTGACTTCCCCGTTCTACATAAGTGGAGAGCGTTGGTGAATGTTGTAATCAGACATGAAAGACATATGTTTAGGTCCCGCAATGCTATGAATACATATCACAAAAAATGGGACAGATGGTGTCACTCAGAATTGGGCAGAGCAAATGAGGCAGAAACTGACGTATAAATATACTGATTGGAGTCGAGTTGTATCTGGCTTACCTTGGGTTGTAGTGAATTTATAAATGTATTCCCAATATTCTACTAATTAAAGTGTTATACTGATGTGATGTTATGTAATAACCTGTTTTTTTTTTATTTTTATTTTTTTATTGTTTTCTTGCAATTTGTACATTGCATGTTACGATGCAACAGTTGCATTCGTAATCATTTATAACCTTTTTGTCGGCGCAAAATAATCACACATGTCATGTTTGCTTATATAATGTCTATTTCAATAATTTTCTTCTCTGTTTATTGTAACAATGTAATCTATTACAATCTACTCACGACTGTGTTTCAATATAATGATGATGCTATTTTATTTTTGTTTTTGTTTGAATGTTATGTTTATGGAAAACTTTCAATAAAAAACACCTGATTTAAAAAAAAAAAAAAAAACCTGAAAGAACCTTCTTATACTTTGTTTATTAGTGAGCTAGGATCACATCTGTATAGCTAGTACCAGATGGCAAGGTGTTTATTTCTGTTTATTTATGTTTGTATTGCCTAATAAAACTGGCGGAGGCCAGTTGCACCAGACCAGTGGACTTTGTGTGATATCTCAGCTGCTCTGCACAGTGCCATCTACCCCAGGAGATGGTAGCAGTTCCCTGACCTTGCTACAATAAATATATTATACATAATAAACAGCGCCACTCACGGGACTCAATAATGAATCCTGGACACAGCAGTGTAGTTCATTGTGTCCAGGATTCATTATTGAAAGTCCCATGAGAGCCGCTGTTTTTTATTGTCTTTATATATATATATATATATATATATATATATATATATATATATATACACAGACAGGGGAATTGACCATGAGCGACAAATCCACTAATCAGTGCAAAAATGCAATAAGTGCAATATAATATAAAGTGCTAATATTAAAGTGCTAGATATAGTGACATATAAGGTAGTACAATAAATATACCAATAAAATAAAGTTTAATAAGTGATGTACAATTTATTACAGAGAATTAAAACAAGGGAAAAAATGGATAACATAAAAAATGGGGGTAATCAATTAAGAGATTTAAAACATAGCCATTGCAATTTAAATAGAATAAAATTTCAAAATGCATAAGAGGTAATAGCTTATCTGAGTCATGAATCAACGGAAAAACACTTTTCCTAGGACAAGAGATGTGGGAACTCATGACTCAGATAAGCTATTACCTCTTATGCATTTTGAAATTTTATTCTATTTAAATTGCAATGGCTATGTTTTAAATCTCTTAATTGATTATCTCCATTTTTTATGTTATCCATTTTTTCCCTTGTTTTAATTCTCTGTAATAAATTGTACATCACTTTTTAAACTTTATTTTATTTGTATATTTATTGTACTACCTTATATGTCACTATATCTAGCACTTTAATATTAGCACTTTATATTATATTGCACTTATTGCATTTTTGCACTGATTAGCGGATTTGTCGCTCACGGTCAATTCCCCTATCTGTGTTTATGTACTATGTAGTATACCACCAATACTACTTTATTTTGACAGGGAGCTGACGCCCATCTACTAACCTATGGGCGTATCCGCATGTTATACCAAAGTTGGTATTGATCACTTGATGTTATTCTGTACTGGCGCCTAAACCCACAAAATTTTCTGATATATATATATATATATATATATATATATAAATTCCATACCGGCGGCACTCAGGAATAAAATACACAATCAAAGAATTTCCAACGTTTCAATGCTCTATTCATGCATTTTGTCAGGGTGTGTATAGCTTCTAAGGCACGGGACCGTAGCTATCTATTTATTGCTCGTTTTGCACATTAGAGGAGTGCCGCTTTCAATATATTGTATATATATAATACATATATACATACACATATGTACACACACATACATACACTATATTGGCTTACAGATGTGAAAATTCCTTTTAATTAGCGTATTTGGCCAGGTGTATAAATTCAATCTACATAGTCAAAACATTAGCAGTACAATGGGCCGTACTGCAGCTCTTTGACTTTTAACATGGTAATGTCATATGGAGCCACCTCTTCGCCAACTCAGTTGGTCAAATTTGTGCCATATTAAAATTGCCATGGCCAGCTGCAAGTGCTATTGTAAACAGGAATCGTTTAGGAGCTCCAACGTCTTAGAAAGAAAGTGTTATGCCACAATAGGATCAGAGAGATATATGTGGGAGCGCGCACTGTAAACGACATAGCGAGTACACACTAGACGATGTGCCCGATATGTCGCTCCTATCCGCCGGATCGGACAACATATCGTCTAGTGTGTACCCGGCATAAGATTACCATGCACAATACCAAACTTAGCGTTTGATTTAGAGATGGAAGCAATGCCAATATTTACGCAGATTGAGCGTTTATTTGCCATTGCGCAGATGTGTAAGTCACACTATGAACACGCATCGATTGAATTGCATATACGCTCACACGGAGGATTCACTCACAAAGTGACAAGTAAGTCAGCGTTTGGGGAAGGTAATGAGGGGTGGCTAGAGAAACACCGGGACGTTGGACTGTTTAAACACTGTTTTCTGGGTGTCCATAATTTAGCCACTGCGTTGATATATGCAGCTGGAGAGTACTCTGCATGTCTGGAGACCCGCTATGTCTGCAATAACTTAGATTTACTCAGAAGGTTGATGGCCCCCTGATCTGCATTCAATGTTTTCTCCATGAGCGGTAGATGTGAGATGCTTTCAGTGGATGTCTCTAAGCACTGGATGGCGAGTGAGTCATTAGCATATTTTTGCAATTACAATCCGTGAGAAATTGCAGCTGCGATGGTATTTGCATCCATCTCTGAATCAGGCCCTTAGTCTGGAGTGATGTAAAGGACACTGCCATTGAACTCTGGGTTAGTGGAATCATGTTCTCTAGAGTGATTGATCACATTTCGCCAACTGGCAGTCTGAAGACAAATTAGGCTTTGGCTGATGCCAGGAAGATGCTGCTGCTCAAATGCATACTGTCAGCTGTAAAGTTTGGTGGAGGAGGAACAATGGTCTGGGACGGTTTTTCATGGTATTACCTGGGCCCCTTAGATTCAGTAAAGGGGAACTATAATGCTATAACATATAATTACATTTTAGGTGTAGCCATAATCAGTCATCAAGGGAGTTTTGAGGGGAGATGAATTAATAGGGGGAATAGGAGGTTTAGTGCTTCTGAAACACAAACATATCATGGCCCCTATATGATGTGACCTCATTCTATCAGGACCCTATGAAGACCTATGTATGGAAATCCAAAATATAAAATCAGAGCATGATGGAAATTATGTTATCAGATATGCGTGACCTAATTGCAGCTGCAGGGCGCTCGTTCCTCACATCCCACTGCATGTGCCATGCTCATTAGGTGTGCCACAGTCAGGGGACAGAAGAGAACCGGGAACTGAAGTATAACAGGACAGCAGGGGGCAGGCTACTGAGGTGACCAGGCAATTGCCGGGTCCATTTATTTACTAGTCTACCATTTACTATGTACAGTATTAACTTGTCAGTACTTCTATTGCTTGTAGCACAGAAGTAACATTTACTGAAGAGAAAAACTATTAACGGAAGCATTTTAAATCTTTTAAATAACACAATTTGTTGCAATAAATCTATAGTTGTTATGAACGAATCACCATTTCTATAATATAGTCAGTCATTGGTTTCTGAAACAGTTGGGTACTTCATATTCTGTTTTACCAATGACTGTTGAATTTGTCAAAGAAAAACGTATAAAAAAAGTCTCCATCACTTTAATCAGTTGTCACAGGATCATATAATAGATGAAATTATATATTATAAAACAAATGAAGATACTGCCCTCTTAATTAGGTCTTGACATGATAGAAAGTACAATCTAAACCAGGGGTGGGGAACCGTATACGGCCCGCAAGGTGAAATCATCCGGCCCGGCCGGCTGTCAGTGGCAGCAGCAGAATCAGCGTAGTGTAGCGGCTGTCAGCGGTGGCAGGTAGTGCAGTGGGAGAGCGGGGATGTCAGGATTGTCATCGACGGCAGGTAGTGCAGCGGGGATGTCAGTAATGTCATCGGTGGCAGGTAGCCAATGACATCCCTGACACACCCCTTCACCCCGCAGCGCTATCAGCGGCGGCAGGTAGCACAGCGGGGGGAGGGTGTGTGTGTGTCAGGGCTGTCATCGGCTATCAGCGGTGGGAGGTAGCGCAGCGGTGGAGGGTGTCAGGGCTGTCATCGGGCGGATTAGTGCAGGGGCTCTCTCCCTATCAGCGGCGGCAGGTAGCACAGGGGGGGGATCAGGGTGTCATGGTTGTCATTGAGTGGCATACAGGGCTTTCTCCCCATCAGCGGCAACAGGCAGGCAGCACACAAGGGGGGGATCAGGGCTGTCACATGGCTGCCATTGAGCTGGTTAGTGCAGGGTCTCACCCTAACAGCGCGGGCAAGCAGGCAGTGGTGGCACAGCAGGGGTGTGTACAGTTAGCTCTGCCATCAGGCTGGTTAGGACTGAGAGGACCCCAGGGCTGCCTTATTAATCTGCCTTTCACACATCCATAGGGACTGCCCCTCCAGACTCTGCCTGACAACATACCAAAGAGAAGCAGTTACTTACAGCCAACACATTGAGGGTGAGTTAATAAAATTTTTAACCAAATATAGGAGTCATATTTTAAGTTAATTTTGTATGGCCCCCGAATGATTTTCTAAAAATCAAACTGGCCCTTGGCAGAAAAAAGGTTCCCCACCCCTGATCTAAACACTTAAAATGTGATACAATATGAAGCATTTATTCATTAGCAGTATCATTAAAAAATAAATATATATTTTTTTAAATATAAAAATATCAAATTGATCTTAATAACAACACTGTATATAAAAAGAAGCACATAAGGTCAATAGGAGTTCAGTTATATTAGCAAGTAAAGTCCCACTGTTATTATTTAAGTCTATAGCTGCAATTGTATGATCCAACTTTAATAAGGAGTATTAATTAAGGTTTGGTAACTACAGTGCGCTCCCAATACATCCAGAATTCAGACCTCCAGCATCACAGATGTTGCTTCTGTGTCACACATCAGGTCCTTACCTCAAGAGTTTACATTCAACGCCGGACTTTCTGCTGATAATTAATACTCCCTATTAAGGTTGGATCATGCAATTGTAGCCATAAACTTGAATAATAACAGTGGGACTTACTTGCCAATACAACGTAGCTGCTATTGACCCTATATGGTTTATATATAGTTATTAAGATCAATTTGATCTTTTATATTTAAATAAAATAAGATGTGTGTACACACGTAATTTTATATTCATTCCTAACCAGTTTGGTATTATATTTTTTAATCATATACCATGTCAAGACCTTATTAAGCACGCAGTACCTTCATTTGTTTTCTATCTCCTCTTTCCTCAGTAAATAAACAGCTTAGTGGACATCCACTAGCCCCATCATGTTACTGCAGCTATTGGTATTTCATTAAGATATATTTGATTTATCTACTTATCAACACATGAATTTTGGGAAGGTTTTAAAATGATATATTAGTTACTCAGAACACCTCCTTAAACTGCAACAAAAGTATTACCTTTCTTGAATTGTACTGTATTTCATCTGTGAGCTTTTGATATTTCATAACCTCTCTCATTATTTCCTCAAATGTATGTTCCTCAGCCAAGAACTGATCCACGTCCAGATCTGCCTGCTTGGTTACTAAGAAGTTGTACTTATCGTACAATCTCAAATGTTCCTTTGGCAAGAAACTCTCCAAAGTGACAAATTCTTTCAATTTTCTTTTATGTTCTTGTATAATCTCTTCAAGGATGACTGGCCTTAAAGTTAATTTTGACTGATGATCCTGTTTTGGAAATAAAGAAAGGTTAAAAACCAGTTTGTCAATCAACTACTATACGAAAATACAGAAAGTATATGTTATTGAGATATCTATCACTTAAGTGCAAATTATTTATTAAACTCTAGAGGTCGCATCATCCTATATATACACATATATACACAAAGTCCATTAGGTCGGCACTCCCTTAGATTTCATGGAAACACCATGGTGCCAGCAGACGACTCTTTAAACCAACATACATCCACTTGCAGCGGTAATCATTGAATTTTCTTAAATAATTTCAAAGTCAGAAGGATTGTTATGACTTTGAAATTATTTTAAAAAATCCGATGACTACCACTGCATGTGGATGTGGATGTATATATATATATATATATATATATATATATATATATATATATATATATATATATATATATATATATAGACTTACACACACACAGTATGTCAAACAGGTCATCACCATATCACCACTGGAGGCCACTGTATGTGGGAAGGAAAGGAGCTGCTGCCTCATACAAAGTGCAGTGCATGCTTCATACATGTATGAATGTATGACAGTAAGCCGTTAGATGCTGCAGTAGGGACAGGCCGGCTAACATTAATGGTTTCTTTTTAATGGATGTGAGCATCATCCACAATGCAAATTCCCTGCTCTGAGGAGCATTGGATGCAATTTGAGGGGTCTGGGGGAGTGGCACAAGATTCTAGCACCGTCCCTGGACATATATGTACACATTGGTCTCCTTATACACTGGATAGTGTATTGTAATGCAGTATTGATCTATATAATAAGCGAGAAAGTGTATGTGTCTGTCTGTTTGTACTTTATGCACGGCCAAAGTTTTGTACCTAGCTCCACCAAGTTTGGCATGGTGGTATAGTTTGACTAGAATTGGGTTTTTGCCTAGGTTTGAACTTCAACAGGGCCACATACTGTCACACAATCCCATAAAACCGGGACACTCTTATGTTACACAGGTTCTGGGGCTGAGGGGCTAGCTTCATACACACAGTGTCACACTCTCATCTCTTCCAAAGTGCTGTGTTACATCAGTTATATATGTGTTATATCAGTTAGTCAACCCTCTGTGTTTGCAGAGTACCTGGCAGGCTCGTGAGCAACTCAGCACTCTACACATTCAGATTGTGGCAGACAGAATAATCAATCCACAATCTTTGATCCTGGCAAAGATTAGCATATGGAGATTATAAACAGCAGGGGAGATTGATCGCAGCCACACAGTGCCACTGCGGGCGGGCCCCCTTCTGTCAGGTAATGGGACACCAGTACCTGCATCCCCCACTGATGGCAGCCCTGCTAGGTCTTCAATTTTGGTCTGCAGAGTGATTTCAAGGAGTGGTTCAGCTGTGGACACAGTGACAGAAATCACGCAGATTCCCGGTCAGGAATCTGCACATGCATCTGACCCTTACTGCGCATATGAAGTATATGTCTGTGAGCCCGCATACAGTCCGGCAGCAGACTGTCAGTGATTGACAGTCTGCAGCCATTACTGGAAGGGGAGGGGATGGCGACGACCTCTGTTTTCCAAAACGGAGACGTATCGTCGCCATTGGGGGAGTGGAAAGGCCAGGATCTCCGTCGGCTGATGGAGATTTTCAGGCCTTTTTTAATCATCTGCAGCGGGCTTGTGTGACCCCATGGTCACTCAGCCGGCCAAAGGGATTGCAGATGATCCGATGACGCTTCCTGGTGCATTACCATATTACAGCTATCACAGCTCCTAACATGTTAGTAGCTGCGATAACATATCTGTCCGCAGCTGAATCACCATCTCTGTTCTGCAGTGATTTCTGAAACTCAAGCAATTTTGTAAGCTATACTGATTTCTGTTCTGTAAGTCAGTCTGCTGCTGATATACCCCATTCCAAACTGTATGAGAATATGCCTGCCTGTACTGTCACTTACTCATACAGATGTGTCCTCATACATCTAGCATACATCTAGCCTCCTTGCACATTTAACAGCCCTTCTACTCACACCATGCCATGGTGTGACTCGGTAGCGCTGAGCGTCTTTTTGTGCGACTTTTTACCTTCAAATGCATCTTATTCACACAGTTATGTGAATAGCTAGCACAAGCTTCTGCTGATTAAAATGATATGCAGCATGTCTATGTTCTGTGTGTGACTGCGGGTGTATATGCATGCAAAACGCTACATTACAGTGTTACAGCCACTGACACTGTAACGTAGCATTTCACATGCAGATACACCCGCAGATGCACAGAGAACATAGGCATAATCTGCTGGTGCAAGCTATTCACATCACTGTGTGAATAAGACGCATTTAAAGGTAAAAAGTTGCACGAAATACGCTCGCCGCTACCGAGGCACACGGAGCTCCCGCGTTATATGTGGCGCGTCTTGTAGCGCATGGAGGATAGATGTATGTGGACACATCTGTAATTTGCATTGTTATCCATGTTATAGGTGAGGACAATGTAAAAAAAATGAAGGATGCAGGTGTACTTCAGGGTCCAGTTCTCAGGTGCCCACCAAGTAGGCCGTGGAGTCTCTGATTTAAAATTTTGGTTTAGGCAAGTTCGTTCAGGATGTCTTCCATTCTGAAGGCACAGTCTGATATGTACCACTGGGGGCAGGCAGGGCTCCAACAGAAGAGCAGTGAGTAGGAGGATTAGCTGTCACACTGCACCAGCACTGACAGTTACTAATTTCTTCCAAGCACATATAAATGGTCCACATATAAATGGTTCAGGACTAAAACCATGTTAGCAAACAGTGGGGTCCTTTTCAGGATCAATGGAATGGGGTTATAGGTGAGAACTATATAAAGAATGAAGGTTGTACTTCAAGTTCCATTCTTCAACCCGGGCAATATCGGGTATCCCAGCTATTAATTAAATACTATAGATGGTCTGTAGTATAGGCTGTAGAGATAACAGTCTAAAAAAAAAAAAAACTTCTGCATCAAACATATTAATCTCATATAAATAGCATAAGTGGTCAGGAAAAATTTAAAACATCCACAATAAATATAAATACATAATATAACCAAGAGGAGACAGAAGTGAGTTTTCTAAGCACACATTATTCCATGTCATGTTAACACACCTCCCTCTTCTTCTCTGGCAGCTGCTCTCTGGTCCGATGCACTGATTGATCGCACAAAAAATCATACATGGTATGAAAAGCTGTTTCCATGAGGCATGCACAGCAGCTACATTCCGTCTCTCTGCATGTTGTGGCAGCAGCTCTAGTAAAACCATATTATATACTACTGCTACTGTGGTCATGATTTGTGCCACTGGCCGGGGGAGAGAGGCATGGGGTTCTGGACAACTGGAAATCCCCCCTGCACTTGCCTATGATACCAATAACTACATAATTATTATTTTGTTTTAATAAATTCAGAAAATATGTGAAATCATGAGTTCTTTAATTATTTGCCTTGTCAAATTGTTCTGAAAGCTGCATAGTAAATCTATCCAGGAGGATTTCCCATCACTGTAGTTGTCAGAAATGGTACATACACATGCTCACTGCTACTAAATGAGTGTAGATTTTTTTTTGTTGAAAAGGAGATGCTCACTCAACTGTACATAATGGAACTTAAACAAAAGTATTCTGTACAATTCTATGTAGCTGGGATACTCAGTGTTGCCCCGGTTGAAGAATGGACCTTGGAGAACAACTGCAGCCTTAACTTTTTACATTGTCCTCTTCTATAATCACATTTCATTGATCCTGAAAACGACCCCATTGTTTTCGAACATGGTTTTAGCCCTGAAAATGACCTATCTATCCATTTATAGAGAGTATTTAGACGTTGTTACCTCAACACTGAGGTATAAACAATGTTGTTTGTTTTCCATTAGGAGACAGACTTAAAAAGCTTTTTGAAGCTCCACTCTGACTGTTTGGATTGGGGTATATCCGGAGCAGAGTGACTTACAGGACAGGTATCAGTATACCTACCCAAATCACTGGGTTCAGAAATCACTGCAGAACAGAAATCAGCGCAGAACAGAAATCATTGCCAAGCAGAAATCTCTGCAGACCAACATTGGAGACTATGGCATATGAAAATGTGCTTGGAGGAAATTAGTAACTGTCAGTGCAGGTGCAGTGTGACATGTAGACATCCATGGCCCTGACAAACTTCAAACAAAAAGAAAAACCTAAGCCTGGTCAAACTAAACCACCATGTCAAATTGGTGGATCTAGGTACAAAACTCTGGCCGTGCATAAGGGACAAACAGACAGAGATACACACAAACACTTTCTCGCTTATTATATAGATGAGTGCAGCAGTATTAGTGTAGCCCAATGTCATTTTCTTTTTTAGCAGTCAGCAGCCATGTAGTTTTTAAAAAAGGGGAGAGGGAAATTTCAGTGATTAAGGGGCCTAGTTATAACACAAGCGGTGATAACCTCTTTCTCTTCTGTTTTGACTGCAGAAGGAGATTATTATGGCTTTTATCGATTTACCAACAGGTAAACAGCTGAGAAATCTGTTTCTCGGATTACCCTAAAGCAGGGTACACACCAGGCGATGGTATGACCCAGCGATGTAACGATGCGAAGTAACGATACATTGCATGCACCGTACGCACTGCACAATCTGGTGTACGATGGCCCAATGAGTCGTTACACCATGTAACAGCACCACGTCATTCATACCATTGTCCCATCTGCTGTACAGAACAGCAGATGGGACAATGCAATGCACAACCATTGTGAACGATGGATCATACATACACCCTATACGATGTGTACAATATATCATTACGATCAGTGTCAAATTAATATATCGTACAATTCATATATCGTACAATACAATGTATAGTGTGTACCCAACTTTAGTCTGCTGCCTGCCCCAAACTTGGACTGTTCTTTGTTACTGTTTACGGCATGTGCTGACTTTCTGCCTGACCCTGGTCAAACCAGACTGAACACTTCAGGTGCTCTCTATCCGGTGAGTCCAATAATAGACGTATTCTGCCATCGCTGGACTACACACATAATGGAGAAATGAATGTTTTGCTTTAAAAAAAATGTACAAAAGCACTTTCCCTGGGCTATTTTATTTCTACTAATTGTCTTTAGACAAATTAATAGAGGCAGGAAATGTGCTTATTAATGAACCAGTTGAACTTATAGCGCTTGTTTTTGTCAAGGCTAACTCCATATTCTCTTATTCTAACTACAATATAAATGCCTGATCTTTTCCATATGAGAAATATGGAAGTTTAATTTACTCACCAATTCAGAATAAAGCTTAGTTTCCACTCTCGGCACCAGACTGACTGCTTTAATCATCACATCATAAACATTCAGCAGCACAATTTCATAATCATTAAAGTCAGGTTCAAATTTAATTGAAACATTATCAAGAATGAGTCTCATTATAAAACCTGGATGTTCATAGGCACGGACGGAATGCTGGAAAAAAAATAAAAACACATTACTAATAAGGAATGTGCACAGTTTGCAAATAAAGTCTGCAAATTAGTTTTGAATTAGTTATCTATAGTCATCAATCACATCCTGTATATTAATATTCTTCCTTCTCTTGTAATATAATGTACTGAAGCTTTCAGAGTATTTTCTTACTGAATTAAATACTTTTTTTTGTGGCATGTTTATTTTTTGTTTTTATTGTATTGTACTATAAACCCTAAGCTCCAGTGCAAAGGATAGAGAAAAAATACCTGCATGTAAGACAACATATACAGATGGTATTAATTTAGGCACAGGTTAGGTAAGGGAGTAATAGGTAAAAATCACACATAAAGCCTCCAAACAGATAAACATATGCAGGGTCCCAATCACAGACACTAAGGCTATCCATTATCCTATTAGACACAACAACAACATACATAAATACTGAACTATGTCACATAGGCTCACTAACAATAGGCACAATCACACATGTACTAAAAAAGAACCGCCTGTGCGGAATTCCAACGGACAGTCCAGAAATGGCAAGGCCAGTCCGGAGTCCAGAGGCCTCCCCATCCTGGACGGGTGACGTCTGGAATTCTAGTGCTGCTGCAGCTCTGCCCCTCACACTATGTCCCCAGCAGCAAGTGGAATGCATCCTGGCTTCATAGGTCCACCTACCATCTGTCTCCTGCAGTCACTATGCTGTGGAGACACTTGTCCCATGCTGATGCAGTCAGATGTAGATATATACCTCCCCAAACAGTTCTTAACATAAACTACCACCGCTGTAACTTACCCTCCTCAGTCAATCTGCCAGCATCGATGCCCCTCACTGAGACACCCTATATATGTACCATATACAGTTGGTTGTGTACATCGAAACTAGAGACATTAGTTTCATTTGGTACAGACAGTAAAATTTTTATGCGGCTTAAGTTCACAAGCTAATCATCAAACAGCAGTGTAAGGAGTTTTTAGCACAAACAGTTAAGGCTTCTTTACACCAACCATCATCTGGAATGTGACTGTACCTTTATTTATAAACGTTACCAAAACCATTAACTTCTGCAGAATACTATCGTTTACTAACTGTAGCTTTTGAAGAAGTGCTGGTAGATGCTACTACTAGCCTCCACTGGAACTAGACATCAGTTCATAGCAGGATTTATTCCTCCTCTTTTTGTGTGCGCACTGTACCATTCATTCTATATTTATAAATGGAAAAAATGCACACATTTCAGATTATTTGTATCAGCATTGTAGATGACAGTATTTCTCCGGTGTGTGTGTGTAAAGTAAAGATGATTAATGAAGAATAATATTGAATAATGAATGTTAAAAATAACATATAGTGCAGAGTTATAGGTTTATATATTGCCTGAGTATATATCTCTATGTTATATAGAGATTTCCCTGGATATATTGCTAGAGAGGTGGATGCCCTACCTGCATGTCCAGCGAGCATACTGTGAGAGGTTAGCCACTGGCATGCCTGGTTGGAACATCAGGGATAGTAAAAAAAATCCACCAATAACTACTATTAGCCAGAATTTCTCAAAAATCCAAATGGAGCGCCTTATTTAGGCCTTCTGGATGCAAACTGCGCACTTGATGCTTCCAGTAAGCCTGTCAGGATGCTGCCTGGGATTGGCCGCTACTCACCACCGCGCCGGCGTCCCTGGGCTTAGATGTTCAGTCGCTGGGAGTGGAGGTGAGTGGTGGTTGAGAATTCTCAACATCAACAGCTCGCCCCCTTTGTTGCGAGACCCGGAGCGACGGAGTGCCTGTCGCTAGCCGGATCTCGAGCAAGCGCACAACGGAGCCGGCTCCGTCGTGCGCATGTGCTGTGAGCCACCATCGACCCGGTTGCAGAGCTCAGCGCTTGCGACCGGGTCTGAATCAGGCCCACAGTTCCCTGCACAGCTACTGCATTCTGAGTCTGAATCTTCAGTGTATCCAGTTCACTACCTGCACCCGAGTTCCCTGCATAGTTACTTGTATGCCGGGACTGAATCTTCTGTGTATCAAGTTCACCAACCTGCTTTTGAGTCCCCTGCAAAGCCACTTGTACTCCGTGACTGTTTCTACAGTGCATCAAGTACACTCACCAGCGTCTGAGTTCCCTGCAGTAATTGTGTTCCGTGTCTGGATCTACAGTGCACAAAGTACACTACCCTGTGTCTGGGCCCTTTATACACCCAGTGATTCTCTGTGTCTGGATTCCCGAGCTTCCTTATAGTACCCAGCGTCCAGATCTTCCGAGTTACCCAAAGCATCCAGTATCTGACCTTCCATTATTCCTTGTCACTCCCAACTAGTCTGTGCCTGTCCTCTGTCGAAGCCGGATAATTGGCTGAGACAGGATCGGTGTAAAATTAGTTTGGGGCAACGCCATTTTTGTGAATGGCAATGAGACGCCATTTTGCGACTGGCCGCCCAGTTTTAGTGAAACTCGCCATTATAAGTACATACAGCGATGCTATTATTTAGCGTCGTGCGATTCCCACGCAATAGAAAGAAGTTAAAAGTCCTCACCATACAAATACAGACAGTCATTAAAACATATAAAGTGATTAACCCTGCAAAACACGTACCGTGGTATACTCCACAAAACACATAGTAGCACAGCGCTAACTAGCGTCTTTTCTCAATTCCCCAATAATTACACACTGCACACTTACATAAAAGGTTCCCTAGCATTAAAGTGTAATATCCAAGGTTTATGCAGTAATTATTAATGTTGTGTAATAAAGGTTATTTGATATCTAAGGTTTAGTACATGGTAAGCAGACCGTGTTTGGTGTTGTACTGATCCACTGTGTCTCCACAGATTTCCGGTATCATCGGTGAGATCGCAACATGCGTCTGCAAAGTATGGACTATAGAGAGTTAAAACATTAAAATGTACTTTGTAATGTTAGCATCTTAGATTAGCATGCAGTGGGAAAAAGGACACAAAGGGTTATTAGAGGCTGTTTGTGTCCATTCGAATTGACCTATGAACTATCCTGTAACAGAAGCACCTTTAAGAAGAACCAATGGAATCATGCCAAACTTGTCCATTGTATTGCCTATCCCTGTAAGAGTATATATGTGCGCTCTCTGACCCCAGTCTTGAGTCTTCTTGCTGTGCTGTTGACGAAGGTTTCTAATGCTGATGCCGGTATCTGGGCCCAGAGCGCGTGCATATATAACAACTGTACCTTGGGTCTGTATGATTTATTTGCACTAATTGTCTTTAGATCACAGCATGTAACCATCTGTTTTTATATTGAATAATAACTTTTTGTGCTTTGGAACCACATTCAAAGTCTGAAAGCATTTATTTACTGTGCGACTCATTACACTAAATAGCGACAATTTTAGATGGTATAGGCAGGATTTTAGAAGGTATAGACAGGATTGTATAGAGGTTTAAATTAGGTATCCATACTCCTGTGTCACATCTTGGTGTATACAACAACATAGTGCATACCAGTGCATCATTCCACTCATTATTGCAGTGACATTTCCTAGTCTCCTCGTCACTCCCAGGTACCTAACCAGAGGGCCACAACCTGCTCACTCGGTGCAGCGAAACCTATATCCCAACTGGAGGGGTCACTGGTGAAGACCACCGAGTGGGTTAGACTCCGCACCTCTGGTTAGGTCCAGCCAACACCTGGGAAAGACCTTTATTGAGGACACTAGCACCTCTCCGTGTGTCTGGTTGCAGTCCAGGCCCCGGCATCACGGCTAGCAAGCTCTGCCGTGACCTGCCGAAATCACCAGACCTATTACTGGCGTTGCGGCCCAGCAGAGGTAGACGGAGTCACAGTGCAGGCGTCTATTAAGACGCTCAGCACTACCTAATGCTAAAACATTGAAATAAGAGTAAAACATTAAATTGAAGCTTGGGACAGCCTAAGGTGCATTTGAATCCTGCAGCACCAAACGAAAAACTAAATGCCTGTGGCCGGGGGCGGGGTATATGTGGAGGAGGACCTGGGGTATCCTGGGAGCTGAAAGCTTTACTGTTTGGTGCCTGGATCACTCCAACCACATTATCACCATGGTATAAAAGCTTACAAACTGGGGCGTATTCTCTTCTTTTCGCAGCCACTTGATACGAAAGGTCATGAAAAAGTAAAAATTGCTTCCCTTGATAATAAATACCATTGGGTTTACGGTAGGCATCGAACATACAGACTTTATCCATGTAATTGAGAAGTTTCATGATGACCGGTCGTGGTCTGCATTGATTGGTTTGTCACTCTGGCCCAATTCTGTGTACTCGTTCTACCAACAGGGAATCAGACACAGGTAAACAATGGAGCTCTTTAGGTAGCCAGACTGAGACTAATTCTATGAGATCCGCTTGTTTCACAGACTCTGGGAGGCAAACTATTCTTAAATTATTGCAACGGTTGCGATTATCCAGAGCTTCCAGTTTTTCCTGGATAGCACTTAGAGCTCTTTACTGGGTTTTAATAATATTTTGGACTTCTAGAAGATCATCCTCTACATTAGAGATGCGTTGTTCTGCCTCTTCTATACGGGTATTGTGTTACATTATTTGAGACATAGCAGACTCACTATTTGTCCAGCCAGTTTTTATCCAATAAAGGCGATAAGAAGTCAGTGACTTCTTGTGCCTTAGCAATTGCAGCTGAACTGAATTTGCTTGGATCACTAATACCATCCAGGACATCATCACTCCCAGGATACAAAGAGGGACAGGCAGTCACTGGGTGGGTAGCCTTTGTTTGGCTGCAGTACCTCCCCTGCCATTCTTCTGCCTCTACATATAACTGAGAGAGCTATACAGAATGTGCTGTGTCACAATCACTGCCAGCAGTGAAGTAGCCCAGCAGCAGCCACTGATAATCACTAGATATGAGCCAGTAGGTATGAGCTACATGGCACTGAAGAAATATCAAAGAAATGTTCACTGAACCAAGTAACCGCCCAAGAGATTAGTAATGTGGCATAAAGGAGAGGCTGTATGAAGATGTGCAGCTTGTATTCCTGTGCACTCCTTATTCAAGATGGCGTCTGCTGGCAGGAGTTTAACTTTGGGAGGCCTCAGGGTAGCATGGCACCAAGCACAAAGGAGCCTACAATGGTGGGTGAGTGCCCCGGGCAGGCTAATGGGAGCCCAACAGTATAGTCAGGGGAGGGTAAATTGCGGGGGTGGGGAGCCGCGGCCAAACTCTTAGAAGGCTTGTGCGTACACACAAGCTGCTCTGGTGCAGAACAGAGTGTGCGGGAGCCATGGAAGGTGCCCACTTTGACTCGCTTTATCTCCGGTCCCTGCTGATGTATTTGTGGGACCCAAGTCCTGGTGCTGTCGGTGGCAAAGGGGCGATGTAAGCAACTCCTAAAATGCGGTCCACCCACCGGAAGTCTTCTATACATTCTTAATGCTGTACATTAGTGTATAGGGCCGAAATGTCATAAGTCAAAAAAATAATAATTGGTTTTCCAAGTGACTGTTTTTAGCATATTGAAAAAGTGTGTAGTATCTATGATGTGTGATCTCAGAGATGTAGTGCAGAAAATGGTCAACATAAAAGGAAAGATTGGATGAAAGTGACCCTATTCTGGATATTATGGGATTCCCGGGGGATGGTGAAGTGCATTATGGATTTTTGAAAGGTGATAATAAGTGGAAGTGATGGGGTGCAGTGGCACATGGCATACATTAGCTACTTGTTCAAAAGCCTCATCCAGTAATTCATTTAGCCTGGTAAAGCATGGTAAGATCTAATGTTCGTTTTTTCAAATTGGAAAATTGTCTTTGCGTTTCAAATATATAATCTGTAAGGTCTTATATTACTAGACCCCCTCCTTTGTCGATAGGTTTAATTATTATGGTTTTGTCAGATGCCAATTTGTGTACAGCTTTTCTTTCTTGAAATAATAAATTATTTTTGTAGTTATTCTCACAAAAAAAAGTCTTATAAAGTGTGTTTGTAGAACAGACCAATAAAGAAACTTTTATAGTTTTTAGGGTAGAATTGTGATTTAATTCTAAATTTAGATATCTGTTCATTATCTCTGTAGGCATCAAAAGAGGCCAGTTCACCATTGCAATCAAGAATAATGTACTGGACTGCTATATTTTCCTGATTCATCTTTTTCAGTGAAAAATATCTCTTGCGACATAAAACTTGAACATACTTATTTAGCTCAATAAAGAAATCAAAGAGGTTGGGCTGTGAAGAAGGGGCAAAATTGAGGGCCTCATTCAGAGGCGGTCGTAGGATGCAATCGGTCGCTCGAAACAGGGCGGCCGCTTGCATCCTGAACGGCCGCCTCCATGTCGGTCGTTAGAGCTGTGGGTTAACACCCACAGCTCTAACGACCGCTAAGGGAAATGGTCGCGATGGTCAAGACCATCGCGACCATCGGGGCTTACGACGAGACCCTAGGGTAGGGTCTCGTCAACCTTAAGCCCCAGGGAGCTTCCTGCTCTGTTCCAAAAGGAACGCCTCCGTTTGGCCGGGCACGCCCCCTGCCCGCCCAGCAAACGGAGCAAGCTGTCAATCAACATCGACAACTCACTCCGTCTGCTTCGAGCCCGTTAACGACGGGTGATCCGTCGTTAGCGGAGGCTCGCGCATGCGCACGACGGAGCAGTCTCCGTCGTGCGCATGCCCTGTGGACCAACATGGAGTCGGTTGCAAGCGCTCAGCGCTCGCGACCGACTCTGAATAAGGTCCTGAGTACCTTAGATTATATTTTAATCTCGGTGTCTCAGTTTTTTTACGACAAATTAAATATTCCTTGAGGTTTTACAGATATCTCCAGTTTTCTCTTTTTTTTGTGTGCCCCCTTCTTGTACCTCAATATGTTGTTCTCTTGATCTTTTGGGGTAGCCTATCCGCAATCTTTAGTATCAGTTTTTTTAATAGAATTCCCTTAGATCTTTTTCTCTTGGTCCGTGAGAAAAAGGGGACGTTACAGAACGTATATTGACTGGTGGATTTTTCTCTATGTTGAGATCTACCTGGGTTTTTATTTGTATAATAATGGTTAGTGTATCTCTCCCTTTCTTGATCTCTATGGTTAACAGAAATGGCTGATCTATTAGAATGTTTACTAGGATACAGATTAGTGTATCTCATCCCTTCTTGGTCTCTATGTTTAGTATAATGGGATAAGTCACTATTGGCTCTAAATAATATCTGGTTTGGGGTGAGTTTGTGTTGATTGCAAGTCCTAATTTCTAAATTTGAATAATCTTGTTGATATCTGAAATAGTTTTTATTTTTAATACCAATATCCTCTTTTTCAGTTTTCCACACTCTTTCATCTCGTTCTTTGTAGCAGGGATGATCTTTACATTTTTCTATAAGTAATCGGAAGTATGTGTCTGGTGGGGCGCAAATAGGATCTTTATATCATAATGCTATGGTAGGTGTAATAATAAAAAATATATGATTTATTGGAACACTAGCTGGAGTACCCGGCGTTGCCCGGAATTTTAAGAATGTTTGTTTACACATCATCCTCCAACAAACCTCTCCTTAGGCAGGCCTCACGAAAAGTGTGACAAACTTACCCATCAACAGTCCTAAGGTCTTCGAAGGAAGTAGGACCTGTAATGGTGTAAAGCAAACTTCGGAGATAGAAGCATTCAAAATTTGTCGGATGTACAGTGTAAACACAGCCAAGAGCTTCGGTTGCTTTGATACCAGGATGACCATCTAAAGCGACTCCCTGTTTTCTGCACATAAAAACTTTTCGAGAAGCATTCCATGTGTAATATTTTGGCAGCTCACAGTACAGCAGGGACCTTGCAAAGTCATCAATTTGACACAGTTCGAAGAAAGAAGTCAATGTTTTTGCGTAATTTGGTATAGTCAGAGAGCTGAGCATGCTGGGAAAGTCTGCTAAAGCTCTCTCGATAATAAACATTAAGATCATGACAAAACATGACAATACAAAACGCAGGCTCCGAGGCCCTACCCATATGCCGTGAGGCCCCACAATGAGCGTACACCAAAAATTGTGGTTTTAAATTAATTCAAAATTAACAGTAATTAATTTCAATTTAAAAATGTTTTAGTTGCCTCAGCCATGTTACGCTCGTATGTAAAATTTCACAATCTTGGCTTGTAAACTGTGGATTTGTATAGAAAGACAGAAGGACAAATTTTCGCTTTTATATAGTAGAAAAAAAAAATTTCATTGGTTAAAACATATTTGATAAAGAAGATATCATAGGTTAAAACAGTATTAAATACTAATATTAAATCACATATGTAGTTCACTTGTTCTTACTCCATACAAATGATAAATACATGTAATATAAAATTGATTAAGAAAAGTTGCAGCTATCCTTGGTAAGCTTGGAAACTTGAGCATTTAAGTACTTTAAAATAGGGTCTGGCAGATGATCATGTACATGTACTGTAAAGTGGGAAGAGCCTCGGTGCGCGCACCTCCTACCTCTGGGTAGGAGGTAAGAACTTGTATGCGGGGGTGCTGTCCCAGATATTGCCAAGGAAAGTATTGAGTCTCCAGCCACAGAGATGAAGCTGTATATTACCCCGTCTGTCCATTCCTGGAACCCGTTCCATGGTGCCACTATATTCAAAAAGTTTCAAGACAAAGTGGGCTACTGAGAAAAACATTATTCTGCAGGAATAAAAATGTATTTGTCTGAATTTCAGCCAGATACCTACAGGAAAGGGGATGAGGGGACCCCAAAACATACAAGACCTCGTATTGACAAGCCCCAGAGGTAGGAGGAGCACGCACTGGGGCTCTCCCCACTTTACTACATATGTACATTATCATCTGACAGATATTTCGGGAGTTTCTAAATGCTCAAGCTTCCTAGTTTATCAAGGACACCTGCAACTTTTTTTTAGCAACATTGTATTACATGCTGCAACTTTTTAGCAACATTGGATTACATGCTGTGTATTAAGTATCTTATGTATGGAGTAAAAACAAGTGAGCTACATGTGACTTTTATTACAATATAAGTTTTTAACCTATGATAACTTATTTATCAAATATGTTTCAACCCATGATATCTTTTTTCTACTATGTTCTAATAAATCATATTTTTATTATTACACCTACCATAGCATTATTCAAATAAAGACCCTATTTGCGCCCCAGATGACACACACTTCTAATTACATATTAATTTAATGTGGTGGCATTGGAAAGACCACCAATGTCTGAGGCTGTACTAGGGCCCTATTTACAACTCAATGAGATTAGACTCAAATTGGCATTTATCCACACTGCATTTGAGTGTGACACGTTGCTAAGCAAAGGAGCGCATCACACCATCCATCTTGAGTCTTTACATTTTTCGAGGACTTTTTAAAAAGCACTGAAATTCCATAGACAAAAAAGCTTACGGTTTCACATGTCCCATTAAAGCTACCTACACATCGGAAATTTCAGAAACTTGTTATAACTCTTCCATTCTAACTCTAAAAAGCAATGAAATTCTGATCATTAAGGCTGATGCCATAATGGTATGTTCCTTATGCAATACAGATATGGTATACCATCACACCCTGTGGTTAACTGCAGATTCAGCACTCTCCTGAGTGAGATTTCTGTCCCTCACAAAATGGTGCAGCTGCTAATTCACAGATTTGTGTGCTCACTGGAATACACACATGCAGTCTATGCAATTGAAGGTCCGAGCAGTTATGTGGCACACCCATCCCACTCAGAACCCACAATTATCCCACTCTGTCACTCCCACTAGGTTTCAAAAGCCTTCTTACTCCCTACATCCATCTCATTCAGTATCCACATTCAGCTGGAGTTTGCGTGGAAGATTTCTGACCTTTTTGTGTTAGTTTTTCAAGGTATCAGATAGCTGCATAATACTGAGACTGATTGTGGAAGCAAAATGTAAACACAGACTATACAGCAAACTAGAGAAGTGTACTAAAGACTGTGCTTTACCACCAATATTCATTGGGATACACACATGCCAACCAGGGGCAAACGTAGGATTTTTATAGGGGCATTTACACACACACACACACACACATATACTGTATGTGTATATATATATGAATGAACACACACAACAATACTTTGCAGACCTGGCAGGCTGGCAGCATGTCATTAGGCCCCTTCCCCTAGCGTGAAACTGCCGCGATTTGCGGGTCATTCGGGAGGGGTGGAGCCAAATGACGCAAATCTAAAGAAATTGTGTCATTTTGGGTCCACCTTATCCCAATTGACCCGTAAATCGTGGCATTTTTCAGTGAGGGGGCGGGGCTTAAGAGCATGATGCCTGCTCTCGAGTCTGTCAGGCAGGGTATCTGGATACTCAGAAACCTCCCCTGCATGCGCTACTGCCAACATAAAGACATCTTATGTACTAAGGGCCTGATTCGATGGTCGGGCAGTGCCGTGCGCGAGCCCTGGAGCAAGGGAGAACTTCACTCATTCGGGGCTCGCAGCAAAACGGGGCGGCTGTCGTTGTTGATTGACAGCTCGCCCCGTTTTGTAGGCGAGTCGGGTGGCTGGCTGCACAAACGGAGGCATTCCCGAAGGAATGCCTGCCGTTTGTGGGTGGCCCTACTGACATCACACGCCATAATCGCGACCATCGCCAGACCGCCCACACAAGCTGTGAGTGGTCAACCAGAGCTATGCCAGTGGCCTGGAGGCGGATTTTTTTTTTTAAATCCGCCCTGATTCAGAGCGAGCGCTCGCAAATAGCGAGCGTCTCTAAATCAGGACCTAAGTGAGCGACACATATGTTACTGTATTAGTGTAATATGAATTAATTGTACTCACTGGTGGTTGTATGATTAAATCTGTAAAATCCTGCATGGATTCTAGAGCAAGTCTCTGCAGCTGTTCTGTCATTAATGTTGCAGCACAATTGAAAAAAGTTTCAAGTTTCTTATAGTTTATGTCACTGGGAATTTGCTTTCTCTTGTTTCCTTGGTAATAGATGCTTTGAATCTCTGGAAACCACCTGTAAAAATAAGTATTTATTAAACATTACTGTAATCTATATTGTATAATGAAAAATAATTTGCTTGTAATAACTGTAATACCATAATGCTTAGTAACATGGCACAAACATCCTGAAACCTAATCAGAATAATGAAAGGTAGATAATTAAATTACTTATCTGTTAAAACGTCATCTTACATGGACGAACATCATCATTCCTGGACAAAAGTCCAGGAATGATGATGTTCGTCCATGTAAGATGACGTTTTGCCTCTTTCGGAGTTCCGTTTTTTTGGAGGGAAAAATCCGAACACAACGTGCAAAATCGAACCTATCCGAGCCTGCACATCCCTAATATATATATATATATATATATATATATATATATATATATATATATATATATATATATATACACACACACATACATATATATATATATATATATATATATATACACACATACATACATATATATATGTGTGTGTTTGCCGCTGCCCTTGTTCATTAAAAAAAATGTTGTCAGTCCCGGGCCCCACGATTTCTGATGGCAGCCCTGGTTGTGCTACTCAACATTTGAAAATAGATTTACCATAAAAGGGGAGACAGAAAGAAGTGTTCTATGAGGCACATTTATCCACTGAACACAAGATGAAATGTGGTACATTATAATAAAAACTAAGACCTGTGTGTAGTACTGTTTTCAGCAAGTAGCCAGAATTTCTTTCAATTTCATTAGTGCAATGTGCATTCTAAATATTATTCATATGATTGCACATAGGTCCTGTGATTCCCTATTAGAGGTACTGCAATGAAATGTGAAAATCTGTACCACACAAGCACCACTCACACTGGAGTATATGTAAACACAGACTATTAATAATTTGGAGAAAGTCAAAGTTAGAATCCCCCAAAATAACAAATTACTTAATCAGCAGTGCCCAAAATGCTTACTAGATGTTAAAAGCATGACACAGTCAGAAAGTCATTATCTTACTTTTTATGTAATACATCTTTGGCAGAATCAATGTGTCTCATGACAAGGTTCTGGAAGATGGAAAGCTCCATAGACTCCTGGCGACTGTGAAATTCACCTGCATCAACAAGGCGTAATTTCCTAAGGAGAAATTATAAATCATGTTAAACACATATACCAATGTATGTATAATATAACATGTTTCTCTACACACAGAAGGGATCATGATACAAAGAAATGACATACATGAAACATTTTTAAGATGGTCCTGCTGAAATAAGTGTACAATTTATGAGGTGTGGGGTACACTAGATATGTGAGCATTAAGTTCCATTTATAACTACCTTTGGTCTTTTATCCTTAAACCGAGTTTACTTACTTTTGCTCTAGAAGAGATTATTTTTATATTATGAACCAGACTGTTATATGGAACAATATTGACTGCTTTCATTAACCCTACGTAAATCACATCATTTGCACCACCAAAAAATATACTGTGCAGCATAGAGGAAGCGAAAGAGCGAAACAGAAATAGTGCATAAAAAGTCAGCTGGATTTAATGAACTCCCCTGCAATTGGGTAATGGGAGAGCAGTTAGTGAGGCACTATAATAACATTTCAGACAACCATATATATTTTTTGTTACTCCCATAACAATGCCACTGACCACCTTAGGGCTCCTTGCTTAAAACAGCCCTGGCATTACATTTATTTTTAAATGTAGTCAACAATGAACCCAGTGTTTACTATATTGATAACATATGCAAACATATGTGGCACTCCCTTGTGGGTGATCGAGAGGAGAAAAAGATTGAGAGAGGTTCATATATATATGTGCAGCCAGGGGCAAGCGCAGGATATTGAGGGGGGGGGGTCCCATAATATATATATATATATGCACACACACACACATATAGGCACACAGCATACATACACACACAGCATACATACACACATAGCATACATACACACATAGCATACAAACATCATGCTTACAAACACACAGCATACATGCATACATACACACATAACATACACACATGACATACTTACAGACACACACACAGCATACATATGCACATAACATACACACATGACATACTTACAAACACACACACGGCATACATACATATACACAACATACACACATGACACTTACAAACACACAGCATACATACATAACATACACACGACATACAAACACAGCATACATACATACACACATAACATACTTACAAACACACACACAGCATACATACATACATCCACAAATAACATACACACGACATACTTACAAACACACACACAGCATACATACATACAAACACACATGACATACAAACACACACACAGCATACATACATACACATAACATACACACATGACATACAAACACACACACATCATACATGCACACACACAAGAGACCTGTTAACACAAACACACCCCCCACCCAACCAACACTAACAAGAGACTGTCACTGACCTGTTAATAACACACACACACCACCACCCCCTACCCTACCAACACTAACAAGAAGAGACTGACCTGTTAACCTCTCAGTGCTGTGCTGCGCCGAACAGCTCCTCGATCCCTTGCACTGGGAGATGAGTCACAGCACCATGCGGGAGCCGAGGGAGGCAGAGCTCACAGCAGGGTTGTGGATAGATCCCCTTCCGTAGATGAACCTACTGAAGGGGATCTATATACACAACCCTCACAGCAGCCAGTCAGGACAGCCGGGTGCGCCGCTGATATACACCGCAGCGGGCACCCAGCAAACAGAAATTGCAGCAGCGGCCGGGTCAGTGTGGCTGTGGCACCCTACCTACCTATCCTTTCCAGCGGGTGCCCAGCACACCATAACCAGTCTGTCCACAGCAGCATGTATTGCTATGGTGGCACTGGCAGGTGGCGCCCCCTGGCGGCCGGCGACCCTGGCAAGTGCCATCCTGGCTATAGTATAGATACGTCCCTGCCCCAATACGAATGATACTATATTGGATGAGGAGCACAATAGGTCATTGAGCTATTGTGCCAGGACCTGCCAGAGCTCACCAGGAGGCCTGACCTCCTCCATGCGCATCTTTCCGCCTTGGCGTTCCTAGCAATGGACGCACCTCTGAGACTCCAGCAGATATACCAGCTCTACAGAGCCTACATATTAGTGCAAGTACACTATATTACCATTGTTACATTAAAGGGGCATAGTGCTACTATCCACCAGTGTTTTTACCACTCCGACGTCCGACGCACTAAAACGCCAAATCGATACTCTAATTCTCCAGGCTGCACCAATACTACTATTTGTACACCTGTTATATTCCTGGGTCTTGTGCTACTTGTTGTTCTACCTGGTTCAATAAACCTAAGACCTGGTTAAGCCTTAAGCCACCAAAACTAAGCACAACCAGCGCCAAACAACTGCGCAACACATTTAACACCTTTTTCACTCTAGCCCAGTGTATTGACTGTTATTTAGTGGGACTATTTACATAACCACCCAGTGTCATTCTGCTGCACAGCTCCACTACCGCTACTCTGCTAATAGGTTATGAGACCAGCTGCCTCAAATCAATAGGTTCTGGTCCCCATACACTGACACTACCAACATGATATAGATGTGTCCTCACACATCACTGCTGCAGTCATGCCAAACAGCCTCTATCGGCGTGCCAGGTCACATGCTACTCTGTTAGCGTTGAGCATCGATTTTGCATCTTTTTTTGGCGAAATTGCATCTTAGTCGCAATGCCATGTGATGAGGACACACCAGGAGTCTACGCTATGATGCAGCGGCTTTATTCCATGCCAAGGTCCATTGTGCTTCATATACAGACTCAGGGGCCTATTCATCAACACTAAAATAACGTTTTTAAGGACATTTTCCTTAAATAACATTATTTTAGTATTCATGATGACACTTAGCACAGGAGATAACACTGAGATCTCCTTGCTAAGTCCATCTGCGTTAATTTCCACACTCCCCATACGTTAGTATGTGGATATGGAAATTATGGTATTCATCAAATTCCGAAAATTATGTATTTTTCGGAATTTGATGGAGGTACTATCCGCCACTGTGACGTGGCGAATAGCAGGTAACACTTACCTGCGGTTAGCTGGACAGGTCCCTCGCAGCTCCCTCCGGCGCTCTGGTCCCTCCTCTGGCTCCAGTGGTTGTTCGCACACTGGGGGTCATTCAGACCCGCTCGCGAGCGCCGGACGCTCGCAAGCGGGTCGATGTTGCCCTACTGCGCATGCGCACGACGGAGGGAGCTCCGTCATGCGCATGCGCGAGACCCGGCGAGCGATGGGCTCTCCGTCACTCCGGGTCTCGCACCAAAGGGGGCGTGCTGTCGATGTTGAGTGACAGCATGCCCCCTTTGGTGGGCGTGCCGGGGGCGTGGCTGCCAGACGGAGGCGTTCCCATGGGAACGCCTACCGTCTGAAGCCGGCCCCACTGACATCACTAGTGATGTCAGTGGGAGTGATTTTGGCTCTGATAGAGCCAAAATCACTCCAGGGCTTGCGGCAGCGAGACCCTACTGCAGGGTCTCCGTCGCAAGCCCGATGGTCGCGATGGTCTTGACCATCGCGACCATCATCATGGACGCTCGCTATAGCTGTGGGTGGTAACCCACAGCTATGCGAGCGTCCATAAGGCCGCTCCATTTTCATGTAGGAGGGCCCTGACTCAGAGCGAGCGCTCTGGTCAGAGCGTCCGGCTCTGAATCAGGCCCACTGTGTTCTCCCAGCAGAACACAATAAAGTTTAGAAAAAGAAATGTTTTGTTTTTTTTCTAAACTTTACTGTGGTGTGCTGGGAGACCACGTGTCAGACCAGCAGGATGGAGCTGGAGGCTGCTGCGCGGCAGGTAAGTGCGGGACGGGGGGGAGTGTGCGGAGGAGGGAGGAGCACACAAACTTACCGCCGCTGTAGGTAGCGCTGCACATGCGCTGGGTTCACGAATGTAACAGTGCATTCGCAGCATTGTTTCCAGCTGCGGTAACTCAGAGTAGAGAGGGAAAAGTATCTATTTCCCGAAAAGCTGTCATCGCAAAAATGACAGCTTTTTGGAATAGATACTGATGGAGAGGGGGAATGATGAATTCCTCCGGTAATTAGTTAGAACTCCATGCGAGTTCTAAACCTAATTACCTCCATCGATTTTTAAGGTATGATCAATAGGCCCCTATGTCACTGCAGGTATACGAGTCAAGTGTCGCATATAAATTGAATCAGTGCAGTCTTCTGCTACATCGGATTGCAACTAAAACGCAATTTTGACAAAAGAAAAAACGCAAAAAAGATGCCCAATCAAAAGAGCTTTTTGCATGCTCTAACCCAGGGATGGGGAACCTCAGGCCTGGGGCCCATATAAGGCACGCAGAATCATTTGGTCTGGCCCTCTGAGCTTTTCTCTGCTAGCCTCATCTGGCTAGCAGGGTGCCTAGAATGACACCCTGCTGCCAGAATCTATGCAGCAGTGCCGCCTGGAACGTCCTTAGGATGCTTCAGATGGTCACACCGCTGACCTTACAGCTTCCCGGAGCATCCCCAGGATGCCCTGGGCACTGCTGTAATCACCAGCGATTGTAGCCCTGCCCCCGTATGACGTCACACGGAGGGACATGGCCTCCATCCATGCCCGCTAATAATGTTGTATATATCAATACGGCATTCGACAGAAAAAAGGTTCCCCACCCCTGCTCTAACCAAACGGTCATTATATACAAACGTTTAGTTACAATGTCAGGTTCTATACCTATCTTTCGGTATGGGGCTCCTTCTAAGAGGAGCTTTGTTGTCTATTTGTTTTTGAAAGCGACAACAGAGGTTTTATCACAGTCAGTGTTTATTTACATTTTTAAAAAATAACCAACTGTTTTAATTTATTTTTATAAAGGTGAACAGCAGGCCGTGGATGCCAAAGCATGCTGCCATTTTTAGTCAGTGTGCTCAGGCAGCCATGAGTATGCACGCCCTGGTGGACAGGGCCAGACTGCCAATCGATGGCAAGATGGGCTGGTTGGGCCAGTGCTACCGAGGTGGGCCCGGGGGGCAGCAGTGTGTTCTGCCGCTGTCATTTTTAATTTGGCGCCGGTCACGAGCCATATCGGAGCTCGCGGACCAGCAGTGGCCGCTGGTCGCCAGATTTTTAATGCGACCGGCGCCAGATTTTAAATGCCGGCGGCGGTGTCACCATGCCTGTGGCTGCATGCCGTGGGGCCATGGCTATTAGCTGCTGCCCACTTAGATCAAGCCTCAACCGTGCGCTGGCGGCCCAGCACCAAACTCACCTGCACACAGGGAGAGGACAGACACAACTGAACCGGCACATGAGAAGCGGAGGTTAAAGGATGCTTGTGGGACTCTGTGGTGGGGTGGCATGATATGTAAGGGGCATTAATGCATGGCATACAGATGTGTCCTCATACATCTAGCCTCCTTGCATGTTAAACCTATTTTGTTTTAAGGGGCATTACTGTGTGGCATAATGTGCTTAAGGGGCATTACTGTGGCATATTTTGTTTTAAGGGGCATTACTGTGTGGCATAATTTGTTTTAAAGGGTTATTACTGTGGCATAATGTGTTTTAAGGGGCATATACTGTGGCATAATGTGTTTTAAAGGACATTACTGTGTCACGTAATGTGGTTTAAGGGGCATTACTGTGTGGCGTAATGTGTTTTAAGGGACATTACGGTTTGTGGCATAATGTTTATAAGGAGTACTACTGTGTGGCATAACGTGAATGGGCTCTGCGTGGCATAACGTGAATGGGCTCTGTGTGGCGTAACGTGAATGAGCTCTGCATGGCGTAATGCGAATGAGGGACACCACTGTGCGGTTAATTTGAATCGGGGGTACTATTGTGTTGTCACGCCCCTTCCCAGCATAACTACAACAGGTTTTTTTCGGCATGCACCTTCACCGTACACTATCTTTGGTGCAGTTATGGATGGCGGCACCAATGGCCTTAGTGTTTTCAGCACAGGACTGTTTTTTCCTAGTCTAAGAACCTACATATTTTAGCATGCCCAACTCCATTAAGGAATTCAGCACAGAGCTATAGAGTTCCTGGTCCAGCTGCTGATAGCTTTATTTGTCCCCCAGATTTTGGTTCTGATAACATAGGCTGTAAGCACCAGTGCACTTTTAGGGGAGGTGGTAGAGACCATTTCGGTTTCTTTATTTTTTTTCTTAACAAACAGCAACATTAAAAAAACATCAGTCATTGTCAAAATGATGACAACTGCCATCTCAAGAGCATATACTCTATTTTTGCATATGCTGTTTTTTCTGCATAAACAAGGCTCATTTTGCAGCCAGCTCTGCATCAATGTATAGGCCAGAGGTTCCCAAACGCAGTTCTCAAGGCACCCCAGGGCCGTAATTAGGGTGATGCGGCCAATGCCGTCACACAGAGCGCTGGGCGGAACTGGCCGCCACCACAATCTGTATTTGTCTGGTGGTGGGCCCAGGCAGCCCCTTCTCTCACTCCGGAACTCCGCCTTTCCCAGCTCCTGCACTATGTGTGGGGAAAGATTTCATGACGTCTCTCCCCACAGTGCCTCCTCCTCCCTGTATCGCCTCCTTCTCCATCCTCCTCTCCATGGAGTCTGTACTGCCTCCCCAGGGCGACCTGGGATTGTGTCCCCTGGGCTGGACCCGCATGATTCCATCGGCCAAGCAGTTTTAATGCAGCACCGGGCTGCGTATGTGCAGTCAATGTGGCCTGAGCTGTCATAGGATGCTGGCCACTGCTCCTGCTCCCTGGCTCACACAAGCCCACAGACTCTGCCCTCATAATGTGTCTATGATGACCAGCAGGACCAGAAACAGACACCCATCCCTGCTGAAATCTATAATGCTGGCCGCTGGGTGGGAGAACAGGAAGTGCAAAGCGAAAAGAGAGGAAGGATCTTAACTGAGGAGGGGGTAGGGCTATTTATTTATTACTGTGGAGGGGGTTAGTCATTAAATATAACAAGGGTGGGGGCTGGGATTTTTTTAGTGTTGTGGAAGATAGTCATTTATTTTAATGCTTAATACTTAGAAGGACAGGCCACTCCTCATGGGCTAGTGGTCTGTGCTTGCCCCTCAGGATAAAATGTGCCTGGACATAGACTTAATGGTGCAGGTATTGGTGATCCTGACATGAGGTTATGGGTGCTTGACATGGAGGTGTGGTTACTGGGGATGCAGACATGAGGGTTCCGGGGATACAGACATAAGGGTCATGGGGACAAGTGTTGGTGTTTCAATGTGGATAATATTGATAGATGAGGTCTTCTGGGGTAATGTCTGATTTCTACTTCGGTATGCATTACAGGGGAGTGCCGCAAGACCATGCCTTTTAAAGAATGATGGGGGGGGGAAACCAAGGATCTTCCTGGGAAAGGGAACCAAAATGTCTAGTTACAGCTCTGAGGTGCCCCAACAGTTCAGGTTTTAGATATATCCATGGTTGAGCAAAAGTGGTTAAATCAAATTGACTGAGGTACTAATTAACTCACCTGTTGTCAAACATGGATATCCTTAAAACCTGGACTGTTAGGGTGCCTTGAGGACCACGTTTGGGAACCTCTGGTATACGCAAAAGATAGGGCTGCAGCCAAAACAAGCATTATAAGGGACTGAACCTGGTCAGTGCACATGCCCAGTGGCAGCAGCTTCTTCTACCAAGTGTGCTCGGCTGTGTGTGTGGGGGGTGTAGTCAGCATCCCAGAACGCCGGGATCAGGTACCCAACCTATGTGTGGATCTGAGTGCTCTATCAGCACACTGAACCAGAGAGCAGCTACCAGCAAGAGAGGAAAGGCATCTTAACATGAGATGGCAGAATGTGTGTTTAGAAAACTCTGCTATTGGTTATAGTCAGTGACGGTTCTAGGGGCGGGCTAACAGGGCCAGCACCCGGAGCGCCGGCACCTAGAAGGCGCCCCCTCCCCCCCCCCAGCCGCCGTCATTCTCTAAGCAGTTCAACACTATCTGTAGCTGCTTGCCATGGACGGGTAGTCATCAGATGTTGACTGACCCGGCGGCCGCATCCTGCGGGCGGCGGGAGGCAAGCAGCATGCAGCAGCAGGTGGGCAATGATGTCACGTAGAGGGAGCTTAGCAATGCCGCTTCCAGTCTCAACCCCTCCTCCGCGCTGGCACACGTGACATCATATAGGGGGTTCCGATCTGCTCCTCTGTGGTAATTATCCTGACACAGGTGCCGGGCTGTCTGAAGAGGCGCTGGGTCCCAGTCTCCCGGCAGCACAGCTTCTCTGCACTCCACAATGAAGACCCTGCCGACGGGGAAAGAAGACTGCCTATGGTAAGTTTACTACGGGGTGCTGCAGTAGATCGGCGGAGAGGGGTTAAACACAACTGTGGACACTACTATAGGGGGCTTTACCAATGGGGGCACTACTACAGGAGGGATTACTACTATTGGGGGCACTACTATTGTGAGGCATTATTATTGGGTGCAGTACTATTGGGGGCACTACTACAGGGGGACATTACCAATGGGGGCACTACTATAGGGGGCATTACTACTGTGGTCACTACTATAGGGGGCATTATCTATGGGGGCATTACCACTGCAGGCACTACTAATGGGGGCACTGCATGGGGGACACCACTACCTGGACCATTGTGTAAGGGGCATCACTGCTGTGGGCATTGTATAAGGGGCACTACTACTGTGGGCATTGTATTAGGGGCACTACTACTGTGGGCATTGTATAAGGGGCACTACTACTGTGGGCATTGTATTAGGGTCACTACTACTGTGGGCATTGTATTAGGGTCACTACTACTGTGGGCATTGTATAAGGGGCACCACTGTTGTGGACACTGTATAAGGGGCACTACTACTGTGGGCATTGTATTAGGGGCACTACTACTGTGGGCCTTGTGAATAAGGGGCACTAAGTTGGGCATTGTGTAAAAGGGGCACCACTGTGTGTCATAACATGAATAAG